>JAWWTY010000032.1:14300454-14317797 GCA_035222235.1 Margarornis squamiger
CTTCCCTTCCCTTCCCTTCCCTTCCCTTCCCTTCCCTTCCCTTCCCTGTTTATGTTGGGGGAGACCCGGGGGTGCTGTGGGTGCAGATGTGTTCCCACGTGCAGGGTGAGCGCAGCAGCATCGCTGACAGCCACAACCGCATCCTGTCACTCGCCTTGTCACCCCACGTGCCTCCCCACCACTTTGCTGCCTGTCCCCTCCTCCGTGTCCCTTGGCCCCCCGTGGGAACAGCCCTTCCACATGTAGAGCAGAAAACCCTCCGTGCCAGGATAAAACCTTCCTGCCTGCAGTGGTGGCAGCTGCCAAAATGAGCTGGAGGAGCAGAGTCCTCATCTCCCATCCCTGCCATGGCTCTGTCTGGGCATTTCAGACCCCCAGGCCATGGAGACCCTATTAAAAATGCTGCAGAATGATCAGCCATGGACTTCAGCACAGAGCATCTCCCAGAGCCAGCCCTGCAGGTGCTGCATGGGAGAGGCTACATCTCACCCATCCCTCTGGAGAGGCAGAGGGATGTGCCCCAGGCTGCCTCGAGCCCACGCGTTTGCTCTGGCACTTAAATGTGATTTACCAGGGGCTAATGATACATAAAACACAGGTTAAATCGGGGATGGATTACAGTGGGCTTTAATAACACAGTAATAGGATTGTGTCTAATGCAGTTGTAATCCCATAACGCTTTGTTGTTCCCCAATTATCATTTATTTAGTGGTGTGAGGGTTGGATTTTGGTGTGTCTGGGGTACGTGGGTGTTCTGCTGCCTCCTGTCCCCTCGGGCTGTGGTGGCAATGGCAGGCTGACCAGGCAGGCAGACCTCATCTCTATGACAGTTCCCCCACGTGTGGACTACCCTGGTTTGTGGCAGAGCTTTGGGATTTGGGATGCACCGGTGGGGTCACTGCCTGGGTGGTGGGTGCTCGAGCCCCCCTTCCCCACACTGTGGGATGGCACTTACGGGTGAGGCTTGACCTTGATGTAGTTTTTGGGGACGAAGCCCTCGCAGCCAAACAGCTCAGCCTTGTACCAGTTCTGGTCATCTTCCATGTTGAGGATCTAAGGTGGGAGAGGAACAGTGAGGCATCAGACTGGCTGCTGCTCCCCTGGGCAGGATAGGGACCCCCATTGCTGCCTCAGACCCCACATCACCCACCAAAACCTGGGGAAAGGGGGCTCTGCCAACAGTGACATAGTCTGGGGCTCCCCCCACCCTCCCAAACCCCTGACCAGGGAAGAGGGTGAAATCTGCCCCTGGAGTAGCCAGGACATCAGCCAAGCCCCCACGTCCCCCCCAGGACGGTGGCAGTGGGAGGAAGTGCCCTGGTGTGAGCAGGGTGCTGACACCCACTTCTGTGTGACACCATTTTCCAGCCTCCCACGCAGGGGCCCAGGGCTGGCACAGCTGTGCAAACAGGATCTGAAACCCCAGGCCACGGTCTGGGGCCACGGGGAAAACACACAGGGGTGGGCACGGTGGGTTTGGGGCCCTGGGTTACAGCCAGGCCATGCCCTCACCCCTGCCTTCATGGGGGGCTACAGGGTGCCAGGGGTCTGTGAGGAGCTGCTGGCATTGCAGCGTCAGCCCCATGGAGAGAACAGCAGGGCAGGGTGTGGGTGCAGCCTCCCAGGGATGTTCCGAGCCCCCCAGAAGCTTTTTGGGATTCTCAGGTGGCATCCAAGAGCCTGTCCTGATGCCAGTGCCTGGGTGTGCGTTTGGGCATGTGCTCCCTGCTGCCAGATCCCTGCAGCCCCCAATGCCTCTGTGGGGCAGTGAAAATGTGTTCCAGCCCTGGGGGGCTCGCCACAGAGCACAGCTGGTGGCACTGATGGCCTGGGAGGCCACATGTCCTGTCCCAGCTGGGGATGTCCCTCTCTGGAGATGTGCCTGGTGGCACAAAGTGGTACCCACTACTGGGAATGCTGCTCCACACCCCAAAATCCCCAAGGCTGACTCCTTATACCCCAGAGAGGCAACAAAGCCAGTGGCAATGGAAGTGCTGGTGTCACCCTCTCCATGGGCCCACTCTGTCCCCCACAGCAACAGCACCCAACCCCTCCACGGCTGGTGACCCCCTGCTCCAGGTACCTTCAGAGTGTCCCCTTTCTGGAAGGGCAGCTCATCCTTCTCCATCGTCTGGAAGTTGTACAGAGCCACAGACTCCATGGCTGTCTCCGGGTGGGCAGGAGGGGTCCCAGGGGCTGCCTGGGGCTCAGCACCCCGCGGGGCTGTGGGCTCTGGGCTGAGCACACGGTGCAGCCGAGCTGGCGGGGAGGAAACCGTGCTGATGTCACACACTGCCAGAGCACCACGTGGGTGCTGCCGGTGGGCACAGCTGCCCAGATGTGCTGGGAGGGGAGGAGAGCTGTGCCAGCCCACCTGGGTGCCAGGGGATCCATCTGCCACAGGACCCTGGTGGGGGGATCCAGCATCCCCTCCAGTGTGGGTGGTGGTGGGATTTTGGATGGGAACAGGATGGTGATGGGCTGGACACAGGTTGAGGATGTTGGGAAGCATGTTTGCAGGCTGGCAGTGCTGATGGGGGAGTCTCTGATGTCTTATAAAGGCTGAGCTGCCAAAAGGTGGCTTGGTGGCAATGGTTGTTTCAGAAGACAAAACGTCTCGGAGGGTGGGAATGGTGGAGGCGTAGGGAGGTGGGTGGATGCACACACCTGGTTTCTTTGGAATTCAGATTGAACACTCTGTGTCCCAGCTCTGAACATTCAGATCTCAGCACAACTGATACGGATTTTCTGGGTTGTGTCCCTTTGGTGGGTTGATTTTTTGCAGCTTTCTTTGCAGGGCTAGGGAATAAAAATCCCTTTTAGACTAAAACGACTTCCTGCAGCTCTGGTGGGCGTCAGGCACTGAGTGTGCAGCGCTTGCACTCTGGGTATCATTCCCAGTGGGAAGGTCTCCAGTGCTGTGCAGCCTTCCTGTGTGTGGGCTGGGGCATGAAGCCTGTGCAAAATCCGCCAGACACTGGCTTGCTTTGCTGTGAGGAATTAAACCAGGGACAGCTGCAGCTCAGGCCCTGCCCATGGATTTGGGCATTTTCCAGTGAGGAGCAGGATGCCGTTGCCATCTGCCCAGGGTAGGATGAGCCACAGTGCTTGCAGGGCCACCCTGGGGACATGGGCTTGGTGATTTGCCTCCTCCAGACCTTAATCCCACTTCCCAACGGCATCTGAAAAAGCAAACCCCATATAAGACCCCACTGAGGCCATTTTCAGGCTCTTGTGCCCGTGGGAAGAAGGGAAGGATGTGTAGGGTGACCCTGGGTGTCCCCACACTCAGAGAGGGCCCAGTCCCCAGGGGTTATTCCTGGGATCTGCTGGTCCCGGGGGAAGTGGAGATGCTGGGAAGGCCAGGAAGGTCAGGGAGAATGTGGGAAGAGGCTCCATATGCGCTTGCCTGTCACATGGAGGATGGGACTCAGTGAATCCCCAAGTTCCAGCAAGACCCAGGGGATGGGAATGCAGCAGGATGAGATTCCCCTGCCCCTCAGTAGCCTTGGCAAGGATGGAGCTCGATGTTCCCTGGGGAAATCAGCCCAGCAGAGCCGCTGCTCCATCCCTGCTGTGGCCAAGGGCCTGATCCTGTCCCTGTGTCCACCAGCCCAAACTAGATGATACAAAGTCCATTCCAGGGTAGGGAACAATAGGGGGGATGTCTGGGCACTGGGAGGGTTGGTGTGGGAGAAACCTGCAGGGAGAGGGTTGTTGGGGTGACAATCCCTGTGCCATGGGGGGACACTGGGAACAGTTTGGGGCTCAGGGAGGCTTGAGGGGCACCCAGAGGTGCCTGGGCTGGAGCCACATGTGGTGCCACATTGTCTGGGAGTGGGGCACAGGACATGGGGGTCACAGAGGGGTCCCCAGGCCTTGGCACAGGCCTTGGACTCAGGACCCGAGCAGGATGGGATCCTGCCAGCAGATGGCAGCAGATCCCAGAGGGACACTGAGGACAGTGGGGACAGTGGGGACAGTGCCACCTGCCCCTCTAGTCATATTCTAAGGAAACAGGCAATCCCTTTGTCATCTCTGTCCTGCCACCTCCTACATCACAGCCCCTCCCCGGCCCCCCTTCCTCACTCCAATCCTTCCTGCTGCCCCAGCCATGGTCCCTGTGCAGGGTCCAGGTCCCTTCTGCTCACTGGTGTCCCAGTTGTGCCTCCTGTCCCTGGCTGCTGCCTGAGCACACGTGGTCACTGTGGGGGTGACAGCAGCATCTGCCCCCCAGGAGTGAGCTGGGCTGATGCCAGACCAGTCTTTAGCCTCCTTTCTGGGTTGGGAGTGAAACACTCCTGTGTTCAGCTGTTTTCTGGGTGCCCCATCCCAACTTGCTGCCACAGGGCAGGACAAAGTTCCCTGATCCCAGGAGGGGAGCAGTGCCCAGTGAGGTGGTTGGCACCTGTGCAGCATCTGCTGCCACCAGGGAACCCCTTAGCCTGGCACTGCAAAACATGATGTGCCTGTCACATCCTGTCCTCCAGCTACTTCATTCCCTGGGAAAACCCTCTGCCTTGCTCATGAACAGCCCCAAATCTGCCCCATCCCAGGCTCACCATCCCTTGGGAGATGCCTGGATCCTGGAGATGCCCAGCTGCCAGGCATGAGGCTGTGCTGCAGAGTCCTGCAGGCTCTGACTGGGAGCCAACGGCTGACTAACCACCGGCCTGAGACATCCAAGGAACATCAAAACAAAGTTTTTGGGTTTTTTCCACCATCTTCCCTCTTGTGCCTTGTCAAGCAGCCATCTTTCGTGCAGCACACCCTGGGAAGAGCCTGTCCCCGCGGTGCCAGCCGTGAGCTGGTGCCTGGCAGGGTGGGATCCTGAGGGATCTGTGCCCCCATCCCTGTGCCCTGCGTGTCCCCAGTGTTCAGAGGGACCCAGGAGGGTCCTGTCACTGGTTGGGTGTCAAAGCCTGCAGCCTGGAGCAAGGTGCTGAGCAAGAGCCCAGCCTGCAAGGAGATCCCAAGGGATCCCAGGGATGTGCAGAGGATCATGTGAGGGCACACAGAGGTGGGTGGGAGCCCACCTTGCCCTGGGTTTGACCACCAGCCCACACTGTCTCTCCCTCCATGCAGGAGAATTCCATGACTGCAGGGACAGGCAGAGGAGAGTGCTGGGGGCTCTGGCATCGCCCCTTCCTGGCTGTATGGCTGCTCTGGGCACTGCCTGGAGCTCCTGCTCACTCCTGAGTTGCCCAATGTGCCCAGCCTCTGTTTCATCAACATCCTGTGTTTACCTGGCTGTGAAATCCCCACGTGGGAGGGAGGAAGAGGAGGGAGGGGAGCCTCTTCCCCTTCCGCTGGGGGCCTGGGGAGCTTTGTTACAGAGCCACCATGGGCTCTCTGGCTTCTGCAGCTCCATGCTGTGCCATGGCCCTCCGTGCTGTCAGGGGAGGATGGGAGAGCAGGAGGTGCCTCAAGCCTGGCTTTGCCTCCTGAAGGGCTGTGAACTGGGCCTGGACAGTGCAGGGCTGGCCAAGGAGAGCTGGGCTTGTTCTGCAGCCCCCAGAGTGTCTGGGGGCTTTGCTCTGGGCAGTGAGCAGGGAGAGGGACAGGTCCTGCCCCATCCCACAGTTGTGCCAGGGTTTGGGAGGGCAGCACAAGAGCTTAAATCCAGGCACACAGGTCAGCAGAGGTGTCACTTGCTGTAGCTGCCTGTGTGCCTGGGGACGGATCAGCCCTTGCCATGGGGATCCGGATGTCTCTCAATGGGATCCGGATGTCTCTCGAGGAAGTGGGTGCCCCACTGAGGCCCCACATGGAGAGGAAGCAACATCCTGGGCTAGAAAATGCCACGTCAGTGCCTGTAAACAGGATTTCAGAGTCAGCACTTTCCCCCTGGAGCAGAGGCCATGCCGGTAACTCCGGAGGATCATATCTTCTGCGTAGCCCTATTTCTCTGCAAAGCCCAGCCCACACCAAGAAACTTGTGTCACCATTTACACCCTGGTGCAAATGAATATAGAGGATTAGACCTCTCTGAAACTCATCTCAGAGGACCTGTAGGAAAACAGGAGGGGCAGCCAGCAGACCCTGGGCCAGTTGGCCATGCTTGGCCCAATGTGGCCGTGAGAGGCTCCTGAAGGTGCTGGTGGCCTCCAGATGTGGAGCTCTATCTCCTTGGGGTCAGCATGGGTGGTTGGGGCTGGTATTGGGGTTTTGGGGCTGGTAAGTCAGAGCAGGTCCTGCTTGCTCATGGTATAGGTGGGATGGGAAGTGGGACTGTGCTGCCATGGGGGAAGCCTGAGGGCAGGGTCCCTTTAACTGGAAGCTCCAAAGAAACCGGGCAGGGAGGTGTGGGATTTGGGTGTGGAGGCTGTTGGCTGCCAGTGTTTGCCATGGGAGAAGGCTCCTCGCCCTCAGCACGGGGTGGCAGGAGTAACCACCCATGGGCAGGGGAGCTCCACGGCTCCCACAGGGCTTGTTTTAGGGGAACTCTGAATCTGGTCACATCCAGACACAGCCTGGTGCCTGAACAGATTCCGAGAAGCTCCCCCTCAACAACAGCATCTGTTATTTTTCTAGGGCTTAGAGAGAAAAACCCAGCCGAGAAGCCTGTGCTGTGTGCGTAGGTGAGGGGACTGTGCTGTCACCGCCGTGACTCACCGGGCAGGCTGCGATCCCCCAGGACAATAGAATGCAGGGGGAATTGTGAATGATGGCTGGCAGAGCGTGGCTGAGCTCCCCACCACAGAAGCAGTCAAATTTCGGTTCCTCCTCAGGGCTGGCTTGTTAACAAAGCGGTTATTAATAACCAATTAAGCCAGAGCTCACGTCACGCCTCTTCCTCTGGACGTGTGGCAAGAGTGGCCACAGTTCCTCCTTCGGCACCGTACCCCACCCTGCTGTTTTGGGGGAGGATTTGGGCAGGTGTCCCTTCACTGCAAGGCTGTTTGGAGGTGGGATGTGTCCAGGTGACACTTGGGGAAGATTTGGGCAGGTGTCCCTTCACTGCAAGGCTGTTTGGGGGTGGGATGTGTCCAGGTGACACTCCCAGGGCTGTGGGGGACCACCAGTGCAGGGGTGCCTTGGGATGTGGCTGAGCTCCTGGTGCTGAAGGGAGCGGGTACGGGAGAGGAGCCCAGGAATGCGGGAGCAGGTGGTGCCAGCCTTGGGGACAGCCCAGGGGCCAAAGACCGATGGCCAGAGGGAGGAGATTCCTTTGCTGGCCACTTGGTAAGGCCGAGGATGTGTGTGATGCCACATCCCGGCCACGCTGGCGACGCGCCGGGCGGTGGGACGAGGCAGGCAGGGCCTGGAGCAGGGCCCACCGGGATAATGCCCGGAGTGCCGGATGCGCTGTAAAACCCCAGAGAATCCGGGCACTGTGCTCCTCCTGAGACTGCCTATTCAGGGCAGAGATGGGCAAGACAAGAGGGAGGAAGCGGAGGGAAGATGGAGCACTGAAGCCCTCTGTGTCTGGCCGGCGACGGATGCAGGTGCAGCTGTGGATTCCCCGGATGCTCCGCACTGCCCTTTCCCGCAGGGGAACTCAGGAGTGCCCCCAGCTCTGCTTTCACTCTGATTCATTCCTGTTGCCACTGTGTCCGGTGCAGCCGCTCTCCCTACAGAGCCTGCCTTGCGGAGGCAGGTCTGTGTGGATTCTCTGAAGTCTGATGCAGGGTTGGGCTGTTCCTCATCCCTGTGACCTCTCTCCTCTCCTCAGCTGGCTATCTGCAGGAAATGTTTAGCAATTAAGTGGCTGTGAAGACTCTGCCCAGCCTGTCATCCGCTGGGTCTGGAATGAGCAAACAGCCTCAAAGGTTACATGGAAGAATCCACACGTGTGGCCTCTCCTGTCCCAACCCACGCAGTGCTGCTGCATCCGCTGCCCTTTGGGAAACCAGGCTGAGTAAAGCTGCTGCTTCAGTGGCACAGCACCTTCATGCCACCTTTCCTGAGAGATACTTTGGCCTGTGCAAAGCAAGAGGAAAGAGTGAGCTCGGATTTTTTGGGAGGCCACAATCACATGGATGGATTTCTCTCTAGGCCTGTGTTGGGTTGTGATTTCTGACACATGAGCTGTGGAAGTCCGGGGTAATTGCTGTTCTAGGCTCCCCAGGGCAGAGACAGCTACTGGTTCAGTAAATTATTTTAGCATATGATTAAATCTACCTGTGTAGGATGGGCTCTGAGCACCCCTGGGTGCTGAAGGCTTAGGAAATGTGCTACCTGCCTACAAGGCTCAGTGGAGGCTTTAGCCTTGAGGGTGGAGAACGTGCTGGTGAATGGAGACTCTAGGGAAAGGCACGCAGGGATGGAGCTTTTGGGAGAAACCCAGGACAGCCTGTTTGGGAGAGCTGAGAAAAACATCATGTGGGTGTGCTGCACTTGGCCTCTGCTCTCAAAGATGATAAACATGAAGGTTTGAAGCTGGGAGCCAACGTGTGGGAAGAGAAGAGCATCCATCCTGCTTAAAACCAAAGGTGTCCAGTCCAGAAACTGAACACCAGTCATGGTTTACAGTGAATGGTGGAGGGTTTGGGGAGGATATAGCTGGAGAGGGACTTTCCACAAGCACAAGTAGTGATAGGAGATAAGGGGAAATGGCCTTAAACTGAAGGAGGGCAGAGTTAGATTAGATATTGGGGTGAAACTCTTTAAAATAAGGGTGTAGAGGCACTGGCACAGGTTTCCTAGAGAGGTTGCTGGCTCCCCATCCCAAGCAGGTGTTTCAGACCAGGCTGGACAGGGCTCTGAGTAACTTGGTCTAGTGGAAGGTGTCCCTGCCTATGGCTGGGGGTTGGAGCTAATTAATCTTTAAGGTCTTTCCAACCCAAACCATCCTATGATAAGTATTGAATGTGGGTGAGCAGACAGAATTCCTTGTTGTGTTCTCCTAGGATGCAGCAGCGCAGGGCTTGGACACCTCTCCAACCAGGGCTGTGTCTGCAAGTCGCATCTTGAAAGAGGCACTCATTGAGTGACAGCATCTCCAGTTTCCTGCCTCCCCCCAGGCTCTGATCTCAGCGCAAAACAAGAGGTCCTGCCCTGCCTGGAGGGAAAACACTGAAGTGTCACGTTTCTTTCTCAAGTGTGAGCTGGAAAAGCTGATGCAGACACACTTTGAAATACAGCTGTAAAGAAGAGCAAGACACACAGGGTGTTTGTGTGGAAGTGCCTGTCAGTTTTCATTAGAGGGTCACTTGGTGGCTTTTTGGAGGAAACCATCTGCAGGGCACAGCCCTTCCTCTCCAAGTGGGTGAGATCCTGCTGAGCGCAAAGCACTTCTCAGCTGAACTGTGCGAGTGTCACTAACTCTCCTTCCGGCCCACTGGTGACAGACGTGGGGTTTTCATGACATCAGGCAGTTTGGGCTCCTTTGGCTGTCACCCTCCTGGTTTGGGTTGTTCAGCTGATGCACTTTACAAAAGGCCACTTTAAGTATTGCTAAAATCTACCGTGGCTGCACTATGGTTTGCACCCCCTGCCCCCCCAGCATGCTCTGAGTGACGTGCAAGCACAAAAGAGGCTTCTTGAGGGACAGAGGAAACTTGCTGTCTGTAGCAACTCGCTCTGCAGTTATTTTTGACTGAGGTTGTTGTGGTTTGTGCCCCAGAAGGCGCTGGGCTGTGGACAGGCAGTTCCCAGCAGTGCTGGTGTTTGCCTCTTGCCTTCTCTGATCAGAGATGTTTGATTTCTAAAGATGAGAAGGGAACAGGTTCATTTGACTTCCTCTAATGTTCACAGGGTCAGAGAGCAATTCTGTACTTCTCCATCTCAGTCCATAAGAATGTGGAAGCTCGTAGGAGTATTAATTACAGCCCATTATAACCTGCTTGACTAGGTAAGACGCTCACATGGCTCCCAAGACCTGCTGTTATTGAAGACTGGCATTTTTCCTTGACTGAAGAAACCTTCTGGTTTTGTGGAGCTCAGAGCAGGGCTGATCCATGGAGCAGCTTGGTCAGAGAGTGTTAGGATTGAAATTCTTGCCTGCAGTGCTGTGCAGTTTGTTTGCTTTGTGGAGTCCTGATGGCTTGTCATGAATCTCTTCCAGCCCAGCTGGTGAATTTTTTAATCTGCCTGTTGATCACACAGGGACTATGTATTTACAGCTCTGCACTGCTGTTTAGGGTTTTTTTACATTATGAAGGTTTCTGGGAAGCCCTGCTGAGGATGAGATGCTCTTTGTGATGGGGCAGCAGAGACACATTTGGAGGCACAATCATGAAGGCAGATAGAAAGTTTCTGTGAGCCTGGGAATGGAGGAAGTTCCTTGCAGAAGTGGCAATCAGAAACTTAGAAATTGGGCCAGGCAAATAAGGACTGGCTGAGTGCTGTGCAAACACAAACCAAATGGACACCCCTTAGTTTTCATCTGTCAAGGGAGCAAACTACCAGCTTTTCAGCTGGGATAATCAGTGATGGGCATCCAGCTGTAATCCAGGGATGTGGCAGCACCGCTCCAATGTGTTGGTTTAAAGGACTGAGCCCAAAGTACCTGCAGCTTCCAGTGCTCGGTCTGCTTTGGGGCTCCCAGCTTTGCCTTTGTGTCTGAGAGCACTGCTACGGAATTTGAGCTAAAACTGGCTGTGGCTGTGCAGCTCAGCTCCCAGTTGTGAGCCCCACAACTGTGGTGTAACAATGCTGATTTCAGGCTTGGTACCCCTGGCTGGCCCCAGGGAAGTGGTGGATGAATCACTGCACCTGCCCCCTGTGCGCAAGGTGGTGCTTTTCTGGAGTTTTGTGGAACTTCTAGAGCTGGAGTGTACCATGTCCTGGCAGCTTGGTTGTAGGCACACAACACTTCCCACCCACCCCTTCTGTGAGTATACTAAGTCTTTTGCCACCTTCTCCAGCCAGATAGGACCAGCCAAAATTCCTGTCCCACCTGGAGGAGAGGAGACCCAAATCCCAGATGCTGCAGGAGAGCCAGGACAGCTCTGCTGATGCTCTCCTCATGGTGAACCCCACAGGGCATTTGCCCTCAAGAAACAGCTGGAAGGATTGGGGCTAATCCCTGCCACGGGAGATCCTTGTGCAATAACCCAGGTCATCCTGAAGCTTGTTATTGTGAAGCCTCTATCAGTCTGAGGATGGGCCTGGGGCAAAAGGGAGGCGCTGACTCTTCCGGTGACATTCTTTGGGTGGCTGCAGGAATGATGAGGAGGAACTCTGGGTGATATTGTCCATCAGCTCCATCCTGGCAGGAAGTCCTCTTGTCATGACAAGGAGAAAGCCAAGAGGGATGGAACAAACTGTACCAGCTGTAGTGGAATACTTGTCCTCCAGTGTGAGCTTTGGTGACTTGCTTTGGGGAGCCAGATGGTGACACTAAATGAGCCCAACTTTGCTGGGTCTGAGTCTGCCACTCAAAACTATGCAGATGGTCCTAATGGATGAGTAATGCCAGCCTGGAAACAAGCAACAAATCCAGGCTCTTCAGGTCAAATGTGCTCATTGTATCCTATAAAATGACAAAAATGCCCCCTCACCAGTCAGTGGGGCCTTCCATGGTCCCATCTCATCCTTTCTGCTCGTGTGGGTGCTCACCTGATCCTCTGGTGAGCTGGTTCAGGGAGCTGGACTGGCTGAGAAGCAACACTCTCCCCCCATAAGGTGATTAGTCTTCACCACAGGTGGTATAAACTGGTATTGGTGGCAGGGAGGGAATGGGAAGGGGTGGTGGAGGAAGGGCAGGAACCACAACACCCTGACTTAGGTCAAGTAAAACTTGTGGAATTTCACCCTGAGGCTTTAGTGGGATTTAATGTAAGCAGTGCAGTAGCCTTGGCTTCTTGCTGTGGCATGGGAGAAACTGCACCTATGGAGCAGTAAGGAGAAAGGAATGAGGGAAGGTGCCCACAGCTGAGAACGGCTCCAGCTTCTAAAGAAACACAACACTTAGTAATTACTAGAACTAAGCACATTTCTAACGTCACTGCCTCTTGCAGTGTCAGAGCACATTCATTTCGAGAAAACCAGAATGTGCTGGGCTTGCATTCCCTCTCCTCTTTTCATGAATCTTGCCAGCGTGTTCAGAAAAGGTCTGTTTTGAATACCCATATTAGAGGTGTATTAATTCTGAGCTTGTCAAAAGGAGCATTTGCATTGGAAACAGTTCTACAAGTTTGTCTGCATCACAAACGAAACAAAACCCCTCCCGCTCTGTTCTGATTCAGCTTGGGCCGATTCCAGGTGAACTCAGGCACAGGCTCACTGGGCTCTACTCTCCCTCACTCAGCACCTTTCTGATTTCTTCCTGTTAACTACATTTATTTAAAGATGTCTGAAGAAACCAGGCGAAAAATGATGAGACCTCACCTGTTATTTTTGTGCTCCTTGCCTTGTAGATGAATCCTCTAAACGTGGCAGGGCTGCAGACCCTGTGGATCCATGTGTCTAATTGAAGCAGACAAGACGGTAACTCAGACTTTGCATATTTCAATGAAATATTCATGAATCCAGGAGGGAATAACCCGGGGTGAACATCAAGTTGTATAATCGGAATATATTCTCTATCACTGTCAGCAATGTGCAGACAGCTCAGAAAATTCTGAGGAGGGCCTGTGCTTGTTGAGAAACATCTCACTGCTTTGGCTCTAAGGACAATAATGATTGTGTTTGCCCAGACTGTTTAATTAGCAGATTTTCCCAAATTGAGCACTTAAGGACTTAAGTCCCCATTTACCCCATGTGGCTTCCCAGGAAGGCTGAGACACTCCAGCTCCCACTGGAGCTGGTGTAAGTGGAGGGTGCCCAACCTCCCAAGACACAAGGCAGGTTCTTCCTTGGCTATTTAATCCAGACTAAAGTGCTGAACATTAAGCACACCTTCATTAGATGATGCTCGTCTCTATTTTTGAATTGATTGCTCTGAAGACCTGTAGGTTAGGAGTGGGAAGGAAAATCAGTAATGGAGCAAAATGACTGTGATTTAGAGATCGGATTGCACACAGCCAGAGCCATGCATCAGGATAATGAGATTCCGTCTTGTTTGCTTACAAGCACTGGAGACAGAAGCAGAAAATGTGATCCACCAAACCAGCTCTCAGGAAATGAGAAACAATGGAGCGAGGAAATCAAATTTCAAACTGCAGGGATATATTTGTCAAGTTTTCCTTCGGATTTTTGCAGAGCTTTTGGGCCGTTCCCCGTGCAGCATTTTTCCAGGGTTTTTTCGGGCAGCTGACATATGGCTGGAGGATTAGATCACTGCAAAGCACCGTTGTTTGTGACCTATTTGTTAGTGCGGGGCTGGGGTCAGTGACAGGGACGAATGCGCTGGTCATTGTTCCGTGCTTTTCAAGTGCTGTCACTGTTGTCACTCACAGGGTGGCCAGACATTTGGAACAAACTCATTAGCTAATTAGTGGTGTGCTCAGCCCCACGTGGCCGTAGTCCCTGTGTGGGCGATATTCCCATTATGGCTGTGGAACAGGCCCTTCTGTGGCTTCCTGGCAGCTGCTGTTCCCCAGGTTGGTTGGGAGGGCAGCAGTGGCTGGGCAGAGCTGGGGGAGGATGTACCTTCCTCAGCGGTCTCAAGTGTGACAGATCTCAAGGAGCATTTGGACAACGCTCTCAGGAACATGATGGGATTCACAGAATCACAGGATGGTTTGGGTTGGAAGGCATCTCAAAGACCATCTTGTTCCAACTCCCCTGTCATGGGCAGGGACACCTTCCACTAGCCCAGGGTGCTCCAAGCCCCGTCCAACCTGGCCTTGGACACTTCCAGGGCTGGGGCAGCCACAGCCTCTCTGGGCAACCTGGTCTGGTAAAAGGTGTCCCTCCTGATTCTGTGCAGGGCCAGGAATTGGACTCAGTGATGATTGTGGGTCGTTTCCAGCTGTGGATGTTCTCTGGTTCTGTGACCTGCCCTTTCCCAGAGGATTGCTGTGCTGCCCGTGGTTATCAGGGCGGTGCCGCCACAATCGGCTCCTGGTGCTGAACTCCTCCTGCAAATCATGGCCTTGAACTCTGGTTCTGCCAACACAGCTGAAACGTTGTGGGCTGGGAAGGGTTTGAGAGTGGCCTGGGTCACTATCTAAGGTGTGGTGCAGCCCCTCTAAAGAGGGACAGGACCAGGCTGGGATGGGAGTTTCCTACACCAGCTCCTGGTTTTAAAATAACAGGACAAATGCAGTGACCTCCTGTTTCTAATACAAAGCAAGGGCCACAGATCCACTGCCATGAGTCCTTTCTTTCCTCAGGTGGCCACCAGAAGGGATCATCCCTTTGCAGCCTGGGCAAATCTCTGCTGGTGCTGGTGGGTGCCACTCTGGTACCCACCCAGTGTAGCAGGAATACAGAGAACAATAAAAAAAAAGGTGTAATTTTACTTGGCCAGCTTGTTTTGCTTGCACTAAGTGGCTTGATCTGGTTGATAGAAAACGGTTTTCTGGTAGGGGTGTGCCAGCTGCAGAAGCTCCTTTTACTCTGGGTTTGCTGATTCACACACTCACACTGTAGACAGACACCTGGGATGGAGCTGGGAATGCTCAGGAAGCTGTTTCCTGTTTCAGAGAGCTGTCTGCCCGGACCTGGAAGGAGGACAGGCAGGAGAGAAGGCAGCAGGAACAATCTTGTTCTTCCCATTTTATTTTAACCAAGAGCTTTCTGCTCCTTCTTTAGAGCTGTCAGCACCTGATCATTAGGATTAATGAATGTGCACAGAAACATTGGCTTTCCATCGCTGCCGTTTCCTTCTAAAGAAGAAAAGGGGGAAGTATTCTTTCAGCTCCTGCTGATAGCATCAGATGTGTGCTGATGCCTTAGATTTTTCAACCAGAATTTAATTCTGCCTACCTCTCCTAGCTCAAGGTTAAGAGCTAAGCCAGTATCGCAGCTTGCTGCAGAAGATTCGGAGCTTCCCAGCTCCCAGATGGTGTTCAAGGCACTGGAACTCACAGCATTTCTAAACAAGTTGCTTTTACTGCAGCTCACTCCCTGTTTCACTGCAGTCCCTGTTCTTTTGAATTTAAACCTCAAATCTGTGGCAGATTTGATACTGACTCCATGAGAAAAAGGGCTGGGCTGTAAGTGGTGGCTGCCCCATCCTTGGAAGTGCTCAAGGCCAGGTTGGATGGGGCTTGGAGCCACCTGGTCCAGTGGAAAATGTCCCTGCCCTGCCCATGGCAGGGGATGGAACAAGATGAGCTTTAATGTCCCTTCCAACCCAAACCATTCTGGGATTCAATGAGGTTTGCAGTGCTCAGCCTGTTTAAAGCAATACCTCACAAACTGGATTTTGCTCCACCTTTCCATTGTTTTGTTATGCTTTAGCAAGGCAAGACTGCTCAGGAATTTGGGTTTTAAATAACCAGCAGCACTGCCCAGGGCCAGCTGTGATCCGAACAGAGCCAGCTTCTCCCCTGCCCCGCACCAACCCCGACCCTCTCCCGAGCAGCAATGTCCCGTTTCCTGGAATTGTCTCCCGGCTTTACGATGGGAACAAATATATTCCAGGAGCATTACAATGGGTCCACTGAGCTCCTCCAGCTCACGGTGCCGGACACAGGTTTAGTCATTATCCCGGGAGGGGAAGGACGTGTGCTCTGACCCACCCAGACCAGCCAGCTCCTCCTGCTGCGTTTGTGCCTCTGTCCCCACTGAGTTCCCCTTCACTGCCCAGCGTGGTGACCCGAGAGCTCTATCCCTGATCCATAAAGTGTCCCTTCATCCATAAGTGTGCTTATTTTGTACTGACTTCTTTGTCAGGAAGGGGAAAGTGCCATTACCGTGCCGTGTGAGGCAATGGGAACCGTGCCAGGGTAGGCTCAGGTTGGACATCAGGAGGAATTTCTTCACAGGAAGGGTGATTAAGTCTTGGAATGGGCTGCCCAGGGAGGTGGTGGAGTCACCTGGAGGTGTTTGAGGAAAGACTGGATGTGGCACTGGGTGCTCTGGGCTGGTTGAGAAGGTGGTGCTCAGTCACGGGTTGGACTGGATGACCTTGCAGGTCCTTTCTAACCTAATGGATCCTGTGATTCACTCCAGGGGCTGCCAGCCCACATCGGACCCCAATTGCTGGGGGATCCCTTCCTTTGGAATCTGCTTCCCCTGTGAGCCAGAGGCTGCCCAAGCCTTCTCCTTCCATCAGGGTCAGCCATGGACCCTCTCTAGAGTGTTCCCTCATCCATAAATGTGGTTATTTTGTACTGACTGACATTATTTTGTATTATTTGACCCTGTTTTTAGGGAGATGCCTAGCCCTGAAATCTGGAGAGCCCTGAGGGGGCTCCCCAAGCCTTCTTCCATCAGGGTCAGCCACAAACTCTCTCTGATGTGCTCCCTGATCCATAAAAGTGGTTATTTTGTATTGATTGATGTATTTTACGACCCTGTTTTTGCGGGGATCCCCAGCCCCGAAACCCGAGGGGGCTCCCCAAAGCCTTTTGCCCTCAGAGGTGACCACGAGTGGGCCATCCTTCCTTCCTTAGCCCTCCGTGGTGCTGTGCCTGGCTGTGGGGAGCCCTGGCTGGGGTGGGAGACAGGGAAGGAAGGAGGGGAAGAGGGAAAGGAGGAGGGAGAGAAGGACAGAAGGAAAGAAGGAAAGAAGGAAGGAGAGAAGGAGAGAAGGAACGAAAGAAAGGAGGAGAGAAAGAAGGAAAGGAGGAGGGAGAGAAGGAGAGAAGGAACGAAGGAGAGAAAGAAGGAAAGAAGGAAAGAGGGAAAGGAGGAGGGAGAGAAGGAAGGAAGGAGGGGAAGAGGGAAAGAAGGAGGGGAAGAGGGAAAGAAGGGAGAGAAGGAAAGGAGGGAGAGAAGGAAAGAAGGAACGAAGGAAGGGAGGAGAGAAAGAAGGAAAGGAGGAGGGAGAGAAGGAAAGGAGGAAAGGAGGAGGGAGAGAAGGACAGAAGGAAAGAAGGAAAGGAGGAGGGAGAGAAGGAAAGGAGAGAAAGGAAAGAAAGAAAGAAGGAAAGAGGGAAAGGAGGAGGGAGAGAAGGAACGAAGGAAAGGAGGAAAGGGGGAGAGAAAGAAGGGAAGGAGGAAAGAGGGAAAGGAGGAGGCAGAGAAGGAAAGAAGGAAAGGAGGGAGAGAAGGAAAGAAGGAACGAAGGAAGGGAGGAGAGAAAGAAGGAGAGGAGGCAGAGAAGGAGGACAGGAGGCGGCAGAGAGGGAAGGGAGGAGGACAGAAGGACAGAAGAAGGACAGGAGGACAGAAGGAGGCAGAGAGGGAAGGGAGGAGGACAGGAGGACAGAAGGAGGCACAGAAGAAGGACAGGAGGACAGCAGGAGGCAGAGAGGGAAGGGAGGAGGACAGAAGGAGGCACAGAAGAAGGACAGAAGGACAGCAGGAGGCAGAGAGGGAAGGGAGGAGGACAGAAGGAGGCACAGAAGAAGGACAGGAGGACAGCAGGAGGCAGAGAGGGAAGGGAGGAGGACAGAAGGA
>JAWWTY010000032.1:14317897-14367242 GCA_035222235.1 Margarornis squamiger
GCGGGGCGGCGGGGGCCGGGCCCCCGGGGGGGGGCGGCGGCGGGGCCGCCGGGGCCTTTGTGGGGGCGGGGGGGTGTGCGGGGATGGCGGGGGCGGCGGGGCCGGGGTGGGCCCCTCGGGCCGGGGTTGGGGCCTGGCCGGCCGAGGGCCTGCGGGGATGGCGGGGCCTGCGGGCTCGGGGGGCTCTGGCCCCGGCCCCGGCCCCGGGATGGGGGGGACCGGCCCCGGGCCCTTCTGCCCCATCGTGCCGGCACGGCGGGGGTATTTTATGCTGTTCTCACTAATATCATCGCCTGGGAGGTGCGTAAAAAAAGTAGTGCTTTTAATCATTTTAAAGGTCTGTTTTATGTAGGGAGGGTGGGACTGGATGAGCTCCGGAGGTGCCTTCCAACCCTGACAATTCTGTGATATATCTATATCTATATCTATATCTATATCTATATCTATATCTATGTATCTTTCTCTATACATATATATATTTATTGAAATTTTTTTTAACCTGCAGTACCTGTGATGCTACAGATTGGGGCTGGGTAGTCAGCGAGCTGTGTTACATTGAGCATTGTTGCTGTGAAATGTATTGAACAGTAATTATCACAGCCTGCCCGCTATGGAAGGTCCCTATTTTAAAGCTGTAAGGCTTTAATATAAATATTATAATTTAAAAATATTAAATTTTAAAGCTATCAGGCTTTAACATTGGTAGCGTTTGGTCTCAGTTTTATGGGTGTGTAATTCTTCCCCCTCCCCCTTCTCAAGTGTGGTATCGCAGCTGATCTGGAAAGCCAAGTGGGATTTAAAATGTACAGCAATTGGACACATTTCTTGTTCTTACCTGCTAAGAAAATACCCTGAATTATCCACATGCACATCCATTTTCAACAGGAGGCCTAAAGATTAGTTCAGCTTGTGAAGGTGTTGCAGATGTTATGGGCTGTAGAGTCTGACTTGAAGAGTTCAAAATGTAAATCAGGCCATGAGATTAAGTTTTATTATTCTCTCCACTGAAAGGCATGTTTTATGGTAATATAGAACTCTTGCATAATTCCAGTATGTTGCTGTGTTTTGTGAGACACAAGGTCATAGGAAATTGTATTGTTGGGATGGAGAATGTGGGATGTTAGAGTGATTTTTGATTAGAAATATAAATATATTGTAATGGTACTGTTAGCAAAATGCAGCCCGTTTAGGAATTACTTCCAGTTTTGTTTGTCTTGGCTGATTCTCACATTTGTTATTTTCGAACAAACTCAAATAGAGTGTTTTATTGGGAAGAATCAAAACTTTTGATAAATTTTCCTTTATGAACTCGAAGTAATGGTAAACTAGCTTGACAGAATTTCAGAGATAATCTTGCCTATATTAAATATTTAACTTTGTTATCCAAATTTATCAAGTACAAATGACCCAGGAGTGTGCATTCCTGAAGGCAGATTGTGATAAGGCTGAATTGATTGTGGGTTACATTTGAGGAAGTTTGACTTGGGGGTGCTGATTGTAACTTCCTTCTTGCCATGAAGTAACTCTGAGACATCACGAGGGTTCTCAGGCAGGGCAGCTTCACTTTTACATATACTGAGGAGTGAAAATTAATATCAGCCTTTAAGAAATGAAATATGATGCCAACAGGATCATAGAATCATGGAATGGTTTGGGTTGGAAGGGGCGTTAAAGCTCATCTCCTTCCACCCCCTTCCACTAGCCCAGGTTGCCCCAAGCCCTGTCCAGCCTGGCCTTGGACACTTCCAGGGCTGGGGCAGCCACAGCTTCTCTGGGCACCCTGTGCCAGGGTCTGCCCACCCTCACAGGGAAGGATTTCTCCCTAATATCCCGTTGAATCTCTCCCTCTATCGACGTGAAGTCATTCCCCCTTGTCCTGTCACACCATGCATTCTCTTGCAAATAGTCTCTCTCTGTTGTTCTCCATCTTTCCATGGACTCCTCTCCTTAGAAAAACTAATTTGACCTGTTCCCTAGGTAGGAGCTATGTAGTGTTGAGTAATACTTGGGCTAAAAAAGTCCTATCTCTGTGTTCCCTGGTGGTCCTGTGGAGGGCCAGAGAAGAGATCCCTGGCTGTCAGGTGGCCTGGCTGGTCATGCTCATGTTGGTTTTCACCTTCATTATTCCTACAGTCACTTTTAATGAAGACTTGACAAACATCTGATGTCCAGGATAATGCAGGGAGCAGAAATGAATTCAGCTTGGACTGACCACATCATTATTTACATAACTGGTTAATCATGCTAATTTTGTTCCAGCTGTCAGCCATTTGATTGCTTTGAAACTTGGAGCTTTTAAGAAGCCTCAAATCTTGGATCACTGCTGGGAAATGCCAAAGGCCTAATTTGTTACTTCATAAAATGTTGATAGTCTCTCTTGATAGAGAAATTAGTGTTTTGTTTTTGTGGCTGGGTTTTTTCTTTTTCTTTTAGAGAGAGAGAAATCATTAAATGATAATCAGTTTTAGGAGAAATACATTACAGAGTAGTTATGATATTCCTGATCGTGCTTTTCTTAGGTCTCCTACGTAGGATGGGGAAATGACTGTCGGTTTTGCTTGGTCTAGAAGAATATAAGTTCCTCTAATATCTTTATTTAATGACTGGTACTCAGGAAGCAACTCTCCAGTCTTCCAGTGCCATATTTGCAGAGTGCTAAATTGTCCCTTGGGATCGTGCTAATAGAAAATGAAATGTGCCTGGTTTGTAGGAACGCCTGTAATGTTCTTTTTCCACTTTGCCTCGCTCTGATCTGTGCAGGGAAAATATCGAAACGTACCAGTATCCTGCTGGCTTAAGTGCTTCAAAGAACAGCGGGTTTTTGTGTTTTTCAGTAGCCTGGCTGCTCATTAGGAAGGCAGGAGACTCCATGGAGGAGAACAACATGGATGCTGCCCCCTGGAATAAAACCTGCCAGGGCTCACTGTGGGGCCGTTGGCGTTGGTGTGGCCCGGGTTGGTTGCAAAGTGGTGTGTGCTGAAAAACAGAGCATAAAAAGTCTTAGTCAGCTTAGGTGGCTGTTGCAGGATTGCTTTCCTGTTCTGTGAGGGAAAAAGAACTCAGAATGGTTGTATGTCAGAGTAAGACACTTCAGAGACCATGAACTCCAGGATGGGTCTGGACCTCGGTAGTGGATCCTCTCAGCGAGTGGTGCAACAGGTAGGAAGCTACAGAAAAACTGGTATTCCCTATTTGTCATTTTGTAAATAACAGTTTTGTCTTTGGTTTCCCAGATTGGGGGTTTGCTTGTTTTTATGACAAGGCTCCAGATCATTGATAAAGGCAAAATAGTTGACTCAGTTCTAAGGTGCATTTTGTAG
This sequence comes from Margarornis squamiger, assembly GCA_035222235.1. Classification (NCBI taxonomy): domain Eukaryota; kingdom Metazoa; phylum Chordata; class Aves; order Passeriformes; family Furnariidae; genus Margarornis; species Margarornis squamiger. Next base: position 14,321,218 of record JAWWTY010000032.1, read on the forward strand.
GTAACTAGAGGTTGTAGGCAGATTTTAAGGAGACAGTAGCTTAAGTCGCCAAGCTCGAGTTCCTTCAAACTGTAGTACACACGTTCAGTTACCACAAGAAGCTAAATGCTTGTAAATATCTAATAGTGGTGCTTGTATGAGTGATTATACTAATTAGAAAATCAGTATAAAAGTATTTTGAGTTTGTTGGTTGAAGTGTCACTGGACACTGTTTTGTTTGCAGAATTTGGTTTGTAATTCACTGTTGTGTGTTTTTACATGGAAATGCGACTTTGAATCTTTATGCCAGTGAGCTGCTTTTTTTCAGTGCAGATAATTTTTAGCTCATTTTTTGATATTGTTACAAAAATTGAACTTGAATTGATCTCAGAAGCAGTACCGTGGATTGCATTAATTGTTAATAGTGTGTCTCTCTGTTTCATGTCACCCAGGGCTGTTACAACGTAAATGCCTCTAACGAGTGCCTGGAGCTTGTGTCCAAGGTCAGGCCTGGGCTGTTCACAGTGCCTGTGCCTTGGCTTGCAAAATCCAGCTCTTTCCAGGTGGGGAAACTGGAGCTCAGGCACAAACAGGTCCCCACTGGCAGTGGGAGTGCAGCTGGTTCTACCTCTGGGACTGGGTAAAACCAGTCCCAGTGCAGGCCTGGCTGCAGCTCTGCCTCGGAGGCTCTGCTTATCTGTGTTTACGGTGCAGCTGGCTGGGTAAAGTTTTAAGGAATCTCAAACATGGTATGTTTTGTTGTCCTCATACATACAAATTGTTTTCAAGTAATAATTCTCCTTCCACCATCAGGAGCAGAGTTCCCTGAGCTGTCTTAAGTAATTAGTTGAAATTTGTGCATGTGATCTCTGCAGTTCCTTCCACATTTCTGCTGCTCCTGCCTTTCTTCCCAGTGCTGTTTTATTCATGTTGCTTGCAGTTGCTGAGTCTTGTCAGGTCGCTGTATAATAAATACTAAATGTACAGGTCTTGAGGAGCAGGAGGGTGACCCAGGCAGGAGAAGACTTTTCTCTTTCTCCTCCTCCTTTCTTGACTCATCACTACCTGTACTTTGCAAGTGTATGCATCTGTTTTAGTGCTTACTTGAGCAGCACTCCTGGTTCCTCCCTCCACTGGGCTCCTGGTTGTGTTTCCTGTGACATGGATTTGATCACCTTTAGACCCAATGACTTGATGGATGTTCTTTTATAGCGGAAACTTCTGTTCTTATCCTTACAGTAAAATATTAATCTGTGAATCATTTGCTCTTCTCTGCTCACAGTGCAGCTCTCAGTGAACAATACTTCTACAAATTCAGTAATAAAATTGTTTTTTGAAAGTTCAGAGCTGCTTATTAGTTTAAAACCAGGCGAGACACATTACCTAGAGATGCTTTATGTCCACCCTACAGGAATCTGAAGACTCCCTTGCCTTGTTTGCTTTTCTGTGTTGCAGGAGTTATGGCCAGTTTCGGGGGTTATTGTTTTAGAATTGGCTCCTTAAAGATACACGGTGCAGTCTGGGGGTCATGGCTGGAATTCAACAGCCAGACAGTGATTTAATCTCCCTCCTGTGTAACCTCAGAGACACTTTGCTGCCCTTCTGGAGATGTCACTTACATAATGTGATGTCTTCTAAAGTCAACCTGGGAGTTTTCATTATTTAAAAGCAGAAACCCAGGCAGAGTGAGCTCCCTGCCTCTGTTTGGGTTTGAGTTTTGCCACCCAGAAACGCTACAATACACGTTGTACCCCTGCTAGAAAAAATTGTCAGCACGGGCGACAGGGCACTAATGTCTGGGATGTTCTTTTACATTTTCTCCTTTTTTCTCTCAAATCATATTAATTTCTAGACTTAACATCAGTTTAGTAGTTTCTGAACCTTTGCAAGGGCAATGGTCTTTTCAGAGCTTTTCTAGAACAAAGACATTTTAAGAATCTTAATAGAGAATCGTATAATCTTATTACAACTGCTCCTGTTTAAATCACTTCCTTCTACTTAAATAACAATCTGTCACCAGCTATTTCTTGATTGTAGTTTTTGTCAGTTACAATTCATCCCCCTCCGTGGTTTTGTTGTACATTTTTTCCCCTGATTGTGCAACCCCTAGGTTGGCAAAGCTCCTTCTTTCTCAAACAGTTCTGACTCCACTGGGACTAATCGCATGAGTAAGTTGCTCACCAGTGTAAGGGTTGTGCAGTCCACAAACAAGACCTTTGTGGGACAAACCCCACCAAAATAACTGATGTATACACTTCTAGTATTTCTCAGGGAAAGGCAAACCAAAGTATTTTTTTAAAGGTAACTTCCCCCCTTGAGACATGGGCATGAAAGAGTCCCTCAACCAGGTTTCCGTGTAGGTAGGAATTCTGTTCCCAGGAGGTTCCTGGTGTGTGTTTCTGCTTTCTGGCTGGGTGAACAGGCCCCAAGCAGCATCTTAGTTTTGTCATTCTCCTGATTCTTCTTTATGTATTTTTCCTTTTAGTAATGAGGATTTCTTCAGTCAAATCTGTTGACCCAATTGCTGCTGAAGCTGCTTTTCTACTGACTTTCAGCTCTGTTTGGACAGGGATGAGCCTTGTGACAACAGCAGTAAGGCAGAGATGTTTGCTCTAACCTACGAAATCAGCCAGAATTTAAGATCATTAATTAATCCTTATCCCGCAGTTCTATTTAGAACTGTTTTAACATGCCTGTTCTCTCATGGATGGTCAAGCAGAATGTGCTCTGCCACATGGTGTATGGAAAGGAAAGCACTTCAATTATTATTTGAAAAACAGGACTTTAATGTTTTTAATTATTCAGTTAACTAATTAATCAGTGAAACACCCTACCATTTTGTGACATTGCTGGGATGTGACTGGTAATGTCTGTTTAGAGATTCCTGAATTATGCATTACCAGCAATATTCAGACACAGGAAAGATCTGGCAAATCCTTAAAAAGCCCCTGCCCAGGTATTTAATTACTTGCTAAAAAACTCTTTCTCTAATGACCATTTGAAAGCATAAACTCAGCCCTGTTCTTTTATCTAATGAAATATTTGCCTTCTGAGCCCATCCTGCCTTATTGCAGGGATTTGATTGCTTCTTGTACTGTTATGGTACTTGCAGTGATATTTTTTTATTTATATTAAGGGCTTGGAATGCTTGTTACCAGTGAGAAGTGTTACTATTTTTTTGCTGCTGTTGTTGAGCAGAGTTCATTAAGTTAAACTTTGTCTACCAATTTAGAAGAGTTTCTCAGAAAGTAAAGATAATGCCTCTGTTGGAATGTTCTTAGATAAACTGCATAGGTGACACTGAGTACTTTCCTTACTGTGAGCCAATGCACATCAGAAATCAATATTTAATACTGTAACTTTTGAGAATCTCTGCAACTTAATGTATATTTTAAAGGCAGAAATTTCTGCCTGCTGCTCAGAAGAGCAGGAAAACTCCTTGTGCCAGGCTATGATTAGACAGCCCATGTTTTTTATACTTTTTCAGCCAAACAGCTGCTTTGTGAAGATTTTACTGGTCCTTGGGTGACTCCTCTGAAAGATATTTATGTTTATATGTTTACTGGTTCTCTTGGGAAGATTTAATAAGGAAGTAAAATACAGGAATGTTTATAATTGGCTTTACTTGGCTTTCAGAATTCTTAACTTCTAGAGAAGCTAAAGTATCAAAGCTCGAGTACAGCAAAATCACTTTTAAACTGGTTTATTGCAGAGAAGCACTGAGGTAGATCATCAAAGGGTTTTTAGTCTGCAAAACTGCTTAAGTGTTGTATTTAAAATTTACAAATCGCTGACCCCTTTGTGAAACACTGAGACAGACTGAAATGTCTGGCTCTTTTTTACGTTTGACTACCTAGTGAATAATCTCCTTTTGCCCAGCCTGCTGCTTTAAACACACTGAACAGTAGAACTGGCATTTTGGTGTCTATCTGCCAACCAGCAGTGTCTGTGTATATTTAATTTCATCATAACAGGGACACATGAGGCCTCTATGAGTATTTACATCAGCTTTAAGAGCCAGGACATGTATTGCTGAAGATGTGCAATACTGGGGAGTGCTCTGCTTTTCTTGCAGGCTGCAGAAATGTTGAGGAGGTGAAGAACAGCAGGAGAGTTTTGCAGGTCCTCTTCATTATTCCCTTTTTAATTTGCTTTATGAGGGGTTTCTGTCCTGCAGATGATGGTGTGGATCAAGCCAAGTGTGTAAGCACGTCCTGCCCTTGGAAGGTGTGAGGGATCTGGGGCTGACTGACAGTCCAGCACCTGGTGTTTTAGTGCTGTTGCCTTTCCAGGTGTGAACGCAGGAAACACGCTTGAACATCCTGAATACAGGAATACTTTTGTTATGCATGTGCCCCACAAAGTTGTGTCTGTATGCTTTGGCTTATAGCCAGATTTTTAATCTTGTTTTTGTGTGTGTGTGTCAGCTTGGATAGTGTATATAATACTACAGTGCCTTTCCTGTCCCTGGAAATGCTGATTTTTAGTTTTATTTTAAGAAGGAATTTCTTCTTCTTACTCAGAAGAAAAATAAACTTTAAAGGTGGAGGAAAGTCTGCTTGTTTTTTATTTATCTTTTTTTCAGTTGGTGCTTTATAGAAAGGCCTGAATTGTGCTGGCAGAGCTTTGTCTCTTGTCTCACAAATTCAAAATTTAGAAACTGAGCGAGGAAAGGTGGCAAGGGTCTTGAGGTAATTGAAGCAATAGAAGAGGAGAATTAAAAACACAAATCAGTGCCCATCAAACCTGTGAAACAGATGAGCCTTTAGATGCCACGAGGCTTGTGCTGCCATCGAGCTCAACTAGTCTTTTGTCAAAACTCCTATTTTAATAAAATATGGTGAATTTGGCATTTTCTCCTTTCATGGGAAACCAGAGTAAAGAGAATTAAGCCCCGCCTGCTGCTTCCATGCTAAACAGATGCAAATCAGACCCCCTCCCTCCAGCCGCATCCTCTCTCCTCCTGGCTTTCTACATTGTTTTCATGAAAGCGGTTCTGATGCCAACTCCCAGCCCAGAGGGCAGGTGAGAGGAAGAAAAAAACTCCCTGGTTCCAGCTCGGTGATTAACATATCTTTTGGAGCTTGTAATGTCATTGTTCCACGGAAAACAAAGTTCCAGCAGCTTCGCAGAGTGTGGGGTTGTCAGAAAGGCAAACATCAAAGTGGCAAGAAAAGAGGAGTTTATTTAAAATATAGCAGAAAGACTTAAAACATTCGTGCTAACCTATGAGAGCTATTAAAAATTAAAAAAAAGAGCGCCTTTGAAGCCAAGCATTAAAGATTTAATAGTATTAATTGAATTAAGCCGTGGGAGTTGAGGATATGTAGACACATGTGTGAGTGTATGTGTTCTAAGACATTATCTGTGTTAAGGAAGAGAAGGTATTGAGAGTTGAATTAACTCTCCCTGGTTTATAAGGGCTACCTTAACAAACCCCTCTTTATTCTTGCAGTTAATTAGAGTAGAATCCATTAGAACTGAGAGTGTAAACACCAGGGCAAGGAACTTCCAGCACTGGAAAACTGCAGTGAGGCAGAGCCGACCAGCCTTGGCATACCTGGGCAAGGCAAAGCAAGCAGACGAGTTTCCAATTTGGTTTATATTGTTAAGACTGATTTATTTAAGGAGAAATTCCTTTTCCTTTCTCTTGTTATGAGAACAGTAATTTAATACTGTTGTACTCCGTAATAAGATTTCTTCCCATCCCTTTTCCCTGTTACAGTCCCAGCCACGGGTTTGGTTTTTTTTGGTAGCTAAACTTTCATGTTACTTCGTAATTATTTTCTCTCAAGACTGGCTGATTTGGTAGAATTGACCACTGTTAGGAAGAAAAAGTTTGTCCCTCCATAGCTCTCTAAATAGACAACAAAGAAAAATCAGAGTTGAGTGTATGGCACTGTAGCAATTGCAATAGCTTGGTGTTGAGGGGGTTTTGTTGGGTTTTTTTCCTTTGCAAATTAAAAACTCATTTTAACGGTTAATGTATTTGCCCTGGGCATTCACAAGCAAGGAAAAACTAGGTCCTTCTGTCCTTTGTAGAAAAAAGGGTAATCAAAAGGTTTTTACAAGAGTGCAGGTGGCTTGGCAAAGGAAGGTGATGTCCAGGGCAGCAACGCCAGGCAGGATTTGATTGCTGTGGAAATACTGGTTTGGAGAGGGACCACCAACCCTGTCAAGAGGGGTAACAAAATTGAGGGTCATCTTAATACATCCATTTTTCCTTCTTCAGGGAGGTGCTTGCTGGCAGTGAGCAGGTTGTGTGAGCCCTCCTTGCTGCAGATGTAGTTCCTAAATGATTCAGCACGTTGCCTTGTAGAGTATTGATGAATTCATTACTGTTCCCTGATGGATGTTAATGGTCTGGAATTTCTTCTGTGCATTTGGACTAGATGGAAAGCTCTTGAAAAAAAGATTAGAAAATAGAAAATGGAGTGCGTAAGTTTTTAAGCCACTTTCTTGTACTGTTTCTAAATCTAAAGAGAGAATGTTTTTAATGACTTGCATGAAAACAGTGATTAGAAGAATAATCAACAGAGCAGAGACAGCAGGCAGCTTTGGGAGGTGCAGAGAGGAGTAGTACTACACAGGGGACCTACTTGCATTTTGTTTAATATATCCCAAACCATCATCAGCTGCTTTGGAAATACCAGAGGTGGGTATTGTCTTCTACATGTGGACTCCTGCCAAGATACCTGCAGTCCTGAGGACATGGGAAGATCTGCTGGTTGAAGAGCAGCAAAGCTAAGAGGGCATAACATGTTCTCTGCAAGAGCTGACTGGAAGAAAATGACCTTTAATGATGGAACAGGCACAGATGCTTTTGAGTAACAAGTCTTTGTCATCCTCTTTGAAAGGAACAAGTTAACTCCCACTCAAATAATTTTCCGTCTAAAAATCCAGAATAGATAAAAGAGTAGGTAGGATATTACTGCTGGAGGACAGATTCAGAAAACTTGAGGAATTGTTACACTGACAGCTGAAAAGTTCTGTACATCTGCACAGGAGAATGTGGGGTTCACTGGCATCTTCAAGCCAGATTTTTTTCCCCTGATTCCCTCAAAATCAACAAAATAATAATAAAATAATAACAAATCTTTGCATTTGTGAATATGGATAATTCTTCTTAGTGACTGAGTAAAGGAATTGGAAAGTTTAAAGTAGCATAATGAGGAAAAATCCTTACGTCAAATGTTCTGGTTTCTTTTTTTAAATCTTTTAGTGATTCACTTCCATCAAAGCTGAACTTCAGAATACAGCTCACAATCAGGAACTGGGGCAGCACAGAAGTTGACCAAAGAGACTTATTGTTGTATTATTCAGTATTGTTGAGTTCTCTTTCATGGTAAGGAGAATCCAGTCCAAATCTAGGCTGTGGGTGGCAGGGTTGTGCCCTGTCCTCTGGAATTGCTTTTCCTGCTGAGGTGGTGATCCTGTGTTAGACAGCTCTGATAGGAAGAGGGAGAAGAGGTAGGTTTGTCTGGAAAAGATTTTGGAAACACTGCAAAAAGGTAGAAGACATGGAGGAGTAAGAGGGAAAGCTGAACATTTAGTGTTGCAGGACAGAGCTAAAATCAGCGTGGGCCAAGATTTTGTGATGCTTGTTGATTTTGAAAGAGTAGAGGACCAGACTTCCTCCTTCTCTGTGGCTGTCCAAAATGGAGTTAATGTGTTACTAGGCACTAAAAGGTGATTTCCCAGAACGCCCCCAGTTGCAGTCCTTGCCCAGGTACTGGCTGAAAGCAGGTCCCAAATCTAAACCAGCATCTTGAACTTCACCACCAGTTTGAGCTTCCAAGGTGCAGCTTTGCCTCGTGAGCCGGAACCGGAGATGGCTGTTGAAATGTTGAAATGACTGGCACTTCCCTTATTTGTGGTGTGCTTTCAAGCAATTAGAGTGGCCTTGGGATTAATTGGTTGGGTGACCTGATCGGTGAGAAGCCCCAGCTCTCCCTGTCCCCTCCCCTCCTGTTCCCTGGAGTGTGGGACCAGCTCACTGGAGCGATTCCATCTGGAGTTCTCCAGGCAGGAGCAGGACTCTGCCTTCCCCAGCAGCCCGAGAGCCGAGTGTAACCTGAAGCCACTTCCTCAGTTCCCCTCTGAGCCCAAGTGCTGAGCAGCAAATCCTGGTGTAAAACCCTGGGCTTTGGCCAAAACATTCCTCCAGTGGGGGGCATGGAGGGCTTTGGGATATATGTTTCCTGCTTTGCAATTTCATAGCAACTTAATCAGGCATAGAATTGCAGAATGGTTTGGGTTGGAAGGGATTTTAAAGCCCATGCAGTCCCACCCCCTGCCATGGGCAGGGACACCTTCCACTAGACCAGGTTGCTCCAAGCCCCGTCCAACCTGGCCTTGGACACTTCCAGGGCTGGGGCAGCCACAGCTTCTCTGGGCACCCTGTGCCAGGGCCTGCCCACCCTCCCAGGGAGGAATTGTTTCCTAATCTCGAGTCTCAGGGGCTGCATGGAGCTTATTTTCTGAGGGTTAAAGTACTGTGATGTTGTCACCAGTTATGACAGATGAATTAACACATTGTGTTGACTTCTGAAGATGATTGTGCAAATCTGGTGGCTGTGAGGGAAGGTGCTTGAAATTTTATGCCATGAATGGGCATTGATGAATGTAAGTAGGATATTAAATCAGTCTCCATTTTTCTTTCAGGCTTGTAGTTTGTGCTGGCAGGCAGCACACTGAATAAAGTAGTGTTTTGGATGTAAGGACAGGTATGATTGAAGAAAATAATGTTTTGGTTGTGTGTCTCTGCATCTTGCACTGTTCCTTGAAGAATCCTTTCCCTTAGAAATTCATGTCATAAAATAACAATATTAATTGCTCCCTCAGCTTCTACCAGTAGTAACATGGAGAGTTAAACTGTTTTTTCCCCCCTAATCTGTCATGATGAATGTTTGCCTTTGGCCTACTGAATTTATTAATGTGGTTTTGTGTCTGTGGTGTGTAGGTGGGTTGGAGAAACTGCACTTGGTGACGTTTGCCTCATAGTAACACAGTGCCAAATGAATTTAATTAATGAAATCATCAGGTATTTAGTTGTAAGTAGCAGGTACCTTCCCAAAATATGGAGTGTGATACATGAGCACAGATCTAGATGAATATGATTTCTAAAAAATTGTAGTTCTGTAAGGAAACACTGGGGAAAAGGAATGGAGCTGACATCTTGTGGTCTTGCAAGTTTTTTGGTTGTATTGTTTGCAGTTCCTTCTGTGTTCAAACTGATTTGGGAGGGCCTGAGCAGGTGCCTGTCACCCCATAAACAGCCTAAGTGACAAGGTTGGACTTTCCTAATTAGCAATAGATCCTAAGAAACATCCTCTGGTAAGAATATTGGATATCCCTCTCCCTTCCAAAATGGAAATACAGAAGGAGGCAAGTGTCTCCCACTGTCCTTAATTCTATTGAAAATACTATCCACATATATGTGGTAAACTGAATTTATTTCAGATTGTTACCTTTCAGTCAAGGCACACATCGGGTGATTTCTTTTTCGACTCAATTTATGAGAGTAACTGACGAAATGCTTTCATTCAAGCAGGTAATCCCCGGAGAACAAATTCCTTTGGAGAGTTTGGGGAGGTATTTTCACTGCCCTGTTGGATTAATTTGCATTTTGAATTTCTGGTTCAGCGCCTAATGGCTTGACCTCACAGCGCTCTGGAATTCTGCAATGTTCTGTTACTCCCTGCACACCCAGTACTTGCTGTGTGCAAACTGCCCCGAGACGTGCCCAAAATACAGGTGGCACTGGCGGTGACACTTGACCCGGCCGTAGAAGGAAGGTGTTATTTTTAAAGAGATGTTGTCAAAGCTTGTAATGCTAAAATTAGATGGCGGAGCAGGTGGGATTTGGATCGTTAGCAGGGAGCTCAGGGCTCTCACAGAGCATGGCCCCTCGCACAGCCCGCAGAGCAGATTTGCAGCCGCTTCCCACGCTGGCAATAATTCCAGCTGGAAACTCCGACGGAGCTGTGGGTGCCAAAGCACCGGCACCTCTGGCTTGGCAGGGCCCGAAAAAGCGTGGCCAGGTAGTGCTGCTGTGTCCTGGTGATGGTACATTTCTGCTCCTCACCCCCCTTTTTGTGCACTCTGAGAAATGAGCTCCCCAGTGAGCTCAAATACTGGTCATTTAAGGAGACACGTAGTAGGAAAAGGTGTTATGGGGAAAACTTCCACAGTAAATCTCTTTTACGACTAACTGTCCATTCAAGCTGGAATTTCTCTCTGTGAGTCTGAGACATGACTGTAAAGTCACTGCAGAATCTAACCTTGGGAGTCATGAATATGCATAAATCTGAAGGAGAATTATCTTTCCGTGTTAACTCTTTAAATAAAGAAATAATTTGGCCACCTGCTGCCTGTGAAAGCTGACCTTGTTCTCTCATTTGTAAAAGGGAGTGGAAAGCTTCCAAAACTTTGAATTTCAAACCATTTCCTCTTCTCAGAAATTACACTGAAGAAGACAAGCATTTAAAGTGTGAAAAATGGAAATAAAACCTTTCCTCTGGAGTTAACCCTGTTCTTCAAACCCTTTGCCAACCTGTATTTGTAACTCATTTCCTAACTAAGTTTGAAGGTTGAGGAAGGGCATTGATGGTAATTTCAGTGTCTTCATTTGGCTGTTTTATTCCCATGAATTGCTGTTTTCTCTGCTGTGCAATAGCGAAAGAGAGCTAATAAGTGTTTTACTTGTTGGCTTTTATGTATAGTGCCAAGCTGCTTCTCTTCTCTCAGTCCTCTCCAAGTGACCACAATGTACAGTTGCCCCTTTTCCTGTTTGGTTTTGGGAACAGTGTTTGTATTGCACTTGGATATTATATCATAGGCAATGTAATGATACCCTCTGGGGAGCCAGTTGCTCTCTGGGAATTACTTATGAAGAGAGTGGAAAAAAAATCTGAAAGATAAAATTCCTCTAGCAGTGTGAGATCCAGCCTAAGGAAATTGGCTTTGCTATGATTTTTTTTCTGGATTATATTCCTGATTTTTATATAAAGATTTCTGCTCTCTTTTTTAATCAAGAAATTCTGACCTGTTTGTGGAGAATGACACACAGTGAGCTTGGATTAGTGCACATAATGAGCTATCCCAGGAAAACTGGGATGTGAATTTAGTGTCAGGCAATGGGAGTCCTTTTTCTTTGCCATAAATAGGAGCTGAGTCCTCGCTGGGATTGGGGTTGTGTTTGAGGGTGTGCAGGTGTGGTGTTGGTGTCTGTCTGGGGAGCTTCTTCCTTAGTCAGCATCTGGCAGCTCCTTCTCCTTGTCTGATTCTTTGCAGACTGGCAAGAATCTTGATTTCTCCTGGAATACAGGTCCCTGAGGATCACCTGCCTCTCATTGCAGGCTGATGGCAAGGAGAGCAGCTCTCTAGGTATTTGTGTGTATTCCCCCCCGAGAGGTGAGGCAGAAAGGCAGGGATTTCTTTATGTAGACTGATGTCTGTAGAGACAGATCAGTCATTGACTCAATTAATACCTGTTTTCAAACCCTCACTTTTTATGCATGTAACTTCCAGCAAATGTCTAATCTAGCTATATATGTTGTCTGTAGTACTGTTAATTAAAATTTTATGCAAATGTCTGGTAAATTTCATATGTTTAATGTTAATTTCTGCACTTGATAGTAAAGGCTTTTCATATATTTCCGATGCATGCGTAGCTGGACTATGTATATATTTACCTTCAGGCTGACATGGGAGGCAGATATCAATGCAGACAGACCCTGGTTGGATTTTACATTCCAGAGATGTGAATGGATTCTGCTGAAAGCCTGTCTATAGGTGGATTTGTGTGGCTGTTTTCTTTGAACTACGTTTATTAAGGACTTTGTGGCTTGGCCCCATTTCTGTGTTAGTCCCAGCAAGTTCAAGATGTTTTCTCATCTAGATTTCATGTACTGAGTTTAATCTCTCGTGAGAGAGAGATGTTGAGAAGTTGAGTCAAGAATTCCTTCTGTCTGCATATTGTATGTAGAAAAGCACCATGAGAATTCATTGTGCAATGAAGCTGTTGGAATAGGGAAAAGCAAAGGGGGTGTTCCCCTCCAGGCCACCCATGGCAGCTCAGGTAAACTTCACCTTCCCTTCTACAGACCTGTTTCCCTCTCTGTTTAAAGATGACAACTACTTACAAACTAGAGAAAAGGGCTTTGTGGGGGCCAAGAAAGAAAATGAGGAGGGTTCACCTAAACTGAGCAGACTAAAGCTCCCTCTTCCCCTCTCCCTTTAACCTTTCACAGAAATCCTGTCATGCTCAACAGGCCTTTTTCCTGTTAGGAAGGAGAAGCAGATTTAATCAACTGGCCTTACTTTCTGCTTTCTTTGCAACTCTGCTTTTAAAAATGCAAACTCACATTTTTGCTGAAGTTGCAAGTGCATTGTCCTTCCTTGTGGTTTGTTGTGAGAAGTTAATTCACTGAGGCTTCTGGAAAAAAAAAATCTAAACTTTCTGTGTAAGTATTTGATTGTGTGTTAGAAATGGCTCTTGGTTTACGCAGTCGGGATGTTTGGCTTTGTGATCTCTTTAATGATAAAATAAGCTGTTGTGGTGCTTCCAGACTTGGAATAATCAAGGAGAATGCTTCCCACGGGTGGTGAGGAGGCAGGGAATGTGTAAAGCAGGTACCAAAAGGCTTACAGGGTTCTTGGGGAGGGTCAGTGCTACTGCCAAGGAGTTACCTTGAGTGTTGGTACAGCTGCATCAGTGTGGGGGGAATAACAAGTCCATCAGCTTCCCACTCCAGTCATCCTGTGTGCTTTTAATAGAGTAAAATGAAGCTTAGAGTAAGTTATCTCTGGTGGGTAATGAGTAGAATAAGAGAAAAGGAAAAAACCAGACATTAATGTGGTTCTCATTAAATGCCTTTGTTTTCCTCATTCAGAGAGATGAAGGTGAAGAATCAGGGCAGTGTTGATGGATTGATGGTTTTAGAGCTATTACAGAACAACAAGTGAAATATTTAATTTCCTGAAAGAATGAAAATGGCTTGTTTCACTTAATCCAATGTGTTCTCTTCTGTAAATGTTTGCTCTACGGTTGTTCTTCCAAAGCACTACTCCAGATTTACTCTCTGCTAGTGGCTGCCTTCAGAAGCCTCACACTTAAAAAGCTTCTGGTCCAGGGTCCTGCCTTTCTCCCTTTGGTTTCTCCTCTGGAAGCAGATGCCTGCTTTCCTGCTGGGGTGTAGTTGGGAAGGAATGAAAGCTCTTTGCTTTCTGGGGCTGTGTTTTGGGCCTTGACAGCTTTATGTGACATGTAATCAGCTGCAAAAGTGAGGCCAGGGTTGGATCATTCCTGCTCTTCTCACAGTCTGCTGTGCAGCAAAGCTTTGGGGACTGTAAGCTGAATATTTTCACTGTGCTGTTGTGTAAAAATGGCTGCATTTGGTGCAAGAGGGAGAAAGGGAGAGTGGCTGGAGGGTTTGAGATTCAGCTTGGCTTGGCATGTGAGATTGAACCCTGATGATCTATTTGCCTGTTTGTGTTGTGAGGATGACTAATTTGTCATGGATTTATGTGTGAGGTATTAAAATGATTTTTTCAAAAGCTTATCAAGTTGTAAAGTAATAAAAATTCTCTTTTTTTCCTTTGGTTGGGGAGATACACAGGTAAGGCACTTGCTCCTGTATGTACTTGTAAAAATATTTGGGTAAGGCCTCTCATCCCTGGCCTTTAATGAAATAAAACTCTCCTAAGACAGGAATGTTTTTTTCATAGATTTACAGCGGGTTAAAAGACAGGAAACAGGGTTAGGAGTAAGTGGCTGGTTCTCACAGGGAAGAGCTGTTCCCAGCCAAGTGTCCTGCTCTTGCAAATACCCCCTTGTCCAGATTGTTCCTAAATAAGGTGGCCACATTGAAGGAAAAACATTTGAAATGAAGGATGAATTGAAATGTGAATTGAGAAGAAGGATGAAGGGTTGAGACTGCTAAGGGATAAAGTGGCAGATGAAATCACAGGGAGAAATGAGCCTGGTTTCACGTGCAGGAGTAGAGGCACAATTCCCAAAAGACACATGGAACTTCTAGGAAGTATTTGATAAATGGGAAATGCTGAGCTGTAAATGACCATGTTGTGATGTAAACTTCTGTTCCTTCCAAATCTGAAATGCAAAATGCTGGGAACTGTGTGTGTCTCAAGAAATGGGAGTGTGATACACACAGCATGGGAAGACCACAGGGATGGTTGGAGAAGCTTCTAAATAGGCTGGATTTCAGGAGATCCTCAGCTCACAAAGACATGGCCAGTTCCTGTGAAACCATGAGTGACATAAACAAGCCCAAGGTGACTTGTTCTTTCTTAAAAGCCGTGTCCCTGCCCAGTGCTTGGGGAATAAACACTCGAGTTCAGACTAAGCTGCAGTACCTGTTTGTGCAGGGTTGTCCCTGTGCCCCTGGTACCTGCTCAGGGTGACACAGGAAGCACAGATGGCTTCCAGAAAGGGCTTGGGAGAGGCCCAGTGCCCATTGCTGGCATCTAACATGTCCAAGTTGCTGATAATAGAAGGGAAGGGAATATTTGTGTTGTGTGTGTTCCTTTCTCGTTATCTTTACATGAAGATTTGTGTCGGAGGATGTTGGCCTTGGTGGATTGTTATCCAAGGTGTTTTAGTTCTCCTGGGTTTGATTTTTCATGGTATTTACTGCTTTTCTGGTTGGGTGACAAGCTCAGCCCTTATGGGGGGGGTTGGATTCTTCTGCTCTGGGATCCATAGAACCATTGGAGTGGTGTTTGTGATATGCCTGGCACTTGGATCCTCTGCTGGCTCCGCTTCTACCAGCTGAAGAAGTTTGTGCCTGTAGCCTGCTCTTAGTTGTGCCCCTGCACAGCTGATTTCAGCTTTGTCTGTGAACTTGCCTTAGCCATTATTGACAGAAAGAAATGGTTTAGGATAAATAAGATGTGTATTATGGGCTTTTTAAAATTTATTTTTTATTTTTTCTTATCATTGGCTCACCTTTTACAAGTCACTCATTAGAGAGTGATCCCAGGGGCAGGTGAGCCACCAGGTTTGGGCAGTGTTCCCTTCTGGAGTGAAGCAGCTGTCACGGGGTGTTTATGTAGGATCAGCATTTTCAGATTTGGAGTTTATAATGCACAAAACTGTAAATGCCCCACAAGATGCCCCTTTTTATTCCTGTTGCCATCTGCCAACAGATCAACACTCTGCTACAGCTGGTTCCAAATATTGGGGGAACACCATTTAGTGTTGGTCTCTGAAGTTTAGTGTTGATCTCATTTAAAGTTCATCTTCCATGATGTCATAAGAGTTTTATATTCTGCCCAAAAATTTAACCTTAGTGGAACAAGATAAAACACAGTAACCCACTAGATGTGTTCTGTGGTAGTTTAACTCGCCCAGAGTGGTTTTCTGGGAAGGGAATGTGTCTTTATTCTAAAAACAGTCATTACAGAGCTGACTGACACTGAGTTCTGCTTTCATTCCAAATGGCACCACGGTCATTTGAAGAATGATAACAATTTCAGGCTTGAAATCTGTGCTTTACTTCTCTCCAGTGTCTTTGTAGGGGATAGGGTTGGTTCTGTGGAGTGTTTGGAGAAACATTAGAGGACATCTGGAACGGGCATCTCTGGTAGTGTGAGTTTGGCTCCAGAGTCGTTGCTCAGTGTTGTGCAACTGGTGAATATCAGGGGCTGTTCTGTGTTAATGTAACAGCAAAATCTGCCAGTTTGCTCAAGTAATTTATTCTAAAGCTTAATAGGCCTCTGTTTACTTGAAACAGTGACCTTAACTAAAGAACTGACACAGCTTTCCAGCTCCAGAGCTTGTCCTTGGGTTTTCTTGCCAATCGCTTTGGCTTTATAATTCTATTCTCATATAATTAAAAATTCTTCTGTGCTGTGTGAAAGCCACACAGAGCAGAAACTGTGGGTCTGACGAGTGTTGTCAAGTGTACAAAGTAAATGCATTTGAACAAAAATTCCCTTCTAATCTACTTATCATTAAAGGTCACCTTGAGTTGAAGCGAGTCCTTCTGGGGCTCAGTTCTTTCTCCCTGGGCCTCGGGATCTCTGAGTGGGCTTTCAACTTACCTGGAGTTTCAGAAATGGTGAGCTTTTAGGAAGTTTGCTTGTTCCCTCAGTTCAGATCCCTACAGGAATGGGAACAGTGGTCAGCTTTAGAGAGAAGCTGATGGCTGCTAGACGTGGAACTTCTGATGTGGTTTCATCTCAGCTCTGTGAACACTGTAATTTCTGTAATTAACAATTCTCGGTAGGTTTCACTTTGGAAACTAAATCCCTAAGTCATTTCTTGAACTTTGTTTCTGGTTTGCTTTTCAAAATTTGCATTTACATCAGCATGGTTGTCTTCTTACTTTTGTTTTGCTCAGCACTTTTGGTTTTTAATCTTAATGTTTAATATTACTGGGGAGACGAGCGAATTGTTTTCCAAATCAGAAGAAATTCAGGGAGAAAATTCATCAGTTCTCTCGGGGGAAATTTCTCCCAGGTGGATGTAGATTGTTGGCCATGCAGGAACAACCAGACCCCACTAATGTGCTCTGTTTTCTTTCCTCGCTCAGGTCATGATTTTCATTTTCTCGTGTCATTCTCTTGAAGAGAGGAAATGGTTGTAGTGGGACGTGTTACAACTAAGCCACTGATACGGAGCCTTCGCAGGTCAGAAACGTTCTTAGAGGAGCAAATATAGCCCTTTTCTGTTTGTGAGCTGCAGTCTGTGCGGGCAAAAAGGGAAACAAAAATGACGACTTCGTCTATTAGACGGCAGATGAAGAACATTGTGAACAATTACTCAGAGGCCGAAATAAAAGTTCGGGAAGCGACCTCTAATGACCCCTGGGGTCCTTCCAGTTCATTAATGACCGAAATAGCAGACCTGACTTACAATGTTGTGGCCTTTTCTGAAATTATGAGCATGATCTGGAAACGGCTCAATGACCACGGCAAGAACTGGCGACACGTCTACAAGGCCCTCACTCTCTTAGATTACCTGATTAAAACCGGCTCTGAGAGGGTGGCCCAGCAGTGTAAAGAGAATATTTTTGCTATCCAGACGTTGAAAGATTTTCAGTACATTGACCGAGATGGCAAAGACCAGGGCATCAACGTGAGGGAGAAATCCAAGCAGCTGGTGTCCCTGCTGAAGGACGACGAGCGGCTCAAGACAGAGCGGGCCCAGGCCCTGAAGACCAAAGAGCGCATGGCCCAGGTGGCCACTGGAGTGGGCAGCAACCAGATCACCTTTGGCCGAGGCTCCAGTCAGCCCAACCTGTCCACCAGCTACTCAGAGCAGGAGTATGGAAAGTCTGGAGGATCCCCAGCATCTTACCATGGCTGTAAGTACGGGCAAACACATACAGATTGCCTCTTCCTTTTCTTTTGAGAGCTTTTGTGTCCTGATCTGCTGGTGGAGGTGAGGGTGAACCTGAGGTTAGCTCAGTTGGGTAGAGCACGGTGCTAATAACCCCAGAGTTGTGGGTTCAATCCCTTTATGGGATTCACTTAAGAGTTGGACTACTCGATCCTTGTGGGTCCCTTCCAGTTGAGAACATTCTGTGATTCTGGTTATGCTGCCTTTGTGGGTCTGCTCCATGGCATTAATGTCTCCTCCAGTGCCTGGTTAAGTGTTTGCTTTGGAGAGGATGTGTGTATTGACTTAATTTAAAAAGCAGTTGTTTACTGTCAGTTCCCAAAGATAGCATTGTCAGGCTGCTTTTGTGAACGTGCTCCAGTGTTTGATGTGGAGGGGAGATTGTGAAGGGGGTTTTTTTTGCTTTCTGCTTAGAAATTTATTCTTTTTGTTAAGTATAATTCATGGAATCATAGGGTGATTTGGGTTGGAAGGGACCTTAAAGCTCATCTCCTTCCACTCCTCTGCCATAGGCAGGGACGCCTTCCACTAGATGAGGTTGCTCCAAGCCTGGTCTTGAATTCAAGAAGAAATCAGAGATACAGAGTATTTCCTGGATCATTTTGCTACTTTATGCAGCTTCTATTGTACTTTGGCAGGAGTGCTGCTATTTAATTTCCTTTATTGCTTGCTCAGCAGTCCTTAGAGCAGTAGTGCTTTGATTCTGTATTTAAATATTGATACTCTGTCTTTGGTGTGTCACTGTCTGTACTAAATACTATATTTCATTCTTTAAAAAAAAAAAACAATGATGTGGGAAGAACAAATTCTTTCTACCACTGCTTGGGGGGACTCCCTGTCATTTTAGGAAGAGGCCTGATTTGGCACTAAATCCTCCTTAATGTAAGTAATGATCTGATGAAAGCTGCTTTGGCTGGAATGTCAGTGGTTGTGGTCTAATTCTGAAAGAAAATCTTGTCTTTAAATGAGTGTTTAGGGTGTGTGAAGGGCTGTAACCGAGCCAGGGTGGAGAATCCTTTGAGCACCAGTTCTAGGAACCTGAAGTTTTTCATGTCCTGGGTCCCAAAGTGCTGCTTAAATTATAAATCTGTTAGTGTGCAAAGCCTTCCTGTGGAAGGCAGTGTTTTATTCCCAAAAAGAAATATTTTTGAGATACAGGCTACAAAAAATGTTCAGTAAAGTTTCTTTTATCTTCTAATTAACAGTTGGATAACAGACTTCTTAGTTCTTCTGTAATAACCATCTTTCTGTGTGTTTATGTTGTCTGTATGTACATAGCTTTTCTATAATGACCATACTTGAGCATCCGTTCAGTGCGAATTTTTAAAGCCCATAAACAACAATAACACTTTAATTTTGAAACCTGTGGATTGTGGTTGATTACAACCAAAGTTCTTAATTTAGGAGGTAGCCTGAGTTACCCGAGCACACCTTGGGTTCTACAGGGCTGTTGCTTCACCAGCTCCTGCCTTTAATTAGTGCCTGGCACTATTGTTTGGCAAGTTAAATGCTCCCAGAGGCTCCAAACCATCCCTCCCAGCAGGGTTGAGCAATGCAGGGTGTGTCCCCGAATTGTTCCTTGGACGCTTTGACAATTTTGATGGGGGAAGCAGCAAGTTGGGCTGTTCCTTCCATGCACAGTGTGGCTTTAGTCGATGCTCCCATTTCCCTGTGTGTCTCCTGTGGCAGGATTGCTTTTGAGGTAATGATTTCTTAAGCTTTTTTTCCTCCTCCCCCCTGAGCACAGACCTAAGAAGCTTTAGAAATCTCAGGCTTTTTTTTTCCCCTCTCAGTTCTTCCTCTGTTGTGGCCTCTCCTGGACTTCTCACTATGGATCAGCAAAAGCAGAGATGGCTGTTAGTTTTTATATTTTGAAGTTTTAATATGTTTTTTGTCAGGTTTAGTCGAGTATAGCAAAGCAAGCCAGCACCTTTCAGAACAGCTGTGCTAAATACTTCTGATATTGGAAAACTGTGTAGAGCTTTATCCTGGGAAACGAGGAAGGAGTTTCATTAAAATCCAGACATTTAATCTGTTACATAAATCTAGGGTTATTCTTGTGCCTTCTAAATTTGAGGGGAAAGATGCTTTTCATTATTTAAAGTGAAAGAGATTGTATCCATCGTGTTTTATTTTTTAAAATGATAACCTTCTTTTGTTCTGAAAAGATAGATTTGGTAAAATATGTGAAAGGAATTAAGTTATGCTTGGCTCCTGGGAAATACTCTCCTTGTAGCAGCTCGAAAATGTGGTTGCTGCACTGTATATTCTGGCAGAATTCTCTTTCATTCCTCTGAGCCTTTGAAGAGGAGATCAGAGACATTTAGATTTGCAATCTATAGCATGAGATTTGCCTCTTAAAAATGTACATCCCCCCTCTTTGCTAAACGTTTCACGTGTCTTCTTAACAGTCAAATATCAATAAAGTTTGGGAGAATTAACAGCCTTTTTGCCCACATCACTAAAGGAAATATTTTGTCTCGCAGTGGTTTTGGCATCAGCACATTTTACTTTTGTTCCCTGCTAGTGGGGATTGCAGCTTTTGAGAATGCATTCCCCTTGCTTGAAGAGATGACTTTGGGCTTTAAAAATCTCGGGTTTGATACTTTCTTGCAGAAGAAATGAAGGCTGAGCTGACTGAATGAGCTTGGTAGTTCCTCCAGGCCAGGTCACTGGGGGAACAATAACTTCCAGCGGATGCTGGGCTGGATTGTGCATGAGGGATCTCTTCCCTTTCTGTCAGTTATTAAAAGTGCAATATTGGATAAGCCTGGGGATGCTTTTTGGTTCAGTTTGTTCAGGGTGTCGAAGCAGCTGCACTGCACAGACAGCACTGACTGACCACTGAACACTCAGGTCTGCTCTTCTCCTGCCTCTTCACATGAGTAGGTTTGGATCTAACAGTTGGATCTTGTACTTGAGGTTGAGCCAGAAAGGGTTTTCTTAAAGAGTTGCTGGTCGTTGTGTCCCAAATTTATCCTTTATGAACAAATAAAAGCAGTACTTGGAGCATGTGTAGTGTGAGAGAATTCAAGATGGAAAAGGACCTCTTGACTGTTGAACAATCATCCCTCACTGCTGCAGGCAAGACACTGGCAAATAAGGACATTTCTCCCTGTTTCCCTGCAGATATTCTCATCTCAGCTCTGACAGTCCTTTAGAAACTGTGGAAAGTGAAATGGTGAAACATGATAGTTTTTAATAAGATCCTTTCCCCCAAAGCTTTGCCTTAATGACTTTGTTGGCCCTGAAGATCTCTGTGCTTGGATAATTCCAGGGAGTACATTATGGTGTGTGAATTGTAACAGTATTAGTGTATTTTTGCTATTCAGTCTCACAACCTGTAAATGGAAGCCAAGAGAGATACTAAAACAAAAAGCAGAAATAAAGCTCCTCCCAACCTCCATCTTGTCAGTAATTTCTGACATGCTGGGAACCACTGGTTTTATCTTTCAGCTGGCAATTAATGTTCAGATTAGGAACTATTAAATACTCCATGACAAAATGCATAACAGTTTTTATTTATTTTGGAAAATGTGTAAATTGTCTGGAGTTGCATGAAATCTGATGTCAGACTTTATTTCACTTTAGAGGAATGTTCTTG
Organism: Margarornis squamiger; assembly: GCA_035222235.1. Classification (NCBI taxonomy): domain Eukaryota; kingdom Metazoa; phylum Chordata; class Aves; order Passeriformes; family Furnariidae; genus Margarornis; species Margarornis squamiger. The sequence continues at coordinate 14,342,169 of JAWWTY010000032.1, forward strand.
TGTGGTGCTGAAACTAAACCTACTGGGGAGAGGAAGCAATACAAGATGGACATCTGAAATCTTTTGGAGCAGCATTTCCTCACTCCTGATGTGCCTTTGTGTCTAAATAATTGTCTTTATGCTTGACATCAGTCACCCAGTTCTGAAACCTTCAACCTCTTGCTCCTGGCCTTGTTTCATGTACAGCTGCCAGAGGCCACTTAAATAGGATTCTGGATTTATGGCTGCACAGGGAAAAGTAGGGTGTTCTTAATATAGACCTCTTAAGCCTGAACTGGGATGGTGTTTCAAACCTGAGGAACGCTGGTCATCTTTTAAAACCAGGTTTACTGGGGCCATGCTTTTTAAGAGGTGCAATCCTGTTATGCCCAAGCCAGGCTGTCCCTGTGTTGTTTTGGGTTGTCCACACAGCCTTGTCTTTGTCCATGTGCTGCTGTGGGTTTGGGAGGCAGAGCCAGCCTGGGGTGGGTTTAATGCCCTCATTTCATTGACACGAACGTGTGACCTGCTTTCAGAGCAGCAGTGCCCCGAGGTGGGCTCAGCTCAGCTCACATTCATTATGCAAACAGCCTGTTTGGGAAAAAGAATGGAGAAAAATGGACTGAAAAGGGCTTTTATGCATCTTTGGAAATGCCAAGTCTTTCACCTTACCTGTAAAGATTCTGGGAGCAATTTTCTTTAGGTGAATTAATGAGTTTTAGTATTTCCAGTGCTTATTCATATTAAGTTGACTCATTATTTAAAAAACAGTTTTGTGAAGCCTCAGCAAGTGTGTGTTCACTCATCTATTTCAGCTTTGTCTCCACTTTTACTTGGAGTAGAAAATAAATCAGGGGGATTGCTGTTTTGGCTTTGACGTGATAGGAAATGCATAGAATCCCAGAATGGTTTGGGGAAGGGACCTTAAAGCTCATTCAGTTCCAACCCTCTGCTGTGGAAAGGACACCTTCCACTAGAACAGGGTCCCCAGCCTGGCCTTGGACACTTGCAGGGATGGGGCAGCCACAGCTTCTCTGGGCACCCTGTGCCATTCAGAATGCTCCTGTTTTTAAAGGTTTGGGGCTTTTTTAATTTAATAATCTGTTCTGTGTCTGTGCAGGTTGGAACACATCTCTGCTCTTCCATCTTAGTCAGGGAATATATGGTTTAGCATCCAGCAATGAATCTGGATGAGCAGTGTGGATAATTCCCATAGTGTGAGGTGTTGAAGGAATGTGGCAGACTCTTGTCAGATGTCATTTGACAGCTTGATTAAATCCTCTCATCATACATCTATTTTTCTGGTGCTCTGAGTGGAGGTGGGAGGTGCCACTGGTGTACCCAGGCTTCTGTAGTGGCACTGAATTACCCAAGTGTGTCTGTCAGATGGGCGTGGGGATCACCTGAGAGGAAGAAATGCTCCTAAACCCAAAACAAACCGTAAGGGTTTGGTCAGGGTTAAATGACTTTCCCAAGTGCTCTGTCTGCTCAGTGCAATTAAATCCTGCAGGAAGGCTGGGCAGCTCCACCTGGTCATGTTCAGAGGTGCTATTAAGTCTCCTCTTGTGTCTGAAAGATTCTTTAATTCCCAGTAGGAAGGTGGATTACACAATTCCTTCCAGATTAAGCAGTTTGCACATGCCTATTCATCATTTGAGAGGCTATGATTGGCTTTTTGAACATATCCCATCTTTATTTGAGTGGTCTTTCGTGGGAAGACTCACAGATGGAATCTCTGCTTGGTTCCCAAGGGAATTGCTATTGGTTTCTGAGTTCTTACCTTGATATTAGTCTGATTTTTCAAGTCAGCCTTGGGTTTGCCTACATTTGTAGGTGCACTGATTGAGTGAGGAAGCAGCTTTTATTTCTGAACAGATGTGTCTGAAAACTGAGTTTTGTTCTTCAGAATTGCACCTGCAAATCACAAAGCCTGACATTAGAGGAAAAAAAAAACAGAAATAACAAAACCAACCCCAAAACCCAAGCACAGCCTTCGGAATGAAAATGCACAGTCTGATTTCTGTGCCGGGAGAGATTTTTATCATTAATGCAGCCAATGACTCCGTGTGCTGTGTATTCACTTTAGCTCAGTCAGATCTATAGACATCTACAGAGGGCTTTTAATATTGCCAAAATACAGTAAATTATCAATAGATGTGTCTGAAAGACGTCAGAGCCTGGGCTGGGGACAGATGGTGGAGCAGAATCCTGCTTTAGTGATTAACTGAGGTTGGAGATGATTTCCTTGCTGAGCAGCCCAGCCCAGTGGCGTCGTTCCCTCTGGGAGCAGATTCCCACCAACTCCCTTCTGGGCAGCCTGGAGGGACTGGGATCTCCAAATTCCTGACAAAGCAGGGCTTAACAGGTCAGAATTGATCTTTTGAGTCCCATCTTACATAAACATCTGAGTTAACTGTCATGTGCTGGGGGATAAGAGATGCTTTGTGTGGCAGCGATCCTGTTACTAAGGCAATAACCTTTATGCTGGATCCTGGGAATTCAAACCTTAATGCAGGATGAGGCCCATATAGGAGTGAAGTTGCTGGGTAAAACATGTCAGGTTGCTCCCAAGAACGGGGTTTTGCATTTTCCTTAGGTCTTTTTCCGAGCAGTTTGCTGGAAGTTCTTTAATGTAGGTGGTTTTATAACACTGCAGAGGTTTAAATGTAAAATAACAACATTCCCATAGTTTGGGGTTTTTTTTAATGAGGCCCAAGGAAGAGTTTCCAATTGACATTCCCCCTTTTTTTTTTTTTTCAAAAAGGACTTTGAAAGTGCCTTTTAGAGTTAATGAAACCAAGTCAAATGAATTGCTGGAAAGCCTAAAAGTGAAAAGAAACAATCTCCATCCGTGAGACTCCATATTATCCGTGTGGAGATCCTGGAGCTGCCTGGGCTCTGCTGGCAGCTCATGGAGCTCCCTGCCAAAGCATCCAGCCCTCCCCCTGCGTGCCTGGGAGGTGAGGACCCACCAAGGCAGGGCCAGTGGGATGCCATCCCTGCTCCTTGCAGCTTTTCCAGGCACAAGGGCTGTGAGCTGCTAAGAGCAGCAACTGGTGAGCGTGTTCAGCAAGACCTTTGTGTGGAAATGGGAGGGTATCAATGAAATGAACACATTTGACATCATTTTGAAGTCATTGTAGCACCAGCTCCTTAGTTGTTATGGAATATAGGTGTGTCAACAGGGATGGAAAAGCTGAGATGCAGGAAATCCCATTTCCCCCTGCAATTGTAGTTAAAAAACTGAGAGACTGGTCCAGGTCTATCTGTTCTCAGGTGACTCTGGGTGTCCCATTTGTCCCACACTAAGCCAGCTCTGTTTTTAAACGATGACTTACTCTCCCTCTCTAATTCCTGCTGGAAAACCGCTCTTCTCTACTTAGATCTCAAATCTATTCATGGTCAATTTATACCATTAGTTCTTGCCCCCTTATCTTAAATAGATTTTCTCACTCTGTGGTATTTGCAAGCCTGATTTATTTAACAACCATAAACTGCTCAATCTTCTTTTTGCAAAGATAAACACATAAAACACGCTCTGTTCTCCAAGGAGAAGTGTTTCCACATCCGTTCTGGTTTGAAATCATCCATCTTGGATTTGAATGTGTAAAATTAGTGCTCATGTTTATTAGGTGAGTGGCTGGGAGTTATCATGTGCTTTAGTTACCTTTTTTTTTAAAGTCCATATCATACATTGGGCAGTCTGGCTGTGAGTGTTGGACCAAACAAAAATTTAGTTCTTTCATATGAAAAAGTTTGAATTGGGGTATGAGTACCATCTTTATTGAAGTAAGGATAAGGAGCTGGAGAGCCTCAGGATCAGCACAACGTGGGGGAATCATTCTGGGTGCTAAACTAATATGGGGTGGGATGGAAAGGTCGTTCCTTGTATGGAGAGTCACCTTCCTTCAGGCCTGTTGGATGAGAGAGGAAGTTGCACTTGTTGTTTTGTAATGTCATTTTGGAGAGGCAAGACTGGGGAATGTTTGGAGGATTAAAGTAGTGATGAAAAAGTGGTTTTCTTAAACATGGTTTGGCAATCTTGTTTTTACAGGCCCAGCTGACCTGCTAAGAAGAAATTTGATTTCTTAGACCTTGCCATGCTAGTTTAGAAACATGATTCCTCTGTATTAAATGTCAATATCTATTTTGCCAAACTAATTATCATTCCAGCCATTAAATACAAACTTCCTTGCCAAACTAAGATAAAAGTTCTGTGTGAATGATTTGGATGCTAGAGATTTATTTCTGCTGTGTGAACACAAAAGATGTTTAATTACTGTCTAGTGCTAAACCTACTAGTGTTGTCCCTTTGGGGTGGGAATTTCTGCATGCTGATGTTTGACAACATCAGTAAAAGAAGATTTGTGTACTGAGAAATTGCATGTTTTAGCTGTCAAGCTTGACTGTTCCTCGAGGAGTGGGGGAAATCCCAGCCAGAGCTCAGCTAATAGAAATCTTCATCCAAAAAAAAGACCAACCAACACCGAAACCCAAACAACGCCCCCAGCCCATGTCCCAACCCCTTTTTTACCCCAGAATGATACAGTATTTGTGTATATTTGGGGTATGAATAGCTGACTTGTTTGTCTCTGAGCCTGCTCAGCAGTTAAGAATAGTTCTTTATCTTCCCATTAGGACTGTATTATTTTACAGAAAAGTGGGTGGTATCCAGTTTTACCCTGAGATTGGCCAACTCCCAGCAAATCCTCAGTGACATTGGAAGATGCAAGAAATATCAATGAATGTTTTCTTGAACAATTAATTCTCTACGTTTTTAAGTCGGTGTCCTGCCCCTGAAGATACACTCAGGGGTACTTGTTGATATTACCAGCCCACTAAGGCAGAAAGCTGTGGTTTTCCAGGAACATTTGTCCTTTAAAGCAGTTGACTGTTTAATTGTTGTGGCTTGTTCCCCTCAGCCCTGGTGGGAACTTCATCTCCTGGCACTGCGGGAACTTTTGGAGGTGGCCCCTGGAACGAGCGTATGAAACCAGAGTGCTCTGCTCAGAGCAGGAGTCAAACCTGCCACGTGTTTTTGCTGTTGGATGTGCTAAATTCGATGGGTTTTGTCTCCCAACAGCTACGTCCCCTCGGGTTTCCTCGGAGCTGGAGCAGGCCCGGCCTCAGACGAGCGGGGAAGAGGAGCTCCAGCTGCAGCTGGCACTGGCCATGAGCCGGGAGGTGGCGGAGCAGGTCGGTGCCCGTGTAGGTTTTGCCTTTGATAGTTGAGATTCCAATCCTGCCTTTTGTTGTTTTCTTCCTTTTTTTTTTTTTTTTTTTTAATGTCAGCTTGGCTTTGCTCCAGATGGAATAGGGGGAGTGAGGAAGGCCATTTTGGAAGATGTTGCTCTTGTGGGGTTTTTATTTTTTGTTTTTTAAATCTCTTTTTAAAGTAACTTCAGCCTCCAAGCTGTTGAGACTAGTGGAAGATGACAGTCACTTTGCAAGAAGACTTGGTGTGGGAGGATGTTAATCAGCACATTACTGAAGATGTTTTCAGTTAGGAAGAGCTGGAAACATGACTGGTCCTGAAAACCTTCATTAATGTCAGTGAATTCTGATTCCAGTGAAATTCTGAATGGTCTGTTTGTTTGGTAAGAGTGCCTGGCACAGGAGGGTGACCTGACACAAAGTACCAGAATATACAAAGAACCTGGTTTAAAGTAACCTGATTCCTGAACTGTCACCTGAGTTACGTTACTGTGCTAATTCTTAAGAGGTTCATACTGAATTTGGAGTAAATGCTGGATAAATATTTGTGGATAAAGCTTGCTACATGTTAATTTAAAGGTGAATCTCAGCTATGAGTGAAAATTCAAGTCAGCTCTGCTCAGTGCCTGTAATATCTTAGAGGCTTCCTGTGAAAATTTAGTTTACAGCTGCATGTTAAGCATTAATATCTCTGTGCTTGGAAAGGGGAACCATCACCCAGTAAACTTTATCATGATTGAGCAATAAAGGGAAAGAAAATATAAATCAGAATCTAATCAGTTGAAGTAGCTTGAAAAATGACAAGGGAAAGACCAGCCAGGGGATTAGTCAACTTCTGAAAGACATGATGCAAGCAAAGATATTTAAAGTAGTTGAATGTACCACAAACATTGCAGTTTACAGATGTTTAAACCTTCAAATTACATGAAGTTGGCTCGACTGATTCCCTTGGTGTTCCCTGTAACACTTGTATTAGCGTGGAGGGAAGCTGAGAAGAGCCAGGGAAATTAAACTTCAGTTCCCTGCAGCCTTCAGTGGTTCAAAACCGTGATGATAATTTAAAACTGGGCTGTTTACTCGAAGTTCTGTGGTGTTTCTACCTCGTAACTGGATTTTGGAAAGAATATTTCATTTGCATTCCCGTTAGGAGTAAAACAGCACGAGGGTAAATGCCCATCAGCAAAGTGGCCTGTGATCACGCTGCTGGTGTTACAGGGTCAGGGTGCTCCTGCCCTCTGGCTGAAGCAAGAACCCCAAGAGAATTGCTCTCCCTCCCTCGGTTAGGTGCAGCTTGCAGCAGTAAGGCAGGGTGGCAGGGAGGGCTGCCCAGGCCTTCCCTGGCAGTGCCCTGCGCAGGGGTTGCGTACCTGCGGGGAGCAGCAGCACAGTGCAGGCTCATGGTCTATATCACCAGTGTTGATTTCCTTTGCAGGAGGAGCGCCTCAGACGCGGAGATGATCTGAGATTACAGATGGCTCTGGAGGAGAGTCGCAGAGACACAATTAAAATTCCCAAAAAGAAGGAGGTAGTGCCTTCGACTAAGAAATACCCGGTTATGCTGCCAAAAGCTGAAATACAGTAACACAAAATAGCTTAATACTGAGCTCTTTTATGCTTTTGGGATTGCTTTGTTGTATAGCTTAAAGCTTCTTCCGTGTGGGTTAAATTTCGAACTACTAGTCAATGCAGGTGTGTAAAAGGAAAAAAAAAATCATAATAATTGCTTCTTCACTCTCACGGGTTTGTACTGCAGAGTGACAATGCTCTTGATTAAAGCTCAGATTATTCCTGCCCTCAGCACACCACTTTGTTGGACCTAATGGATGCCCTGCCCTCCTCGGCACCGGCGCCGGCCCCGCCGAAAACGGAGCCTTGGGGACCTCCTGCTGTCGCAAACCAAACCGATCCCTGGGGAGGATCCACAGTTGCAGCTCCTGCCTCTGACCCCTGGCAATCATTTGGTAAGGAGAAACTGCCAGGAGGAATGTTAGTTGAAAGCTTTTGCTTTTTAACGTGGAGCTTGTCCAAGTTCATCAGTGTCCAGTGTCGTGCTTGTGTATTAGTCCATCTTGATTGGTTCCCATGATCTAGAACTGGCATTCCCCAACTCATTTCCAAGGAGAAACAAATGGAACTTGCGTCATCTGTGTCATTTTTGGTGACAGGAAATCAGAAAAAGCTCGAGTTTTGAGCCCTAAGGCTATTCAGGGTATTTTTCCATGGTTAGAACCAAACAAAATCCAACTTTCTTCAGTCCTCCTGTTTGATCTGCCTCCCTCTGACAGGATTTTCCATGCATCAGTTTTGGCTGTAGTGTCTTCCCTCAGTGCCTCCCAACTTCATTCCCCCATAACACAACCCCTTATTCCAGCTTGCTGGTTTCCTGGCTCCCAAGGATAGTCCTGAAGATGCAGGATTTAGGAGTTTCTGATAAAGAACTGTGTTTCTCAAATCCTGCACGTGCTGTGGTGTTCCAGGAGGGCTGATGGAAGCTCTGGGAAGGGTTCTTCTCATTTCATGCACTCCCTTTATGAAAGAAAAGACATTCTGGGAAGCTTCAGTTGATGGGAAATGCTGTCATTAGCTTTTCTGGAGGGCCACTGCTGTAACTCAGCACTGAGGGCAGATAAAGGAAATGTAAGCACCGGTGTGGGAATAGTTGGGCTTCCTTGGAGAGTTTTGGCATTTCCTGAGCAGGAGCTGCAGCGAGACCATGGGCCTGTTGATGAAACAAAAACCAGCATTGCAAACTGGAATTTGTGCCACTGTGTGCAGCCTGGAATTGGTTTAGAAGAATATTGTGATGCCAAGGGGGTTTGGGTGTAGTTTTGAAAACTAAAATAATTCCCAGTTGCAACTTGAAAGCCACGTGGTGGTTAAAGGTAAGAGTTGTGTACATGGGGGTGATCCCATCCTGCTTGTGGGTTACACAGTCCTCAGTTAGGAATTAAACCATTCCTGGGGAGAAGGTTCATAGGAAGCCTGATTGGATGGTAATTGATCACTGTAGAATTGTACAATGCTGGGCTCTCCTTCCTCATGGTCCAGGAGGGGGATGGATGTCAGGACCAAGCAAGAATGACCTTCCAGCAGGGACCCGGCCCACTGCAAATCTGACTTGGGATTTGCTTCAGTGGTCCTGGGGTTTAATAACCTAAAATGCTGGTAGTAAGATGAACAGAATTGCTCTGCTGAAAAGCAATAAATTAGCTTGGGGAGGAAGAAGAACAGCCTGGCAGGAAATTGTGCACAGTGAGGGGAGTTTCCTTCTCTTTCCTTCTCGCTTTGTTTGGCCTTAAATTTCCCCTGTACCCTCTGCACAACCTGCTGCAGTTTGGTAATTGAATTGGTAGGAATGAAGAGTTGTCACCAACTTCCAGTAAAAATGAGAATCCTGAACGTACAGGCATTCTGTTAAAAAAAAAGAAGGGTTGTCTGTGGGAAGCTCAGCTCTGTGTCAGGAGAGCTTAGAAATGGGAATAAAAAAGCACAGCTGGCTCAGGGAAGCTGATTATATTTAAAAAAAATAATGTTATGGTTAAGAGAGTAGGAAAACCTTCTCTCTGCATCTTAGATATCCTTGTCCAAGTATTAATGTTTTGTATCTCATAACTTTTATCTCTGGGCTTTTTATAAACTTACTTTCCCCTGAGTTCATAAATAGACCCTGTGATTTAGGTCACCTCCACTCAGGTATTGTCAGTTGTGGTGGCAATGCCTGTAACAAAACCAAGTTTATTTGGTGGTTGAAACTGCAGATATTTTTACTCAGTTTCAGAGGGGGGATTTGTTTATTTACCTGCCTTGCACAGAGTTTCCTGGTGCTTGTTGTTCAGCATGTGTGACATTCATGCTCCAGGTTACCAGTGTTCCTGGTGTTGAACTGCTTCACCTGTTTGTGTTCAGTATGAACTGGCAGGAAAGGCACAGAGGAGAGGTTAATCTCCCAGGAAAGCTTTCCAAAGAGAGTCTGGACTCACTGCTGTTCCTGCTCACTCTTCTTGCAGGTGCCAAACCAGCTGCTTCCGTTGACCCTTGGGCAGCACCAGCAGGATCCACAGCTCAGCCTCTGTCCAAAAATGACCCTTGGGCTCCTGCTCAGTCATCTTCTACTGCAGCAAAACCTTCTGTGGATCCCTGGGGACCAGCACCTGCAAACAAACCTCTCCCTGCTTCTGGTGAGCAACGCTCTCATCCCATAGCCATGTTATCTGAGTAACGAGGAGAAGCCTGAAGGATGTTCTTGCATTGTGTGGTTCAAAGGAGCTCCGTGCTGAACAATTTGCAGAACTTGTCTGTAAAATAAAAGGGAGTTGTAATAACTAGCAGAGAAAAGAAAATCAAATGTAATTATTCTGACTTAGAGCTCTGAATTCGTGATGCTGCTTTGGCTCTCTCCCTTCTATGTTCTCCTCTTGGTATTTGTGGCTGCCTGCTGAGCACTCGGGACTGCTGCTGCTCTCGGGTTTTATCTTTAATTAGACAAGGACTTAATTTTCTGGCAGTGAATGATCCTATAATTTAACCTTTCATCATGATAAATAGCTCTGCAGATGGATGTCTCTGCAGATGTAGATTGACAGGTTGAGCAGCTCCACGCTCTGAGGAGACTTTTAGAGGTGCAAATGAAGGTTTGTTCCTTCAGACTGAGGGTGTGAAGTGATCCCTGAGCCCTGTGTACCGAGGTGCTGATGTAATTGTCTGTTCATGCTCTAACTAATGCAACCTTGATGAGTCTTAATACCTGCTATTTTCATAGCAGCACCGTGACTGAATGCATCCCAAATGCATTTTCTGCCAGTCCTTCATCCCAGCACGTAACAGAGGAATCTGAGTGCTGCAAAGAGTTGTCTAATCAGCTTTTCACTGGGCAAAGGGCAATAACGGGATCATTGTGAGAATGAGTCTTTAACTTTTTTCTTCTTTAGCATTGTTTTCATACTCAATTGTCACTCGTTCTCTTTGGTTTTGGTCTTTGTGCTCTTTTTGAACCTTCGTTTGCTTGAAATGTGTTGAAGGTTAAAACTAAATTAGAGAAACGTTTCAACTAATTAAAAAACCCCACGCAAACTTTAAAGCTCTTCAGGAGTGTGATTGCTGGTCATTTGGGTTTTCTGCCTCCATTCTGAGGTAAGAGTGTGTCCAAGTGTTGAAACGGTGATGTTTTCCTTGGGTGTGAACTCTGGGCGAGTGCTGGTGCTTCAGCTAACGGGGCTTTGCAATCTCAGCAACCTCTGCTATTGCATTTCTCTTCCTTTTCACTTGGGAAGCACAAGTCAAATCATCACTGAAGTTGTAGCAGTGCTAAATTTGGCTTTGGGACTCTGTTCAGAATGTGTTTTACTTGAGGGCTGATTAACACTTGATACTTGAGGCTGTAAATCCCTTTCTCCTTCTGGAGCACTATCTGCTCATCCCTAGTGCAGATAATCAACCAAACGGCCCCAGCATGCTCAAGGTGTGCCCTGCACTGATTTAAAAGCAAACTGCTCTGAATTAGTTGGCTAATTCTGTGAAAAAAAGGACAGTTCTCTGACGTTATCCTTCTCCCAGCTCCTGGTAACTCCAGGACCACTCCAGCTGCTGCCCTGGAACCCAGCAGTGGCTTCTTGGTAACACCAGTGGGTTAGGAATTGCTTCCAGGAGGATCAGGTGTGTGATGCAACCGAAGATGTGTTAATGACAGGGCTGTCTTGTTGTTTTGAACAGGAAGTACATCTTTTGACCTCTTCAGTAATTTGAATGGTACAGTTAAAGATGATTTTTCTGAATTTGACACACTTCGAACTTCCAAAAAGCCAGGTACGAATCAAGTTCTTAGCATGTGGACAGGTTGGGTAGTCACAGCAACAAATGTCTCTCTTCTGAAATTTGATTAAAAAAAAAAACAATCAACTCTCACAAAGGGAAAGATTAAAGCTGGTGGTAATGCAGCAGTAAAAGCTTGTTCACATTTTGGCCTGTGCATGAACTTGTGGGGAATGGGCCTTTTGCACTGTGATCCATAGAACTGCACTGTGTAACCTTTGGCTGCATTGACCCCGAAATTTGTTGGACTTCTAAATTCCCAGTATCCAGCATGTTTGGAGCAGGGCTTATGCTCAGAGAGTCAAACAGAACCATGCTGACTGAATTTCACAGAGGTGTAAATTCTAGTAGGAAGGTGAGAAGATACACTCCTGTGAATGCTCTAATTTATTTTTCCTTTGGTCATTAGTCACTCAATCCAGACTGCCAGACCCTCACTGCCAGTGCTGTGGCACCGTGTGCTCTCAGGGTGGCTCTGCCTGAGAACAAAGTGACTAATGCCCAGCTGGGCTTTTTGAACACAAACCCTGGGGCAGATCCAGCTAGGAAGGGCACAGCAGTGGTGTAGGGCAAGGGCAGAAGCCAAGGCTTTGGAGTATCTTTTTCCTTGGAGCCTTTGAGTCCCACGTGTAGCTGTGGGAATGTTCCCCAGGGCAAGGCAGGGAGTGCCTTCAGTAGAGCTCTGCCCCTCTGACTGCAGCTTCTTCATGCTCTCCTACAGAACATTCACCTGCTTGCATGCTAAGGGTGTAACTCCAGCCTGACTAATCCCAGCGTTAGAACTAAACATTTCTGCTGTCAGAGACTTCAGGGTTTTCTCTGCTTGACTCTGTGCACTAATGGCAAGTTTTGTTTGTCTCTTTGTGTTGTTTCAGCTGAATCAGGTTCCACTTTGCCATCTCAGCATAGCGGTACCACAAGTCCTGATCTCTTTGATTCCCAGCACTCGAGCGGGACATCAGGAAAACAAAGTGCAGCTCGGAAAACCCCGGAGTCCTTTTTGGGCCCCAATGCTGCTCTGGTGAACCTGGATTCTCTGGTGTCTAAGCCACCACAACCTGTTACTTCACTGAATCCATTCTTGGCACCAGGTCTGTTTCTGCACGACTATGCACATTTCTGGTTTAGCTTTCCCTTCCTGTAGGAAAACTGTGAAAAGCTCAGTCGTAGTGGTTTAAAATAAGAAGTTTTGGGTTTGTGTTTGCTGGTTACTTCAGCCAACAGATCATGGCTGAGAGCAGGAGGGTCACAGAGAGGCATCATGGACTCACCCAGCATGGTGACAGTCCCTGAAAGCACAGAGGTTCTGCTCTTTGTCAGCAGCTGAGCTTAGTTCCAGAAGTTTCCCTTCCTTTTTTTGCCCTCGCTCTCTCCGGATTGTCTGACTGCAGCCTGAGGTTCCAGAGAGCAAACTCTGCAGTAAAATGCAGTGGGTTGCAGGTCAGGCTGTCTTTAGGCTGGCACAGTAAACCAGTTTTAATCTGAAAACACATTCTCAGTGTATTTGGAAAAGAAAAAAGGCTGTTGCAGTTCTCCTGTAAGCTGGGCCTGTTAGAAGTGAGCCCTTACTGAGAGCAGACCGAAATGGTGACACTAAACACGGGGAAGATGTGTCTTTTAAGAGCTGAAATATGCACTGAAATTTTCGTGTGTTGCTCATACAGTGAAACACCTTGAAATTCTCCTCCGGTATTGATTTTCTTCACTCTTCAATGGGAAAAAAAAAAAAAAAAAAGTCAGTTTATTAAACTCCTTGAGCAGGAAAAAGGCAGTGATTCTGAGCAGCCTTGGCAGGGAGCAGGGAGAGGAAATCTGTGTATGTGCCGTTCCCGGTTACTCCAGCAAGTTTGTGAGGGGTCACTGGGCCATCCAAATAACGCTGGGCTTGGACAGTGAAGGAATGTGCAGGGCTGGCAGCAGGCCAGGGAGCCTCAAACGCTGGGAAAGTTCCTCTCTGCTGCTTCTAGCACCGCTGCAACTCGGAAACAAGTTGTTTACTTTGTGAATTCTTGTCCAAACTCAGTGCCAGAAACATGAAAATGGAGTTGGCTGGTGAGATTGTGAAGCAAATGTACAAATCAGACAATCACAGGATGGTTTGGGTTGCAAGGGACCTTAAAGGTCACCCTCTACCAAGCCCCTGCCATGGGCAGGGACACCTTCCACTAGCCCAGGTTGCTCCAAGCCCCGTCAAACCTGGCCTTGGACACTTCCAGGGCTGGGGCAGCCACAGCTTCTCTGGGCACCCTGTGCCAGGGCCTGCCCACCCTCAGCCAGGAATTCCTTCCCAATATCCAAACCCCATTCTCTTGTCAGTTTAATCTTCAGTAAAGGAGCACAGAGAGCCTGCAGGTCTCTTCCTCAGTGCAAATTTTAAACAGCATTTAAAAAGTAAAATTAGAGACCTGGATGTCAAGGTGAGACATGTTCCAGGTAGCCAGATTTGGAACCTTTCGCTCTGGTCAGTACGATCAGAAGTGGAAACTGCTGGTCAGGGAAGGGGTGTTTTGTGGCATTGACAGACTCAAGGGAGCAGACTGTATTGGTGCACCAGGGAATTGGCTGGCTGGCATCCAGGCAGGTTCCCCCCAGGGTGTTTTGGGGTTGGGAGCACGTGGAGATGTAGAGAGAGTGCCAGAAAAGACGATTTCCAGACCGTGGTGTTGATGGCAGTGCCATCTCTTTCCCTCTTCCCCCTTCTCTCCACACCAGGCGCCGCTACAGCCCCGACTCCAATCAACCCCTTCCAAGTGAATCAGCCTCAGCCACTCACCCTGAACCAGATGAGAGCGAGTCCTGTGATGGGAACCAGCCCTTCCTTCAGTGCTGTGCCCCCGATGAGCATGGAGCCAATACCTCTGTCTTCCATGGCCCCCGTGCCCGTGGGAATGGCACCGATCCCGGCGATGGGCACCGTGGCCTCCATAACCAGGATGGGCCAGGGGCTGAGCATTGCAGGATCAATGCCCCAACCTCTCCACAGTACAGGAATGCCACCGTCAGCCTCCCAGTCTGCAAATACAACTAACCCTTTCCTCCTATAAAGACCCAATTAAAGGAACTTTTCTTTTCCTAGTGTTTCCAGGCTGAAGTCTTTACAGCGGAACGAACGTGGCCTGTGTGGACTGAACGGTGTGTGAGAGACTTGGAAGTAGATTTGCAGTTTACAGTTATGATCTTTGAAGAGTTGTCTCTACTTACCAGTTAATCTAAATCTAGTCTTTGCTACAGATGGTACCTTACTTTGGCTTGTTGAGCATCATGTGAAATGTTCAGACTTTTCACCAAAGTTAGATTCTGCCCATTTTGTTACTTTGTTAATCATTTCAATACACTTTCTAGGGAGAGAACCTGCCATTTTAAAACTCCCTTGGCTATTTTGTAGATGTCAGATCATGTGCTGGATCCTGAAATTACTATTTACCTGCATCTGTCACTTCCTATGCCCATATGATAGACCTGAGATTCCGAGTGCTAGTGAATGTTTTGCACATAACTACACACAGTTCTAGACTGTTGGTTCACCCATAGTCCTTACTCTTAGAAGAGAACGATCCGGAGGGCCCAGGTGGCTGGTTTTTATGCATTAAACATTGCAAACTCGCACTGCTTTGGTCTCTGAGGTGTGACTGAGAAAACAAGCTTGTCTCTAAAGGAAAATAACACAAACCCCAGGCAAAACACCCAAGAACATGCTCGAGTTGTCGATATGCCGTGTGCTGTCGTGCAGTGTTGAATTCGTACACTACTCTAAGGACTCCTGGAACTCTCTGTGAGTGGCTGCACTCGTGCTGAGTGAGTGTCCTGCTCTGTGCTTGTCCAGTACCAGCTTCTTTGGAAGTTTTTCATGTGTATTTTGTTTTTATTTGACTTACAATGTGAGTTGAAAGAAAAAAAAAAAAACAAAAAAAAAAGAAAAAAAAATGAAATACAGTGGGACAACTTTGAATTCAGTTTCACCGGGGCAAGCTTTAAAACTAATTCAGGCTTAACCTTGCTATATGCAGTTACTCTTGTATACTTTTGCACATATTTTGTTTAGTACAGTTTCATATTTGAGTTTGCAGAGTTACCTAATAGTCCTTTTTTTGCTAATTTTTATAATGTGGTTCTTATTTAACTGTCTGGTTTTGATAGATTTATCAAGTCTGGCTGAAAAATTAAGATATTGGCGAATGTCATTTTTATGGTTTTAATGCCCTCTTATTTATGGTTTTAGCTCTTTGTTTCTGTAAAGAGAGTTTAAAAGGGAAGATTAACACTAAAATATTTACTTTTAAATGAAATATTCATAATGCAAATCAAAAACAAATCCTCGTGACTAATTATTTTTAGATGAATTGAATTTGAGCGTAACATGATTTAAGACTACATTAAAAAGAGAAAACACTAAAGTCGCCTTTCCCTTGATTTGTTCCCATTCCCCATCCCCAAACTGGACAGACTTTTAGCCTTGATGAAATCACAAGAGAGGCTGGTTGTGTTTTGCTTGTATTACTTCTTGAGCTGTTAAAAATTCTAATGTACAAAACACGACTCGTTTAATTGTATCGACTAATTTTTCCTAATGGAAGGTGCACTCCATAGAAAAAGTGTTAACTGGGAGCTGAACTGTCCCTTTTTGACTGGCATGTCTGGACCTCTGGGCACCAAACCACGCCTGGGGGTTCTGGTGGAGACCCGGCACAGCCTGGCCGAGCTCTGCTCCCAAATACCCGTGGGCAGGGGTGTCCCAGTGCCCCCTCCTGCCTTGATTGATTGATGCATCTTGGTGGCCTTTCCCTGACTAGGAGGGGGAGAAGCAGAGAAACAAACCCCAGAGAAGGGGCCCGAGTTGTGTTGTTGTGGTGTGACGGGGCCGGTGCAGCTGCCGGAAGGGACCGACTGGGATCCGTCTCCTGGTGGGAAGGGGAGGCTGAGAGACTATCAAATTTAGGGTACAATCACAGATTTTAGCTGTGTAGGTCAGTGTAGCTCTGTTAGTGTGCGGAATGCTAAATGTGTGGCTGTTTCTATGCAGATTGGTGGATCCTCTGGGATACTGTGGAACTGGCAAGGAGGATTCCGAGTATTCGTCTGCTCTTGTTTTTATATAGGAGGAAAGAGAATTGCTGTCCACACCCAGTATGTCTTTAAAAACAAAACAAAACCCATTCATGTTGCCTTTCAGAATAAGGAAAAAGACTTTACTTTTTGTTGTTGTTGAAGTTATTGAGAAGTGTAGACCAGGAAGGGTGTGATTCTTGCAGATGGGGGGGGAAAGTGCTTTCCAGCTGATCTGTGGCAAGATTTATCTGTCGTCATTTTTCCAATTTGATTTTCTCAGCGGTGGAATCGAGGTTTTTTCGATGTTTTTCCCTTAGTCTGTCACCTGAATTGCAGTTGGACGGGGCATTGTTCAGCCAAAAGTCCTGGCCGCATCCTAGGTAACTTTTTGGAGGCAAGGTGGGGTTGACAATAAGCATTTAAAGCGATGAAGTGATCTATATGACTTGATAAAACTGTGCTGTGGGTCTGGTAGGGAGCCCTGGCTTAATGAAACTGCTGAATGGCAAATGTTGCTTTTACCAAGTCACTTCTCCAAGAGCCGTGTTCCTTTCAGTTAAATACACATGAAATAGAGAGACATTGGTGGCACAGCAGACCATGGCGAGGCTCTCGGAGGAGCCCCAGCCCCAGCTGTGGTGCTGTAAAGCTTTAGGCTCAGACTAACCAAGCCCAGACCCCAGCCTGGCTCACAGGTTGTGGCAGGAGCCGAGTTTAAGAGGAGAAAAGGCTGGTTTGGTAAACTTTGGTTCCTGGGCTGGGCCGTGTCCGTGTCCCCACCTGGTGCAGGTGTGGGTGACCCTGAGGGGAGGCCTGGCCGGGTGTGCCCCGAATTGTCCATCTCTTTTTGTGGGAATTTAATTCCTCTCCGGAATAATCCCTCCTCCTTCCTCACCCTCCTGCGTGGGAGGACGTGTGTGTATCCCATCCCATCCGCTCTGCCCTATTTCTCCAAGCTCATTTCCCCCTCTTCTTCTTTTTCTCACTTCGCAAATACTAAAAGTGCTTTTTTCTTCATTTTTACAATTTTAGTAGCCCAAAATAGCCTTACTGGTCAAATTGACCAAAGAGAAAAGTGTTAAATATTTTGTAAAATAAAATAAAAAAAATTAAAAAAAAAAAAGAAAACAAAAAAAAAAAACCACCCTTGGCATAATTTTCCCCCTCAGATAAGCTCAGTTATTTATTCAGTTTTATACTACAGAGAAACTAAACTCCATGGAGGGGACAGGGAAGGAGAACCGTGGTGGGTTGTGGTGCTTACAGTCCTTTTGAAGTCCCGTAGCCGAGACAACTCTTGTTCCCCCTCTCCCCCTCTGCTGTTACAGTTTCTCCCGTGTACTGTATGTTTGAATATTGCACAGGTTGTGGAGAAATAGGTGGTTTATTTTTCACGGCAGAATCTCACACGACTCGCTTCCTTTACAAGTGTTACAGTTTCAATATTTACCAAACTTTTCATAATCCCGGGAGCCGGCTGCTTTTTATGAATTTGTGCTGACTATTTGACATTATTTACTGTATAAATAATTTATCATTTGTACTATTGTATCATAATGTCTGTATCTTTGTGTCATATTTTTTTTTTTCTCCCAAGCGATGTCACAGATGTGATATTTAATAATGCCATCAGAACAGTGGAAAGACGAGGGGTTTGTAGGTGACTGGTCAGAATTAAAATTGTATTGCTTATATTCCAGCCGTGTTGCTTTTTCCAAGCCTCTGCGTAGTGTTTATAACCCCGTCCCAACCAAACCCTGTCGCTGCCGTGCTTGGTTTAGTTTGCCAGAAGGCTGATGGATTGGTGGAGCTGATTTAAGGTTTGTGCCAGGAGAAATCTCACCGTGACTGAGCGATGCTGCTTGTACGCTGTCAATGTGATTCCTTGGATGCATCCATCACTTTCCCGGGACAGGCTGCTCTGGCTCAGAGAGGAGGGTTTCTATAGCTCCCTGAACTCGGGATCAGTTGAGACCTTACTAACTCAATAAAAATGAAGACTTGTTGTGTTGCAGGTGACTGAATTCCTTCTTTAAACCACATGACCCCTGAAACGGCCCTGGTGGAGGGATCACAGAGCGCTGCCTCGGTGGATTTATGTCCAGGCAGGAATCTGGGGAAGGTGATTCTGCACTGAGGGCTGGGGAGCTGTGACAGAACTGGCTGGAGAGCCCTTCCTTCCCACTTCTGTAGCTGAGCCGTGCCCTTCCCGCAGCCTTGGCTCTGTCCCACGCATCACATGGCCCTGTCGATGGGGAGCAGGAGCTGCTTCCAGTCGGGAAGTGATTCCAGCTTCTAATTCGGGCTGGTTTAATTGAAGGGCACTTCATTAGCAGGCAGCATCAAGAGCTGCCTCTCCAGAGCCCCTCCAGGTTCCCTGTCGTATGTTTGCTGCCAATCAGGCTGATCACTAATCACTGATCGCTAATTAATGCTGAACCTGCAGTGGGGCTGGAAACCTGAGTGTCGGAAAGGGGGCTTTGGGGAGAAAAGCCTCTGTTTTGGGTCCAGCTTGCTCCAGTTTCCCTGGAGAACGAGGTCGCCTCTGCTCAGGCCTTGGAGTCATTTTGCTTGTGTCCAGAGCAGTGAGGAAAACAGGAAGACCTCGTGACCAGGAGTGGCAGCCCAGGAACCAGGTACCTGTTGGCTTTTGTACCTCTCCTTTTTCCAGAGGGACAGGTGCTCCCTGCTCCTGGCCAGAGGGCTCTCTGTGTGTCTATTGCTCCTCTGGGCTCTCTGTGTGATCAGCACTTGCTTCACTGCTTTACAGTTTTAAACTGACACAGGCTGGGGTTAGATGGGATTTTGGGAAGGAATCCTTCCCTGGGAGGGTGGGCAGGCCATGGCACAGGGTGCCCAGAGGAGCTGTGGCTGCCCCATCCCTGGAAGTGTCCAAGGCCAGGTTGGAGCAACCTGGGTTAGTGGAAGGAATTTTTTCCCAGTATCCCATCTAGCCCTGTGCTTGGACAGTGGGAAGACATTGCCCCTTGTCCTGTCACTCCAGGCCCTTGTCCAAAGCATTCCACATTCAGCCTGTGCTCACGTCCACAGCCTGGACACGCTGCCTGAGCTGGTCCCGGCACTTGTTCAGCAAATGTGTTCCCATTCTCAGGTGAAGGAAAATCAATGACAGCTCAAATAGTCCGAATAAAGCCATAGGAAAGGTGGAGTTTGTCTTCCCAGCTCCCTGCCCGCTGCTGCCTGACAGGAAATCTCCCTGGGACATCGGTGCTGCCAGCTCTGCACCTGCACAGCTTGTTGGTCCTCCCAGGCAGGAGTGGCACCGTGGGTTTCAGCTCTGTTGAACCTCTGGAGCTGCTGGAATCAGAGCAGAGCTCCATCCTGCCCAGGGAACTGTTGCTGCAGCAAAACCACTGGATTTCACGGTCAGTGATATGCAGAATAACAACCCCTTTGTGAATCCACTCACTCCCCCGGCTGCTGTGTGATCAGCACCCAAAGCTGGGCTGCTCAGGGGCTGGAGGGGAACATGCCTGGCTGCTGGAGCAGAGGGAGGCAAGGATCCTTCACAGGATGCTGACTCAGCATGGACTTGTCCCACCCATCCACCCACTAACCCTCCTGGAATTCCCCGCAGTGCTGTGGCTGAACCACCTCTGCTAATGCCTGGGATGAAAAATCATTAGACACCTTCCTTGTGCCCTTCCTCTCCTGGAACCTGTGAAAATCAGGCAGGGGGTGGTCCATGTTCTTCTGAAAGGGTTTTTTTTTGGCCAGGGAGTGAAATGTGGTGGTTTTTCCAAGCTCCAGGGAGCCAGCTCTGCCTCAGTGTAGCAGCACGTGGCAGAGCCCTCGGAGTCCGTGGGCTGCCTGGGGTTGTGTTGGGTGATGGTGGTCTTTTTTTTTTTCTTTTTTAATATCTTCATTAGCAAGTCTGGCACTAAATGCAGTGATATTCTCCGAGGTGAATTTGGGTACTTAAATATCCTGGCCTGAATAGAGGTATAAAAATAGCTGCCTACAGCAGTTCTGTGTGTCTGCTGCTCTTCCCTCTGAAGGACAAGGCTGAATCCCTTCACATCCTGCTGGGAAAGCAAGTTGTGTTTCACCCTCCCTCCTGGGGGCTCAGGCCTACTTTCCATGCCCAAGGGATGGTTTCTCAGGGATTTGTGTCCTGAAGATAGCCAGGCACTGGAAAAGTGTTGTCCCAAACCCTCCTCACCTGCTGTCCTGTGCTCCCCAGCCCCTGCTGCACTGCAGGGGACGGTGGTGGGTGCTCTGCAGGGCAGGGCTGTGGTTTGGGGGTCCTTTTTCTTCCTGTGCTCCAAACGTGGAGGTTGTTTCTGGCTTTGCCAACACCCTGGACACGTCCTGTGTGGGCTCTGCAGGGCCTCCCACTCACCCAGCTGCTGCTTGGTGCCACCTGGCACTGCCAGACCAAAGGGAAAGGGCCAAGGTGGGGGTTTCTGGTGGTTCTCCTGGGTGTTGGTGGGTCCTGATGTCTGGACTCTGGCTGTCCTGTGCTCCTGGTACCCCACAGACCCGTGTTGATCCTCCTCTCCTGCCACTGACAGGTCCTGGCACGATGCCTCAGTGACCTTGGCACAAACGGGTCATCCTGGGGCTGAAATGCCACAACCCCGGGTCGAGTTGGAGCTGCAGCTCCGATTTCCTCCAAATCTGGCTGCTCTGTGCTTCTGTGTTTTATTTTTCTGACTCTTTATTCCCCCCTTGGAGCATTTCACAGGAGGCTGCTCTCCTAACCCGACAGTGCTGCGGGGGAGCAGCCGCTGTCAGCTCCAATCCGGCTCATTTTCCGACGGAGATAATTCCCAGCTGCTGGTGTGAAACAGCCTGGCTGCCCTGGGGGCACAGCCGGCCACTCTCAGGGATGCTCAGGCTCCTGGCTCGGTCCCACTCCCTCCCTGTGCAGCAGCTCTGGGAGGTGTTTGCCCCGTGCCCTCGGGACAAGGGGCAGTGCCAGGGCAGCCGGCTCGGCTGCACCGAGAGATTTCCATGGAGAACGGGCAAAACGGGGCTCTCAGCTAATTGTTATTAACCTCCTCCATCTCCTCCGCCTTCCTGAAGGTTGGGAGCTGCCACGAGAGGGCAGGAGCTGATGCTGCTATTCCTAGTTTTGGTAGAAAAGGCTGTAAATGCCAGTTCTTAAGGACTATCCAAAGGATTTTCCCTTTTCTGCAAGGTTTGATCCCCAAGCTGCTGTTCAGTCCTTGGCTGTCTCCATCCCAGGGTGCCAGCAGGAAAACCCCCATGGAGTGAGCCCCTTCCAAAGCCTCTCCAGGCCAGGAGAGCAGAGCAGGAGCTGCTGCACAGTCCTCAAATACCTCCCAAGCTTCCTTTGCTTCCACAGGGTCCCACTGCAGTTTGTGCTGCCTGAAGGCCCTCCTGTGTCAGGACACCTGTTCTCAATAAAGACTTTTTCCCTGCCCATCTCGAATTAATGTCCAGTTTCAGTGCCTGGGAGATTTCAGCCTAACAGAGCAGGAGCTCCAGCAGCAGTGACAGCCTCGTGCTGCCCTCTGGGCAGCCAGGCCTTAGCAATTCAGTCCAGGCTGGAACAGAAGGGACAATGATTAACCAGGAAAGGAGCAGGGTGTTACAGCTGCCTGGAGGTGGGTGAGAGGAAATCACCTCAAATACTGGGCTTTGGCTGTTCTTAAAGCATTGGTTCTTCTACCCTTTAATGCAATGAACACTGGAGGGGTCATAAATCCCTTCCTTGTTGCTGTTCCCACTCTTGGCTCAGCATCTTGTCCATATTTATTCCTTTGTCCTTATTCCACCACACCTGAGGACCAAAGAACTCGAGCGGGGAGAGCTTCCCAGATAACAAAGGCAGCAGCAAGGCTGTCTCTGGGAGAAGGGGGTGTTTGTGAGGGCTGTCAAGAGCTGCCTCTGGGAACAAAGCAATGGCACTGGACTCAGGGAAAGGCTGACTGCAAACACCCCCCACACGTGCCTTGGGAGCTCCTGTGCTCAAGGGAAAAGGAATACTAAGCAGCAGCAGCAGGTTCAGTGTTTGCCTCTGGAGTGTTTCAAACACAGATATTTATCCTGCTACTGAAGTGAACTGCTTCCTAAATAGTTTTGAAAAGGAAACAAAATTCCTTGGGTCTCCTCTGAGCCAACAGGAAATATTTATTAATTTGGATTCCAACGTGACTCAGGTCAGAGATTACACGAGTTGCCAAAACAACTGGTGGAGGAGCTTTACTGGAAGCGTGGAGTCAAAAAAACAAGACAGGAAAAACAAAAGAGATGAAAAATCATCCTTAACCATGTCTGGGAAAGTACTTATCCATCATGTAAAAGGTGCAAATGCTCACAGAGTGATCACATGATGTTTTCTGAAATTGCATTCATCCAATCTCCCTGCCCAGCATGAAATCAGAGCAATCTCTGACTGGTTTCTTCATTGATACGTGTCCTGGAGGCTTTGTGGTTCATCACTGTGTGTTAGTACTTGTATTTCTACAGTTTGAGGTCTGGTAGTTCCCTTTTAGGGTGGTATCATCACTCTCCCAGTCACCTCCTGGGATTTGCAGGCGAACACAAGAGGGGACATGCCCCAAATTCAATAAGAAAATGACTAAGCAATTAGTCATTTCATTGTAACATGCACTTCTCTCTCTCTTGTACCTGTAGGAGCAGAGCTTGGATGATTTAGGGCTTAGAAACATCCATTCTGGCACAAACAAAAGCACTGAGCAGCACAAAGACAAATAAATATATTTAGACAACTGGGTTTATTCAGCCTAAAAGCAGAGCTTAGAGGGGGATACCTTTCACTGGACCATTTTTGGAAGGTGCAATAATTTCAGTTCCCCATTTGTACCACAAAAAAAAAATTACTAAAAAGAACTGGGTTTGCAATGGTTTTTAACCACACAGGAAAACCACTACAACTCTAAACTTTCCACTTCATTATTCATGTAAAAAGCGTACAAAAGGCTGTTATAAAAATACTTTGTTCCAGACTGTGAGACAGTCTGACACTACTCATAAAAATGCTATTATCTAATGACACTAATTTACATAATACTTCAACCTGTAGCTTGCTGAAAGGATTAAACTTGCTAGTTATTCCAAAGCCTCATGGGCTCGTGTTTCTTTTGGAATAATTATCCCAGTTTAACCAGCTCCTCCTTTCCTTAAAAAGCCACAAAAGAAGTGCTGACCTTCTCTGTGAGCACCTCATGCCTCAGTTCAGTAGTTGTGGAGCCCTTGTGTGCCAGGCCCCAGGGAGGGGCTCTGCAGGTCACTGGGGGTCACATCATAGCCCAACTTCTTCAGATCCTTGGTCATTATGTTGAAGGAAACGGTCACAAAGCCCTGGGATCTCACCCTCGTCACTAGAAGAGATGAGGTGAAGGAGACCAGTTAAAAGAGGTTTGTGAGTGGCTGTTGAACTCAGATATCCAAGGATTGTTCTCAGCTGTTTTGCTCCCCCAAAGATGGAAAGCCAAGCTTAAGTCAGGACTTACCTTCTCGTCCTTCTCCCTGTGCTACAACTCTGGGGTCAGTAAATTCCGGGCGTCTCCCTGTGAACCAACTGGGAGAAGAAAACAGAAAATAATTAACTGGATTGTTTAGATCGATCCAGTTCATTACATGCACATCAAAAACACAAAGAGGGGTTAATTAGACTCCCAGCTTTGGTTTGCAGCAGAGTTTTGAAGTCTGATTCTCTTTATTGATCTACTTGGAGCAAAGATAAGTTTTGTCTCTCTAAGGAAAAAACATCAAATGAATTTCATACACATTCTGTCAAATCCAGGTTATTTCTGGGCTAGACAGAATCTTCCTGTGGCAAAGGTATTGCTGAAACTGATTCACTCTTGATCACCCAGAGTACAGGGTATTCAATATCTGCACCACTGAGTAGTGGATATGCCTTTGTGACCAAGGGCAAGAAGGACTTTAAAAAAATGAAGTAATTAACTACCTTGTAATTAATGAATTACCTTGTAAACTGCTGCAGCCTCGATGTGGACTCTGGAACAAACATAGGGATGGTTCTTTTGTGCCTGAAACAAAATGAGACCCAGAGAACTTCAGAAATGAAAAAACAGGAAGAGTTTTTACCTTTAAAAAGGCACAAGAATTTCAGACACATCAGAGCACTGAACATCTCAAGGAGGGAGACTTTCCCTTCCAAGAAAGAAGGGTTTGTTTGCATAAGATGAGTGTTTTCCTGCACTTCCAGTGGTGGGAATGAAAGCTTATTGAGTGCTGGGAGTGATGGGGGAGAGGCAAATTACTGTGCTTTGTATCTGGGCTTTTTACATTCCAGCTTTGGCTTTACAGGAGCACCAAAAATTATTTGACTATCAGGGGCTTTTCCTAGAAAATCCAAGCCCTTTGTATCCAACGGACAAGGCATGATGAAGACACATTTTTGGGATGATGGGAGCATTTTTGCTTCTGCAACAAAAGAGTGACAGGAAAAAAAGTCTGTTTCAGTCCTTAAAGATGGGTTGTCTCTCACCTTCCAGGTGTGAAGGGCACATGAACAGCTCCATAACCTCTGACCACGTCGTGCCCGAAGAAGTCAGGCCCGTAAACACTCAGGACAATCTGTGGCCCTGCAAGGAAAGGGGTGTGAGAGGGGATCTGATGGGGGGCTGGACCCCCCCCCCCAACACTCACAGCCAAAGGGGTTGGTGCTCTTGAAGGTGATGTCGATGGGGAAGTTCCACACGAGCGTGGTGGGCGAGACATCGCTCTTGGAGGTGATTTGGGAGATCCCCTCCTCCAGGCCCTGTGGGGAAGGGGTGTGAGCAGGGGGGCTGCAGCCCCGGGGGGGGTTTGGGGTGCACAGTGGGGCCGTACCGCAGTGGGGACCCAGTCCTGGCCGTAGACAAAGCAGAACTTGCAGTAGAGGTCATCGAAGCCAGGGAACTGTGGGAGACACAGAGGGGGTGTCAGGGGGTGTTTCTGGGGATGAGGGTCTGCCCTGGTCACGGTGCTGAGGGCAGAGCTGAGGGCAGCCCATGGCACTGTGACTGATACACACAGGCTGGGCTGGGCTGGGCTGGGGTGGGC
>JAWWTY010000032.1:14367342-14380867 GCA_035222235.1 Margarornis squamiger
GTGGGGGGCTGAGGCTGAATTTGGGGGCCTGGGGGCTGAGATTGGGCTGGGTTAGAGGGTAGGGAGTTGGGGCCGAGATTGGGCTGGGTTAGGGGGTGCTGAGGCCGGGGTGGGCTATGAGGGGGGATTTAGGACAGGATGGGTTTGGGGGGGACGCTGAAGCCGAGCTGAGTTTGGAAGGGCTGCAACTGGGCTGGGTTTAGGAGGGGCTGAGGCCGGTCAGGCTCAGAGGGGCTGAGGCTGGGCTGGCTCAGGGGGTGTTGAAGCCAGGCCGGGCTCGGGGGGCTGAGGGCAGGCTGGGTTGGTTGGGGCTGAGGGGCCGAAGCAGGGCTGGGTGAGGGCGGCAGAGCCTCACCGCGCCGGGCCCCAGGAGCCAGGCCGCGCTGCCCTGGCCGCTCCCCCGTCCCGGGGGTGTCCCCAGGAGGGTCCCCAGGGGTGTCCTAGGGTGGGTGTCCCAGGGTGGGGGTCCCAGCGGTGTCCCCGGGGCCTCACCCACCTGCCCGCTCTCGATCTCGCCGCTCACGGCCAGCAGGAACACGCTGGGCGCCGCCATGGCGGCCGCGCCCGTTGCCATGGAGACGGACGGGACGGGGCGGCGCGGCGGACACTCTTCCTCGGCCCGCGAGCCGGACCCGCCCCGAAACCGCCCCTAAAAGGGCCCGGACCGCCCCAAAACACGGCGGGATCGCTCCCATCAGCCCTGGGCTGGGCAGACCACCCGGGTCCCCTCGGGTCGCATCGCCCTTGTGTCCCCCCGGCCATCCTGCTGTGCCCCCTCAGCCCGGCCCGCCCCTCGCCGGGGCCGAGGGGACTCCTCATGTCGGCCCCACGTGCTGTGGTTCATCCCTTCAGGTCCTCTCCCCCTCCTCTCCTCATCCCCTCCTCTCCTCATCCCCTCCTCACCCCACATTCCCCTCGCTGTGGGGAGTGTCCTTGGGCCAGACCCTCTGGGTAAGGAGGGCAGCAGGGCAGACATTCACAGCCTCAGGCCTTGCCCTCAGCCCCTGGGGCGGTTCGTGGGTTTGGTCTGGGCCTTCCCTGGAAACAGGGCCATGACTGAGGAAATATTGCACACCATTCCTTCAGTAATCAGGGTGTGTAAAAAGGGGAGTTTCCTCCCTCTCTTCGTGTGCTTGGAGGACATCAGGTCTCTGTATTGGCTTGGCTCTTATTTTTATACGAGCTGAGGCCTCTCTGAGAAATTGATGTCTCAGCCACACGAAGGTGGAGATTTTTACTACTTCTCTTAAGGGGAGTTTTGGGGAGAATTTATTGTATTAGTTACTCACTGAGCGTTTCCCTGAGTTTACGAGCGTGTGTATCTGGTTTGTTTGGTTTCACCCATTTTTGTCCCATTTCCCTTTCCCTTTTCCCTTTTGGAGTTGTTTGGGGTTCTTATTCTGTAGATTCATAGTGTTTGATTGTGTATAATTGTAATATATGTGAATACATATATATAAATATATATAATTATATATATACACATATATGTTTATGTATATATACACACACATATATTTATATATATGTGTATATATGTATATATATACATATACTTTTAATACAATTGTCTTTTGGTACTTTTTGTCCCTTGTCTCTCAGGAGGGGGGATCAGTGTGGGCAGCAGCTGCCTCTGACACCCCAAACCTCCTCACTCCTCTCTCCCTGCCCTCAGCACTCAGTGGAGGAGGCTGTGCTGCTCTGGCTCCCTGCAGTGCCACACCACGGGCTCTCCATTGCAGCTTTTCCCCAAGGAAAGGCACCAAGACCCCCTTTTCTGCTGGAAGGGGTGGTGTGGTTCATACTGCCCGTGGCAGTGGGTGAAATGACAAGGTTTTTAAGGTCCCTTCCAAGCCAAACCATTCTAGAATGGACTGAAAGTGAACTACTGTTACATTTCATACAGAAAAATACGTTCCACTTCCAACAGATGTATTCTCTGTCAACATCCGTTTCAACTCAGTTTTTCAGGCCAAACAAATTTGGCCAAGAGAAGAACGGGCAAGAAAAGCAGGAGGGATGGGGGGGAGTGCCTGAAATTTTATCCTTTCTCCCCTGCCCTTCAGAAGTGCTTCAGAGAAAATAACTCATTTGAACTGAAAATTATCAGGGGGGGAAACGGAGCAGTTTTGGAGCAGCTGTCTGGAGCAGTTAGTGAGGCTGTTTAATTAACACTGCACTTGGCTACCAGCTACCTTGGAGCTTGCTAAGAGCCAATTTAAGGAATTGTTTTGTTGCCTGGCAAGGGATATACAGGTGCTGGAGGAGTTCTGTCAGCACTGGGAGACCTTCCCCGTGACAGAGACACAGCAGGAGGGTTTTTCAGCAGCCATGAGTCATCTGTACCTGCCTCTGGAAGGGCTCTGTCCCCTCCCAGCCATAAGGAGACCTTTTAGTCTTTCCTCCCTCGCATGCCAGTCTTGTTCTAATTAGCTGCATTTTTACTCTTGGTGAGCAGAACGAAATCCCAAGCAAGGAGGAAGTGTTTTTATCCTGTTGGAAAATGTAATTAATGATCCATCAGAGAGTTTGGTTTCCGAGCATAATGAAAGCTTGTGGATCATGCTGCTGTTTCTCTTGGCCATGTAAAACACTCACCTCCTCTCCTGGACTTGCCCTGATCCTGTCATTTGTGATGGGACTAATGGGAAGCCTCACAGGGAGGAAGGACACGTGCCTGCTAATCACTGACTTGTCATCTCTTGCAGGTGCTGTGCTATGTTGGATCCCAGCTCCAGAAGAACCATTCCTGGTGTCCCTTTAGCACTGACCTCTGTGCTGAAGGCATGTCAGACAGCTGAGGGAGTTGTGTTTGCTTCATTCCCAGAAAGAGCCAGGGGTTGGAAAAATCCAAACTGCTTGGAGCTCTGTCACTGAGAGCTTCTGAATCAGGCCAAGGTACCTGGCTCCTGCAGGGTAATTCCAGCAGCAGCAGTGGGAAGGGGACTGGATAGACACCCTGTGCTGCAGGGAGGTAGCAGAAAGCAGGTACTTTGTCTCCCTTACCTGCTCAAGATCCATCGCTGCCAACAGGAGCTCGGGGAAGGTGGGAGAGACACAAACAATACAGTGGCACAGCAAACAAAAGTTTATTTTTAATCCCAAACATTTATGATCAACACCTGCAAAAGGGCCAGTGAAATACATTTTATGGTATCATTAATCTGCAACAAACTGGTTTTATTTTTAGACTGTTTGCACAACGTTGACTCATCCCTGGCTCTGTGTTCTCCCTGTGAGGAGCTTCCCTGCCCTTTGTCTTCCCTGCCTTTTACTCCTGCTCACAGAGCTTTTTGCTGCTCAAATCAAACACGGAGGGAGTGGGATCTCAGAACAGCACATGGCACAGCAGAGGGGGATGTTCCTGCTGTAATTCCTGCTGAATATATTTCCCTGGAGATTTAGTTTGGTGGGAAGGTACCTGGGTGAAGACAAGTGGGATGAATTTTGTGTTATGCATCTGCATCACAGACTGGTTTGGGTTGGAAGGGACTTTAAGGCTCACTTTGTTCCACCTCCCTGCCATGGGCAGGGACACTTTCCACTAGCCCAGGTTGCTCCAAGCCCTGTCCAGCCTGGCCTTGAGCACTTCCAGGGATGGTCCAGCTCAGCCCCTCATGTCCAGCCCCGTGCCAGGCACGGCCCTGCTGGGTAGGGGAGGCATTGCTGCCAAGGAGCTGTGAAGTGCCTGGGCTTCCAGGAAGAATTAATTTGATTGGAACTTGTTATCATTGGTGAGATTTTTATTTTGGTTAATGAGCAAAATTAATTAGTGGCTTGGTCTGAGCCAGTCAGAATAAATTGACAAGCAGGCAGGAAGGGCAAGAGGGTGAGGGGGATGCGAGATGCTGGTTCCCAGCAGGGTCATTGGATTTGATCGGGCATAAGGAATAACCAAGCTCTGGGGAAAAGAGGGGAAGGGGCATGAAGCCCTCCTGCTCATCAGCTGCCCACTGGTGCTGGCTGCATTTTTTAGGGAGAACTCAGGTGGGAGAGCTGCTCTCTGTGCATCCGACAAGTCTCCACGGGCCCTCGGCAGCCTGTGCCTCTGCATGGGGCACAGTGGAACCAACACTGAGCTGCTCCAGGGGATTTCAATCAAATATTCAAATAATTAATCTGGCTTCTCCCCCGTGGTGTGACAAAATGAGAGTTGTTGGCATTTTCTCCCTTTTATCATGCACAGTTTTATTTTTCACTGGATAGTCCAATGACCACAGCTGGAAAAAACCAACCCAGTGCTGACCTACAAGTGAATGACACAAATGAAGGGTCCTGGCATGAGGAACAGCCTGAGCTGGGGACGAAACCCTCCTGGTGACATCTCTGTGTGCATCAGTGTCAAACCAGGGAATTGTGGGGTAGAATCAGAGTTGGAAGTGACCCACAAGGATCACCGAGTGGTGCCCAAACCCGGGCAGTGTGTCAGTGCCACTGCACACCCCTCTTTCCAGAGAAAACCCCCTGCACCCTCCCAGCCCCCACAGTGGGGCTGACCCCACGGAAAGGGCTAAAACCCATCGTGGGAGGAGCAGAGCTGCCTTTGACACCACCACTTTGCTGGAAGAGGATGGAGCACCCACCTGGCGAGAGCTGGAGTTGTTCCAGGGGCACCGTGGGGTTCCAGCAGGAGCACATTGAGCTGCTTAAAAACCAAAGAGTGACAAAGATCTCCCCTCAGCCCACGCTGTGGCTCTGTCAGGCTCTGCTAAAATTCCTAATTAAGTCCCCTTGTCTGCAAGACGAGTGGCCCCAGCCGTTAAAACACAGCCATGTATTGAAAGCTTAAAAGGGGAAATTTAATGGATAAAGTCAATTTAATTATTCATCCTAAGAAAGCTTGTACAAATATCAAATGCTTATTAGCATTCATGCAACCTGTCTGATCTCACAGCATGGACAGATGAAGGGTTGGGGCTAATTTGGAGTCACATTTGGTTGTTGGTGTTTTTTTTTTCCTTCCCAGCCTGACAAAGAGAATTTCAGATCATTCGAGATTTGCCCTTGAGGCAGAGCCCCTGTGAAGGCTCTTTGTGATGGTTTGCTCTGCCTCTTCCTCAACATGGTGGTTTTTAATCCCTGTTTGATCCCCGTTCCCTGAAGTGGCTCCAAGCAAGCCCAGACTGCCCCAATGCCCATCCCTGGGGGCTGTGGGTTTGCTGGAATGGAGGGTGGTGGGGCACAGCCTGGCTGATAAATGGACATGACTAAATTGTCATTAAAAATGCAAAACAGGCATCGATCCAATGAAATAATCATGACTTGCATTTAGCCGGTGCTTTTCACTTCCGATCTTAAGCAAGGCTTGCAGAGAGCCCGGGGGAAATTGCTTAATGCTGCAGAGATTTAATCAGCAGGAAAATTAATGCTGGGTGATGTTAAATGGCTTCTCTGTGCTGATCAGGGCCAGGTCTGGGCTGAGGACACAGCTCTGGGGGTTTTGCACCTGGATGTCCAGGTGAGCACTCCCCAAAAGAGACATCAGGGAGCAATTCCCCGTCATTATCTGCTCTTAGAAAATTCACTCCGAGCTTGGTTCTGGCCACGCTGCCAGGATGTTCCTGCAGGCTCGTGCATGGAGTAATTTTGGGTCCTGCTGAGCTTTGAGGGGTTTGGGAATGTGTGGCTTTGTCAGAGGGCACAGACCTTGGTGTGAACCTTGATGTGAGCCTGGGCAGAGCCAGGAACAGTGGCCACGGGAGCAAATATCCCAGCTCATTCCTGAGTTGGCCTCAAGCCCTTCCAACTTGGCCTACAACCACCTCTCCATCACCAAGATCAGCCACCAGCCCCACGGTTGAGAGGCTTTTCCTCCAACTCTGGGGCACCCTGAAGGGAATTCAGGCACAGGGAATGCTGCCCTTCCCAGCAAAGCTAAATCATCCCAGCAATAAATAACACCCTGAGTGTCCCCCTCTGCCGAGGGACACCCTGGGGCATCCTGCACACCTCCAGGCAGGACTCAGCCCAACACAGGGGGCTCCACCTCCCCTCCTTCCCAGCTCTCCTTAAACTGCAACAAAAGGGATCTGCCACTGTCTCCAAAGCGCTGCTGATAATGACTTTCATGGCTCTTTTCTGGAATTCCTCGCTATCCCACCGAGGCAGAATCATTCTTTACAAGAATCCTGAATGGCTCTTGATTACAGCGGGGCAGGTGCTCCGAGGCAGCCGGCACGAGGCTGGATCAGCACACGGAGGCTCCGGTGTGAGGGGAGGGATTCTCCGAGCAGGAACTGGGAGCAGCCCCAAACGCCAGCAGGGATGGTCCAGACCTTCAGGCTGCAGCCCCAGTGGGCACGGTGAGGGAAGAGGCTTTAGGGAATGCCGAGCTGTGGGAGCGGGATGGAGAGCTCGGCATCCCTGCGGCACAAAGTCAGGCCACGCTTCCAGTTTATACAGTTTAATACATGTGAAACAAGATACATTTCCTTTTGAGTAATGAATGCATAAATAACAGAAGGTATATGTGAATGCATAAATATGAGGCGGCATGGAACGAACCAAACAAAACCAACTGGTGTCATTTATATCCCCCAGGTGGCACAGCCTCACCGTGGACTTGTTGCTGCTCTTCTGTGCCATCAGCTTCCCATGGAGAAGCTGTGCCATGGGGAGAGGGCCTGGATGAGGGCTGGGGAAGGGGCAGGGACCGGAGGCTAAGAAAGAAAGATCAACCCCAAAACTGCAAAATAAACCCCAAAAATGGTGTTACCAGGTGACCTGAATTCCTCTAGAGGCTTCTCAGTCGGCGCTGGAAGGGCCTTGGAAGGGGATGTGTGTGGGTGTGGGTGCAGGGATGTGGAGGGAAGACCGACAGAGAGTGCAAAGGGGGTCAGGGCTGCCCCAGCTCTGACTGAAGTTGTTCTGCCACGAGGACGACAAACCATCACCTTAAATGCTCACAAAGAACTCACCTAAGACAGCTCTTTACACCTTTACATACTATATCAATAATTTACTTAGAACTGCAGTAAACAAAATACATTTCTTAAATAATTTACTATTTATTTGTTTTGGTTTTTTATCTCTCTGTAATTTTTTTTCCTTTTTTTTTTTCCTAGTTTTTTTCCTTTGCGACACAAGAAACCGTGTTTGTGCACGTTAGTTCAGATTATTGCGACGTTTAACCTGAATTTCAGTAAAGAAAAACAAAAGAGGGGAGGGGAAAAGCCACAGGACAGTTGGACAGACAAGAAGAATGAATAACTTATTATTGCACTGGCTACAATTCAGTAGTGATTTGGTTTTCTGTCTGTAGTTAGGACAACCTCTAAAGTACAAAAGAAAAATGAGCAAGACGTCCAAAGCATCAGCTGTGAGAAGAAGCTGGTGGGATGATGGTGGAGGGAAGGAGAGGGAAGAAAGGGAAGCGAAGAAAGAGGAGAAACATTTGGAAAATGAATGGCTGGAATAATTAATTCCACAGAAAAACCCAAGGAAACACCACCCAAGTTGCAGAGTCACATGTAATGCAAAAAAACCAGTATCTCTGTTTCTCTATAAAAATATGTGCATTATGAAGAGAGAGTTTTTGTGGGTCTATTTCTTTTTTTTTTTTTTTGTCTTTTTTTTTCCTTGTTTTGTATCTCACAAATACATAATTTCTATTTATATAACTGCTGATATACAGACAATGTACAGCTCCCAGCTCCCGGGCACTCCCCGCGTAACGTGACAGCTCTAAAAGGTGCCTCAGTAAAAGTTGAGCATCTTTAAAAAAAAAACACAAACCCAACAAAACAACAAAACCCCAAGAGAATCCCCCAAATCCCGACCGCCACCACCTCGGACCCGAATCAATGTGATCGAGGCCCCTGCGGGGGGTGGGAGGGACGAAGCGACCGCCCTGCACCTTCCCTTAGAAAAGAAACCCCCCAAAGCTCTTCCCGAACCCGCTGCCCTCCCCAGGCCCCCTCCCCGTTTCCTCCAGCCGTTTGTTTGGTTTCTCTTTTCATTTCTGTGTGTGTGTGTGTGGTTTTTTGCAAACCTCCACGGCCTTCCCAACCACGGGACTGCAGGAGGGCGAACCCCACCGAGCAGCCCCCCCTGACCCCGTGGCCGCTCTGGAGCCCCCCGTTGGTGTCAAGCCCTTGAGACCCCCCCTGTCCCCCCTCCCAGACAGCTATACTGGCTCATCCACGTCTTCTTCTGTTGCCACAGTCACGGGGGCCAAGTCCTGCTGGCGCAGGGGGCTCCTGGCGATGCCCAGCAGCTCTTTGCTCCTCTCGCCGCTGCTCCACTGAGTTTTTAAGTGATCCGGCTCCGTGGAGGAGCCCGGCGTGGACTGCCCGCTGTCCAGCAGATCCGAGAGGCTGCTCAGGGAGCCGCTGTCCAACTGCTCGAAGGAGAAGTTGGGGATGGTGAGGTGCTCCCCGCGGCACTGGGGCTGGCCCCGGCGCTCCCCCTTGCAGGCTGGCTCCCCGGGCGGGCTCTCCACGAGCTCCAGGGATTCTCTGTACGCCGGGAACTCGCAGGACGGGGTCCTTCTCCTCAGCATGCTGTTCTCGGAGGGCTTGGCGCGCGGGGCCGCCCCGCTGTCGTCCTCCATGGGAGGATCTATAGAAATGCAGGGTGGGCTCATCTTCTTCTTCCTCCGGGCTCCGTGGATGTAGTCAGACTCCACTTGGATGTGGGCAGGGGGTCGCTGCTTCTCCTCGGCGGGGTCCTGGAAGCCACAGTCCCTGTCCCCGAGGGAAGGGCAGATCTCGATGGAGTGTCGCCGCTGCTCGTCCGCCCAGCTGGGCTTGCCCAGGAAGCCCTTCGTGTCGGTGCTGTAGAACTTCTTCAAGTCCTTGTCCCTGCGGCTGCCAGAGAGGCTCGTTGTGCTGCAGTTCTTGAGGGGCTCCGGGGACGGGGCCGGGGAGATGAAGGGTGAGGTGGAGCGGCTCCCGGGCTCCGAGTGCTCCTCTGCCCAGTCTTTGGCCGAGCTGTTGATGTGGCGAACCTCCTCGTCGGCCAGGTCGGAGGGCTCGCCGGGGGAGCCCTCGGGGCCGGGGGTGCTGGGGGTGCTGGGGGGGCTGGGGGGGGTTTGGGGCGGGGGGGGGGGGGGGGGGGGGGGGGGGGCGCTTGGCGGGGGGGCGGGGTGGGCCGGGGCCGTGGCGTGCAGGGGGCTGGGGCTGAGGGTGCTCTGTGGCTGCTTTGCTGCTGGTGGGGTCTCTCCAGGCTCTCCCTGCACGCTGTCCCTGCGGTCCGTGGTCTGTCCATCCGCAGAGTCCGCTCGAACAGCCTCCTGGAAGGGCAGGAGAGAGAGGTGGGGAGAGAGCCTGGGGAGCTGCTGGGGCAGCAGCACTTGCAGTGATGAAACACAGAATCAACAACCATAGAATGGTTTGGGTCGGAAGGGACCTTAGAGCTCATCTTGTTCCACACCTCCCACTGCACCAGGTTGCTCCAAGCCCCATCCAATCTGGCTTTGGACACTTCCAAGGATGGGGAGTCCATGGCACGTGGCAGAATGGTCCATGGGTCTAACACCCCCCCGTGCCACCCCATCGTGCCAGCCCCATCAGACCTTCCTGTACAAGAGGATAAACTTTTCCTGGCAAGGGCCCATGTGTGCAGGGCTGGCATCTCCTGTGCCTTGGTCTTGCTCTAGCCCCAAATCCTGAGTCAGCACAACCCAGCACAGTGACCACAGGGTAGGGCTGCCTGGAGGCTTCTCACAGCACTGGCAAAATGGAATTAGGCATCTTCCCTCCAGGCTTTAGCCCCTACCTCCTACAATAGCACATGGTGATGAAAGCAGGTATAAAGGGCCTTTTCACTTGCTGACACTGGAGCATATTAAAATTCATGGCACAGAAACGTTTTGTTCTAAACCAGGAATTCTCCTCTTAGCTCCAAGACAAGAAAGTGGACTGGAAAAGAAGGGAAGGAGGACTCCAAAGGATTTACCTCTGCGGGCTCCTGGCCTCTCACCTGCCTGCACAGCAGCTTGCTGAGGACAGGAGAGCGAGGCGTGACGTGGGGGGGAAGGACCTTCCAGCGGTGACAGCCCTCGTGGCTGGGCGAGCGGGTGGCCAGCGGGAGAGACTCCGTGGGCACCCTCAGGGAGCAAGAGGTGCCCACGGGCTGGGAGCGGATGGAGGTGATGGACCCTAGGGCAGAGAGAGAGGAGAGAGACAGCAGTCACTGCTGGGGTGGGGGCTGTGAAGCTCTGAGGCAGAACTGGGGCCAGGAGGGGAGTAAACACAGGAGGGAAAAGGAAAAGCTCGTTGGGTCTGCCTGAAATCCCAAACCTCAGTGTAAGCCTTGGGCAGTGCCAGGATTAAAAACCAGGTGTCCCTTTTCCTGCCTCCTGCTTTGAACCCTCAGGGATGGCAGGAGGTTACACATGGAGTCTCTGCCATCCAGCAGCATTCCATGTGGTTCTGCCTGCTCTGGGATATCCCCTGTTACAGACTTTGCAGCCTCTGTTTTCTGTTTCAGGTAACAGGAATCTCCTCCTGCATTTGGAACCCTGACATTGTCCTGGTGGCAGTGCTTGGGGTGGATTTGTGATGCACCTGTTTGGAGAACACAGATTTGGGAGGTCTGATGGTTTTGCTGGACCCTTCTGGTTATCTTTGCAGTGCTGCCAGGGATGGGCTTCAACCTCACGCTGCTCTGCCACGTGGAGACACGAGCAGCACTGCCCACCCACAGCCCCAGACAGGCAGTGGGAGCCCTGCCATGGAATGAGGGACAGGGATTGATCTCTTCTCTCTGGGACCAGTGGCAGGACCTGAGGGAACAGCTGGAGCTGTGTCAGGTTGGATCTCAGGGAAAGGCTCTTCCCCTAGAGGGTGGTGGGCACTGACCAGGCTCCCCAGGGCAGTGGGCATAGCCCCAAGGCTGCCAGAGCTCCAGGAGAATTTGGACAACGCTCTGAGGGACAGGGGGGGATTGTTGGGGTGTCTGTACAGGGCCAGGGGTTGGACTCAATGATCCTTGTGGATTCCAGCTCAGGGTATTCTAGGATTCTGTGACTTCTCCAGGAGCAGACACTGCTGGTAGGCACAGGGCAGCTTTCCCACTCACCACAGCCCAACCAGCACCACCAACACCAGTCCACGAGCACAGCTTGGCTAAACATGGTCTGATCAGCAGCTTGGAACCTGCTCCAAGTGCTCTGACAATCCCTGGAGCAGGCTGGAATCACTCTCTTCCTGAAGGCTCCCAGTCTCCTGGCTGGGTCTAAAGGCTATCCCTCCTCCCCAGCCCCTTTGTGGTGCTGCTTCACTGCATTTCTGCTCTGTTTGAAAGATCTCTGGCTTTTCTGTTTTTTTGGCTGCAGGATTTATTGTCCTCATTAGCTTGAAACCCAACGTTTGTTCCTCCATTGCTGCTCCATGTTAAAAACACAGTTATCCATCACTTCAAGAGATCTCACCCAGAGGTCGAGGAACTTGAACCTCTGACAAAAACCATCCAGACACATTTCAGCTGCATTTCACAAAGAGATTTGTTGTTGGGGAGAAAGAAAAGTTAGTGTTTAATCATTTTTCTTTGGGAGCTTTTCTCCAGAACACCAGAGAAGGAGCAGAGTAATGAAATTCCCGCCCCCACCCCACTTCTCTCTCATTCTTTTTGGGGCTCCCCTCGACCCAGAGTTTCAGGCTGAGTCTGTGCTGTTCATGTGCTACCCCAGGCTTTATAAAATGCTTTTTATGATGCAGAAAAACTCTTGTCATAAAATCTGTCACAAACATGGTCATAAAATCCAAACCCTATGCTCTCCTCCCTGTCCTCAGCTGGAATTTCCTCCTGTTGGAAACTTTCCATCGAGCTCTCATATAGGAAACCCAAAACCCCTCTAAATTGCAGGCTCAGGAACACCAAAGATCTCTGGAGCTGGGTATTTTTTCCTCTTGTTTTTCTAGGAAATCAAGAAACTGTATCCAAAAGCAAAATATCACAAGATCTGGTCACCTCACAATATTTTCACTATGTGGTCAGTGGAGTATTGGGACAAGACCAGACATTCTAAATGGACATTGGGAAGCCCAAGGAAGCACAAATGCTAAAGGGAGTCTCCCTGGGCTCAGTTCTACCTGCAAAGAGTTTATGGGACAATGACTGGAAGAAGAATTTGGGCAGCTCAGGAGCTGCCAAGCTCGGGGTGATGCTGGTTGGGATTATCTACCACCAGGTAGAAAGTCACGTCCATCACATCCCTGTCATATCCATTGCTCAAGTGCCCTTGGAGAGAAATTTGGGAAACATCAGAGAGTCCTTGGTCAGTTCTGCCCAGCCCTGCCAACATTGCAGCAGTTTTATACGGGTATAAATCCTGCTTTACACCCACTCCAGAGATGAAAACCAGCCCCAGGAGCCCAGCCGTGAAACTCAACCTCTGTTTTCTTTCCTCAGCAAAGAATTTGCAGGTGAAATAATAATAAAAAAGACCGAGCAGAGAACATGAACTGGTGCCCGGAGAGTTTGAACAAATGGAGAGTTATTTCACCTGAGGAAATCAGAGCAGACCTTGGTGGCCCCAGCAGGGTTTGCAAACCCACCACTCATCCATCCCAGCAGCTCTGCCATTTCAAACCACACCAGATCAAAGGAAACGGGGCTGCTCCAAGTTCTTGGGAGCCCCTCCAGGAGCACACGTGCTTTTGGGGAGGCAGGTATTGTGTTTCATGTCGATTCCCCCTGCAAAGCAGCTCCCACCACAGGAGATGGAAGGGCATTTCCAGGGAAATGCACTTGGATGCAGTGGGTAAGTGCACCCTCAAAGGCTCCGTGCACCTCCTGACTCCTGGATGGTGGGGTCTCTCCAGGAGACTCATTAGAAGGCCACGCTAGCGAAGCACTGGAGAGTGGCTTCTAAATAAACTTCCTTCTGCTGCCAAATAAACTCCTGCAGCTCTGACCTCGATCTGGGGTGTTAAAAGACACTGCCCTGAGGCTGCAGAGTGCCTGGAACAATAGCTGTGAGGAGCTCTGGCCGGAAGCAACTCCGACTCCAGCTTTTATTCCCGTTGATGTTATTGATCCGCAGTCAGGATGTTGGGCTGATCGCTCCACGAGGAACGTGCAGCTCATCCCCTTTCCCTCAGCTAACAGCCTGTCCTCTGTGCCTCTGGCATGGCTTGGGAGCCCCACCTCTCCCCAGACACCTGAGCCACCAGCTTTCTCCTGGCAAAATACAGGGATGTGGTGAAAACATGGGATTCC
Organism: Margarornis squamiger; assembly: GCA_035222235.1. NCBI lineage: Eukaryota > Metazoa > Chordata > Aves > Passeriformes > Furnariidae > Margarornis > Margarornis squamiger. Next base: position 14,380,507 of record JAWWTY010000032.1, read on the forward strand.
CCATGTAACCACCCCATGTACCTGCTGCCCCACGGCTGGAATCGTGGGATCCTTTCGGTTGGGAAAGACCATCGAGTCCAACCATCAACCCAGCACTGCCAAGCCCACCATTAAACCTTGTCCCCAAGTGCCACATCTGCCCACTTTTTGAACACTTCCAGGGATGGGGACTCCACCACTGCCCTGGGCAGCTGTGCCAATGGCTGATCACCCTTTAGGTGAAGAAATTTTCCCCAATATCCAACTTAAACCTCCTCTGGCACAGTCTGAGGCCGTTTCCTCTCGTCCTGTCCCTGTTCCCTGAAGCAGAGCCTGACCCTCCCCACGGGGAGCTGCAGAGAGTGAGAAGGTCCCCCCTGAG
>JAWWTY010000032.1:14381049-14396318 GCA_035222235.1 Margarornis squamiger
AGCTCCCTCAGCTGCTCCTGCTGCTCCAGCCCCTTCCCCAGCTCCGTTCCCTTCCCTGGACACACTCCAGCCCCTCCATGTCCTTCTTGCCACAGGGGGCCCAGAACTGCCCCCAGGATTGGAGGTGTGCCCTCCCCAGTGCCCAGCACAGGGGGGTGATCCCTTCCCTAGCCCTGCTTTTGGCTCAGGGCAAGGGAAAGCTCCACAAGCTGTACCTCTTTGGGCTTTGCAGGGATAGGTTTCCATCTCCACCTCGTGAAGGGGGAAGGGGGCTTTGGCTGGCATCACTGGCCGGAACATGTAGCTGTCGTTGGGCAGGGAATGCATCCGGGACACGGAGATCTTGCGGACCGTGAGCAGGTTCTGGGAGTCCTGGGGCCTCAGAGAGGCTGCACTGCCCTGCAGGGGACACAGAGAGACAGGGTCACCCGTGGGGAATGCACAGCCAGCTCCTTCCCACCTGCTCTGGGTCTCAGAGCCTCGTGCAGATGGTCCTCCTGGGGTCCTGGCCACAGCCTGCAGCCCCCGTGGCCAGCAGGGCACCAAAGCTGCACCGTGCTGAGGGAGGAGCTCAGGCTGTGCCCGGGGTCAAGGGAGGCATCACTGACCCACCACCAAGTCAGCCCTTGGACACCACAGAGAAAGAGCAAAGTCCAGGGAAACGGGGCCCATCCACGAAACCCATGAGAAAACCAATGCTTATCACACTGTTCTGCTCGGACCATCCCAGGGATGCTCCCAGTCCATCCTGGGAGCAATGTCCTTCTCCTCAAGGCTCCCCTGGGGCAGAGGGGCCAAACCAAACGTGCTGGGGATTCATGTGTCCGTCTCCCCCGAGCACACACAGACATCTAAACACACACATGGACACCACTGCAGACCCTGAGGCTTCTCTCCCATGATCTGCAGTGTTTTGGGCACCACTGACCCCAAAGGAGGGCAGGGAAGGAGAAGACAGGGTGGCAGTGACTTTGGGGGTGTGGAGCCTATTTAGGGATAGGAAAGGGATTTGCCCTGTTTGCTGTCTCTGTGAAATGGGTCTGGTTGAGAAGTGCCTGGACAGAGCACAACACAAACCTTAAATGTGCCCCCTCACTGCCTCTCTCAGGGACTTGTCACCTCAGGCACCCTACAGTAAACTCATCCCGGGCTCTTGGGGAGCTTTAGGGACCCAAACCTTGTGGGACCCAAATCTGTAGTGCTGATGGAGAGGCCAAGTGCTGGGGGAGCAGGAGCCCCTGGGCCAGGACCTGCAGCCTGGCTCCTGCCCCAGGTGTGGTCCTAGCACATTCCCCTCACACTTGACCACGTCCTTATCTAAAATACAACTAATCATTCTGGTTTTCCTTTCACATCAGCCTCCCAGTTCCTGACTGAAAACATTTTCCCAGCTGTATGTCTTAAATTAAATGTATTTTGCTTTGCTCTGCTGGGCTGTTTTCCCTCTCTGCCAGCAAAACCTGGCCCTGAGATCCCTCAGGTTTGGAGGTCACCAAGGATCTGGTTAAATCAATTTTTTAGCACATATTTCTGGCTTAGAAATTTCTTTCCTCAGCTCCCTAAAGACACACATCCCAAGATGAATTACTCAGTGCTTTTTTACCCTGTTGAGCTTGGCTGGGAAGCCAGGGGCACCAGCAGGAGGGACTTACAGGTAGTTGGCATCCAGCAGTGCCCATGGCAGTGCCCAGGAGCCCTCCAGGTGCAAGCCAGGTCTCTGAGCTGATGAATTAATGCATCAGCAGCGTGGCTGTGCCAGTTGGCCCCAGGCCATCACAGCTAATAAGCTCCATGAGCACAGCAACACCTGAGCTGGAGGCAGGCGGGTGGTTGTTAACACCCCGCAGCACACAGAGAACAAAAGGTCTTGCTCCACTTTCTCAGCAGTTTAACAGAAGGATCACAGGATTTGGCTATTAAAGCTCAGTTTGGCTTTGCAGGATCTTGTATGGGTGGGAGAGATGAAGAGAAACCTCTTCTTGACACCAACAGCTCCAATTTTTAAGGTTTCAGCTATTGAGACCTGGTTAGGGACGTGGGCAAATTCCAAATGGCTGCAAGGCCACTGAAGTCCTTGAAATATGAAACATGGACTTGGCTCCTGCCTGGTGAGCTGCTCCTGACAGGGAGGATGGTTTGGAGACACACCAGCACTGCTGCTCCTGCTCCTTGGTGGGAAACACCTGATGCACTCCAGAGCCTGATCCCACGCCCTGGAAATCGGGATGGGACCAGGGCACTGGTTTGGGGGGTGCTGGGGAGGGATGGAGCAGAGGGAGCTACAGCCCTTCTGGTCTCCTGGGGCATCTCCCAGAGCATCTCCTGAACCCACAGCTCTGGGCATTGCTGGAAGCCTGGCATGTTGATCTCCTTCTGCCTCTGCTTCCTCAGGACTGTGTCATAAACAAGGTCTTATAGAAACAGTAATAAAATCAAATTTGACTGTGTTTCCTCCACAAAAAGGCTCTGCCTGCAGCTCTCAGTTTAAGGTCTGAAGACACACTGCTCACACATCACACTGCACACCACATGCAACACTTTTCTGGGCTAAAAAGAGGATTTCATGCCTATCCCACACATGGCTGCTGGCAGAGCCCTCTGGGATGTGCTGTTCTCCCAGCTCCTGCACAGGCAGCACGAAGGACAGAGGCTGGAAGGGACAGTTGTGGCTGTGAAGGGACAGGATTGGGACAAATCTGACACCACCAGCAGCTGCACAGCACCACAGCACCACGTCACAACGCAGAAGCAACAGTGGGACATCATTCACCTCAGCCTGGTGGCCTGGGCTTTTGTGGGAAGGTGGCAGGACATGGTGGGAAACAGAGCAGGAGGACGGGAATTCCATGCTGGGAGTCTCTGCCCCCTCCAGAGAGTCTGGGATGGCTAAAGACACACTCTCACAGCTCAGCACCTCCTTCAAGTTGGGGAGATAAAAAGCATCAGTGGCAGAGCAAGGCTGGGTCTAAACACTCAAACACGTTTGTCCCGTGGCATTTCCTACTTGTCCCGTTCATATCCAGAGCAGGAAGGAAGAGGAAAGCAAATGTGGGCTGCAAAACTGTGAGAAATGGCAAGAGAACACAGAGCATCTCCCAACACCTTCCAGGGCAGCTCACAGACACTGCCCAGGACAGCCTGAGTGTCCCAGATCATGGAATCACAGACTCCTGGGGTTTGGGTTAGAAGGGACCTTAAAGACCACCTCGTTTCAACCCCCTGCCATGGGCAGGGACACCTTCCACGAGCCCAGGTTGCTCCAAGCCCTGTCCAACCTGGCCTTGGACACTTCCAGGGATGGGGCAGAGATGGGTGTGAGGGAGTTCCCACAGCCCCACTGTCTCACTGCTGTGCAGGGAAGGGAGCCCTCGCTCCCAAATCCTCACCTGAATTCCAGCAATCCCACCTGCAAGGGGAAATGTGTGGTCAGGTCCCTGCTCACGCTGTTCCCCCTCATCACCTCTCCCTGCAGAGATTCTAAGGTTAAAAGGAGGCTCTGCAGGACTCCTGATGTGCTTGGGAGGTATTGGAAGATGAGGAAAAAACCAGGAGAATAGACTCTATTTGCAATCCCTGCCTGTGTGAAAGGATGTTCCTTCTCCTCCCCCCGTGAGAAAAGCAACCTGGCTGCTCATGGTGTGTTTTCCTGCAGAACTGTCTGTCAGGAACAACATTCAAACTCTGAATTCCCCATTGCTGTGTAACCAAATCTCTTTTTCCTTGCCTTAATAGAGTCTGATAGATTTTACAAAAATCTAATTTAATGTAATTTAATCTCAACTCCCCCCACTGATTTCACGGTACATTTATTTGTGATCACGGTGACAAAGCAATTCCATGTTCACTCTTAATCATCTGCTGCTGACATGGCATGAGGCAATTATCTCATGGCTCTCCTGCTCCTCCTGGACTTCTGACTGCACTGGTTTCCTACAGGACTAATAGGAATTGGAGGGCAGGCAGTGTCTGGAAAATCAAGGCAGGAACCTGCAGCTTCTTGCTGAGGGGCTCTGACAATTCCCAGGGCCCAAGTCAGCCGTGCCCTGAGTGGAATGGGAAGCTGCCCTGATTTGCTTGAGGCTCCTCTGCAAACCCCAAAGGGGAATTAAAAAGAACCCAAGGACTTTATCTGTGTCCATGTGAAGGGAATTCATCCCATCCCTTGCTGCAGTGTCAGGACTGACAGTGCCAGCATTCCCAGGACTTCAGGAGATTCCAAACTGCTGCTGCTGCCCATGCTAAAGGACAAGGACTGGCTGGGGAGCAGGACAGGGACCTGTGGCTATTGTGATCCTGAACCTAAAATTCACAACCCTGGGATGAACTGGAAGTGGCAAGAGATGGACTTTCAACCCTCCCTCAGAACAATGGTCAGGACAGTGTTTCCAGCAGCTTCCACCTCAGGGAGCCCTTTGGAGATGACTCAAGATGTGGGGGTGGTGATGACATCCCAGGGGACTGGGAGAGCTGCTGTCCTCCCAAGCTGCCTGGTGTCCTGTCCCTTTGGCTCTGTGTCACTGGGGGTCTGACTGCCTGGTGATCCATCCCCTCCCTGCCCCAAGCACAAGAGCCTTCTGGGAGCTCTTACCAGGGCTTGGTGCTTCACCTGCACCGCTGACTTCCAGCTCTCCTGAGCCCTGTAGGGTGCCCGGCTCTCCGGGGCCACGGCACCTCCCCTGCTCCCACCCGTGACCGAGGTGCCTGTCCCTCTGGACATCTCCAGCTCGATCTCAGCATCCATCTCAGCATCCTCCTTGGCCTCCTTGTTGCTCTCCTCCAGGTGCTTCATCAGCACGGCCACCACCACGTTGACCAGGACAAACTGCGCGATGAGGACGAAGGTGACGAAGTAGATGGGGGAGATGATGGGCAGGTAACTGAGGCAGTGCTTGTCCTCCCGAGTGCACTCCCGGAGGGTGTCCTGCAGCACGAGCAAAGGGGAGGCATTAGAGAGGGCTGGGGCTCTGCTGGGGCTCCAAAGGCAGAAATATCAAAAGAACCACAAAGGCTTGTGGGGACAACTCAAATGGACAGAAAATACGGAAGGCATAAATTAAATCATCCACAAAGGAGGGCATCGTGTTGCCCAGAGAGGTCGTGGGCTTCCCATCCCTGGAAGTGTCCAAGGCCAGGTTGGACAGGGCTTGGAGCAACCTGGGCTAGTGGAAGGTGTCCCTGCCCATGGCAGAGGGTGGCACTGGGTGGGCTTTAAGGTCCCTTCCAACCCAACCCATTCCATGGTTCTGTGATACATCCCAAAGGCACAGGACACAGAGCACACGGTTGCCCCCTCAGTCGCAAGAATTGTCATCATTTTCCCAAAGTATTTGGTAAAGGAAAGAGGTTTCAGGCTGGGTGAGCCTTAGGCCAAAGCAGTGCTTGAAAATACCCTTGGCTTTTAAACGAAGAAGTTTAATTTTGATGTTTTAAGAGGAAACTTTTTTGTTTCCACGCAAAAATCCATTTGAAATCTTTATCTGTGTATCTACAGAGAGAAGAAAGAGCCCAGACAGAGATGGCACACACCTTCATGATGCCATTCCAGTTGTCCCCCGTGGACACCCTGAAGAGGGTGAGGAAGGCCATGCCGAAGTTGGTGAAGGTCGCGTGGCGGCTCAGACCTTCACAAGGGTTCTCTTCACTGCAATCTGCAGGACAGGGGAGGAGCAGCACGTCAGTGGAGCCACCTTTGCCTATCCACAACAGCCCCCAGACGTGGAGCTGGGACCCTGGGCTGTGTCACACTGACAGGTGGCATCAGGCAGTGGTGATCTCGTGGTGTCCTGCTTAGCAGGACCAACTGGGACATTTGGAGAGCTATTTTCATCTGGAGGACCTTGGGACAGGTCACCAGGAGCTCTGCCATTGGAAGTTGCACCCCTGGAAACACTCAAGGCCAGGTTGGATGGGGCTTGAAGCAACCTTGTCCATGGCAGGGGGTGGAATGAGCTGGGCTTTAAGGTCCCTCCCAACCCAACCTATTCTGGGATTCTGTGATTTCTGTGATTCTCTTTACGGGAAGAGCCAACACAAAGAGATCTAAAAGGAGGTGGAAATAAGCAGAGCTCCTGGGCTGTCTCAACAACAACTGCTCTACAGCATCCTTTGTCTGTTTTCCTCTTGATTTTGTCCTTGTCTTGATGATTTTTTATAGGGTACATTTACCATGAGGGATAATTCACTGAGACAAAGTGGAGCAATTTGACATTTTCCCCCTGAGAATTAATATCCTAATGAGTGCAAATTGAACATATGAAATAACCCCCTTCCCATAAAACACAGTCTCCTTAAATATTCATTAGGTCAGGCAGCAATGTCTCTGGCTGGGGCATTTCACCATGAGGTAATTATTTGAAGACAGATTGGAAGGAAAACCAGAAAAGCAAAATAAGCCCCACAAATGACCAGTGCTGGGGGAGCAGGTGCTGATGGTTCCTGTGGACTAGCAGGGAGCAGGGGACAGAAGTGACGTGTGTCCCAGTTAAACTGGGATGGGAAGCAGTTTCCTGCCCCAGAGCAGGCCAGGCTACCCCAGCCTCTGATCCTGACATTGCCCAGGTGTGTGTGTGGAAAAACAAGCAGGACTCAGAGCAGCACAAGGTGCCTCTGAACAAGCCATTTTTCACCCCTGTGACAGCACAAATGCACACATATATCTCGATATGTAATAGAAACCCACACTATTTCACTTGGGGTGGATGCAGAACTAGTTTCTTTTTTTTTCCCCCAGAATTTGTCGGAGACTGAAAAATAATTTGGTTTCAGTCGGAAGAATTATTTTGCTTTCAGGCACTTGTAATCTGAGCAGAGGGCTGGGCTCATAAAGGGGATTAATGACAGCCATAAACCCTCTGTGCAGGGAGGGCCCTTCTGGTGCTCCTGAAGCCCTAATTGGGATGGAAATGTTGAGCAGGCAGACACAGCTCCTTCCAGCAGCGTGTTTAAAGCACAGACTACTTCACTCTGGCTCAGCTGGGCAAGGCAGGGCTTTGTGTTTGCTCTTTGCTCCACCTCATTTTAGTGATGGACACATCCCTGACCACCTCCAGCATCCTCAAGCTGGAGGGACAACTGGACAACCAGGAGCCACTGGATGCTCCCTGATTTGTGCAGAAAGGGGAAGGTGATGCTGAGAAGAGTGGACAGACGAGCCCTGGGCAGCTGGAAGAGCAGTGCCAGCCAAGTGCAGGCAGCTAATGGGGTGTGTGGGAAGCTCTGAGGAGGGCCATGTTTATGGTGGCATCTCTCCAGCAGGGCTCTGCCCACCATCCAGCTTTGCAGACTCATGCTCTGCCTCCAGTAGCAAACTTCCATCTTTGTGAACATACCCATGCTGGACAATTATATTTAAACAGTAAATAGTTCCTCTCCAGCCAAGGGTGCTGTTGGACCTGTCTCTAAATGTGTGTGTGTTTGTGCACGTTAGGCAAGTTCTGTGCTCCATCCTCATGTGTCATCTGTGCCCCTGAGATCAAGGGAAAACTTTCATCTCCAGCACATGAGCTGTGAAGCTGAGGAAGGCCCAGGAATGAGAGGCAGAAGAAAGGAAGCAGCCAGATACCAAATAAACACGAGCCGGATGAAACGAAGGGCGCCGGGCTCATTACTCACCGAGCTTGCCAAACAGTTCCACTCCCAGGGCAGCATAGATAAAAAACAGGAGCATGAAAAGTAGGCCAAGGTTCCCTACCTACACAAGGAGAAAGCAGAACAAGGGTCAGGCAAGTTGAGGTCATGAATGAAAATCACTCCATCACATTTGAAACACAAGCAAAAGGAGGGAGGGGTGGCCAGAGGCAAATCCACACCTGCCCTGGCGTCCAACACCCTGGTGCCCCCTCACAGTTCTGCTTTAATGGACCCCCAGAGTTCTTCTGGGGGTGGGAAGGAGCAGATGCTCCATGTGCAAGGCAGGCTCTGTGCCTTCTCCATCACCCTCCACTCGTGTGGAATTTGGCCACCCCCAGGGGCACCTTCCCTGCCCTTCAGGGCAGGGGCAGTTTGTGACCTGGTGCTCTGGTTTGAATTTTAAGGGCCCTTCCTTTCTGTTTGGGACTCTGAGCACGAGGACAGTGACAATGACAAGCCACAGGAGGAACTGCCTGGTTTCCAAAGGAAAACCTTCAGCAAAGGAAGATGTGCTCCAGGGAGAGGGGAAGCTCTCTGAGCCTTCTCCTTTACAGACACTTTTTGCCAACAACCTCCTGAATTTTAGGTTCAGTGTCTCCCAGGAAAAGCCTCATTCCACACAGCAATGCTGAACTGCAGGCACCTGGTGTTAATGAGCTCTGCAAGGTGGCTGAAATGAAGTGAAATGATGCTAAAACAGCACAAACGTTCTTGATAACATGGCATTACAGTTATCCATGTCAAAGTCAGTCACTACATGGGATCCAAGCCTTGAAAACATCTCCAAGTGCACATGTTTTGTGATTTAGGCAGAGAACACGAAGGGCAGAGTAACCTGACCTGCTACAACCTGCAAGTAACTGCTCCCATTTATCTCTCCTGCCACTTTAATTGCTTGTGTCCATCAGCTCATAACAGGGATAAAGGGATCCAGTTCTCCAGCTGGAAATGGCATCACACGCACCCCTTTATCCCTAACTAGCAATGAACTGGGTGGTGATCCAGGCTGAGGAATTCCTGACCCCCAGGGCACCTTCTAGTGAACCCTTAATTTGAGAGAGGTTTCTTCTCTGAGGTGGCACAGCCCCAGTGGTGTTGGGGATTTTGGCCACACTCCTTAATTTCATCAGGAAAGTTATCAGATAAATGTTATCATAAAACTAACACAGCTATCCCTCAGGAAAGAGGGGGTTTGTCTTAAAGAAATGGGGGGACTCAAATCACCCAGGGGAGACTGCAATTGCAATAAAGCCTCAGCTGGCTACTACACACAGAGCTCTGCAATTCCACTAACATTCTGACCATCCTCCAGGGAGTAACAGAGACAAAACAGGGATGTGCATGGCTGGGCTGGATTATTTCATCTGCCTGGACTCTCCTTTGGAATAGTCTTTCCTAACTCGTGTCTGCTGGACCTGATGGTCTCTGAGACATTAGAGAGAGCCTGCAAAGGGACTGCAAATCAGAAAACACCAGAAAACAGGCACATGCACAAATACACACACACTGCCAGGGAAGCAAATGAGCAGGGAACTGCAGGGAAGAAAAATAAAAGGGATAAACAAGCCTTCTAAGTCGAGTGCATATTAAAGCCCTGCAGAAGAGGGTCTTGGGTTTTGCTCAGAGCAGCCTCAATGTTTTACTGCTATTTTAAGGCCTAATAAATCACCCTGCAAACTTATGGCATTGATGAAATTCCAAGGAATTTAGAGTAACAACAAAGTTCTTACCAGGTTATCAGTCAAAACTATTATCTGGCTTTCAACATGCAAAGGATGTTATGAGCTGACATTTGCCCATAAACAATTTGCTACTTTCTAGTGGGCATTAGTAAAATATTCTGTATTTGTGGTGGTGACTAATTGCATCACTGAGCCAACGTGGCTCATAACAAGTCCTTCAAAGGCCACAAAACCTCATAACAGAGTCCTTCAAGGCATCACAGGCATAGCTTAAAAATGCTAAAAGAGTCACGTTTGCTGACGTGGGGTTTGCTGTGTCTGAGGCTGCCCCTGCCCTGAGAGCACACACAGGGGCAGCTCCAAAGCTCAGCTCGTGCCCAGGATCTCTTGGCAAGTGCCTGAATCTCTGCCATGTGAGAGAGGGGTGGGACACAGCAGCAAGAGAAAGGTCCTGGGATGGGTGATGGGACCACCTTCCCTGTTAAACTCCATCCCACCCATGGAGCATCCAGAGCTGCTTCCCATCCTGCTGCCCTGCCCACCCCCTGCACCCACATGTGCAGGCAGCTGGAGAATCCTGAGGCTGCAAAGAGCAGCCCACAGACACCTGAAGCTCAGCTCTTGCTCAGGTGCTTCAGCAAAGCCCCTTGGGCTCTTTGTGGAGCTTCTGGATCAGGACAACTCAGGGCTGGGTCGAGTCTTTTGGCAGTGGTGGCCCATGGCTCTGTGGTGCATGTCCCAGGGGAAAGGGAAAGGAAAGGGGCAAGGAAAGGCTCCAGGGCTGGGCTGGGGGGAGCCAGCAGGGTCAGGCAGGGGCTGAGCAGGGAGAGTGTCTGTGCCCTGGGTGAGTCACTGCTCTCCTGAAATGCCAGGTCCCATTTGTAATTCCCTCGGGGACAGCTAATTAATGTCTCTGAAGCACTTTGAGATCTACTGAAACCAGACAAGAAAGAGATGGTGCATGAATCACCTTGCTGGAAGGCCTGGGAGGGGGCAGGAGCACAGCAGCCAAAGGCTGGGATGCCTGGGCTGGACTCTCCACCAGGAACAGAAACCCAGCTCTGGCAGCCGCTCACCAAGCAGCTCTGAGAGGTGGTTCTGCTCCAGCAGCACCCAACAGGCCAGCTCTGTTTCTCCATCCACCTCCCCCTGGCTTGGGCTGGGCACAGAAAACTCCAGATATGCCCTCTCTCTGGCAGCCAGGGGTTATCCATCATTCCCTGGGGCTCCAGCACTGAGGGAGGCTCGGGACTGCAGGCAGTGAAGCAGAGATGAAGAACGTCTTGGAGATGTTCCTGATGCCCTGAAGCACCAGAGAAGCCACAAGAGAATGAGATGCTGATGAGTATCTTGTGATTCCTCCTGGACCTTCACCTCCTGGGATCCTGGCTGGCAGAGCTGCCTGTGTGCCTGGACACAGGGATGCTGTGGGCATGGGCAGAGTCCTCCCTCCCACCCAGAGGAGCAGGGAGGGCCTCTGTGAGGAGCTCCCACCCTTTCCCATAGTGCATCCCAGCTGGATCTGGGATCTCCCATGGCAAAAGCCCTGGAAGAGCCCTGCTCAGCTCAAGGGAAGGGCCTTTGCTCTCCACACACCCAGGTGGCTTCTGCTCTCCCTTCTCTGGGAGAGGCACGGATGGGACAAAAGTCTCCTGCTGTCCCACTCCTTCCATGCCTGGGTGAAGCCAGGTCCTCCTGTGCCTCTTCCAGCTCTCACATCCATTATTCCTGCATCACACCTTGGCATTCCAGTTGCTGGTGCAGGCAGTGCAGGCAGCTCCCTGGAATGCCTGTCAAGAGCAATTTCTCACACAACTCAGCCCCTGCCAAGCCTTTCCAAGGACACGAGTCCTCCTCATCTTCCTTCCATCGCTCTCCAGCCAAAGCAATAATCCTGGCAGCGGGAAAACACAGCCTAATTTATGCACTAAACCCCAGAGAAGGTGGGCACATTTGCTTGGAAAACAGAGGCCATCTGTGAGAATTGGAAGATCAGTGGAAAGGGTCAGGCAGAGACAACCTTGGAGGCTGAAGTCACGTCACTGGTGCAGCCACAGACCCACCAGGAGACCTGCATGAGCTGCCCTCTGTGTGCCCACTCAGCCCCACGGAGCCCAGTGCCAAGAGGCAGCAGGATGGTGCTGTCTGTGCCTCAGCCTTTCTGCTTCACTGCTCTGATGCCTCAGGCATCTCTGCAGCACAGCCCACACATCCCCACCTTCCCAAACCCCCCTGGTCACCCGTGCTGGCTGGGCAGACATCCCTGTTCTTGCTGTGTGAGCTCACACCACTGAGGGTTTTCAGGGTCTGGCAAGAGCAGGTCATTGTTCCTGTCCCCCAGCTGCTGTCAGACTATGCCAGAAACCTCCCCAGGAGCTGCCACTGAGATAAGCACAGGAATTACAGCAGCAAAGGGAGATAAACTGCTGGACAGGAGCAAACCACAGCCCCTGCCCTTCAGGGCACCGAGAGAACAAGGAGTCCTTCCCTTCTCTCCTGGCACAGAGTCCATGTCTGGGGAGAGCCGAGCTCTGAAGACAAAGGGGAGGTGTGTTGTACAGCCTGCACTTAATTAATGTGCCACCCGTGGATCAAGGGAGAAAAGAGAAGGAAAAAGAGCCCAGATCTTTTGATAGGAAAGTTCCACATCTTGCTGTTGTTGGCCCTGCAGAGGAGGGTGGGAATTGGGCTGGATTCCCTTTGCCCTCTCCATCAGGAAGAGCTCTGGTGGCAGTTGCTGCTGGAAGTGCTATGTGTGGGATTCACTTCCACCAGGAGCATCTTAACCCAGCCAAAAGCCAAACTCCCAATCCCCGAGCAGGTCATGCCACAGAGAGGGTGAACTGGGCTTTGGGAAGCAGGGAATGGGAAAAGGACTAAAGGGCCACCAGCAAACAGGAGTCTCCCAGAGCAGACTTTGCTTACAAAGCCTCCAGATGTACAAGCAAGGAAATACTCAGCTGCTGGATGAGTGGTGGAATTCATTATCGAGTCTTAATGGGGCCAGAGCTCATAAAGCAAAGGAAAACACTTGAAACAGGTCTTGAAAACCTGCTTCTTCCTGAGACATTAAAGGAGTTCAGTGCTCTTCTGTTTGCCAGACTGCAAGAGATGATTTTATCTATCATTGCTCCAAAAGGAAGTGCTGGAAGGAAAAAAGCCAAATGACATCCAATGACAAAATACACTTGGCTAATTCACACTAAAGCATCAGAATTTTTGAGCAGAAAGTGTAAACAAGAATGTGTTCCATCAACAGGGGGTGGCTGATTCCCTAACACTTTGCATCTTTAAAACAAAAACCAGGTGGCTTTTTATTTTGTGCTGGGACTGAGAGGACATTGAGAAGGTGGGCAGAGAAGGTGCCATTCTGAGATCCCTCCCTGGCCGTTCTTTCTGTCTCTTTGGCCTCTCCTCATTTGTTTTTCTCTACTCCATCTCATTTTTTTCAGAGATGAGGTGGAGGAGAAGGTCCCTGATCTGAGGGAGATGAAGTTACCAGACAAAGAAGGTGCATGAGGGAAGGAAAACTTTGAAAAGAGCAGCTCAAGGTCAGCCTGAAGTCCCAGAGGAGACTAAGCCTGTGACAGCCTCAATCTTGGATCAACAGGCTGCATTCCCCCAAATCTGGGGACAGTTGGTTCTCCAAGTGCTGCTCAAACTGGATCTACTGCTGAACAAAAAACTAACACAAAGCTGATGAAAATCACCCAACAGAAAATAAGTGTTTTGCACTGACAATACCTTGTCATCGTCAGCCCATACATGGACATTCTACACACACCAGACAAAGAATTTCCCCCCAAACCTTCATGAATAAACATTAAATCAGGGGTTTTTTGTCACTTAGAATCCACATTCAATGAGGATTTTCCAGCTGTGGTTTTAGGCTGCTAAACGAATTAGGGTAGGAAATTCTTTTTCCCCTGCCTTGGAAATGAAAGCTGCAGCTTTATGAAGAGTGAGTGTTGTTGGAGAGGTCACCCCAAATTTCCCTGCTCATTTTCTGAGCTTCACTGGAGGCCAAACTGGCATTTTTATCTGCTTGGAATACCCCTGGGGCTTTCCCTTGCAAAGAGACCTTGGCTGGAATGTAAACTGCAAGAACACCCCAAGGAAACCAAAAACCTGGCCTGCAGCCACCCTATTGTTTGGGGGGGAGACAAAAAAGGAAGGGAGAGAAAATGTGGTCTATAATTACAATGCTTTCTGAAAGAAGAAATCAAATAATCTCTTGAAATGCCAAAGCAGGGGTCAGGTTGGTAAAGCCCTGCTTTAGTCTCAGCCAAAATCCTTCACTGCAAAGGAAATCTGAATACCAGAGGGCAAATGTCTCAGATTAGAAACATCTCCAGGGCAGTGATGAAAAGCAAAGCAAATGGGTCTTTCCAAGAAAAAGAAATTCCCCTTGTTTTCCAGTTCACTGTGAATAGATCAGGGGCTGCTTTGTGCTCATTAACTAAGTCACAGGGGTTTATTTGGGTAATTACATGAATTAGTTCTACTGATTCTCCTGTGGCCGCTCATCCTCTGGAAGAGAAACCAACGCAGTGTCTGCCCTTGGCCAAGCGACATCCTGCTGTTCCCAGGGAATTCCTTCCTCTGCAGACACATCCAGCTGACCCAGCTGTGGCTGCCCCCTCCTCTCCCAGTCCATCCCAGGACACCCAGGATGGATTGGCCCAGCTCCTAGAGCCCCTGCCAGCAGCTCAGCTGGGGGATGTTCTGGAGGGGCTCACACCCCCTCTGACCACGTCTGTGCACCCTCAAAGTGCTGCTGCTGAATTGCCAGCCCAGAGAAGGTTCTGGCACCTCCTTTGGGGCTCAGTTCTGGGTAAAGCCTGGCAGTAAATGTTTCTAGCCCTGCCTGGGGTGGGGTACAGGATGCTGGTGATACAGGAATGTGTAAGCTGACTCTACAGACTGAAAGATGAGAGCTCAGACCATCAAACTCCACAAGCCACCAGAACACAGCCTAGAGAGGGCAAGATTTAAAAACCAGAGGAACCTGCAAGCCAGCAAAAAGTTTCTTTTATTCTTTCCTCAGATAAACAGATCCTTTCAAAAGTGGTCCCAGGAACTGAACCCCTGAAGGATCCCATGAAATCCTGAGATTGCTGCTCCTCTCACAGCTCAGCAGAACGTGGTGCTTTGAGACCCCACTCCAAGCTTTTAACACCCAGAAACACCTGCCCCCTTTGCCTTTCAGAGCCTGCAGCTGCTGTGGCAATGGTGTCCATAAACACGGGGGTTCCTGCCTCCCAGCACTGCTGGGCTGGGAGCTGTGTGCTCCCAGTGCCTGCACCAGCATCCCCCCCTGCCTGTCCTTGTGTTTCCTGAACCTGCCAGTGAAACCTGTGGTTTGTAAGAGCTCTGACTTAGAAACTGGCTCTCTGTTGCCTCTTCTCCCCTGTGAGCATGATGTGCCGTGAAAAACTCTGCTAGCAAGGCTGACAAAAAGCTGATCATCTGCCCAGGTGGCTTCTGGTGGCCAAGAAACGGTGTCACAGATGTGTCCCCAGGCCAAAAAGGGGGACACACTGGGGATGGATGAAGTCTGGGGGCTTACCTGGGGAAGGGCTTGCACCACCGTGTCCAGCAGGGCTCTCATGCCCGTGGCCATTTTCAGCAGTTTCAGCACTGAAATGACAAGCAAATCCTGGTCAGCAGAGCTGGGAAATATTGCAGGGAACATCCAGAGAGGAAATCTGGGCTCAGATCCTTGGGGAGGGTTTCCATCTCTCCTGCATCTGTTTGTACAGTTGGCACATTTGCTGCATCCTGGCAGGGCCCACAGAGCAGCTGAACATCCTGAGCACTTCCCACACCAATTAATGTTAATAACAGCAAAAACAGAGCTGGGACGTTCACCTGGAGAAGGGAAGGCTCCAGGGAGACCTCAGAGCCCCTTCCAGTGCCTAAAGGGGCTCCAGGAGAGCTGGAGAGGGACTTGGGACA
>JAWWTY010000032.1:14396376-14415560 GCA_035222235.1 Margarornis squamiger
TGCCCCAGCCCTGGAAGTGTCCAAGGCCAGGTTGGACGGGGCTTGGAGCAACCTGGGCTGGTGGAAGGTGTCCCTGCTTGTGGCAGGGGATGGAACTAGGTGAGCTTTAAGGTCCCTTTCCAGCCCAAACTATTCCAGGATTCCAGGGAAACAGACCCAAAGCCGCAAGAACTCGTGTGTCCAGGCAGGAAAATGGGAGAGTGATGGGGAGAGGCTTCACCAGTGAAGAGCATCATCTCAAGCTCTAATTGCCATCACTTCCCTCTCTTGGCTCAGTATAAAGCTCTGTGGTCCCAGGTTTCAACCAGAGTCCAATCTCAGATGGGAGCAGGACCCACCTCTGGCAATCCTCAGCACCCGCATGATGCGGATGATGGTGGGATTGATGGGCAGAGCAGCATTCATCTCGATTTCCTCCAGCGTGATTCCCACAATGGACAGCAGAACTATGGCCAAGTCCAGCTGATTCCACCTGCAGACACAGGAAGGACAAAAAAATTAAAATCATACAGGAGCAGGCTCAAGCAAGTCCCAGATGCTTCTCCTCTCTCACATCTGGGCCCAGGATCTCGTGTGTGGCACAAAACCTGCAGCTGGCACAGCCACCCCGTGAGCCACGAGCTCTGGGAAGGGATGGAAGCTGGCTGGGAAGTGTCCCTGCCTCCCTGCAGGCTGCAGGGACATTGCTGGTTCAGTGGGAGGCACAATGAGGTCCCTGCAGCTGGGATGGGAGGGCAGGGGGGCTGAGCACAGCGAGCTCTGTGTGTGCCAAAGGCTGTACAGAGCCAGCAGTCACCAAAGTGCCGGTCTGGGTTGCAAAAGAGGCTTGTTCTGAGGGACTCGGTGACTACTCTTTTGAGGACTGGGTTGATGCCAACAGGTTGTTTCTGAGCTCTGAGCTGACCTGGTAGAAAGGGAGATACCAGGGCAAAGGATGCAACTGGAATTTAGTGAGATTTCCTGAACTCCTCCTGTGAAGCAGAACCAGCAGCTCTTGGAATTTTTAGTTCCTACCCTACAAAGTTTGCAGCCACGGGCAGACAGCCCTTGGCTGTAAGTGCCACCACAGTGATGCCACACTTGCCCAGCATCTGGCCCTAAAAGTGGGTCAGTGCAGCTCTGCATCCCAAATGCACAGGAGGGTCAAATCTTCTCACCTGTCCTTAAAGAACCTCCGGAAACCAAACGCCACCAACTTGAGGAGCGCCTCGAACACAAAGACGATGGTGAACACGTAGTTGCAGTACTTCAGGGCCTCATCCAGGGACTGCAAAGAGACAGCCCAGTCAGACCAGCCCAGTTCCCCTTTCCTAGACCCCCCTGGAGGAACTGGCAGGGACAGAGGTACCACGGGCACAGAGATGTAAGGAATAAAGTCATGGTAGTTTGCAGGGCTCACTAAATTACAGGGCAAAGCTCCCATAAAGGATTAAACACTGACTCAAACAAAACCCTCAAAAGCACTATGATTAGTTGTGCTAAAAACGTCAGGTTCAGCTCCAGTGCACAGCTTGCTCAGTGTGGGGCAGACACAAAAATTTCACTCCTTGCCCACCTCCTAAAGTTTATTTCTGAACTGCCCAGCCTTGGGCAGAATAAAGGACCTGATGGATCGTTTCTGAATTCCAGCATGGCAACCCCTGGGACAAAGGCTTTGCTTAAAAAGCTCAGAAAAATAAATAACACTGGAGCTGGATTAAATTCTGCCTTCTTGAAAAATGTTACATCTCTAGAGCTGGGCAAAGCGTGTCCATATTTGGTGCAACGCTCACACTGCGTGTGGAGCCGCTCTCGGAAGTCAGGAATCCACAGTGTTTATCCTCCGGGATGAGGAGTGTTTATAATGGATTTCATTGGAGCTGCAGGCCAACAATAGCAAAAGAAGCTGGCTGGGACCTTAAAATAGACAGCTGAAGAGTAAACCAGCTCTTTGGATGGGGAAGGACTGGGGCAGAGGAGGGAGGGAAGGGAAACTTGGTTCAGTGTAACACAGGCCTCTGTATTTTCAGTAAGAAAAGGGTAATTGTGAACATCAAACCAGACAAAATTGGGAATAAATGGACTAGAGGAGTCTGCAAAGCAGGGCAGAGGAACCTCAGGGCACAGGAAAGTTCTCCTTGTCACCCCTGTGCAATGACTGGGCTTTGCTGGCCCCACACATACCATGGGGTGACATTACCCTGGTTTTTTTGGGAACGAGAGCTGAGAGGTTTTCAGGTGTTGGCACTCCTCAATGCACTGCTATCCCTAAGTTTGTGCCAGTGCCTAAAATAAAACAGCAGCTTCAAAGAACATGGGACAATTTCCTGCTCCCTCCTGAGCACAGTCCCCAGCTTGACTTCTCGCCTCCTTTGTGAGGGTTTGTGTTTGGATTTACAACACTGTGCTACGTGAACGTAAACCAAGTGTAAATAAGACCTAACCTGGATAAATAACATTTCCACGTGGAGCAGAGGCTGTCCTGCCAAGGGGCACTTCCAGGTGACCTGGGAACACTGGAAAAGTAAACCCTGAGCTCCACGAGGGAAGGTTAATATATGGACAGGCTGTGTGATTTATGGCTTTAGGATACATAAAGAAAGGTTGCACTTACGAGCTGGTTTATTCTAAATTCACTGAGGAAAAGAGACGCTGCTCTGCACACAATAACTCCAAGTTTCTCTCTCTCAGTGGAATGTTCTGAAACTCTGCACTGTTTTACAGCTTGAGGGTCTGGGATCAGGAGAGGAAATATTTGGATTGGTCTTTTCCTAGTTTATCTCCCCCTCCATTAGCCTTATCCTCTGGGTTTGTTTCTTTTTTTTAAACCAAAAGCAGGGAAATGACAGTCTTGGCTGAGGTAAGTGACTCCCAAATGGTAGGGCTGGCCTGGAGCTGGATGGGCTGCAGTGCTGAGGCTTTCAGAGAACAGAAACTGGTGGCAGGTCCTCTGCTGGGGCACTCTCACCTTTGGCTGGTTGTAGTGCTCCATGGACATGGTGATGACGTTGACCCCGATGATGAAGGTGATGAAGAGGTCGAGGTAGTGGCTGGTGCAGAGGGTGTGGATGTATTTCCGTGCCGGGGAGTAGTCGGCGTAGTAAGGTCTGCGCTGGGCTTCTGCAGGGACAGGGACAGGGACAGGGAGAGGGACAGGGAGAGGCAGAGGTGAGCCAGGCCCGGGGGTCACCTTCCCCACACCTGGGTCCAGGGAAAAGCCTGTGGAGAACTGAGTCAAGAAATCCATGTGGGATGGCCGAGGGATTCCGCCCTCCATGGCCTCGGTGGGTTATGAGGATGAGCCAAACCTCTCGTGCCTCCTCAAGGCACCTCCACAGCCTCGCCAAGCTTTCTCCTCCCAAGGGCTCTCTGTCCTCGCTGCTCTGCCCAGGCTCCAGGAGAACCTCCTCTCAGAACAGGGCTCTTGTCACAGACCAGGCAGGGAGAGGAGCACGATGGAAACGAGACCCACAGCCAAGAGAAAAGCTCCCAAAGCTTCAAACCCAGCTAAGCTTCGACTCCAGCTTAGAGCAAGGCTTAGGGCAGGTCTCTCCTCATCCTGCTGATGTCAGGCATGTTCCACGTGGGAGAGGAGCGTGCCCTGAGCTCAGCTGCTGTGCCAGGAGGGTTTTGGGCTGTTGGAAGGGTCTAAAGGGAGCAGAGTGATGCCTGTGGCAGGGCACATGCACCAGGGGTCACAGCACACAGGAGCCACCAGCAGCCACGCTCGGCAAGGACAAGCAGCACAAGCTCCTCTGGAAATAGAAATACAGATTTATCTTCATAAAATATATAATGAACCTATACACAGATGTAAACCCAGGGCCTGGCTGCATCTAAAAATCTGTGTAGAATCAGGTTAAATATCCACTCAGGCTGTGGCCACGTGGATTTTGTATCTCTGCCTCTGGTCGTGACTCCCTTTTTTCTCTTTGAAGTCACCAAGTTGCTGGGGCTGTTCCAAGGAGAGGGTTTGGACCCTGGGACTGAGCTGGAATTCCTGGGTGTGTCTCTCTCAAATGAGACCACAGAGGTGGCTCTGGGCACTCAGATAGAGGCAAATTCTTTTCAAACTTAAGAAATGTGAATATTCAGTTTCTAGAAGGCCAGGGCAGCATTATTGCAGATTTTGGAAGTGGAAAAGACACGTTAGGTCATACCCAGCCAGAGCAGGATTGTTCTGAACAGAGAGGGGTTTTTGCAAAAATTTCATCGAATTAAGCTTGAAATGCACGAGGAACTCAGAAAAAGGACCTGCTTTACCTTAAAAATAAGGAGGGAAATGAGGTCAAAAGTACTCAGTGCCCCCCTAAAATACATCTTCCCCTCCCCTCATCCTGCTAATGTCTTTCAGATGGCCCTTGAAATGTGTGTGCGTGGATTTGGTGGTGCAACTGATGCCAGATTAGAGTCCAAACCCCTAAAATTAATAGGATAAAGGGAAACAAAACCTGTTGCTCTCTTTCAACAACAGGTTTTTTTCTGGTACTTAAAAGTACAGTGCAGGCATTTGACAAATGCCTTCTGACCAGGGTCACCAAGACTTATTTTGTATTTAAGGGGTGTGGAAAAACAAGATGAAAGCAAACAGTTGTTTTTGAATACATTTTTCTGTTGCTTTCATGTGCCTTAATCCTCCGAGTCATCTTGGACTGGTAGAGCTGTCTTTGCTATTGAGCTCACTGTGTCTAAAAAACAATAATAAAAACATTGAAGTATAATATTTATTTAAGCCTGTACAATGCTCTTTCATGTGTATTCAGGTTTACAACATATTGTTGTTGTTTTTTTGGGGTTTTTTTAGGAAATGTCTTCTTGGGAATGCAAATAATCAGCTCATTGGGAGGTCTGAAAAATACCCCTAATAGTGAAATGTTACATTAAGGGACTATTTATTAACGACTAATGGGTCATTAATGGATCTCTGAAGAACATTAGCAGGGATGGGCTGGCAGCACATCAGGAAAACAGGCTGCAAGTGACTCTAAGAACCTCCCAACCTGCCCAGATGCAGCCACTGATTCACTGTGCAGCAAAGTATCAGGTGTTTATTCTATTTTATAAACTCCTTACATAGGGATAATCACCAGAGGACGTTTTCCACTGTAAAGCTGCTGAACAGCAAACCTTCTCAGCTGCCTGTCAGCGACACACCTCGCTCATTCCCTGGGTTGGAGATCAAAAAAAATGAGGAGGAACAACCCAGCCATAAAAGGTGGGTCTGTTTTAGAGCCCAGAGGAGTCTTGAGGCCTCTCTGTCAGCACAGGCTATGCCTGGTCAACCCTCTGCTCAGAGACCTTGGGTCAGGTTCCACCTGACGTGGGCTGAGGAGCTCTGGGAGGAGCCCTGAGGGTGCACACAACCTGAAGCCAAGGTTAAGAGATGGAAAAGGAACTTCTCCAGGGGAGACACACACAGGGAAGACAGTGTGGGATCAAGTGACAATAAAACCACATGCACAGTGCCATGCTCGGGGCAGGGGCCCATGCAATGTCCATTAGAGGAGATGCTGCTCATGCCAGGCTGGGAGAGGAGCTGGGATGTGCCAGAGGGGCTGGGCTGGACCAGTAGATGCCAGGATGGCAGGGGGTGGCAGGGGGGTGGAAGCAGGGACAGAGCAGCCACAGCAGCTTCACTGCAGCTCGGGCTCCTCCAGGCAGGAGGGAGGTGGCATTTTGGAGCTCCAAGGCCACAGCTCTGGTCATTCCCAGTCCCTTTAGGAGCAGCTTTACCTCAGCCAACAGCACAGCCAGTGGCTCCCAGTCCACACACATTTTTAACTCTCAGTGAGACTATTTATCTTAAACTCCCCAGTTTGGGTGGCAGGTGTTCACTGCTCCAGCAGCCTGTGCAACCAGAGAGCTGGGCTCTGCAGGAGAACCTGGCTCAGGAGCACAGGACCATGGGCAGGTGGGCACAGCAAACAGGGGAGAGCTAATCCATCATGAATGGCAGGACACAAAATGCAACCTGTGCCTTGGTTTCTCCAGGGAAAGGGGTTTTGGGATGAGTCTCCTCTCAGCCAGGCAGCAGAGTCCTGTCATCACAGAATCACACAATGGTTTGGAAGGGACCTTAAAGCCCATCCAGTGCCACCCTCTGCCATGGACAGGGACACCTTCCACTAGCCCAGGTTGCTCCAAGCCCTGTCCAACCTGGCCTTGGACACTTCCAGGGCTGGGGCAGCCACAGCTTCTCTGCCCAACCTGTGCCAGGGCCTGCCCACCCTCCCAGGGGAGAATTTCTTCCCAATATCCAACCTAAACCTCTCAGTTTGGAGCCATCACCCCATGTCCTGTCACTCCTGTAAACAGTCTCTCTCCACCAACCACAAACAAGTTTCCCTTCAGCTGCTGGTCTGAACTGGTAGAAACTCAGGACAACAAGGAGAAACCATCAAAAATCAGAAGAGAAGGAAAACCACAGCCCTTTCTCACCCCCAGTTCTAGATGTTGGCTAATGCTTGAATCTCTCCTCCCTGCAGAGCATTTAAACTTCTTTGCTTGTGATTGTGCTGACATGAAAATTAATGAAGCACCGTCTCCTGGCTTAAAAGCATTTTGGTTGGCATTATAATTCCCAGCTACAGCTCCTCCATTACAATCCTCTGCATGGAACATTAGAAAGCCCTAATGGGTTTATCCATGCTTGGCACAGAGCAGCTCTGTACCTGCAGCTGCCTGGAAAATAAAGGAGATGGTTTGATAATTCCCTGGCTGGAAACACTAAACACTCGGATATACAGTGCCCGAAATCTTAGTTACAGCTCAAATGTTTCTGCTGGATACAGAGAGGGTGCGCTGAGTTAAATCCCACCGTGTGCTGCCCAGGATTGCTCCCCTCGAGGGGAAGGTTTGCAGTCAGGGCTTTGAGAGGCATCTCTGCTGGGTCTGAAAACTGGCCTCTTCCTTCCACAATTCCCAGACACAGCTCTGTTTGGAAATGCCTCGGAGAAGCACGGCTGTGGCCACAAGAAGTCAGGGAAAAGCACTTCTTTTTCAGAGTTCTCAGTTCTTGGCGTCTTCCCAGTGACACAGTGGCACCACTGAAAGGCACTCTGCTCCCTGGCTAGAACCTTCCCTGGGCTGTGATTCTGTGATTTCCAGCTTTTCCAGCATGACCTGCCCTGCTTTTGGCACCCAGTATCACCCAGAGCCCCCTCCAGCCTCTGAAGGTCAGAGCTGGCCTGACACCACATGTGCTGCCTTCCCAGCAGATACAGGACATTTGGATTTGGCCCCACATCCTGAGGCACAGGAGACCAAGCTGATCCACGTGCTTTTAATGAAAAACTTCAATCTGGGGAGGCTGGGTTTGGTCTGTTTTCTGAGAACCTCATTAAAAGGTTGGGAACAGCAGGACTGTTAAATTACACTCCACTTACCCACCCATAGATCCAGTGGATGGAGCAGTGACTGTGTCAGGAAAATATTCTGGTTTATCCTGAATTTTTCTCTTCACATAAAAAAGTTCACTGTGTAGTTCTGCCCCCAAAACCACATCAAATGCATTTCCACAGCGAACTCACCCCCCTGCCCTCTCTTCTCCTGTGAGCAGAGCTAACCTGCTGTCACCCTGCCCCAATCCCTCCAGGAAAGTGGCCCTGAGATGGGAAAGAAGGAGTGGTCTGAGGTGGTGTCTGCCAGCAGAGCTGTGGGCTGAGAGGGACCTTCCTGCCCCCAAATACCCCAAACCACACATGGGGAGCCCCCATCCCAGCTGCCCGGGGTGTGCCCTGCTGCAGGGCTGTGTCCTCCACGGAGCAATCCCTAGGACCTGCTGGGGTGGGACCATCCAGGTGCTGCTAAGCTGAGGTTTAACCCATTCCCAGCCCGAGCCCAAGCCTGCCCCAGCTCCGTGGGGCGTTCCTGTGTGTGCAGGATGGAGAGATGCCACAGAGCCCTCACTCCACAGAAGCACAGGGGACACCACGGACAGCAGACAGGACACAGGGACAAGGTGCCAGGCATTCAGCGAGCCCAGACGGACAGGAGTTGCTCTGACAGGACATTTGTGGGCTGTGCTGGATCCTACTCCTGTTAACAGCCCTAATTCTTCCTGCTTGCATGGTCTCTTGGGGCCAAATGCTAGAAGTGGTAAGTGAATTAAAAGCAGGGCTCTCTCTCAGCTTTCCCAGGGGGGCTCTTGGCTGCTCCACTGGTTTGCTGTGCCCACCCTGCCCCGTGGTGTCCCCTGCTGTCCCACCGGGTGGCACACAGAGGGCTGGCACACATGGAAGCAGTGGAAGCTGCCATCCCACCCCTGCACATACACACACACCCACCCAAAGAGGCTCTGCCACACATGGCACCAAGCACAGCTCACATCTTTCTGAGTCTGCCACGGTTTTCCAGCAAATCCATCGCCTTCCCAATTACCCGGGAGGTGAAAACTCCTCCCATTGAAATGAAAAGAATAATAAATAAATGAATCCATTAAAATGTCGATAGCAATCTTCCCAAATAGGCATCAGATATTTGATTTCACCTGCTTAACTGCTCAAAATTTGGGTGCCAAGCTGTCCTTGCTGAACAGAGGCAGGTAGAGCCAGCCAGTCTAAGGGAACCTTCTGGAAGCCTAGCACATGGCCCAATGTTTAGCTTCTCAGTTGCTATACTGCCTTGATCACCTTCCAGAAATCTGTCCTCCTCCCTGTGTGCTCTCAGTGAAATGTTACAGCCCTCCTCTGTGCAAAGCCTGGGCCCGAAATATCTCCTTGAGTGTGTCCTTGGAGACAGCTGGATAAGGAGGGGCAATGTCACAGTGTCCATCACTTTGACACGGCTCTTTCTGGTGCCCAAACAGTGAGTCACAGCCAGGCTTTTAATCAGATTTACCTCCTAATCAGGAACAGCAACTGCCTGAGCTGTGCCTCCTTACCTGAGCCCTGGTCTATTTTCTCTAAGGATTCTTTGCAAATCGCTTTATTTTCCTTTATTTTATATAAAATTTGAGTTTATCTGGATGTCTTCTCAGTCAGCACATTGGGGTAGAAATGCTGCACAAGCAGGAGGACCCCCTGGGAGCCTGAACCTGATTTCCCTCACTGTGCTGGAAATGCTGCCTTCAGGATTTCCACCCTCCAGCTCAAAAACCAAGAGGGGAAAAGGACAATGAAATTGCATTTAAACTCTTTTAAACTCTAAACTCTGGCTAGTTTGAGCTAGACTTTATTTTAACCCAGCTACTTAACTCACTTAATTGGCTAAAATGAACCGGGCTTGGCCTTCACTGTGGTGTCAGCTCAGCCTGTGGAGACCTCAGGGCACACATTTAATCTCCCATGGCTCTATAGAGGACCACAAGGACAGGAGATAGAGGGATACAACAGCCTGACTCCAGCCTGGAGGGATGGAGGGAATGGGATGGGCTTTCTCCTGCCAGAGCCTGTGCCTGCTGTGTCCTTAGAGCTGGGCTAAAGACTGTTTTCCCAGCTGAAAACGGATACCCATGGCTTGATGTCTGGGAGACAACTGGTCACAACGTTAGGTCCTTCCAGGAGATCACACAGCCAGGCAAAGGGCCACAGGACTGCTGAGGCAAGGAGGGCCTGAAGCACAAGCCCATCTTTGGTCACAGTGGGCATGTTCCTTCACTTAATCCCCAAAAATGCTTGCCAGCATCTAATGCAGGTTATCCCTGCTCACCAAAACTTCTGGGAAGTTGGTATGGCAGGTCACCTGGCAGAGTTCCTGGAAACCCCCCCCAGAAGCTACGGGCAGCTTGTCCCAGGGGCAGCCTGCCAAGGAGCAGGGGAAGGCAGGATTAATCCAGGTTTGGGCCAGGAAAGGAGCACAGGCTCAGGCGTTTCTCTGGTCTGGTTTGATGGTCCCTACGGGATCCCCTGAGAAGCAGATTTTGGCTCAAGGCCCTTTGTTGCACCCTACTGGCCCCTGCACCTCCGGTTTGCACGGAGACTCTTTGCAAGGACCAAGTGCTCAGCAGTGAAGGGCCACCCCAGCCTGCCATGGGACAAGCATCTCTTGTAATGGACGTTGTGCAGAGGGGAACTCCTCCCCTCCTCTCCCCGGGCTCTGCCCGTGCCCCCATGCAGCGTGTCCGTGGCATGCGGGGCCATGCGCCAGGGCTCTCCAAAAGCATCACAACTACTTTGTCTACGGAAAGAACTACGGAACCAAACCGGCAGCACCACCCTCCTCGGATGCAGGCGGCACGTTAAGCCACAGGGTGCCCCCGGAGCGACCTCCAGGCACGCAGGGAGCATCACAGCTGTTCTCTGCCCACGTCCCTCGGGCACACCGAGGTGCTGGGGACACCCTGGCCTCGCAGAGAGGGACAGGGGACTCTGCTCAGAAGGGGAATTTCCCCCCAGCCAGGTAAACAGGCAATGCTTCCCACCAGCCCTGTCCAGGACAACTCCGAGGCGTCGGCAACCCAAGGCTTAAGGCACCGCCAGAGAGGTAACGAAGCAACACAACCTCGTGGATCCCATGGAAACGAAACCAAAGGAGAACGAAAAGTCTGGCTTTGGGAGCAGGCAGGGCTCAGAAAGATTGGGGTTTGTAAGGCAGTCTACCGACCAGACAGGTACATCTCCTTACTCCTGCGCTTTTTCTCCAGGCGTCGGAGCCGCTTCTCCTCCCGGCGCCGAGCCTCCTCCGCCTCCTGGTGCTGCCGGCACTTGTGGAAGTTCTCCACCACCACCCCCACAAACATGTTGAGCACGAAGAAGCTGACGATGAGCAGGAAGGAGATGAAGTAGAGAAGCATCCAGGGGTTATGGTTCTGGATGGGCTGGTGGGGAGTTAAGAACAAGGGAGAAGCGGCACAGACAAGACGTGTGTCAGTCGGGGGTTTGGGCGCTCTGCAGCTACAAGACAGGGCAGGACAGTCGGGCACTGGGGACTGGGAGGAGACTTTTCCCCAAACAGTTTCCTCTCCCTCACCTTCTCCCTGCCTAGAGTTTTACTTTTGGTGTAAAACCCACCCTAAGCTGGCTTCCAGGATTCAGATTTTTTGGCATTTCTTTCGTGCAGCTGAAGATAAAGCTCCGTGGATGTGCATCAGCCCACCAGCAGGATCCCTTCAGCTAAAGATAGGCTCCAGACTCTCTTTCTGAGATGTGGGCTCATGTTTCTCAGTTGGTGGGAGATCTTCAGAAGCTGGGGAAAATTAGCTACAAAGTGTTACTGCAGCTACTATGGGATGCTAATGGGACACTCCTGACTTTCCTTCGAAAATGCCTCATAACACACCAACTGAATGTCCCTTCCACGACATTCCTGGTTGTTTCCCATCCTCAAGTACCCCCATTCTCATTAAAAGCCCCATCAGTGCTTGCTTGTACTACATGGGGTGCAGCCACTGTAAAAGCAGCTCAGTGGAGAATGGAAAGCTTTGGCAGCTCAGTGAGCAGTCAGGACCTCAGAGGTCCTGTAACTCTCCATTTTCCTGGGACTTCAGAAGCAACAGAGCCACCCAGGCATGAGACTTCTAAGGGCAACCCCCTGGACTGTGCAGGACAGGTACCTGTTGGTCAATGCCCACGGCATCCAACCCGTCGTACATGATGTTCACCCACCCGTCCTTGGAGGAGAGGACAAACAGGGACATGAGGGCCTGCAAGAAGACAGAAGACATTGCTCTTGCATTTTAGCCCCCAGAAAAGAAACCAGAATCAGAGAAGCCTCATCAAAACCAACCCACAGCTGGTGGAGAAATGCAACAGATTGTGGTTTACTTTTACCTGTTTCCAGTTCTGGCTCCAAAGGGAGCAAACCACGGGTGGTGATGCCCCTTTTCCCTCACATACAGGCTGGTGTTTGCTCACACACATGGGGCTGGCCGGTCACCAAGGCATGATTAAAGATCAGTATTTCAGGCTGGCCCAACATCACACAGTTTTAAAAAGCAGGGATATATCCCAGCTCCTGCTATGGGCTGCCTTCCTTTTCAGCCACTATAAAGCACTTTTTTCATTTGCAAACACAACAGCAAGAAATCAAGGGACTAAAAGGGATGGTTGAGGTCCATCCATGAGGAACTGCATCCCAAAGCAGTGGCTTCAGGTCAACACTCTCCTATAAACAAGGAATTGCATAACTCCAGGAAATCTCTCTCCAAGAGATCAATTCTACCCATCGAATTTTATTATCCATAGAATTATTTACCCATAGAAAATTTTACTCATAGAATCACAGAACCATCTAGGGTGGAAAAGACCTCCCAGGTAATCCTGTCCAACCATTAACCCAGCCCTGAGAGATGAATTAATGACACTGTTCTGGGAAACTTCACATGATAGAGGTCCCACACCCTCCCCAAGCAACACATTTTAGGTGTTCATTGACTAAAAGCTGGCAGAGAAATCCCTGCACTGAGCACTTTACCTGTCCCAAATTGTCAAAGTTGTACTTGCGCCGCACCCATCTGTAGCGAGCGTTGGCGCAGTCGGTCTTCGTGGTGATGTTTTTGACATCAGGACCATCACAGTAGTAGAACTTCCCTTTAAAAAGCTGCATTTGAGAAGCACAAAAGAAAAAAAAAAAAAGAAGAAAAACCCACCAACAATAAGCAACTTTGAAAAGTCTGTTCTCTGGTTTCTCTTTCTTGCCCTTGGTAGAGTTGTTTGCCAGGTGGGAATTCTTCTCCTTTCCTTTGAGCTCACACAGGGCAGGGGAACAGCCCTGGTGAAACCTCAGCCCTAAGACATTGCTGTGTTGGCCCAGACACAGAAGGAAGGTGATCCTGCCTTGTTGGGAGGATGGCAATCTCCCATCTGGGGAAGAGACATCCTATAGATCCTAGCACATATTGCCTGGAGGTATCCTGGAAATTTCTCTGTCCCCTCCCCAACCCTCAGGCAGGCTGAGCTGGTGCTCTCCTGTCCCTCAGGGAGGTCTGTCTGCCCTTCTAATCCTGAGAACCTTCCAGTGAGCAGATGCCAACCCCACCCCAGAGCATCTCTCCTAGAGCATGGCCCTTCTTTGCTAACTGAAATCTGTTTTGGAGATATTTAACCTCATTACTCCCACCTCAACCCCAGCAGGTGAGAAAACCAGCTTCTCTATTGCAGCAGTCACTTACAGATGGGAATGGTGAGGGCAATACTCTACCTGGACCCCTAAAATCCCAAAGATAATGAAGAAAGCACAGCAGATGAGAACAATATTCCCAATAGGCCTCAAGGAGGAGATCAGGGTTTCCACCACCAGCTTCAGACCTGGGGCTCTGCTGATGACTCTGGAAAAAAAAAACAAGACAGTGCAGCTTTTAATTTTTATGCCTGACCTGTTATTACCCAGCTGCTTTTCCTCTCCTCTGGGCTGCAGTGAAGCTGACACCACCCTCCTCTACCTGCAGGCAGCGTTCTGAGACAGTCAGTGACTTATCTGGACAACCAGAACATTCCCAGCCCCATCAGATGGAATGACAACCGTGTCAGACACCCTGTCAGCATTGCTGGGCTACCTCTGGTCAGAGTGAGGAGGGAAGACTGTCTGTGGGCACAATGTCACAGAGTTCCCATGAGGGGGCTATTTGTGCCTCTGAGGGCTCTGATCTGAGCAGAGGGGCTCACACCAGGCAGGAATTCCCTCAAAAACATGTGTTCCAGCTTCACAGGGGTACTGGAGGGCACATCTGGTGCTCTTTCTGCAGGTGGACGAGCAGAGGGCTGGGCCCTGTGACAACTTTTCAAACAAAGTAATTCCAATTTGCTTCCTAATTAGTTCCTGAGCTGCCATTAACCTGTGACCAGCACAGCCAGAGGTCAGAGAGCAGCTTGCTGTGAGAGGCCTGGGGTGTTTCGAAGCAGATTTGGGGTATTTTGGAGAACAAGTGTGTTGCTCTCCTGGAGAAGGACTCTCCCATGGGTGTCTCCAAAATGTGCTTGCACACCTGAGTGCAACCAGCCCCAGCAGGCTGTGCTGGGGAGGGGAAGGAGGGAGTTCTCAGTGGACAACACCAGAGCTGTTTTTTGGAGGGCTCTGCAGAGGGGACAGGTGAGTCCCTGCAGGGACGGTGCCTTTGTGGCTGCCAAGCCCAGGGGAAAGAGCAGAGCTGTGTCCTGCAGGGAAAAGGCCTTTCCACGGGGTCTTGTTTGAGAGAAATCACGTGGAGGCTGAACTGCACCTCCAAAGTGCTGGGAATGGTCCCTGGAGGAATCCTAGAGAGGCTGTGCTAAGTGAGGCTGTAGTGAAAGGTGATGAATTCCTTTCTATTCATAGGACCTGGCCTAGTTATTCTCAAAGACTAATTCCCTCTTTTCCCCTTACCTTTCCTTCAGAACTGCCCATGCCCTGAATTCTGTTCCTAGTTATGTGGGTCAGGCAGTGCCCTGAGGTGCTGCCAGCACTGCCAGGGCACCCCAATGCCCCCAGAGAACAGAGCAAGGCAGCAGGAGAGGGGACACAAACATGAAGCTACTTGTCCCCGAGGAAATACAGAGCACCAAAGAGCTGCTGTTCCTGTGGTCCTGGGCCTGAAAGATTGGCTCTTGCTGTCCCTCCCACGAGCATGGCTTTGTCCCAGAAAGCCTGCAGGTTTTGAGGTGACTCTCTCATTTCCCCTGAAATTTCCTTAAAAAGGGGCTTGTGTTTCTCGCCAAGCAGGATGGAAATAGAACAGGAGCCTGGAGTGATAAAAATCTCCCCAAGCACGATCACTCTTTGTTACTGCATAATCACAACCTCAGGACACGTTCTCTTTGCTCCTTCTCTCCACGCTGAAAGCCCTCCCTGCTCTGCCTGGCTGAGGCAGGGATTGTTTTGCAGTGCTGGGAATGATGCTGGAGCGTAGCAAATCCATGTCAGCACCTGCTCACTTGCAAAGTCTCCCCCATCCAGGGCCAGGGAATGACTGTGGGGCTGTGCAGTTTAAACAGGAGCCAGGCTGCTTTGTAAAGCCCTGATAAAAATGTAGGGTGGGGGAGGCACTGCCAGCACTCCCTGCCTGAGCAGCAGAACACCTCTCACTCCCAACTCCAGCCGCTGGTTTCTGTGCTGGAGAAGATGAATTATATCCCATTTCACTGTTTTCCAACAGTTCCACTAGTTTAGTGCTCCCCAAAGACACTTCTGCCCATATTGTATTTCAGGGTTTTGTGTTATTAAGCCAGAGCTCGATGGACCCCCGTGCATTTTTGCAATCTCTTGGATGTCTCAGCACATACCGGAGAGGTCTCAAGGTCCGCAGAAGTCTCAAAACGCGAAGGACACCCAGGATTTTGGCTCCTCCTGCTGATGCCATGGACACAATAATGTCAATGATAGACACAAAGACCAGGATTCCATCCAGGACGTTCCAGCTGCTCTGTAGGTAGGTGTTCTCCCCAGAGAAAAAGCCAAGAGCCACCACCTACAGCCAGGAGAAGAGAGACATTTAAATCTTCACCCAGACCATAACTGTGCCACGTTCTGGTCGTTGCCAGGCCTTGCTGTGGGCCAGGGGACAAAGCTGTAATTACCTTAACCATCATTTCAGCCACAAAGATTGCAGTGAAGATGTAATTAGAAACACTGAGGAATATCCTTTCCTGTAAAACACAGAACAACAGAACGAGGCAATTGAGGAAACAAACTTCTTTTCTGTTGCAGGGCCTTGCCCTGAGAAGATGAAGGTGTGGATGGTGGACGAAGGCAGAGAATGAGGGAGGTACTCACTGTGCTCTGGGGGTCTATGTCTGGTCTCTCCAGGGCAATAGTGATGCAGTTGAGGAATATAAAGACCAGCACGACGTGATCGAACATTTTGTGGGCAATGACCTTCTGGCACATCACCCGGAACCTGAAGGGATGGTGGGGAGAAAAAGATCCTTCAGATGTTTGGGGCAGTAACAGACGCTGGCCCAAAAGCCTTCCCCAGGTATGCCACCAGCATCAGCCCAGGTGGTGAGCCAGTATTTCCATTCTTCAGCCATGATTATCACTGATTATTAATTATCATTAATGCTGGTTACACCACTCTTCTTCCTAGACAGTGGAGTGACCCACACAACACTTCTGCCCTCACAGAACAGAAAAAGCTGCCTCCAAATCAGGAACTGGATTTCTAGAACTCTCAGTGCTTCTGTATCAGAGGGAGTTTCCTCAAGGGAAGACTCCCCAGGAATGCAGTAATCCATCACCACAAAAACCTGCTAGGCTGGCATTTCCCTGGGATTTCTTACCTATTCTGTGGGGAAAACAAGTAGAGGGACCAGTCTTCATGAGTCTTGCACCACTGAGGTTTGTAAGGCTCCAGGACTTTGCGAATCCGGTAGCAATAACTCTGGATAAAAAAGAAGAAACACCTTTTCTTCCTCTTTTATTTTCCTGCCTCTTCAACTTTCACAGGCTTTTTGTGAAAGGGGGGGCAGTACATGGGATTTCACTGTGGGCTCTCACAGCTCTTGAGACAGAGCTGTGGTGGGCATTGTCACGTTTGTCCATCAAAACAAAGGGAGGAAAGGGATGGAAGAAAGGGGCTCTTGTACAGTGAGAGATGGACCTGACCAAGCAAGGCTTCAAGGCAGGTGTCATTTGGACATCCAAAGTTGTGCCAAAACCAGAAAGGCCTCAAACAAACAAAAAGTTAAGTAGAAAACATTCTTTTTAGGCTTTCAAGATGCCAAACAGCTCTTGTGAGTAAAGACATTCGCCAGCTGTTGTGCCCACAGCTCATTTTTGGAGGCATCCTGGGCCAGCGGGACAATCTTATGGAGTCCAAACCCGAGTCAAATGGACGCACATCCCCTTGTGGGAGACACTGTGACAGCCCAACAACAGAGCGTGAAAAAGAGCTCCTTTAGGAAGTGAAGGCCCATCCCTGGGGTCGGTGTCGCCTACACCCAGCCAGGAGGCAACACTTCCACGCCGGAATTCTAACCACGGGAGCGGGACACGAGCACCCAACCCGACTCACATCCTCCATGTCATCCTCGTAGTCCAGAGCGTCCTCCTTGTGCCCGTCGACGCGCAGGAACAGCTCGCTGGGCACGTGCACCATCTTGCCATTGCAGTCCTGGAACTCGGGGGGCAGCGGGGCCGTGGGGCTGCCCCCGAGCGAGGGGCGCCCGGCGGGCAGCGGGAGCAGCTCGGGCAGCTCCAGGGAGCCGCGGTAATCCAGGGATTCAGCGCGCTGGTGCAGCGAGGGCCGGCTCACCGTGCTGGACTTGGCGTCGTCCGAGTCGTCGTCCGTGCTGCCTTTGCCCTCCCCCGAGAGCAGGGACTCCCTCTCTCCCGACTGGTTCTTCTTCTTGAGGCTCGGGGCTCTGCCCAGGCTGTTCCAGCTCGAGCGCCGGCTCCCCCAGTTGCTGCCGGTGCCCCAGTTGGCGCAAGGGGAACTGCGAAGGCTGGACTGGGAGAGAGGAGAGACACTTGAGGGTTTGCTTGCAGGAGGGTGTTTTTGCCCAGGTTGGAAAACCCTTCTTGTGGCAGGTCTTGTTTTCCCCTCCCAGCTTTCCTCAGGCCAATGCCGTGAGATGGGAGCCCAGCACCCATCAGGTACTCCTGAGCTACACCTGTAGCACAGCTGCCCATCCTCTGGGCTGTGCCTTCCCATTGTCCCTACAACACCAACTTCCATGAAAACTGAACCCAAAGATGCTACTGCTGAAGTGGCATTTTTTTTTCTCAAGTGGTTTCAACCCACAGCTTCCCTGAGCACCTGAGTCACCCAAGCGTTTGTTGGGAATGGTGTCCCTGTTTCCAATGTTTTCTCTTCAATGTAATGCATAAGGAAGTGGAATGCCTACTTCTCTCCTACAAATTTGTGGCACAGATCAGGGTGTGCCAGTGCACTTTGCCAGGCTGAGAGAACTTGAGGTCAGCGCAGAAAAGCCAGAAGGAAAACTCCTTTTCCCTCCATGGCTTCTTCCCAGCACAAGGCAAGGGAAACTGCCTCCCTCCTCCTCCTCAGAGCTGAGCAGCTCTTCTCTGACTGCTTCATCTGCCTTTGGCTGGTGGCACTGACGTGCTCTCCGAGAAAGGATTCAATCTATGAACAACCCTCTCCAGCAACTCACAATCCCACGAAACCCCAAGGCAAACAACAGCCATCTCTATTTTCTTTTCAAAAGCATTACATTGACTAAGCAGCTTTTCCAAGGGGGATTGTGCCTCAGCCTCTGTGTGAGGTGCCTTCATGCTCTGCTGCCCTGATGGGAACATGACACAGAGTGCAGAATGGGATGGGGCAGCGGCAGCAGAAATCCACTTTGTCTATGAAGCTGCTCCCTGTTCCCCCAGAGCTGCCCCCCTGCCCTGCTGCAGCAAACACGGCCAGCTCCCAGGGCAGAGCCCCACGGGCTGGGGGCAATCCACCAGCTCATTCCTTGCTCCCTCTGTTTCCCCTCCAACAGGGCTGCTGTACTGGAACAGCTGCCGAGCTGGGAAGGACAAATGATGCTTCATTTATACAACATAAATTGATACAGACCCAAAACACCGAGGGAGGAAACAGGCTTCAACCCACAGGAACATTTGGCAGCTTCTCCAAGACACCACAAGTGGCCAGTGTGGCTGGGAAAAGATTCCTGCTCCCCCTCAGAGGGGATGATGGGGTAACTGGGTGAACTTTTGACTTGTCTCAGGTTGGGAAGGTGGCTTGGCATGGCCTTCCAGGCAGGAAAACACTGAATCCTGGTACACCCCTGTCTCTCCTCTTCAGGCACTCGCTGTCCTTGACCGTAATGTTGTCACTGCCCTTCCCCAGCACAGCAACACCCCTTCACTTCTCCCTCGAGACTCCGTTCTCCCCCTGCCCTCCCACACATTTCTGCCCTCTACCACCCTCCCTTTTATTTCCCAGCAACATGCCCACCCCACACACGTCCCCCGTGCCCCTTGTGGGCCCTGAGGGAGCCCTGGTGGCGACAGGAACCTACCAAGGACTTCTGATCGTAGCCCGTGGGCTCCAGCGACGCGTTGCTGCCTCTCCTGGAGTCCACGAAGGAGTGCACGGAGTCCATGTGTGGGGAGCACTTCGGGGTGGGCATCGGGGTGGCCGCCGTGCGCAGGATGATGGGAGGGGGCATCGACCCCCTGCCCTCCAGGTGCCCATTGGGGGTGACGGCCAGGGAGTACATCTTCATCTCTGGGGCAGAGAGGACATGAGGGGAAGGCTCAGCTGTGCAAATCACTGTTCCAAATCACAGGGCCACAGAACGTGCTGAATTGGAAGGACCCACAAGGATCATCCAGTCCAACCCTCAGCCCTGCACAGCCCCATCCCCAAGAGTCACCCCCTGTGCCCCAGAGCATCA
>JAWWTY010000032.1:14417714-14433204 GCA_035222235.1 Margarornis squamiger
GCCCTGACACAGCTCCAGCCATTCCCTGGGTGCTGTCCCTGGTCCCCATGGAGCAGAGATCAGTGCCTGCCCCTCCTCTGCCCCTCCCCAGGGAGTTGGACCTTCAGTGAGGTCTCCCCTCAGTCTCCTCCAGCTGAACAGACACCTCTGAGATTTATGGAGACACTCAATTCCTCCTGGACCTTGACTGATGGCAACTTCAGCCCTGTTTTCTGTTCCTGTATCACCTGGGAAGAGGTGACAGTCATTTTTTCTCCTAGAAATCTCTTATTATTTGCAGCTGCTCAACAAATAGTTGGTGCAAAGTCGGTGCAGAGTTGTGCTGTGGGTTCCTTGCCAACCATTTGCAATGGACATCTGATCAACTTGATGTTTGGGATTTGTTGCTTCATCTGCAGACTGAGCAGCTCCATCACCTTGTTGTGATCCAGCTCTGTCTCAGCTTCCCCAGCAAATTATTCTGCCCCTTCCTCAGCTGAGTTCCATCTGCTCACCACAATCAATATCATTTCCTCGGCGGAAACAAAACCTGCTTTAGAAGCATTTCAAGTCACCCTAACAGAGCCCAAGCTGGGAATCAAAGTAGAGAGGAACCGAAGTGGCTCCTGTTTACCCTCATGCCATTCACTCTGGAAAAATATGGGATCCCTTCTTGTCACCTCTCTGGCTGCAGAGTGAAGGCTGTCACCTACCATCCCATGCTTTCAGAGCTCTGGTACAGTGTGGCCTTACCTCAAATCGATTGCCAGACCCTCCTGTAACACAAATGAGCAGCAACACTGCCATCAATCAAACCTCACCCAAATGCTTTTGTGTGGGAAACCAAAAAGAAACAGATGAGAACATGATTGATTTGCAAAGCTGCTGGGAAGTAGGGTGAGAACATTGCTGTCAGCAAAGCATTCTGTGGGAATGATGCAGGAGAAATGATGAGACAGAGCAAAATACTCTCGTGGAGTTTAAATTAGAAGAACATCTGTTTAAAGGAAGTATCAATGCTCATTTAGCTTTCCCTTTGTAGAGCTGCTCTGTGGACTTGGCTATCAGATTAACTGCCAAATAAATTGGATTCTTCCACTTTCCCTCCATAAGTTTCTGACACAACACCCTACCTGTTGCTCTGAGGTCCTTCAGCTTCTCAAAATCCTCATCGAAGTTGGCAGATGTCTTGTCCTCATCTGTGTCTGACCTATTGGCATCACCCTGCAGAGAGAAGGGGGATAATTAACAGACCCAATTAATCTGAACTACTCAGCAGCTCAGAGGCACCTCTGCTCCCAGAGGTCAGTTTAAGTGTGACCCCAAGGGATGAAGCCAGGCAAGTCCCTCTCTACATTTTGGTCATTTGTCACACTTGGGCAGAGAGGATGGTGGTGTGGCTGTCACTGCTGTCCCTGCCATGTTGTGTTTCCCCCACTGCACCAGCCTCATGGAACAGTGACTCCCAGAGAACACCAAAGCACAGCTGTAGTCACAGGAGCACCAAGAAAAACTGGCATGGTGGGGGTCCAGATCTGCACTCCCCAGGAGCCCAGCTGAAAGCACTTGGGCTTTGATGCCAAAAGATCCTGATGGGTTTTCCTTCTTTATTTTGGCAGCACTTTAAAATTGACGTAGGTGTGAAAACCCAGCCCTGATTTGCTTCCTTCGGGCTGGCTGGGACCAGGGATTGTATTAGGAAATCTCCTGACAACACTGATGCTGAGGCAGAGGGAATGAGGCAGCACACCAGCTTCTCAGGACAGAGAACAGCCACCCACCCTCACCCTGGCTTTCCTCCTGGAAGCCCAGCTAATTTTCCCTTTTGTACACATCTGCTACCAAAACTGATCAGCCTGGGACAGAAGAGCTTGTCCTCAGGTTCTCCTTGCTGGGGGAGAGATTCCAGTACACTGTCAGCATGGCTTTGGCTGAATTCATCAAGACTGCAGAAAAAAACCTGTGTAAATTGATAGCAAATGGTTGGATTAAAGCAGCTGATCCCAGGAAAAGGAGCACAGTTCCCTCACTGGTGCCTGAACAAATCACCATGGTTTCTAGAGACACGGTGCTGAAGTGGCAGTGAACTTAATTTCATGTGTGATGGATTGCAAACTGGAGCAGCCAAACAGCCAGGATGACTGAAAGGCCTCAGCTCCCTTATTCATCTTCTCTGCTTTAGAGCAGAAACACGAGTGCAGAGTGGATGAAAGATGTGCACAATTTTGGAAGGTCTGCCTGCTCTCCCAGAGCAGCTCTGGGGTAGATTTCAAACCGACACGGGAACAATGTAAGCACAAATATTGTGCAATTATGGTCCTGTTTGAAGTCTGGCTGCTCGTTGGACTAAGCACAAATGTCCCAAAAATGGGTCTGTGGCCATTTAAGGTTATTCTCTTCTAGGGATGCTCCTGGCAAACTTGCTCCAGAGGCAGAGCAGAATCTGAAATTAAGGTGAGACCGTGTCCTTGATTCACAGGACGGTTTTGACTGTCCTTGCTGAGACACTGCTGCTGGTTCTGAGCTCAGAGCAGCTCTCACAGGGTCCCTCTCAGCTGCAGGAGTCTCCCAGGAGTCACTCTCCAGCTAAGTGAAAAAACACCTGAGCAAAGGGAGGAGAAGTGCCCTCAGTGTCTCCTGTGACTGCTGAGAACAGCCCCAAAAAGAGCCAGAGGGGTCTGAACAAGAATTCTGCCATTTTGCCAACCTCTCAAGAGAACCAAGGGTGACAAAACAAAACCCAGCTCTTCCTGGGAGTTGTCCAAGGAGACTGTGAACACCTTTGGTTTACAGCCAGAGCTGGAACTCTGAGCAACCTGGGCTAGTGAAAGGTGTGCCTGCCCCTGGCAGGGTGTTGGAATGATCAAAGTCCCTTCCAACCCAAACCATTCCAGGATTCCGTGATTTTAAGTGCAAAGCTTGACTCGAGCCCTGGATGCAGCCCTGAGAAGGGTTTTCTGCAGCACAGCTAATTCCTCTCCCTGAAACAACTGACAAGCCCATAGGCTTGATGTCAGGGTTTATAATAAATGGAAGTGGAGAGCAAAATGTGCCCTGCAAATGTCATGCCTGTGGTTGGTGGCCTTTTCAGAGGCAGTGCTGAGTGAGTAACACAGGCTTGGAGACCCACAGCTTACACACACTGAAATCATGGTCTGCAGCAGCTCTGACAGAGCCATTAAGCCTGAGCTTAAAGCACAGCCATTGGGCTGGCTCAGTAATCAGGCACTCAGAGTTCTGCCTTCCCTTCAGCACATGAGAGAACCTCCAGGAGGGCAGGCAAGCAATGGGATCTGCTCCATACAGAGATTCCTGCAGGCTGCTGAGAGGAGAAAACTTTCTTCTGCCTTAAGGCATCACCCTAAATATCTGAAAATTTAATGTTTGAAACCTTGACATGCAGCTTTTGAAGAGCTGTGCTACTTGTGCTGCCAGCCTTGAATCACACAGATGGAAGCCAAGGAAAGGCCTGGACTGAGACCCAGCTCACACCCTGCCTGGTCCACGTCACTGAGACTGGCTGGAATATATCCAAAGTCTGAGGTTTGCCCTGTAGAAACAAACCCCACAGGATAAATGGAATATCAGGCGTGTAAAATCAATCCCAAGCCAATTCTTCAGCAGATCAACGAAAATCCTGGTATCTCCAGCCCCATGACACATCCAGTGGGTCTTAATTACAAAGACTGATTTGCAAGACCTTCACATGCCCAACCCAGCTCATCTACACCCCTTAAGTTCAAACTTTGGGCTGTTTTCATGGCAGGATGTTGCACTGACATGGACCATCCCTACATGTGTGTCAGTGCTGTCCCTCCCTCTGCTCCCACCTCTCACCTCTGCCTGGAATCCCTCGACCAGGATGGCAACAAGGAGGTTGAAGAGCACGTAATTCCCGAAGGTCATCAGGGCCACAAAGTAGAGAGCTGCCCACGAGGAGGTCGATGCCATCCCGTTGTACAGGACCACATTCCAGTCCTCCTGAGTGAGGATCTGCAGGGAAGGGAAGGGAAGGGATGGGAAGGGGAAGACTCCAATTACTGCTCTCTCGTGCACAGCAACTGCATTCAAACACTGTCTTGGCCATTCCTTCCCTTGCTTTTGACCTTTTCTGAGCACAGTCACTCGCAGGTCTCATGAGATGAGGCAGCAGAAATGTCCTTTATTTAGATCTTTGCATGTGAGAGCTCTGTCCTGGCCAAACCTCCCCTCCCTGCAGGAAGGTCTGACACTCACTGCCCAGACAGGACTAGTTCAGATCCCACATATCATAACCTGAAGGATGCACTGCTCCTAATCCCATCACTTTGTGGAGGTATTGCCTCTTCTGATAACCATCAGAAGATAACAGACCTGAGGCCACAGATCTTGTTTCCTTTCAGGCTGCTCTTTAAAAGGCAACTGGAGCTGAAGGAAAGGGTAAGGGACAGGAAATCTGATGGGATAAATGACACTGGGTGGCTCAAGAAATTCAGGGAACCAAAGTGCTTTCCTTTAGGTAAAAGCACTGACAAGCTGGGCAAAAAAATACACATCTTTGCCAAGCCTTGCTCCAAGGGATCTTCCTCAGGGATTTCCTCCTGCCTTTCCTGGAGCTCAACAATCCTGGGGCCATAGAAAAATGGATGAGAGACTCGTGTTCCACATTAATTTGTGCTTGCAATGGAAATGGGCTCAAAGCCTCCTGACAGCAAGGTGGCTTTGGGGACAGGAATGAAGTCAGCTGCACTGAGTCACGTCACTCAGTAACCTTCACGGGACACAGGACTGAGCCCTTGTGCTTTGTGCCAACTCCAGTTCCCAAGGGACTGCCAGGAGAAATGCAGAAATCTGTGTGTTGGGGAGAGAAAAATGTGAACCTCTGAGGCTGCTGCTGCTTTGCAAGAAGTTCTGCTTTTCCCAGTGAAGCTCCAGACTGGTTCCCACCCTGAGGGATGCTCTGGTGAACACCTGCTCTGCTCACAAACCTGCCCTAATGTCATTTCCACTGGGCTCCACTTGTAGCACTTGGGCTCTCAAGTCTGAGCTTTGAAACAGAAAAAGACTAATCTTTATATTTAGAATGCCCTTGAAATAGCAGCTTCTCGTGGAATGTGTTGCTAATTCTGAGCACAAACCAGATCCTGGCTGCAGAGGAAACACAATTTTTTACATAAAGACTTTCCCAGCACCTCCAGCTCTGATTTGTGAGTGTATTTGTCTCTCCCAGTTACATGAAATTGTTTGCAAAGTGCATTTTTTGGGGAGTGAAGGTAAGACCTGCAGAACAGGGGCAGAATGGGCAGCAGACTATGAACCTTGATCTTATTGGTTATATAAAAGGAAAATAAGGGTAGTTTTCCTTCTTAGCCCTTCCTTTTACTGACAAGAGATATGCACAGTGCTGATTTTAGTAGACTGCTTCTCTCTCAGGGCTTACAGACAGAAGCACAATCTCCCTGCCCTAGTAACTCCACAGTGCCAGCCTGACACTTATTGCAATAGTTCTGTGAAACAAAAAGTCCACATATTCCACATTAAAAGCTCCCTGAGGCCCCAGAACTTACCTGAAATACAGTGACAATGGCCCAAAGCAAGGAATCAAAATTCTTCCTGTCTGGAACTGTGTCTCCTGTATCAGTTTTCAGGCTGAACTTGCACCCAAAAAGGTGCATGCCGAGGATGCTGGAGCAGGGAAAGAGGGAGGGGGGAGAAACACGTTACTGTGGGAAATATGGTTGTAGGGAGGACTGCAGTGACTTTTGGGACACTTTTTTTGGGGACACAGGTTTTGTGTGCCAGTGGAATCCCTCGGGAAGACGGGATCTGCTCCAGTACTGACCTGATCACTCAGCAGACCCTTCTGTGTCACATCTCATGACAATGCTCTGTACTAAAAGGATCTCCTTCTTCTAGAAGATGACAAACCATATTGCCAGCTCCCTAATCCAGCTGGTTTCCAACAAAAGGATCTTTGGAAGCATCATGGTTTCAGACAGAAGTCTTGGGGTCTGTACAACCTCCATCCCAAATATAACACTGGTACAGTCCACTTAGTAACAGCATCCCCAGGCAGAGCTAAAGGAGCCTCTCAGGACCTGAGGAGCAATTGTTGCCTCCTTGTGAACTTCACCCACCTACAGAATTAGGGAATTGCATGACAAACCTCCTGAGAAGGGGCAGACAGTGTGCTGTGAGCAGCCCTGTCCCACAGGAGGCTCTTCGAACCTCCACGTCCCTTAACCAAGCTGGACCATCAATCTGAGGGGACCTGCCGCCTTTGGTACCTGAAGATGAAGATGAAGAGCATGAGCAGCATGCAGAAGGTGGCCACGTTGTCCATGGTCTTCATGAGCACCACGAGCTGGCGGCGCAGGGCGGGCATGAAGCGCACGAGCTTCAGCACGCGGAGCAGCCGGAAGGTGCGGAGCACGGAGAGCCCCCCGTCCGACTGGCCGATGATCTCCCAGACACTGCAGGGACAGCAGGACACAGCTGTGACCAGAGCACCACGCTGAGGGAGCTCCTCCAGCAACCACACCCTCCGAGCCTCTAAGGGGTATTTATTTGCCTGCTTCTTGCCTCTGGAAAACACCCTCACTCCCACACGCGTGTCCGTGCACGACTTATCTCCTCTAAGGCTGGGTTCTTGGCTCTTTAAGTCCCTTGCTTTCTGGGGTTCTTCCCATCTCAGCATGTCCCCTGCCAGGCTGCAGCACTACACTCTGTCACAACCTCCCTTCACCCCCCCAAAAAAATGTGCATCACAACTTTGTACCATGAATTCACATCTACTGGGGTGGGTTGATTCAATCAGGTCACACATTGACCTTCATTCCGGGTCCCTATTGCTCCTCCCTTGCCTGAATCAAAGGGGTGGGCCAAGGGAAGCCAAGAGCACTGCCCTGGTTTGCACCCCTTGGATTCCCTGCCCCAAATGCCTGACTGAGGGGTGGCCAGCACTGCTAGAGAGAAGCCCAGCACTCTGGGGTGCACAAGCTTCTCGCTCACACTCTGTGGCACCCCCACTTCAGGCTGGGACAGTGTTCCCTGGGAGAGGACAGCAGAGCAGTGCCCTCCTCCCCTCCTGCCTGCTCTGGTCCAGCCCGAGCTGTGTTCATTTGGAGAGGGAGGGCACACTGCATGGATAGGGATGCTCCCTGCACTCCTTTCCCAGGACCAGCCACTCTGCACTTCAGTGGAAAATCGCCCACCGTGCCAGATGTGCGGTGTAAATAGACTTTGTTCTCCATCTGCCAGGTCCATTTGCTTTGGACAGCCCTTCTAACGTCAGCATTCCAAAATGCCAGCACAATTATAGCACATCCCAGCCCTGGATCAACACATGTCAGGTCATTCCTGCCCCCCATCCCTCAGCAGAAAAGCCACGGTAGAGAAAGAGCCAGCAGTGACCTGATGACAACGATGATCCCGTCGAAGATGTTGTAGGGGTTCTTGATGTAGCCGAAGATACCGAAGGCAAGGAGTTTCAGGAGCATCTCCAGGGCAAACATGCTGGTGAAGACGATGTTGCTGATCTCCAAGGCGTTGGTCAACTCATCTGGCTATGGGGCAAAAAAGCAACGGGGTCAAAGAGGTGTCCAGAGGGAACGGGGAAGGTTGGAATGTTCTTCCCCCTGGGATTGGTGCTGATGAAGCACAAATGTTCCATCTTCCCCTAGTCCTTCTGGAAAGCCATGGAGGCAGATAAATAAATGCCTGAGGGGAACAGCAGACAAACCTCATGGATAATCCCTTGGAGTCTTTCTGGGAACACAGAATCCCAGCCCATTTCTGGAGCAGCTGCAGAACAACTGTGTCCGATATAGGGGCCAAACGAACTAAAGCTGGGCAAGGTTAAGGTTTGTTCACTGTCCTAAGGTATGATTATCCAGGTGAGTGGCTGGTATGGCTTCTAAGCTGCCATCTGGCCTCACCTGGGCCAGCCTGTTTGTTACCCCAGCAGAACTTTATGGATACTGCAATATCCAAAGCAGGACCACTGGTTTAGATATAGAAATATTCACATTAAAACCATGTCTTTTTCTTCCAGATATCTCTTAAGAGAATCAGCAAAACAAATACCACGTAAAGTCAGTAGGATCAATAGGTTTATGCCCCTTGAGATATCTGTCCCCCTTTGGAAACTGTCCCCCCAAAAATCCCAAAGGATCTTTCCTTCTAAAGCCCTGGTTAGTGACATGCAGCAGACTTAGCCCAAGTGACAGCAGGATGGTCCTGAGAGTCAGGATTCCCTCCAGGATCAATGTGGGGCGCTCTGAGTGTACAAGGCTTCCTGCAGCTTCAATCCAGGGTTTTCCCACTCCCCTGCTCTCTCCCCAGCTCCACATTACCCTGGGCTACAATCTCTTTTTTGGACAGAGCCTGAGACTTTCCTTTGCTGGGAAATGCAGCAAAGTCTGTCCAGCACCCAGCTCCAAAACGTGGCACAGCAGGGACAGGGACAAAAGGAGGGATGGGATTTTCTCACTCGCTGGAGCTGCTCCTTCAAACAGCACCAGGCTCTGCAATGTGCATTTCTACATTTCTAGTTCGAGGCCTGTCCCTTTGCAAGAGAAAATGAGTCTTTTTCATTTCCTTTTCCTCAGTGCAATAACATTGTCTAGGAAAAGGTGTGATTTTCATCTCTGACTCA
The DNA here is from genome assembly GCA_035222235.1 of Margarornis squamiger. Classification (NCBI taxonomy): domain Eukaryota; kingdom Metazoa; phylum Chordata; class Aves; order Passeriformes; family Furnariidae; genus Margarornis; species Margarornis squamiger. The sequence goes on from JAWWTY010000032.1 coordinate 14,426,329, forward strand.
TCTCCTGGACTGCTAATGGTTTCCTTTATTCCCTGTCCCTCATTAGACACCACGGTAAAAATTGGCTGTTTCTTGGGGATGCTGTTGCACTGTTTGAGGGAGAGACCACTGGAATATTGTGGCACCATCACATTTAACTCCACATCCCTCAAACCAAACCCTTGGCAATGGAAGCAGAGGGTGAAAGAGTTAATGTGACTGCAGGGAGAGCCCACACATCCCCTCCTATAGGCAGGCCGGTCTGTGGGCTGCTAATGAACCACCACTCAGAGCTAAATCACTTCATGCAATAGTCTGTCTGCTGCTCAACCACTTATCCAGGAGAAAGCACTGAAAGCTCAGTCCTCATGGTTATAACCCATCCACACCAATTCCCAGTGGACCCCAGGGGAAGGACTGTGCACTTTGCACTTCTTTAGTCCCCAGGGAGCACCTGAGCAGCAGGATCACCTGCCTGCCTCCCTCACCCCTTCCTCACTGCAGGGATGGTGGTTCCCTCCCCAACATCCACCCTGTCCCCTTCCCTGCTGGTGCCAAAACATCCTGGGCAGAGTCTTCCCTCAGCAAGGAAAACACAGCACGGAACCAGAGCCCCAGCAGAGACTGAGCCTGGAACAGCGCTGGAGGCTCTGGATGTCACAGGGTGACAGGGCACCACTCTCACAGTGTCCCCAGGCTGTCTGTCAGGACCTGGCACGTTCAGTGTCCCCCAGGCAGGGTCAGACAAGGGCACTCTGGACACTCAGCACAGTAAGGTGATAAATTCTTGCACCCCTGTGGCAGCAGATGGAGGGTGCTCAGGGCAGGGGGATGGCTCCTTAGTGCCGAGGCTGGGAAATGAATGACCATCATGGGCAAGGAATCACACAGAGTCCCCGAGGCTGGGAAAGACCTCCCACCTCAGAGCCCAACGTGTGCCCCATCCCCACCTTGTCACCCAGCCCAGAGCTCCTTGGACACCTCCAGGGATGGGGACTCCACCACCTACCTGGGCAGTTTCTTCCAAAGTCTGACAGGCCTTTCCAGGAAGAAATTCCTCCTGGTGTCCAACCTGAACCTTCCCTGGTGGAGTTTGAGGCTATGGCTTGTCCTGTTCCTCCTTCCCTGGGAGAAGAGGCCATCACCATTCCTGCAGCACTTTCTGCTGGGAAACATGGAGAACCTGCCCTCTGCTACCTCCAGACCCTTGGTCTCTGCCTCATCCACTTAAGTCAAACTCAGTGTGGTGTCCTCCAAGTTCATCTTGCTGCTGCTGCTGCCAAGAGTCACCATTTCCTCAGGAAAACTTGGAAAGCTGGTGATCACCTCAAAACCCCTAATCCTGGATTCTGCAAATACCGAATCATGAAGGCTGGAAAAAGCCTCTAAGATCATTAAGCCCAACCATTAACCCAGCACTGGTGATAAGGCAGTCTCAGAGCTATTGCCAAAAAAGTGTGTCCAGCCTGAAAAGACGAAGTTGCACAATCCTAAAAACACCCTCAGGTAAATTAAGAAAATTTATAAGTTGCTTTTCTCTAAAATCCCAATTTTTCTAAGCTGGGATCAATCCTCTTCCATGGCCTGTTGAGCACCTGCCATCTGCCAGTATCATTGCTTCAATTGATTTACCAATTTCCTCTGACAATTTGTGCCCTTACTGCTTTGTCTCCAGCACTGAGACTTTTGTTTCGCATCCAAGTCCAGGGAGCGCAGGAGAAAAGCTGCAGTGATCTGTCAGGGGAGGGCAGAGAGGGAGAGCAGAGGACAAGGAGGTGGCCCAGATGAGGTCCCCAAGAGCCGTGAGGAGGAGCTGACCCAGAGCACGGGGCAAGGCTGATGGGCAGCTGGCACTGCAGAGCCAGGCTCAGAGCAGGGATCACGGGTGGTGGGAGGCAGGACCCAGAGGGTGACAAGGACTGCTGGCACGAGGGATGGTGGAGCAGTGGCACGGAGGCAGGACAAGGATGGATGGCCCTGAGTGCTGGCCAAGCTGCTGCTGGGAGCTCTTGGATTATTGGAGTGGAAGCTGAACAGCAGATGAGCCAAACACCCAGTGCTACAGCCTTCAAGTGGAATGACCTTCTCTCGACACCAACTGGAGCCTAGAAAACACTGCCTGGATATTTTTATGCCTCATGAAATGGTTTATTGCTCAGAGCAAACATTTCCCGCTTCTCTCGCTCCCTGATGAGCAAAGATCCAGGAGGGGGGTCAAGGAAGAGACACTCAGAAGCCCCGATGGAGTTGCCCATTCCCCTGGAGTCAGCCACTAGGAGACACTGTTGGTTTGTTCAAACTGAAGCCAACCCCAGGGCAGCAACTTTTCCAGGAGCCTTTTTCCATGGGCAAAACAAAACCGTTGGGTTTGCCAAAACCTAAACTTTTCAGGACAATGATTATTTTTGTCAAACTTCCTGGCCGGGAGAAAATGAAGGTGCAGCTAAACTTTAAAATCATTGTCCATTTTGACCTTCTCAGAGAAGGAAATTGCAGGCTTTTTTTTTTGAGAAGGGTGGGCTCATGAAATGCAACTTCCTTTTGCCAAATTTTTTGTAAATCTTAACAACTCTGACAGGGGAACTACTTGCCCACCACTGGGCTCCAAACTACATCAAGGAACAATTCCTTTTTCAAACTCTCATCATATTTGGGGATCTCTACATCTTTTGCTGCTGCAACTATTGATCTTTACATCGGCCCAGGTTTCCAGAGCCAGGCCAGGCCAGGCGACAACCAGGTGGCATTGCAGGAGGATCCCAAATGCTCAGGAATTCCCACAATGGATGCAATATGGGATGTGCAATATGGGCAGTGCTGTCCCACTGGTACAAGGCTCCACGGTGCCAGACGTGGAGGCTGGAATGGGAATTGTTGGGGACAGGCAGCAAAAACAAGCACAGAGAGTGGTTTAACCCCCAAGTCCCACTGGCAGGTCCCAAATAAAGGTTCAAATCTGAGGATAAACTTCACAGATTTCAGATTCAAATTACCACCCTTTGGCTGCAGGAGTAAGGCTCCCACTCTCCAAGGGAAAGGGGATCCATTTGGAACATTTCAGCATCCTTGAATATGCATTTAAAGAAAGAGCCAGCCTTGACTGCAGGCAAAACACATCCCACCTCCACTCACTCTGAAGGCCATATTTATGCTGCAGAACATTTCAGTGATTCAAAACTCTGCTTTTATTAGGGACAAACCTCAAATGCTTCGGCAGTTCATGCCGAGTTCAGATAAACAGACCAAAAATCCTTTCCTAAATAGTTTAGGTCTGAAAACCTCACAAGACTAGTCCCTTTCTGAGAATCTGATACGCCTGGTTTGAGCGAGGCACAACCCCCAGAGCCTTCCTGGAATCAAGAAATTCAATAAAAGAGAAACCCATAATGGTCAAATTATTGATGCCTCCTCCAACCAGAGAATGAAGAACAGGAGTGGGACTTTGCAGCCTTAGATTCTCTTTGTGCAACTGAACTGCTGCAGTTCTTTGAGGGAGATGATGTCCTTGAGCCTCTTTTTCCTCTTGCCCATCTTCTCCCTCATCTCCTTTGGTTGCTGCATCCTCAGCCACCTATGACACAATTTGGGCTCAATCCCCAGCAGGGCACCGTGGCTGGGACACCTTTTTGCTCTGAGACTGAGTAGAAACCATCACCCCTGCCCCACTCTGGAGAAAAGGGCTCTAGGGCACCCCGTCCTTCCTGCTGAATGACCAGGGAAGGAATTTTCCAGAGTAAGAGATGAGCTTTGCTCCAGAAATCCCCCCCAAAAGCCAAGGCAGCTCCTGAGCCGGGAGAGCCAAGGTGGGCAGAGCCACGAGGAGCAGGAAACAAACCCAGAACATTTAGTCTCCTAAACATCCTTTGCACTGGGGTTGTTTTTTTCTCTAGTCCCGAGCCTAAAGCTGTCAATAGCATTCTGAGCACTTGTTTATGTTGGCTTTTCTGCTTTGTATTTTTAAGCTGAGCCTGCAGAGACTCTGAGCAGGCAGAGCAAAGAACCACCAACCCACGCTTTTTTTTCTGGACACTCCACATTGTTGCCTCTCTTCACCTCAGTTTGGAGCAGTTAGAATTTTCCAGTTACCAGTTAGTGCCCTGCAACAGATCTCACCTGTCTGCAGTCCCTGGCATGACCCTATTTCCCAGAATTAATGCAGGAGAGGCAGGGGGGATGAGGCATCCAGGGACCTTACAGCCCATCCAGTGCCACCCCCTGCCCTGGGCAGGGACACCTTCCACCAGCCCAGGCTCCTCCAAGCCCTGTCCAACCTGGGCTGGGACACTTCCAGCTTCTCTGGGTATCCTGTGCCAGGACCTCCCCACCCTCCCAGGGGAGGATTTGAACATTCCCTGCCCCAGAAATGGAGGAAGGGAAGGAGCTGTGACATCTCCCAAGCAGGGGCTCAATGGAGCAGCAATTCCACGCACAAGAGACAAGGTTGCTCGACACTCTGCAAGCTGCTTGTTTTTGCTTTACAGCCCTTTCATTCCAAGGCCTCAGAAGCAGCTTGGGAAAAGGTCCTCTTTGAGGGAGTTTCAGGAACCAGAGGGTCACAGTGGAAGCAGAGCTGTCAGGGAATGTAAATGACACCCCAGCAAATGTGAAGGCTACATTTTGACCTTTATTTTTCTCCCCTTCTCTTGCTTGTCAAAGTCTAACCCGAATAATTCCGATATTTCTAAGCTAAGCAAACAACCAGCCCAAACAAACAAACAGAAAACCCCAAGCAACTGAGGACCTGGCTTCTTCCTCCTCTGCATTCCCTGCCCTTAAAAAACAGGGATGATGCAAGTGGGTTTTCAGCTTCTGCATTTGAAAACATTTCCCATGTAAACCATTTTGATGTTGTTTATTTACTACAAGATTGGGCTCTTACTGTCTTAAAATCAACTTCAAACCAGTTTAGTCCATTTGGGCTGCAGTTCCAACCACAGCAATTGCCTTCCTTTCATGTGATACAACTTCTCTTCCTAGGGAAAAGGCTTTCCCATGCACATGAGCACAGCTCCAAGTTAGTCACGCTCTCTGGCCTTGGAAAGGGATCAGGGATTTGAACCAGGATGCTCCAGCTCCAAGACTGGACTGGTCACAGAGACCTTTGCTATTCTGAGGTGCCCCTGCCCCAGATTTAACAGCCAGACACCACAATTTCCCAGACCACAAGCCCTGCTCTGGAAGGGTTGTTCTGTCATTAATGTCTCTGCTAAAACTGGGACATCAAGGAGTTTGTGCCTCCTGACGAAAGGAATGCTTTGCTGAGAGATTTCCAAAATGGGCTCTACTTAAAAGTAGGCTGGAAACAGAAGGGAAGAGAGATCTCCTCCTCATGCATCCGGATGGATGTTTCCTCTCTGGCTTTGGAATTAAAAATGAGAATTTATTCTCTCAGCCACCTCTACTCTCAGGTTTTATGCCTTCCTCTAAATGGGATCCTTCATGTGAAGCGATAACACTTTAATTGAAGATAACTGATGGTAATTTTTCCTCCTTTCAATTGACCTACTTGATCTCCTAATGCTCTCTGGAATTGCTTTTACCTCTCTGCTCCATGGCATGAAAGTCACAGCCAATAATTCCATACCCAACTGCAGATGCCAAATGCAAACCAGCTCCTTCGTGGAGCTGCAAACAGGACAGTGGTGGAGGGAGGGAACTGCACCCGGTGTGATAGCTCAGCACTACAACCAGAGCCAGCAGGGCTGGGAGCAACCTGGGCTAGTGGAAGGTGTCCCTGCCCATGGCAGGGGGTGGCACTGGGTGATCTTTAAGGTCCCTTCCAACCCAAACCATTCCATGACTCTGTGTCTCCTGGCTGGGAGCGTTTTCTACAGAAGAAACTCTGGATGCCACATTTTCATCTCCTGCAACAAGAGCCACAGCTCAGAGTGAGTTTGTTCTGTGGGATAATCAACTCTGCCGTAGCTTCCTTAGGAAGCTTCCCAGGCAGAAGGTCCCACATGGCACAACATATTTGCAGTATTACTTTCCCATTTCTCAGTTTCATTCAGCAAAATGCAATTTCATTTCAAGTGACAGAAACGCCAAGCAGGATTAGATCAATTGCTGCCTTCTCCACCCTCCAGAGGAAAGGACCTGGGCAATCTGAAATCTTATCATCAGCAGCAGGCAAAGCTAAAGCCACTGCTCCTGAAAAGTAGGCCAATCAGCTGGATTATATCTTGATGGAGGATCACTTGGTGTGACAGATGGCTCAAAAATAAGCCTTAAAATGAAAGAAACCCCCCAAGCCTTATAGAATAACCCCCCAAACCAGGCCAGAAGTGCTCAGGTTGAGTTATTAAAGGAGAAGTCACAGGAGGAAAGAGCCAGCTCTCCAAATAACCAGGGAGGAATGTGCCCAGGAACACACCAGAGCACCAGAATAGCTCACCTGGGATTGATGCTGGAGAGTGGGCTCTGCCAGCCCTGCTGCACTGAATGGTGCCATGGAAAAGAGGAAAAACAGGAATGTGCCTGAACTGGGACCAGGGAACACCTCAGCGCTGCTCAGTGCTGGGGGCAAGCAACAATCCCCCCTTTGCTCTGGGCAGGAACTGCCCAGGACACAGCACAGCTCGTGTCCCACAGCACAGCAGGAGATGCCTCTGGCAACTTCCCTCTGCTCTGCACTGGGGTGGCCTCAACTCGAATACTGGGGCAGTTTGGGGCATCACAATATAAGGAAGGTGGGAAGCCATTAGAGTGTCCAAAGGAAGGACATGAGGATGGGGAAGGGCCTGGAGGGGAAGAGTGTGAGGACACTGAGGGCACTTGGGGTGTCCAGCTGGAGAAGAGGAGACTGAGGGGAGATCTCATAGCAGGGACAATTTATTCAGGAGGGGCAGAGGAGGGGCAGGCACTGATCTCTGCTCTGTGGGGACCAGGGACAGCACC
>JAWWTY010000032.1:14433304-14459423 GCA_035222235.1 Margarornis squamiger
CAGGGCAGTGGGCACAGCCCCAAGGCTGCCAGAGCTCCAGGAGGGTTTGGCTGATGCTCTGGGGCACAGGGGGTGACTCTTGGGGATGGGGCTGTGCAGGGCTGAGGTTGGACTGGATGGTCCTTGTGGGTCCTTCCAACTCAGCACGTTCTGTGATTCCAGAATGGACCTATTACTGGTCCCCCTTCCCTCTTCTCTGTGGCAGCTGCTAAACACGAGCAGGTTTCTCTCCACTGCCATCCCACCCAGCAGGGCTTGGGTTCCTTTAAGAGCCTCTGGCCAAAATCCAGAGAAATGATACAGCCTGACTCATTCCCATCCATATGCTGGAGGAGTCCTCCAAAGCCCCAGCGAGCCGTGACATCTCCGAGCAGGGCCTGTGCTCACTCCCATCCAACACATTTGCCTTATCCCTCACAGTTAAAAAAAATGCCACTTGCACAAGGAATTATATCCACAAAGCTCTTGCCTACTGCAAGGCTGTTTGTTCCTGACCACTATCTGTGCTGGAGTCCGTCCCAAATGGCCAAAAATCATCAGCCTGATGCCCCAAAGCAGCTTTGTTTCACTGGCTAAGCACAAAGCATCAATTTTAAAAAGGTAATGTGGCATTCATACTGATTTATATTCCTTTTTAAATATTTATTAATAAATGCATTTTTATATTTAGGCTGCAAATATCTTGTATTCCACATTATTAACCAGAAAGGAGAGCTGGACTCTACCTTCTCCCTTTGGATGCAAACTGAGTCACAAGATACCAGGGGCTGGGATATTTAAGAATCAGATCCACACAAAGAACATGGAAATACATTACAGTCCCTTTCAGACACGGAGACCCTGCTTGGGGGAACGTGCCCAGGAAATGAAGGTTCATGCTCGACTGCCTTTGCTAAAACCCTGCAGCCACCCCACAAGTGCCCCCTTGGGGCTGTGCACAGGGATTATGGGATGCCCATCCCAGGCAGCCCTGACCTCACCCACCGAAGGTGGCAGGAGCATGGACACGGAGGGAATAAAGAGCTGTTTCCAAACTCTTTGATGCTACTCGAGCAACGATTCCATGATCTTTATCCACATCCAAACCACTGGCTCGCTCTCTGATACCAGAGACATCAAAGGCCTTTGGGTTGTCATTAGCAGGCAAACTCAATAGAAGTTGTTTACTTCACCCAAGCTAATGGCACTGGAAATATTTAATCAAAGAATGGACACACTCTCTCTATTACTGCCAAGATGATTCAGAAGGGGCCACTTCAATCTATTCTGTCAAACCATTACTCATCCTTTGCTAATAGACCTTTATGGAGAGTCCCTTTGAAAAATGCACATTCGTGATCTGTGGGCTCTGCACTGGTATCAGGACACGGAGCACATCAGGAAAACACGACAGAGGACTCTGATGGGAGGAACAATATGGGGAATGTGTTTAGTCTGTATCTGACAAAGACCTTGACTTAGTCATCTTCTAGCCCAAGGAGAGGAGCTGAAGTGGCTGGATGGGGAAATAAGTTCAAGGAGAGGGTAGTTCTTCAGAAAAATGAGAGCAATCGTCTCTAACTGATCTCTCAGTGCTAAGTGGAAGATGGAAATATTGAAGAAGATTAGGAGAGATATTCTGAGGTTCAAGGATCTTGGGGTAGAAGGAGAAACCAAAAATGCTGGGTGGACATCAGGAGAAAGGCTGGTGGTGTATCTTAGAGAACAGTGGGGTGTTGGCTGAGACTGTCCTTGGGGCACCAGTGTGTGCAGTAAGATGCCAAATGTCAGGACTGCCAAGCTTTTTCTAACTCCTAATCCAATATCCTGTCTCTCACATGATCTTTTCCAGGCTGAACGATCCCAGGTCTGGTTAATCCCAACTAACCAGGGACATTCCCCTTCTAAATGGCACGAACCCACTTCCCACTCTGATATAAGGAGAGTTAATCCTGTCCTAAAGCCTGAGGGTGGACCAGGTGAGTTGAGCTCTCTTACTGTGACTTCTGTGACACTGGACCCTTGGGTTCCTTGGATCCAAACTATGGCCAGGGTGGGAGTAGTTTGGATCCCACCACTCTTTCCATAGGCTCAGAAAGCTCAGGGACATCCTGTGGGGACAACACAGCTTTAGGAACCTCCAACCCTTTTGTGTCCCATGACAGAGCTCCACTTGGTGCAGACCCAGCTTCGATACAGCTTCTCTGCAGCTTCCAGAAACACTCCTGAGGAGCTTAAGATTCCAAAGGCTCATCAGGATGGAAATGATTATCTGCAAACCCACATCTGTAACCCAGGCAGCAGCTCCTCTCTGCTCATCATCAAAGACAGGCTGGGAGCCAGGAGAACAAATTCAGGGGAAATCCACCTTTCCTCCCCTCCAGCAACCCCAAAGCAATGTACAAGCTCCTTTTTGTGCCCCCAAAGCAGAGTGCTGTGCACAGCCCAGGGAGCTGCAGCCTCAGCCAAAGCAGGCAGATGGAACTTTGGAGCCGCCGTGCTGTTCCTGTGAGTGAATTATTGATCCGCTCCTTTAGCCACGAGCATCAGACTAAAGCTGCAATTAAAACCCATCCCCAGTGATCAAAAAGAAAGAGCCAAGACAAAAAGGTACAAACCCAGAGCCTGTGTTTGCCAGCAGCCTGCAGCATGTGCAGCCCGAATGGTACAGCAGGAAGGAGCCGCTCCCAGGAGCTTCTCGCTCTGTCTTAGCTTTTAAATGGGAATCATGGAATGTCCACAGGGATCAGAGTCCGACTCCCGGCCCCGCACAGACTCCCCAGCAATCCCACCCTGTCCCATTGTCCAAGCACTCCTGGAGCTCTGGCAGCCTCGGGGTTGTGCCCACTGCCCTGGGGAACCTGGTCAGTGCCCGCCACACTCTGGGGGAAGAGCCTTGTCCTGAGATCCTGAGATCCAACCTAAACCTCTTCTGACACAGCTCCAGCCATTCCCTGGGTGCTGTCCCTGCTCCCAGGGAGCAGAGATGGAGCTGCCCCTCGGGAGGCAGCTGAGCACCATTCGTGTCTGAGGAACTGAAAAACAACAGCTCCAAGCACCGTCATCCCTCCTGGTCCCTGGACAAGAGCAATTTGTTTTGTTAAGGCAAGACAGGTCAGGTGGGAGCTCCAAGGCAGAGCTGCCCTCCAGCACAGTCGGATCACTCAGACACTGCACTAGGAGAAAGTTTGGAATTACCAAGTGGGAGCTCAAAGCAGCAAGAGAGCTCAGGGACTCGCTGCTCATCAGTTGGTTCTGTCTTACAACCCTGGGATTTTCACCTGGCAGAATTCCTCGATTTCAGTGGAGCCACCACTGAGTTTGGAGATGGCCCAGCACTTCCACATTCTCACCTTCCTGGCAGAAAACCCCAAGGAAAGGAAATCATAACTAACAACCACCAATATACAGAGATGACCCAGGATCAATATTCACAAGAAGTAGCTGTGCTGACTTTGCAATATGTTTCTTTCATAGTATTTACTCGTAACGTTGTGAGAAGAACCCAAAAATCTGGAAAACAGAACTTCAAACTGAGGAGGTGACTTTCCATGGCATTTCTCTCACTCCTTTTGTATGACCAATCCCTCAGCCCCACCCCTGCCCTGGATCTCAGCATGTTTTTATTGTTATGGGGACAAAATGATACAGGGGAGAAAAACGTTCAGTCGTTCTGATTTCACATAATATTAAAATCACTGCTAAAACAATGAAATGCAGCTATATTAGCCCTAATTAAAATGATTGTAACTCACTGCTACCACGGGGCTGCCGTGCCAGGCTGGCGAACACCCCAGGGCAGAGACTGGTGGAGGGGATGGTTTGGTTTTGGGGGTTGTTAGTTCAGCCCTGGTGAGCTGGGCAAAGGGGACTGTTAGCAAACACTAATTACCCTGTGCTAATTATGGCAGCAATAATAACACCTCTCCAATCAGTGAGTGCCGGAGCCATGGAATTATGTGCTGCTGATTGCGAGGGGAGCAGAGAGGCAGAGGAAAGGTAAAAGAGGCAGCACATCCCATCCCAATCCCACCTGGGTGCAGGATCCACGGCAGGAGGAACCCTCCAGGCTCTGGCTCTGCAGGACAGCACCAGGACAGTGCCCAGCTGCTCCCCAGCCCTCCAGGCTCTGCCCCATCCCACAGCCACTGGGGAAAGGCTGTCACACAGGGACAGCTCTGACACACAAACCAGAAACAAGCATTTCCCTGGGTCTCCTGGCACAAATGGGATGTGCTGCCATTAAATCTTTATCCTGCCTCCTGAGAAGAGCTGGATCATTAAAGGACAGTCTGCAAAGCAGCTCCAGCATCTCCTCATCTTCCTGTGATCTGCTGCTACAGCCACTGTGTCCACAGCCATGGGATGGGACCATGGGACTCAGAGGGAATGACAGGATTGAAATAATGGTTTTAAACTGACAGAGGGAGGGTTTAGATTAGATGTTAGGAAAGAATTCTTGCCTGGGAGGGTGGGCAGGCCCTGGCACAGGTTGCTCAGAGCAGCTGTGGCTGCCCCAGCCCTGGAAGTGTCCAAGGACTGGCTGGACAGGGCTTGGAGCAGCCTGGGGTAGTGGAAGATGTTAGGGTTGGAACTGGAGGATCTTTAAGGTCCCTTCAAACGCAAACAATTCAGGGATTCTGTGATTATTTCATCTGACACCTTCCTCCACGCCACTCTCCAGTTTTCCTCCTGGCAGCTTTTCCCATCCCTGCCATGGCTCTGAGTGGAAGTGATGCTTCTCCCAGAGCAGGAGCCACGAGGAGCAGACACACAGGAGGGGCTGCTCCAACCCTCAGCTCCAACCAGGCCCTCACAGCTCTGCCAGGATCCAGCTCCCTGCCCTGGGAGTGGGGCCAGCCATCCCCTCCTCAAGAGGCAACCCCAAGAAAAAGCCAAAGTGATCCAGACCCTCCAAGCAGCGCTATCAGTTCTCACATGAAACAGGCAGCACAGGGTTTGATTTGCAGAGAGTGGGAGTGAAAGGGAATTTAAATGAAGTCTCCTGTGTCGTAGCTTTAATAAACTACTAAAGCTACAACGCCAACCATGTGCAAACAGGGAGCCCTGCGAAAGCAACCGAGCTCGCAGCCGTCCTGCCCTGACGGAAATCCCCCTCCTGGGTCCCCGAAACAGGCAGACCATGGTGAAAGCTGTCAAATTATTTTATGTGTGGGATACACAGTGGATCTCAGGCAATTATTTGCTAAAACCCAGGACTTGCTCAAATGCTCCTGCTCGAGAAGGTGGTGGGTGTTTCCATGGCAATGAGCGATTGCCTTGGTGACCACGGGCTGGCTGGTGCTGCTCAACCACCCGACCTCTGGGCATCTGAGCCCAGCAGGGAGTTTCCTCCTTTGCTGTCTAATGATGGGGTTTAAAATTTGAGTTCAGCCCCATCCAAAAGTTGCCTTAGGTGGTTGTGCAGAGACAGAGAAGCAGGAATTATGACACAGAAGCATCTTCTGTTCTCACCTGCCTCTGGTTCCCAACCCTGAGTTCATCTTTCCATTAGCAGGTGCAAAACAAGCCCAAGTCCAATCCTGGCTGGTCTTGAGCAGTGCTGAGCCTCAATCTATAAAGTAGGAAAGCAAAGGAGGCCCAGGACTTCATTAGCCCAGACATCAAAAGTACATTAATCTGCATTTAAATCCTTTAAAAGAGGTCAGGCAGACACAGTTGTGTTAACAAGGTGAGGAATTGAGCTGGCACATCAAAAAGCAGCTTTGCACACAAATAGGTTTCCTTCCAGGTAAGAAAGTCACCCAGATTTCTGTGCAAGGGTCAAAAATGTGTCTGTGTCTCCCTCCAAACAATCTTCAGCTAAACTTTGTGCTATCACAAAACCTTTCTCCTGAGCTCACAGAGCAGAAAATTGTTGCATCTCCACCTCTGAGAGCTTCCACTGCTTTCCTTTCCTTCCCAGCTTTCAGTGCTGAACACAAACTCCTTCTGAGTGACCCAAACCCGATCCAAGGGAACCATTACACGAGTTTCTTTTCACATTTGCACCCACCCTGCACTCTGCTACTCCAAAGTGGTTTCTATAGAGATGCTAAAAACATGGAGCTGCACGGCAAAAACTTGGGAGAGCAGTGAACCCTGGGCAAGAGGAGTGTGAGGAGTGAATGAGCGACCTGTTAACACAGGGCTGAGGGGAGCGGGGTGAGGTACAGCCCTGGTGACAGGCTCTGCCCAAAGTGACACTGCAGTGAGCATCACACAGGGCTCAGTGAACTGCAGGCAGTGGGGCACTGACATGGAGAGGACAGCCTGCTCCATTCCCATTGGGAGAGGGAGAGATGTGGGCACTGCCAAGGCAGCAGCATCCCTGGGCGTGAAGGGCTTCTCAGAAGAGCAGCTCTGCCTCCTTAAGCTGCACATGGGAGCAGAGGAGTCCAAACCTTGCAACTTCCTACACAGGCTATTTTAGAGCCTTTGAAACAAACCCAACACACAAGAGGAAGGATGAGATGACTGGAATTGTGTCTGGACTGCCCCACAGCCCAACCACAGCAACCTCCAGGGCTTCACCATTTACATCTCTAAGACAGAGCTTTCACATCCCATCCCATCCCACCTGTAAGGTCCTGCTGGGCCAGAGCTCTGGGCTGAACTGGTGCCCACACTCCCTGACACCCAGGTTAGGTCCCAGTTTGGTTCCACTTACAGAACTACAGAATCACAGAATGTCCTGAGCTGGGAGGGACCCACAAGGACCATCCAGTCCATCCCTCAGCCCTGCACAGACACTCCAACAATCCCACCCTGTCCCTCGAGAGCGTTGTCCAAACCCTCCTGGAGCTCTGGCAGCCTTAGGGCCGTGCCCACTGCCCTGGGGAGCCTGGTCAGTGCCCACCACCCTCTGGGGGAAGAACCTTTCCCTGGGATCCAACCTGACCCTGCCCTGACACAGCTCCAGCCATGCCCTGGGTGCTGTCCCTGGTCCCCACAGAGCAGAGATCAGTGCCTGCCCCTCCTCTGCCCCTCCTGAGGAAGCTGTAGACAGGTATGAGGTCTCCTCTCAGTTTCTTCTACTCCAGGCTGAACCAGACACGGAAAGACTCATGGACACAGGCAGAACATCACATCTTGTGTTGACACAACTACCTCGAGCCACACAGAACCCAACCCTGAGTGCAGTGACCCTAAAGAGACACAAGCCCTAAGCCTCTAACAAGACCTTCTGTACCAAGTACACTATTCCCAAGTACATTTGATATTTCCTGACAGACAAAAGCCCTGTTTAAACAAAGGCTAAAAGCTATTTTGTCTTATTTAAGCAAATCTCTATTAAAATTGACCAGCCAGCCCTTCACCCTTCAGTCTGTGCAGCCACAGGAGTGAGGAGGGACACAGGGACAGCAAAGTGTGGCAGGGGACACTGCACTGCCTGCTGTGCCCGGGCTCTTGTGGGGAGAGGCAGAGCATCCCTGCTGCAGCCACAGAAATCAGGACATCTGTTTTAAGAGAACACACAAGAAATGGTCTGGAGCATCTTCTACCTCCTGATGAGTGGTCACCCCTGGGATTTGAACATATGGCTGCAGCAAGCCTGCTTAGTGCCAGCCTGATCCTTCAGCTATTAAACCATCTCCTCAGGCTCTGTATCCTGTGCTTTCTGTGTACATCATACAAGGCACACGAATTTGATTTGGGGTTTCGAGAATTTCAAACGAGGATATACAATTAGAAGAGGATTTGCCTGGGATCATGATAAATAACCCTGGGCTGGAGAAGCTCAGGAAATATGTGTTCTTCACTCAGGTGGGATGGCACAAAGCCTTCTGCAGGGCTGTCTTACATGCTTTCCCCGGAGCCCAAACTTGTTAACCTTCATTTCACTGCGTGTTTTCGGAGGAGTGACAGCTGCAGCCATAAATACAACATTCAGATTTTGTGTCAGAGTTAAAAAATCCAATATGTATGAAACCCTCTGCTATTACACACCGGCTGGCAAGGAGGGGGAAAGGAGTGGGAGGGAACCCAGAGCATCAAATCATTTCTGAAAGACAAAAGGACTTGTGCAAGCTCAGGTGGGAAAAGCCGCTCCAGTGTTTGCTGCCATGGCATTACCTGTCTGTTAGGCTGAGCCTGCCTGTCCATCACCCTCCCACAGCTCCAACTTAGTCTCAGGAACAGGGAGAATCTGGGCTGGAGCAAGGAAGGCGCTGAGGAACATCCTCAGCCATGAAACTCCCCACACTGCAGCAAGAGGGAGATTCCTGCTACTCTGGGGAGTGTCTGGATATGTTGGGAATCCGGCAGTGGGAAGGAAGGGATGTAGATAACATCATTCCAGCCTTGAAAGAGGGGACACAGTTAGGGAAGGAGAAGAGGAATGGGACTGCTCTTTTGGCTGTCTTTGAGAAGCGTTTTGGTGGGTTATATTGCCCTCAGGGGAAGGGGGGAGCCATCCCCCTCCATCACCTCTGGCTTCAGATGCATCCAGAGGCATCCTCAGCATAACCTGGGATTTCTGGCAGGGATCCCCCTGCACTTCCCCCCCCTGCAGCTCAGTCCCTGTCCTCTGGCACCGCAGCAGTGGGTTCCTGCCAGCACTCCAATGTTCCATGTCAGGAGTTCTGCTTTAAAGACATTCGAGATGCTGATCTCTTCTTCTGGCAGCTTCAGGAGCCTTTAGCACAAGTGAGGGGCCTTCTGCAGTACAGCCCCATAACACAGGCCCCTGGCAAGGAGAGACCTGCCCAGCAGCCCCCACTGCTCTGGCCTCTCTGGCTCCAACTCATTTCCACAAATGACTTCAAAGTGCACTGCCAGCAGCCCTGAGGATGCTCCCAGGATGGATGTTCTGTCTCTGAACCCTTCATGAATAAAAGGAAAACTCTTTTTCTCCCCCATATCCTGTTCTCTCCCTGTGGTTTGATTTATTCCTCTTATTGGTTGGATTTGGGGCAGCTTGGAGCTGTAAAATTGCTGCCTAAAATTTGGATAGTGGAGAGCAAGACATACTTGGGGAACACAGAGCCCTGATCCCATCAGCAAGCTCCAGGTAGAGCTCCCAGGAGCAGCCAGCACGTTGGGGCTTCACAAACCACCTCAATCCAAAGGGTGTGTAAAGGACAGACAAACCCATGTATAGCCATGCCCACAGTCAGGGAATTACAGGATCCATCTGTCTGCAAAGACAATTCCCTATGGAGTATATAAAATAAACTACTTTTCTTTCTGCTGCTTTCTTCAGGGGCAACTACAGGGAAAAGTTTGGGATTTTGTCTGTGTGTGGGACACGGAGAGGACAAGGACAATGAGAGAGGAAGCAATAATCTGTACAGGGATCAGGCAGGAGAGAAAACTCCTGAGAAATGCCTTCCTGGGGGAAGGAAACCAAGGGGCTCCTGCCCCATCCTCCTTGGAGGCAGAGTCCTTCCTCTAACTCTCTAACAAGCTCCACCACTGATGCTCCAAGGCCTGTGCACAGTGTTTTTCCCAAATTGGGAGTCAGGCTGTCTTTAGGGCTGTAAACCAGACAGAGCAAACAAAAACAGAGCTTTCAAAGAATGCCTGAAGGAATGCCAAACCTCCCTCATCCTTCAGCAAGTCTCACTCCTTTCAGATGCTGCTTTCTCCTCCCACCTCTCAAAACCACTCACAAAAACGTTCATCCCCTTGTGTCCACTCCTGCTGCATTTGGGTTCAGTTGGGGTTCTGAACTCAGTTCCAGAGTCTACCTGTGACTTCCAGGCAAATTAGGAAAAAGGTGCTTCCCTAGGAAGGTGGGCAGGCCCTGGCACAGGTTGGGCAGAGAAGCTGTGGCTGCCCCATCCCTGGAAGGGTCCAAGGCCAGGTTGGATGGGGCTTGGAGCAACCTGGGCTAGTGGAAGGTGTCCCTGCCCATGGCAGGGGGTGGCACTGGATGGGCTTTAAGGTCCCTTCCCACCCAAAGCACTCCATGAATCTACGATATGAGGTGGTCCAGGAGAGGTGCAGGGCTCTGTTCCCATTCCCACTGCAATTATTACTTGTAATAACACAGAATCATTAAAGTCCTCCAAGATCATCAAGTCCAACCTTTGACCAAAGGCCACCAGCCCACTAAACCATATCCTGAAGTGCCACGTTGACTCATTCTGGAACACTCCCAGGGCTGGTGACCCCATCACCGCCCTGGGCAGCCCCTTCCAAAGCTTAACCACTCTTTTGGTGAAGAAATTATCCAAACCACTCTCTCCTTCCCACCACTCCAGGGCACGATCCTCTCCACACCTTGCCAAGGTGCTTAAGCACATTTTCCTGCCCCCATGGGCTGTTTGGCTGGCTCAGTGTTTTCCAATTCCTCCTCTGCTGTTCTCTGCTGGCCCTGCTCTTATCCCAGCTTCTCTCCAGGAATGCAGCTGGGAGGCTGGGAAGCTGCTGCCATGTGCTTGGGCACAGTGGTGTCCCTGGAGCTGCTGATTGCAGCTGCCACAAGCCACACACTCCAGCTCTTCCTTGAACCTGGATCTCGTCATCTCCCAAACAAGGGACTTGCTTTGGAGCACCTGATCAAAGCCAAGCTCCTCTGACAAACCCACTCCCAGATGAAAAGAGCAGAGCTGGCAGCCAGCAGGAAGGCACAGACTCAACACAACAGCACTCTCTGTTTGTGACAGCCACTTTCTGCATTCCAGGCCCCCTCCCACCCCCGTGTCCCCCTGCCCAGCTGTGCCAAAGCTCCCTGTCCTGGGGCACACTGGAGCCACTGCCACGCAAGATTTGGGCTGGCCACCTGTGGCTGTGATTTACACCCATTCCTGATGAAATGCAGCTGGCAAGTGCACTCTGCTTTCATTCTCAGGGCTGTCTTACACTTGGTTTATTTTACCTGCCAGCTGAAATGCAAACAATCTGCCTGCATTCTCCACATCCCAGCCCGCTGTCATCATGTGGGGCTCGTGGGGCTCAGGAGCCTTGCAGGGCACTGGGACTGTCCCTGTGTGCCCCAGATGTGTGCACATCTGCTGGGGCCTGCAGCCTGGGGGGCAGGTCCTGGTGCTGAGCACATCTCCACTTTCCACACAGCAGCCTGTGCTGGGAAGGCTGTTCCTGTCACCTGCTTGCAGTGAGGGATGTGATTTATGTGGCCCATCCCTCACCACAGAGAGCAACTAATGGCACAAGTGAGGGGAAGGAACTGGTGGGAAAATGTGCCCACAGTTCCCCAGGGAATATCTGAAGTATTCCCCAGGCTAATGAGCACATCCACAGGAACCAGCTCAGACTCAAACCCCCCTGTTGTTGTGCCTCTCCCCCAACTGCTCAGCATGTCAGCACTCTGTGAGTTATCACCCTGAGTGTCTGCACTGCAGAGGTGCTGGTCCTGCCTGCTGGAGGCACAGGAATGGCAGGATCTCATATGCCTTCCCTTATATAGTAAAAGAAAATATACCAAGAACATACGATCCAACAGAAGGGAAACAGAGCAGAGGAGGAGTCAGTTAAATGAGAGAAGAGAGCAGGAGGGAGAGGAGGCTCCATGAACACCCCTCGTGGCAGACCCCACATGGAAGGGCATTCCCACCCTTTGCCACGACAGCTCAGCTCCAGCAGACACCGATCCAAGCCCAAGTCAGGACACCTGAGAGTGTCTGCCACCAGTTCATAGCACCTTGTCTCTGCTCCCTGATTGCCTCTGCTGTGGGAATGACACCTTGCCAGGTGTAAGTGCTGCAGGCTCTTGAGCAGCTCTGCAGCCTGGACTGTGCAGAGGGATCCCCCAACTGCTCCTGACCTGACAGTGTCTGTCTGAAGAGAAGGGGGCCTGGATGAAGGGGGTCTGGAGAGCAATAAAATCTTGGGGCACAGAAGGTGGAAAACAGCCCTTTCTTCCCCAAGTTCACCAGACAAAGCCCTTTTCTTCCCTCCCGAGAGGTGGAGATGGGATTCAGGTTATCACAAGCTTTTTGCTGAAAGAGCCAGATTTCCATCCCAGTGTGTGTTATCCACTGACCAAACCAGAGCCTGGGGAAAGCCCTCTTACTGCTGGGACCTCAGAGAGGGTGCAGGGAAGGGACAGCTTGGAATGCACCTCACACCCCCAAACACATCAACCAAAGGACTGCTAAGGGCACAATAAGTCTCACATCATCTCTGCAATAAGCACAAACACGTGGGGTGGAATTCTCCCATCCCTGGCTGGGCTGGGGGAATCTGTTTTCTGCAAGTCCAGCCAGTGTGTGAGTTCTTAAAATCAGCTCCCGCAGAAATCTGGAAGAGGGAACAAGTTTTACTAGCTAGAAGTGGGAATCTCAGATCAGGGTAGTATTTTATTGACTCACAACTCCAAAGGAATTTAAGCAATTTGCTTCAAACACTGCTGAGAGATTCTCCTCTGCTTTCTGAGTAAGTGCTGAGCTTTCCACGCCAAACCAATTTCTCAAGGCAAAACTGACAAATGCTAAAGCAGGACGTCACCAGAGAAGTGAGTCGCTCCTTCAAATCACAGAGAATTACTTTTACTCCAGAATAATCAAAAGTGCTCCTCAAAGCCAATCCTTCTCTCCCCCTGACAAGCCATGGACCGCTGGGTGCCCCTCAAGGTCAGCTCCAACCTGCTCCAAAGGCAGCTGCTCCGAACCAAACCGCGCCACGGATGAGGGATCAGAAAAGCAATTAAAAGCTCTTTGAACAGCAATAGCTTGGAACAAATACTAATTTGTACTTCTCTTCTGAGAAGTGAATATAAAATAGCGTTTCTAGTGCCATTTGATGTAAATTGAGCCTTTTATGTGGAATCATTACAAGTATCAACAGCTACTTCAGCAAATTCCTCTGGGAAGCCAAGGAGGGGGCCTCTTCTTACAATTTAAACCAGAGGGGCTCGTGGATGCTTTCAGAGCTCTGCAGGGGTAACACCAGCACTTCTGGTGGACAGATGAAGGACTCTGTCCTTCTCCTGGATAACCACGGAGCTGGGAATCAAAGAAAGACAACAAGCAGCAATTATTTCCTCTGAGCAGTCAGCCAGGCTGGGTCAGGGACAGAAAGCAATCAGCTTTCAGTGGCTGAGAGGCACTGGGCAATGTCCTGGGACAGGCATGCCTTTGCCAGGTATCCCACTGCCCTCCCCAAAGGCATGGCAGAGGTCATGGCTCTGGAGTGACTGCCCAGCTGCTCCTCACACACTCTGGAGCACTGCCAGCTGCAGGGAATGCATAACCAAGGCACCCAATGCACTGGAAGGGCCTGCAGGATTAATGCAAGGATTGCCTGCTGTACTTGGCTTTTCCTCATGTCTTCGAGTGCTGTAAAATAAAGCACAGGAGGAAAAAAACCCGGAATTCCAAACCAGGCAATTAACATTTGGAATCCAAGTTGGGCTGCTGCTAACTAAGAGCATCCTGTGACCTCCTAATTCCCAGTCACGTCCAAAGTGCAGCTGGAGCAGGAGCTGCCTGTTAACCCACTCTGCTGCTGCTGACTGCAATCCCAAAGAAACTCGCTTCCCATCGGGAACTGCCTCCTGCTACCTGGATCTCCTGCCACAGAGGGGATGTCCTACCATTGAATCTTTATCCTGCCTCCTGAGAAGAGCTGGATCATTAAAGGACAGTCTGCAAAGCAGCTCCAGCATCTCCTCATCTTCCCATGATCTGCTGCTACAGCCACTGTGTCCACAGCTGTGGGACAGGACTCTGGGCCTCGAAGGGTTCAAAATAATGGTTTTAAACTTGCAGAGAGTGGGTTTAGCTTAGATGTTAGGGAGGAATTCTTGCCTGGGTGGGTGGGGAGGTGCTGGCACCCAGAGCAACTGTGGCTGCCCCAGCCCTGGAAGTGTCCAAGGCCAGGTTGGACGGGGCTTGGAGCAATCTGGGCTAGTGGAAGGTGTCCCTGCCCATGGCAGGGGGTGGGACTGGATGAGCTTTAAGGTCCCTTCCAACCCAACCCATTCTGGTTAGGTTGGATTTCAGGACAAGGTTCTTCCCCCAGAGAGTGGTGGGCACTGAACAGGCTCCCCAGGACAGTGGTCATGGCCCCAAAGCTTCCAGAGCTCCAGGAGTGTTTGGACAACACTTTCAGGGACAGGGTGGGATTGTTGGGGTGTCTGGGTAGGGCCAGGCGTTGGACTGGATGATCCTTGTGGGTCCCTTCCAGCCCAGGACATTCAGTGATTTCACACAGACCACCCTCCTGTCTTGCCAAAGGAGCTCCCAAAGCTCTGCTAAAGCCCTCACATCCCCCTGCCCTGCAGTTACAACAAGGGCCAGAAGCCCACCAGGCTTTGCCTCCAGCCTGGCATCTTCCATCGGATTCCCCCATGCAGAACACATGGACAATGATGCTCCACTGCCTCCAGAGGGCTCCGTGACACTTCTCTGCAGAGCACAGCCGTGTCCCAGGATGAAAGGCAAGATAACACAGGCCCAGCACTGCTCTATCTTCCTCACCATATGCTGCTCAGAACCCCCAGCCCTCCCACACACAGCATTGATGCCTTGGCTCCCAGCAGCACTCAAATCAAAATGTCTCTGCTGTGCCCATCTATTTGCAAAGCCACTGACGACTAGGAAGTCTGACAAGCTGGGAAACAAAAGCAAGAAGCCATTACTAATTTTTAGAAAAGGAACTGGGCATTTCCTTACAGACAGTGAGGTTTGGAGAAGGCTTTTCTTTGGCTGCTGCTGCTCTGGTTTGTTTGCAGCCCACTGTGGCTGAAAGGAAGTGGCAAAAGTCAAGACCAGGGCACCTGCTTGGGCTGTTCCACCCTGAATAAGTGGTGGGCAGTGTTGGTGGCACAGGGTGCCCAGAGAAGCTGTGGCTGCCCCTGGATCTCTGGGAGTGTCCAAGGCCAGGTTGGATGGGACTTGGAGCAACCTGGGCTAGTGGAAGGTGTCCCTTCCTAGGGCACAGGGTGGGACTGGATGAGCTCTAAGGTCCCTTCCAACCCAACCCATTCCAGGATCTCAGGATTCTGTTTTGCAGGGATTCAGGGCCCAGGAGACCCTCTCCCATGCTGCTGTCAGCTGGCACAGAGCACAAGCCCCCCAGCAGGAACCCCCAAGCTCTCCTTCCAGGGTAATACTGAACAGCTTGGTGGGAGCAAAGAATACAAAGAACCACAGAATGCTCCCAAATCCTTATGACTTTTGGGGAATGACCTCCAGGTTTGCCCTTGGGAGGATGGAGGAGACAGTGGCAACACCCATACCTGGTTACAGCCTGGGGAAGGCTCACACTTCACCCTGTAGGAGCTGCTCCGAGCAGGGGGACTGGCCAGCATCTGCCCCTCAGGAACCAGAAAGCTGGGATTAAACTGTTTTTCCTGGCAATGCTCATGGCTTACCCAAACAGAGCTGTTCTCACCTCCCCTCCATCCCAACACCACGCCGTGGGTCAGACACCTCCTCCTGATCCCCACACAAACCACCCGCACCCCAAGCATTGCAGCCAATTCTCACACCGGGGGGCTGTGGGTTCCCAAATCACCCCACTCTGCCCCAGAAGCCCCACACTTTCCTGCCAAACAGTTTGAGAGCCCAGAGCCATTTCCTATTGCTTTTGGACAGCCCCTCAGCCTCTGGGACACAAGGAGAGGGCTTGGGTGAGGTGTCACCACGCTGGCTCTGACAGCTCCACGCCTCATTGTCCCACTGTGGCCCAGGGACACTTCGCAGTCAGGCACGTGGAGGGACCTTCACAGGTTTCCCTTCAAAACAGCTCCCTTTTTATTGGGCCCATGCTGGGCAGGCCTGGCAGGAGCCTGATGCTCCCAAGCCAAAAGCTTCACAGTCTTTATTGCCATTGGCTTTGAGATGGTTTAGAGCAAATCTTTTACAAGGTAAAATCCAATATAAACCTGCCGGCTACAGCTTTCCCGTGTTAACAGCAAGGATGTCATCATCCCAATTTACCTTTATCCCAGTGACTGGGGACAGAATCCACGGGATCCCTGGGTTTTCTCACTGCTGCCTGCCTAAGGTTTTCCCCCAGCTCCCACCACAGCAATATCCAAGGGCTGACAAAGCTGTATCCACCTGACAAATGAGTATCCATGCAGAAAGGCAGCTGCCATGAGGAATGAATGGTCTATTCAGAAGGTATTGACAAGGTGTATTTCCCAATTTTGAAACCTGTTGTGGAATAACTAACCAGAGAGAAAGCTGACAGCAACAGCTCTATCCTGCTTGGGTTTGGGCATTCTCTGCTGGAACTCTGAACTGATTTTTGTTGCACAGTTGAGGTTTGGGTGTTTTGGCTTTTCGGAGCAAAAATACATCTCAGCATAGAATATGGGGGTTTAAAGCACAGCAGTGGAGAGAAAAATCAAGCAGCAGCACTCCAGGGGATCGTTTGTCATGGTCCTGAGCAGGCCTTAATCCTGGGAAATGATGGAGAAGATGAGGCAGAGCCTTCTGTCCTGCCTCTGGATGTATTATGCTGCTCTGTCTGCCTTTCCTCCTCACTCCTGAATGGTCAGACCATTCAGGAGATGAGGAACACCTTTATAAATAACTTTGACTTGTCCCTGATCCTGCAGTGATATTTTGGGGGAGCGCTGGATGAACCTTTGACTACCCACCTCCGAGAACATCAGTACCAGGATCTCCTGGCCTCACTGGGATGCATTTCCTGCACCTGATACAGAGGAGGCGCAAGAAATTCCAGAGCAGGTCTTGAGAAAACAGTTGAAAATTACCGTTTTTCTGCGAGAAAGAAAAGGCCAGAAGAACATAACTCTCCCAGAGCGACCAACTGGAGATACTGAGATGACTCACCCCCCTCTCCTACTGCACAGCCCCTCCAGCTCCCATCAGCCAACAAGGACAAGCTGTCCTCACTGCCAGCACCACTCTCTGCCATCACCACGCTCAGGCTAACACGGGCAAGAACAGCATGATTTCTCTCCAAACACTTGCAAGAAAGACCTACTTGCACCCTATGAGATCAAATTAAAGGTTTTGGAGCCCTCAGGGAGAAACTAACCTTTTTTTCCTCTTTGCTGTTTTAACATTGCCTGATAGTTTAAGCCTTTATTTAAAGGTCCAGGACCAAAGAGGAAATGTCTGTCTGGGCTGTCTGCGCTCCAAGGTCCACTATGCACCATCACCATCAGACCAACGGGGTGTTTCCAGCAGAAGAACTCATGTTCATATGAATAATTCACGGCCAACAAGCAGCCAGGCTCTGAGCACACATGGCCCACACATCCCCTGAGGCTCTGCACACCTCAGCAGCGCTGCCAGCCACCCTCCAGGTGTTCCACATGCCAAGGATGCTCCTGCTCATCACACACGTGCAGCCCCACTCGGTATTTCCAACTGGCACAAAAATCCCTTATTTCTCCTCTGACATGGCTTTGGGAGTGATGCCACGAAACCCCAGGCCCTGAGCCCTCCCCCCTGTGGTGCCCCACTCACCTGCTCGTGGTACTCGATGCCCATGCTCAGGGTGTTGATGAGGATGGCAATCATGATGCCGCGGTTGAAGTACTTGCTCTCCACGATCTTCTTCAGCTTGCTGCCAAACGCCTTCCACAGCCGCGCCACCTTGTTCCTCTCCTTGGCCTTCTTCTTCTTCCTCCTCCTCCTGCCCCGCTGCTGCTGCAGCTGGTCCCGCTGGTCCCCATGCCGCACGTCCTGCGTGAACTCGTAGACGCCGTTGCCGTCGGAGTCGCAGCTCTCGGAGTCGCTGAGGGCGAAGTCGGGGTCGTCCAGGAGGCTGGCACAGAAGGGGCACTCCTGGAGCTCGCAGGTCAGCGTGGGGCCAGGGGGGCTGGCCAGGGGGGTCCCGCTGAGCCCCGACAGCCGGCTGGGCGTGCGCCGCAGACCTGCAAGGGATGCACGTTCCGTGAGCCCCGGGCACAGCAGCTCCTGCCAGCTCCTCAAAGAGACCCCACCACGGCATCACCAAGGTTGGAAAAGACCTCCAAGATCGTCGAGTCCAACCTCTAGCCCATTAAAGCATATTGTGAAGTACCACGTCTGCTTCACCTGTCTGGCTTGTGGGGGTTCTTGGAGGTGTTTTCTGAACACTTCTAAGGGTGGGGACTCCACCACTGCCCTGGGCAGCCCCTTCCAATGGTCAGCCATTCTTTTAATGAAGAAATATTCCCTAATTTCCAACCTGAACCTCCCCTGGCACAGCCTGAGGCCATTCCTCTCCTCCTGTCCTTGTTCCATGGGAGCAGAGCCCAGTGCCCACCTGACTCCCCTCTCCTGCCAGGGAGTTGCAGGGATTGAAAAGGTCCCCCCTGAGTTCCTTTTTCTCCAGGCTGAGCTCCCCCAGCTGCTCCTCATAGGAATTATTCTCCACATCCTAAAAAAGCCTTCCAGCCACCCATCTTGCCTCATTTTCTCCTGATTTCCTTTCCTCCCTCCATGGGGTGCAGGGGCCTCTTCCCAGAGCGTGGCACCCCTTCTGTGTCCTGGGCTGCAGGAAGGCTGAGGGACACACCTCTCCCTTTCAATTACTCCTGATTATCTCTGCCCAGGCTCACATCATTAGTGATATCTGAGTGCTATCAAGCTTTTACACCCAATTTAGCCAGTGCTTCCATTTAGCTCATAATGAGGAGGGAGAAATGGACCAAAGGTGGCTACACAGCTCAGAGAGTCACGTAGTCCCTTTGGTGTCCTTCCTCCCTCCTTCCTCCCTCCTTGAGCCTCTCTTAAAGCTCAGGTGAATTCCTGCTGGAGGCACAGCACTCAGAGCTTGGGGTGTTTTAAAATCAAACACATCACCACATGTTTTGTGGTGTGAGGAGAAGTGCTGACTGCCCTCGTGGAGCCAGGCAGTGGAGAGCACAGGGGACAAGTGGGACAGGAATGATTTGGGTGAACTGGGATTTTATTTCCTCATACTTAGGAACTGATTTCTTAGTTTCCTCAGATTTAGGCATCCAATTCTTACTTTGCTTATATTTAGCAATGAGATATTAATGGCATGGAAAAAAACCCCCAACATGAACACAATCTTGGGAGTGTGGGATCCTTCCTACAAAATGCCATTTGAGCTTCAGTGAGAGTTTCCCTTGAGATTCAGTGGAAGAAGTCGAGGGGACAGTTTTCCCCTATCATGGGATCATTAAGGTTGGAAAAGAGCTCCATGATCATCCAGCTACTAACCCAGCACCATGGTCACCACTAAACCATACCCCAGAGTGCCACATCCACATGCCCCTGTCTGGAGATTGGATGGGGACCACTTGGACCAGTTTTAGGGAGTCCCAGCTAAAAGCAGCAGATGCTCCTGGAGCTTGGAGCTGACCCAGCAGGAATGCTGATTGCAGCCACTCCTGGCTGAGCACATCTTTCAGGAGGAGGCAACACCAAGCAAAGCCAAAGCACCCCGTTTGCTTGGAATCTGGGATGTGACAAGAGTCAAAATACATTCTACTTGTCTGAATGTCACAGAGACATCCCTGGCCTTCAAAACAGCCTTGAAAGGCAGGCCTGGCCTCCTGGTCCTTACGTCAAAGACACCAGGAGCATCAGGAGTGTTTCCCCATGCTCAGCCTGCAGCAGCACTGCACACCAGCAGTGTTCCTGAGCAGGACTGATCCAGCAGGGAAAGACTCAGCACAGCCACAGAGCACGGATAACAGAGGCAGTGGCCTTTCCAGCCAGCTTTTAATGCTATCAAAGTGTTAAAAACTATATGAAAAACACTGGCGCCGCAGATGTCTTCAAAATACCAGAGTCTCCTTGGCTGGCTGCTAAAATAACCTCCAGCATTGCAGGGCACGAGAACACGGGGGAACAGCCTGTACTTTATGCTGTTCAAATCCACAACAAAAGAAGGGAAGAGAATACTCTCTCCCACAATTGCATCTTTCCCAGCAGACACCAACCTTGTTTCCAGCTGGGGCTGTGAGTGCCCTGGCTGCTAATGCCTCCTTAATGCTCTCAATTATCACTTCTGTGCTCCCCTTGCTCAAGTCTTGCAGTGAACAGACTCTGCTTGTTGACTTGCAAGAGGAGAGAGAGAATTCAATGAAACAGCTCTTTGTTTGCCCAAAAAGGCTGAGAGCAGGAGGGCTGGCAGAGCTCATGAGACCACCTCACCTTCCCCACCGAGAACAGGGCAGGACCTCACATGGCTCCTTGGCTGAGTTTGGGGATGGAGAAACATGAGTTGGGAGCTGTGTCTGGCAGAGCTACACCCTCAGGAGCTGGTTTCTTTGGCCCTGGAGACCAGCCTGAAGCCTGGAAGTCATATCCATCACCCCTGGCGTATGGAGATGGTGGTGATGCAGAAATGGATCCAACAGGGTTGGGAAGGAGGGCCTGGAAAGAGGCAGAGCCATGGAGGGGAAGAGCTGGGCACTGACACATGGTGTGACAGGAGTGGGAAGGAGGGCCAAGCCATGGAGGGGAAGATCTGGGCACTGCCACGTGGTGGGAGAGGGTCTACAGCTGGACCTGGCTGCTCTGCATCCCTTCCGTGTGCTCCTCAGGGGATGGATAAGCAGCTGCTCAACAGCCAAGATCAGCAGCATCCACCCCTTCCCCCAGCTGTGACCACACTTCTCAAAGAGACAAAACAATTCCAGGAGATTCGTTTGAAGGATTTTGGCATCCTCTGGGCCGAAATCCCTCTGTGAGAAGAGGACATTATAATTGACTTGTTAAGAACAACTCAATCTAATCTCCAGCTTTCAAAGAACCACCACAGGCTACGTGAAAATCTCCAGCATTGCTGAATTGGCCCTGGGATGTCACAGCTGGGACTGAGATCTGGGGCTTTCAGAGGTCTCCAGCAGCAGCTCCCCTGGCAAGCACAAAGATCCAAACCTCTGACTTCACCACTCTCCTGCTCCTCCTTGCCTTCCTGGTTCCAGGCTGCTGCAGAGCCTGGGCTTTTCTCTCAAGGTAAATGCACATTCTCCCATTCTTCACTAATTTGCACAGCTAAAGAGGAACGAGTGATTCACATGAAGTCCTTGCTGCACAAGAGAAGAACAGTGGAACTAACCTTGCCCCCTCTGCCAAGCTCCCAAGTGTTCAGGAGTGGCTGCCGAAGGCAGTTTCCATAAACAATCCACTTACCCTTTTGTATGGTCAGTCAGGAAAAAATATTCGCAAAGACAAGCCACCCAACCTCTCTGGCAAGTGACCTTTCCTGTGATCCACCCCCCACCAGCTAGGCTGGGGTTTTTTTCAGCACATACATCACTAGGGTAAATATTTGTGTCCATGCACACGCAGATAAACAGTTTTGGAAAACAGAGGCATTGAAAAAAACAGATGAGGAGTCTGGCTTGAAGAGACTGAAAAATAGAAGCTGCATCTTTATGACTTTTTACTGTTTGAGGGCTTAAGGCTATTTGTCAGCCTTTAGCTCCAGCCACGAGGACTGGAAAAACATGGTGCAAAACAGAAACCTGAGTGCTGGGTGTCATCACTGCTCCCGTGGGTGATTTGTATGCCAAGGAGATAAACCCTCCCCAAGCACTCTGGTGTGGCTGCAGTGGGTACACAGAGGGATGGGACTGAGGGACAAAAGAGTCCCCCAGAATGCTCCTCAGACTGAATGGAGCTCCAAATGTGCGGTCACACCCAGTCCCACATTTCTGCTGCACAGGGGGAAAGGCTGTGACGTGCAGCTCTGCTCCTCCTGCCCTGCTCACATCCCCTGAGGACCAGCACAGAGCAAGACCCTGCAGTGGCTGTGGGCATCCCTCCAAACCCTCTGCTCTTCCTTGCTAAGAAGGAATTCAGAGCCTCAGAGCAGAACTAGAAGTTTCTGGAAGTGTCTGTTTTGGGTTCTTTCAGTGCTTCCCTGGTTTAAACGTCTTAGTTTCCTACATCTTGTGCTTCCCCACCTGCTTGTTCTTTTCAAGGTACCTCCCAGCCCCTGGGGCTTCTCAGCTTCAGGGATGGAGCTGGCAGGTCCACCTTTCACTGGAGATGTAATTCCAGGGGCTACACAGATCTGTTCTTGGGTGGGAACAGAGGGAGAACCTCCAGGATACCACAAAGCATGTGAGAAGCTCAAAACCATGTCTTGTAACCACAGGAAAGAGGCCTCCAGCAATGGCCTGAACTCAGTGCCTGGACCATCCTGTACCTTGCTTTCCCCAAGGACTGGAAATACAAGGGTGGAGGGAACAGAGCTCCCAATCATAACCCACAAGGCCAACATCAACACCTCAACTCTTGAGCAGTTTGCCCTTTGCCCAGTTTTCCTAAGCAAACCACCAAACCCAGCTCGATTATCCTTACCATGTTCTCCCACCAGCTGCTGCAGCTTCCCGTAAGAGTCCACGCCCAGGTTCACCGGGCTATTAACCACGGCCACCGGCGAATTCCCGTTCTTCTTTCCCTTGGGAACCGGTGCCGAGCTGGCTCTGCTGGTGGGGGAAGGCAGGATGGTCGGGTAGTTCATGCTGCCGTGGTTGGAGAGCCCAGCAGCCAGCTTGATGCTCGCAGCAGGGGCGTTGGAAGACTTGCAGTTGACGGGGGGCCCCTCCACGTGGCAGTCGGCATGGTAGATGCTGTGCACGGCCTCGGAGTCGGGGGGAGCAGCGCCGGGGCTCTGCAGCTTGGGGGACGGGCAGGGCAGCATCAGCTGGGCCCCGGGCTTCATCACCTTGAGCTCCAGGTCGCAGATCTCCGGGTTGGGGCGCGGCCCCCGCGGGCTGCCGTTGCTGATGTGGTAGTGGTGGTGGTGGTGGTGGTGGTGGTGGTGGATGAGGTGGTGGATGGAGGTGATGCGCTTCCTGCCGCGCTGGCTCTGCCCGTTGCTGCTGCTGTTGGGGTTCACCTTTTTTCGCCGCTTGCTCTGCCAGTTGTTGTAGAGGCGGATGGTCCTCCGCTTCACCTTCCTGAAGATGTGGCAGATGTACTTGAGCAGCTCCTCGTAGCAGCTCCCTGGCTCCGAGAAGCTGGCGATTGTGCTGTCGTTGGAGAGGTACCGGGCCCGCTGCTCCTGCATCAGCTGGTTCTCCCGCTGCTTGGTCTCAGAGAACTGTGTTGCTATCACAACCAGGCACAGGTTAATCATGAAGAAGGAACCGACCTGGAGGAAACACAGGGAAAGGAATGAGCAGGGATTTCACACCCCATGTGCTGCCCGGACGCGAAGCGCAGCTGTGAGCGATCCCGAGATTCCCAAACGTGCCAAATCTCAGGGGCTGCTCACCAAATGTTACCTCAACGTGTGCCTGAGCTGCTAAATTTGCTGCCAAACCATGGTACGTGATTTTGGCAATGGTAAGGGCAGGCTGGTGACAATGGCCTTCACCACCTCCTCAACACAGATGATATTTGCTACTAATGCAGAGTGGAACACCAGGTGACCAGTCTCCACCACAGAACACATTGTTTTGGACACCTGGCCAACCTGCAGGGAGAGATGGTCTGAACTCCAACTTGTGCTCTGCTGGAACACTCTCTTTTCTTCAATCACACCCTAAGGGAATGCACCCTCATTTTGAGGGTCAGGAGTTTGTGACCCTGCACTCCTGTGTCTCTCTGCCACAGAGAAATGCACCTCCAGGAGGTTCAGAGCTTCCACAGGGGCCTGATTTATTGCCTGGTTGAGTTGATGTGTTGTTGGGTGATCCTGAATCTTCAAAACCAAGTCCCAAGGACAAGAATGTGAAGCGACCTAAGGCTACATTCTTCCCTCAGCTGTCGAGCCCACAAACTGGTTTGTCACCACTTGGGTTCCTAAACCAGCCACAGGGAAATGTCAAATATTCCCAGCAGGGAATCGGTGCCCCTGGGCGTGAAAGGGACTGAGGTCAGGGAAGTGGCAGTGCC
The DNA here is from genome assembly GCA_035222235.1 of Margarornis squamiger. Taxonomy (NCBI): domain Eukaryota; kingdom Metazoa; phylum Chordata; class Aves; order Passeriformes; family Furnariidae; genus Margarornis; species Margarornis squamiger. Next base: position 14,456,989 of record JAWWTY010000032.1, read on the forward strand.
TGCAGGCCAAACCTCTGTGCTGGGCTCAGCAGGACACACATGGATTGGATCTGCACCATTGTCTGGGGGATCCCCAGGGGAAGCCACTGGGATATGGTCTGTGGTGCTGTTCTCCAGTTTGGAATAGCAGTCTGGATACTGCTGGAGAAGCAGCAAGGGTGCCTTTCCCAGCTCCAAGTGACTTGGAGATTAGTCACCTTCTGGCTCTTCTGCAAGGATCCATGTGTAGAGAAGGGCTCAGAGCAGTGGAGTGTAAAGCTCTGCTATTCATGGCCCATTGCTAAAGCTCAAAAATCACTGACTTCAAAATGCTCTCCATGACTGGGACACTCTCAGTGCTCTGATCTGTGCCTTTCCCACTGATGCTGAGAGCTGCTTGGACTTCCCAAGGCCTTCAAATCCACTCTGACAAGGATGGGGTTATATGTAAGGAATATCCAGCCTCCAAAGCACTTTTAAGTGCCTCCATCCCATGTCCTGCCTGACAACTACGTAGGACCTTCCCCTCTGCTTCCTTCTTGACTTAAATGCTTTACTTTGACACAAATATAGACCCTTGGAGAAGGTTGTGCCCAGCAGAAAAACAGAACCTTTATTAACATGGAATGGTTTCTAAAGACAAGCTCCAGCCCCTCCAGTGGGAAATGCTTTGTTTTCAGGAATGACAGCACTGTGAGACCTCAGAGAGCTCCAGTGCTGTTATTGGTACTGTTGTCATTGGAAGGGCTCAGGTGCAGGTCAGAAGTTTGAGGGCCCTCCATCGAAATGAGGAGACAAAAGGAAGAAAAGCTACAGCCCCTCTGCCTTTTGTTCTGGTTCCCAGTCACTTGGCCAAGGCACAGCAGTTCAGACACATCAAGGTGACAAGACCAAGACTGGGAGGGTGGGAGGGAGGGGAGACCATATGGCCTGACAAGCTGTGACTGTGCATCACATGTGACACTAAACAGGGCTGTCACAGCCAATAATCTGCCCCCACAGCACGAACCACAACCTGCATGATCACACTTGATGGCAGCAGGAAGGTCTCCCACTCCGAATCCTACCTGGCTCTTCCCTGGGAAAAACCCAGGGAACAACTTTACCCCACAAGGACAAGCAATAGGAGCAACTCCCAGGTCATACTTACTATTATAAGCAATATAAAATATATAAAATTGTAAAAAGAATGTGCATCCATCACATAATACATGATGTCAACCCATCCTTCCAGGGTTATAACCTACAGGAAGACAGAGAAAGAAAGTGTAAGGATAAAAGTCAATCAAAAAGTTATTAAATGTCAATCTTCTGATGGCTCCTGGTACTGCAGCAGCTCCTGGGATCCATCCAGCCCTGCTGCACTTCTGTTCCCAGCTGGCTTAGCAGAGCAGCAAACTGTGACCAAAGGACTCTGGTACAACTAAAACAATGAAACATTCCAATAAACCACCTGAGACACCAGTTTTGAGGCAGCACAAAGACATTTCAAGGAGCAATTGTAATCAAAAAAAGGCTGTCCATGCAGAGATCTGGAGCTTTACCTTTGGCTCCTGGTTCTGTAATGTTACCCGTAAAATTCCCAGGTTTTTAAGGCAAGTTTGTTTCCTCAAAACCAATTCCTTTGTGATTCCTACTGGCTCAGGATTACAACTGCATCATCCATATCATAGTGGGAAAGCATCTGAATGGAAGACAGTTACTTTAATTAAATGTAGGATTGATTTAATACTTGTTTTCTCAGCCTTCCTTTCACTAAAAAAAGAAGCTGAGGATTTAATTAACACCACGCAGGCTGTGTGCAGAGCAAAGTGAGTTCTACCACATAATTTACACTTTTTATTTAGATAAAACACACCAAACTTCTGCTGCTATCTTGCTACTAATCCTGGAGCTGGAATTCCAGCACAATTCCCATCAGAATCAAAGCCCATTCCTGAACTGACTCACAGCGATGTGCCCTTCTTGCCACACTAATGTGAGCCTTGGTGGTCTTGGCAAAACCCAGAACTGCTCCTGCCTCCAATTCCAGTGGCATCATTCCTGATTTAAGGCATGTCTGCAGTGAAGGAACTTGCTGTGGAAAGAAAAGGATCAACCCTGCGTGTGAGAAGCTGATCCATAAAGCACTTGCTGCTGAGGCAGTGAATAAAAGCATGTCCTTGCCCCACCTGCAGCATCAGGGCAAAGCCCTCACAGGGAGGTCAGACACCAATCCTTGCCTCTTTTCTCCTGTTTTTTCACTCAAGGACCTGAAAGGAGCTTTGATGTCCAGGACAGGACCACATGTACAAGGGGAGAGCTGTGCTGCACACACAACCATCAGCACTCAGAGCTTCCCCGAGACTGTCAGAGCTTGTTGCATGAGCTTGATGCCTAAAGGTTTGGTGTGTATTTTTGGTGTGCATTTTGTGGATTTTTAGAAGGTTTGGTGTGTATTTTTGGTGTGTATTTTG
>JAWWTY010000032.1:14469896-14492683 GCA_035222235.1 Margarornis squamiger
GTGGGCACTGACCAGGCTCCCCAGGGCAGTGGGCACAGCCCCAAGGCTGCCAGAGCTCCAGGAGGATTTGGATGATGCTCTGGAGCACAGGGGGTGACTCTTGGGGATGGTCCTGTGGATGGCTGAGGTTGGACTGGATGGTCCTTGTGGGTCCCTCCCAACTCAGCATGTTCTGTGATTCCATGAGATACCAGCCCCTAAAATCACCTACAAAGCTTTTTCCATCCTGGAAGGCACCAGGGATCTTCCACTGAAAGATCAGCCTGAATTTCCCCAAGCAAACAGGGCAGTTGAAAGTATGAAACAGGAGGGCAGAGACAGAAAATCCCAGCAGACCAGGTGCTTCCCAAAAATCCAGGAAATTTTTGGATCCTCTGTGAGGATTTTAAGGTAACTCTTCTGATGCTCAGAGGTGCTGATGGCAAAGCAGCTTTTTCCAACGAATTTGCCCCTCAGCACATCTCTGAGGAGGGAGCTGAACTTCCTCAAGGGCCATCCCAAATTCCTTCTGCACTTCCATAAGAGCAGGAAGACAGAGCAATGGGAGCCGTGTGCCTCCTGCATATCTGATTAATTGGCTGGGATAAAATTAATGGCTCTGTCACAGCCCAGCTAAGCGAGGGCTGGAATTGCAGCCTGGCACGGCTGTGCCTTTTCCCAAGTCACGGCCCAGAGCAGCGACCCAGCAGAGCCCAGGGCTCGTCCTGCTGTTTGCTCAGCCTCAGAGGGAGCCAGCAGCACTGCCTGCTGAAGCACTGCTCCAAAAGGGAAGGGCCATGGCCCTAGAGCTGACTTTAGCCACTGCTTTATCCACTTTTCCAAGCTGCAGGGATCTCAGATGCTCCATAATCATCAGGAGATAAGGGAGAGGCAACACACAAATTACCCGACCAAGCAAGATGTGGGGGGAAGATAAGCAGGTAATTCTTCAAGACAGGACAGCTCTATTTTTATCTGTTTCTGAATGTACCTACCTGCTGAATAAATTCAGCTCTAACAGTGCCAAACCAGTGTTATTCCATATGAATCTGCTCCCCAAAACCCCTGAGTCAGGCAGGACTCACTCAGAGATAAGCAGAGAACAATCAGGACAGAGCTGAAGGGAAATTAGCCCTGAACAACTTCCCTGAGGAATCTGGTTCTATTCCATCACTGAATGACTTGAGATGGGTGCTGAGGGTTCATCCAGCTTCAGGATCAGGAGGAACTGGGCACTGTTGGCTGGGATTGCATTCACCAGCTATTCCCCTCCCACTGCTTGGTGTCCCCTCACCTCCAGACAAAGCTGTAACATCCTCCTCCCTGTTTCTGTGCCTCAGATCCGAGAGACAAGAAAAACTTCAAGGAGGTTTTTCCTCCAAGACTTCCTGGAAGCCTTCTCCTTCCCCTCCCACCAACTGGTCTCTCACAGAAGGCATTTCCATATAAAACAAGCTGAAGATCAAGTTGGGTGCTCCACAGGACAGGGTTTGCTGGCAGATCAGTTGTCACACAGGGGGAGGTCACACAAGAGGCTTGTGAAGGATTAAACCCCTGGGATTCAGGGATGTGCCTGGAAGTGCTGCCTGGGGGACTTTGGCAAAGGCAGCTGGCAAACCTGGGAGAAGAAACAGAGGGAGGAGAGAGGAGACACCTCAGAAGTGACTTGTAACTCACAAGTGGCAGAACTGCAGCATCAATCCCGCTGCCACTGCCACTGGGATGGCCCAGGATGAGCCACACACACAGATTTGAAGCTTTGTGCATCCCAGGAGCCACCACTTAGGAAACCTTGGGCTCCCTGGCACAGTGTCCTGGGCTGGGATCTAATGAGCTGAGTAGAGAAGACCTGGGCCTTCCCTCTCCCCTGAGCACAGACACTCCAAGAGCATCCATCCATCTGGGAAGGACCCACATGTGTGTGATGCTCCACCACCACCCAGGCAGAGGGGAAGGGACACATCAGCTGACAACAAACATGGCAAATTTAAGACCTTTTCTTAGCTCTGCTGCTTGAAGACCTTTCTGGCAAAACCAAGAAGGGGAAAGGAGGAAGGAGAGCAAGAATGAGCAAAGTGATGCAGAATGAGGGAATCCCCAACATCCACAAAAGGAATGAGCTCTCTCTGCCAAGATCATCAACCTCCACGAGCAGGAAGGGTCATCCTGCCTTCCCTGTTACTTGCCAGTGGGTACAGTGCAAATAACTTATTAATGCTAATGAATCATTAATCACGAGATCCTGGTGCTCTGGGGAAAAGGCATGAGAAACTAAGCCCCAGAATGGATTTGTTATCACATTAGAGAGGATTAACACCCCTTCCCAGCCAGCTGCCCTCTGCACATCTTCCCCTGCAGCTTTGCACTGGGCTTCCCTTCCTCTGGCCCTGGGCACATTCACGTGGAGGGAGAACAAGAACAGGGCAGGAAAGTCCATTCCCTCCCACCCCAAAGGGATTATTCTCTGTTCCATCCTCCCTCAGCCACAGTTTCCCCACCCCAAAGGGATTATTCTCTGTTCCATCCTCCCTCAGTCACAGTTTCCCCACCCCAACCATCCCATGCAGGGCATTACAAGCACTGCAGTCTGGGGTGGGTGTGTGTGCTGAGCACAATCCTGGTCCAGCTTTCCAAGGAGCAGAGCTGGGAAAGGAAAAGGTGGAGGAAACTCAGCCCTGAGCAGGATGTGTTCCCTGCGAGAAGAGGTTGCTCTTGGAGGAAATCCTGCTGCCAGCCCAGAGCAAAGCCAGGAGGAGCATCTAAACCCCTCTCAGACAAAGTGAGCTGCCTGAGCCCCCTCCCAGCTCTGCACCAGCCCAGGAGCCACAGGCAGGACAACACTGAGCAGGCTGGAGTTCATTAGAGCTCCCATTAGAACTGTCCTGTGGCACCAGACACACAAAGCACTTCCCAGACCTCTCTCCTCTCCTGTTTCCAAGCCACTGAGTTCCTTGAAAGGCTCCAGGATTGGGAAAGGCTGCTCTGCATCCCAACCCACGAGGAGCAGCCCCAGCAGCAAGAACCCAGCCAAGCTGGGCTGACCCAGTTCCTTTATTTCCAGCTCAGGAGGGCAGGAGCAGCCAGGGGGGCTGTGTGGGAGACACATATCCCAGAGCTGTCACCCACCAACTGCTGGCTCTGCCTGCCCTTCCCACACAGGCAGGACAAGCCTTGCTCTTCCACATCAGACCAAGCCAGAAGTCCTTGTGGAATTCCCCCTGCAGCTCCCACCACCCTCACTCACAGAGCACTGGAGACCATCCTGCCACTGCTACTCCACGTCAGGGGAAGCTCAGCTGTCCCACGAGCTCCTCAGGGCTTGAAGAGCTGTCTGAGCCACCAGAGACCTCCAAAACATCCCTCAGCTCTCCAGGGCTGGATGGGAGTGACAGATCCTCCCATGTCCCAAACACCCAGCTCAGTGTTTGCCAACCCACTGCTGCAAGAGCCCAGCGACTGCCTGTAATTCCTTCCAAGGCACTACTGAGTCCTTGAACAACCTCCTTCCAGCATGATATTGCAATTCCCAAGGAGAGAAGGCAGATATTTCCAGTGCACCTCCAAGAAGTCCTCAAACTTCTGTCAGAATGTGCTGCATTTAAAAATAGTTGCTTTTCCTTGAAGCAGCCAGCTTTCAAGGGGGGATTGAAAAAGTTTCCACAGGAAGAATGATGGCAAAAATCAAAGGCACTTCTTCCATGTGATGCCTCCAGTAAAGCTGAAGGCCCAGAAAGCTGCCTGGCAGGAAGAAGCTGGATTTTGGATTTGAAACAGGGTGAGCCCCTCTAATAATCTGGGTGTCCCCTTCCTGGGGCTGAAAGGAAAATCTGAGCCAGGACCACCTTGCTCAGCCCCAACCTAGGCTGGCCCATCCATCCTCCAGCCCCTCCTGGCCTGCTGAAGGGTGGGAAACCTCTGTGCCCAGGGAAGTTGTGGATTCCCCATCCCTGGAAGTGTCCAAGGTCAGACTGGATGGGGCTTGGAGCACCCTGGGCTAGTGGAAGGTGTCCCTGCCCATGGCAGGGGGTGGCACTGGGTGGTCTTTAAGGTCCCTTCCAGCCCAAACCATTCCATGGTCCTATGATCTGTGCAACAGCAGGAAGATGTAATCCTGAAGTGCTTTCCATTCCATTCCAAGCCTTTTTCACCTCTAAAGGCTCTGGTTGGGATGCTAAAGGCCAGAGCAGAGGTGAAGCATTTCCTGATGCCTGGATTCAGGAGGATGAGTCAGAAATGACAAAAAAGATATGGATTAATTCTGAGTTCCCCAAAACTTGCACACCAAGCTCCAAAAAGCCTGGGACAGCTTCTAGCAGGGATTGGTCTAAAACTAATGCAGAAAACAGCCCCAGGCTGGGTGATGGCACCAGGACACCCCATCTGGGGGTCACACTGAGCTGGACGAGCCCTTCCTCCAAAATTCTGCAGCCTCCTTTGTCCAGATTTCTCTGCAATGCTGTAACTTGAACCACAACACCCCCAAGCACAGGGCTTTAAGCAACAGGGCTTGGGCAGAGCCACCCAAATTCCCCACCACCTGCTGCTGGAGGGACCCAGGGACCAGCTCAGCTCCAGGAGAAGATCCCTTACAAACCTCTCCAGAGGTTCAGCCCAGAGCCTGACTCTGCCTTCCTGGACTGGGAGCAAGACCCTGAGAAGAAACTGCTGGGCTGCCTTTGCTGCTGCTGCTGGCCATTCCAGAAGTGCCTGCTTAATGTCTGCACTTAGCAAAGGTTTCCCCTGGGCTTCACTGTAAGAGCTGCACTTTGCAGAGAAAATCACAGAGCATTTAAAAAGCTGGGCAAGGAGATGAGAGGCACTGGCTGGAGCTAATTACAGCTCTGCCCTCCCTGGGCTCCAGCAGCAGCCCCCCCAAGCAGAGCTTTGACACCACAATTTGGGCTTTTAAAGGAGAGCTCAGGGGTCACTCTGAGCGTGGAGGGTCTTGGTGAGCAGCAAATACCTGCTGGGGGGGCAGGAGAGAGTTTGGAGCATCAAGATATTGAGTAGAAACACACACTCGTGGCAGGCTCACTGATTCTGTGCCTTGCAGAGCCTCTGATGGGATGAACAAGTGGCACCAGAGCTGGTGTGCAGGCCAGGGAAAGGCTTGGAGAGCTGAGAGCCACAGGAGTGAGCAGGGAGAGGCAGAAGCAGGACCCAGGGCAGAGCTGAGGGATAATCTCTGCTTGTCTTCCACATAGTACAAGTCATAGACAGAGGATGGTTAATTACACACAGATGTAATTACAGGCTCCACCTCCTCTTACAGAGTTAGAGCTGCCCCAAACAGCTGGTCTCAGGCCCTTCCTCACCTCTGAGCCATGGACATCTTCAGCAGCCTCTGACAGGAGCCACAGACCTGCCTGTCCTGTAGAAGTTTGAAGGCTGCACTTGGTTTTCATGTTTTCTTGTGCTGATGGGTTTGAAGGTGCCCTCACCTCACACCTCTGAGGGGCAGAACAGCCCAAGCCCAGTGTGCTGCAGCAAGGGCTGGGCTGGCCATGGCATGGCATGAGCCAGGAGCCATCCCAGTGCCAGCAGCACCTCCATGGACAGGCTCTGGACACAGTAGGTGATGCCCAGGGCTGGCACCTGGCTGCAAGTAAAGCCTCAGACTGCAAAGGATGAACCAGATCCAGGACTCGTCCAGGGAACTCAGGAAGGAGCCAAAAAACCAAGAGCAAAGCCAGAGCTGGAGGCAAGCAGGCAAGAACACAGCCCAAACCAGGACCAAGAGCCATGGGCTGAGCTTAAATAGAGCTGCTGGGCATGGGCAGGGGGTGGGTGGGGGTCCCAGGTGAGGCTCACCAGGGCAATGAAGGCCTGTGAGCACCCTGAGCACCTGGCAGGGATGTGGGTCCACACCACTGCCGAGTATGGAAGAACCAAAACTAAAGTTTGCATCGTTAAGATCAGATTTGATGATCTTGGAGGTCTTTTCCAACCTTAGTGATCCCGTAATTCTATCAAAAAGAGCAGGTGCTGCCCAGCCCCGATGCCTGGCCCACACTGAGGGCTGTGCCCAGATGTTGGAATGCCTCTCACACCGAGCTTCTTATCTTAGCACACCTACAAAGATTTATCTGAGTGTTCCAGCAGCACCTCCCACCCCAAAATCCTTCAATTCCCAGAGTCAGGGATCTCAGCTCCCTCTCAGACAGAGATAATCCAAACCACCAGCACCCTTGTCCTTCAGGTGCAACTCCAAATCCTCAGCAACTTGCTCACAAGTGGATTTTTTCAGACAAAAAGTTGCTGCTTGGACCTGCTGAGTGCTGGGATTTCTCCAGCAGGAGAGAGAAAGGAAGAAAAGGTGGAGAATTTTGCATTTTGCTGTACTTACATTGCAAAATTCCTGTCCAGGAAACATCTGTTCCTCAGCAGCCCTGCCCAGAGCTGGACACCAACAATCCCAAAGATGAAGAAGACAAAGAAGCACAAGAGGAGGACGTTGCCTAACATAGGCAGAGTATCCAACAGCAGGGTGACCAGGATTCTCATACCTGTGGGAAGAGGGGGAAAAACAGGTTAGAGGAGCCCTTTGAGGGGAAAACCCGTTCTCAGCTTGGTCGTGCAGCCAGTTCATCCTCAGAGGGCAGGCAAATATTTTCCCCTAAACCTTAAGTCTGAAAAGGAAGGCAAGGAGTGCAAAAGGCTCAGCAGGACAGGGGAACAAAGAGCACTTCTCCAAAGGTGCACCCAAGGGTGGGATTCTCAGGTGTTTCAGTAGCACCCAACGACACACAAACATGGGCAGAGCTGCAGGACAACTTTTCCTGGAGAAACATCCCCAGGAAGCACCAGCCTACTGAGAAACTGTCCAAATATGTATTAATAAACATGCCAAACACCTCTCATGAGTCACAAAACTGTTCCCCAAACAACACAGAGCCTGGCCTGGCAGGATCCTCTGGTGTGGACAGCTCCTCTTCCATGGACGACTCCTCTCCTTGCTGGCCACAGGACTGGGAAGCAGGGAAAATTCAGACTTTTTTGAGGATGGAAAGCAGGATGTGAATGTTTCTTCCTCTGAGAAAAGCTCTGCTCCCTTCCCTTCCTCCTGTGCAGGCTGTGGGAGACCTTCCCAGCAGTCCCACACCTCTCCATGAGCCTGTTGTCTCCTCCAGCACCTCTGCTGACTTCCAGGCAAGATATTCCATCTCCAATCTTCCAGCTCGAGGGATGAGCCAACCCTGCAGAGCCCCAGCATCTTCCAGCATCCCCTGGAGGCAGGGCTGGGGTTGGCACCCTGTCTCACACATCAGAGACCCTCCAAAGGCACGGATAAAGCAGGAATAACAAGGCAATAAGGACTCCCAGCTGAGCAGTTCACTGGAGGTGAAATGAACCTGGGAGACACGGCCAGCCAGTATTTCAACGGCTGGGCACTGATGGGAGGAGAACTAATGAAAAGAGGAAGGGACAAAGGCATTTTACATCATGGAAAAGAATAAAGCAGGAAGCTGAGCTGAGCCTTGGGATCCTGGCACTCCACAGGGAGCAGGGCTCCAGTTCATGGCATAGGAAATCAATGTGGCTGCTGGTTGGGTGATCCTGCTGCCTTTGGAAGGAGTTTATCCCACTAAAATTCACCTCTGCAGACACCTTTTCTCACCTGCCTGCATGGAGCCTTTTCTCCCTCCCTATCCCCTGGCAGGATGCTGCTCTCCCTTTTCTCCCTCCCTGTCCCCTGGCAGGATGCTGCTCTCCCTTTTCTCCCTCCCTATCCCCTGGCAGGATGCTGCTCTCCCTTTTCTCCATCCCCATTCCCTGGCAGGATGCTGCTCTCCCTTTTCTCCCTCTCTATCCCCTGGCAGGATGCTGCTCTCCCTTTCTCCATCCCTATCCCCTGCTAGGATGCTGATCTCCATTCTCTCCCTTCCCATTCCCTGGCAGGATGCTGCTCTCCCTTTTCTCCCTCCCCATTCCCTGGCAGGATGCTGCTCTCCATCACTTATCCCATTGGTGCAGAGTGGCACTGACAGGCAGTCTCTCTTGCCCCACCAGATTCCACCTTGGCTTCTCCCAAGCCATGCCTGATACCTCTCCTGCTAATTCCATGGCGCTGGGCTGCAGCCTGGCACCTGCAGAGCTCAGGGATGGGTGCTGGGATGAGGAGGGTGTCCAGGAGAGAAGCACCCATCCATGCCAGCCCTTCCCAGGCAGAGCTGACAGGAGCCAGAGTCCCATCGTGCCGCTCCGCCAGCGGAAATCCAAGGCAGCCAAGCGGAGCCGGAGCTGCCACCACCCTGTCAGCACCACCCGGGGGACAAAGCACCCTGGCCACCAGTCAGTGCTAAGAACTAATGAGGTGTGAGCAATGCCCTCTGCACCCAGGGCATGAGCCTGCCAAGGTCTCCGTGCCCAGCTGCGCTTGGCTCGGGCACAGCTTCCCGCTGCTGGCGCCGGCAGCGGATGCCTCTCCACAGGAGCCACGGTCCTGGCACCCAGCCCTGTGCCAGCCGTGCCAGACACCCTCCAGACCACGGCCCTGGTGCCACCCCTGCAGGGAAGGGACACGGCACGTCCATGCCTTGGCATGGCAGGGAAGCACTTGGCTCGGAGCACAGGGAGCTGGATGCGAAGAGGGGGTGATTTCCTACTGTGTATTCCCACCTTGTGGGGTCTCCAGCAGCCCCCGAGGTGGGAATACACAGTAGGAAACCACCCCTCCCTTTGCATCCAACTCCCTGTGCCAGCTGTGCCAGCCACCCTCCAGACCACGGCCCTGGTGCCACCCCTGCAGGGAAGGGACACGGCACGTCCATGCCTTGGCACGGCAGGGAAGGGCTCAGTTCAGAGCACAGGGAGCTGGATGCAAAGGGGGGGTGGTTTTCCTACTGTGTCTTCCCACCTCGTGGGGTCTCCAGCAGCCCCCAGGAGCACATCCCACACACAGCCCTGCTGGCTTCCCTTGCAGACATAGCTTTGGGAAAGCACAAAACATTCAATTCCCGCTGCAAAGACCAGGCTGGGCTTTTCTCCTTTTTATTTTCTCCCCCTCTCACTAATATCCTCGTTCTTTTTTATCCAAAAATGGTTAAAATTTATCTCCCTGTGCCAGACAACTTTTTTTTCCTTTTGGTATTTTGGGTTGTTTAGTGGCACCATTCTCGGGATTGAATCCATCTGTTCCTTATCCCAGGGTGCTCTGGGCTCGCAGAGGAATGTCAAGTGTGCCATGGGAAAAGAGCACCAGCATCCCTGAGGCTGCAACAAGGCTCAGGATTCCTCTTCATTCCCCTTCCATGTGATGCCTGCTTTAAACCTCACAGCACAAAAGTAAAAATAAAGCAGTGAAATGGATTGGAAAAAAACCAGTGACCACTGCTAAAAAAAAAAAAATATCCCCAGCTACAGCCCCTGCCAAAGATATAAATTGCAGGAATTCTATTTTTCCAGCCATTTCCAAGGAATAATTTTTAATAGAGATGATGTTTTCATTGGCTGGGGTTCTTCTTTCTTTTCTTACCAAAGAGAATCGAAATGAAATAATCTTGTGAGTGACTTTATTGTGCCTGGAAGCAAAGAGCTAATAGTGCTGGCTGGATCCCAGGAAAGTGCCCAGGAATCACAGGGATGAATCTCCAAGCTGGTTCTCAAGACTTCCCTGGGTGGGATTGACCACCAGATTCATCTCTCCTGACCCAGCTGGAATTTGTATCTGTCCCTGAGATAAAAGTCCCATTCCCGTGTCACTGTCCCCATGCTGGGAATGACATGGATGGGGCTGTCCAGGAGCTGCTGGCTGGGATGTGAGGGATGTCCCAGGTGATCCCTTGGCTGAGCTGGAGCATCCTCAGGGATGAAAGACTAAAAACGTGACTGGTACCACCAGAAACCACAAACCCACAATAAAACAGAGGGATGTCACTGCCCATGCCGTGTAGATCTGGGATTGTATCAGTCAGACACAGTAGAATTCCTGATGTTCAGAGTGGATGGAGCTGGTACCTCTCAACCCAGTGAAGCCTGTGATGATCCACCCTCCAGGAACGGGGATATTTCCAAGAACTGATCCTGCCCTGGCACCAGCTCAAGGTGCCCAGCCCAGCTGCTCATCAAACCAGGCAACTCCTCCCCAAACACGGGTTGAGCTCGCTGGATTTAATCTCGTGGAATATTAATTAAAAAATGGAATATTTTCTACCACCTGTCTTTAGGAAAAACACAGGAATGCCCCGGGAAGTGCAGCAGAGACAGCCTGACAGGCTCCTTTCAAAGCTTCACAGTCCTAAGGAACCAACATCACAAGCTGGACACAGATGAAAATTTTACCTAAACTGAGTCATTTGGATCCCTGGGCCTCGGTTTAATAAATTCCCATGGTGAACCCAGCTTGAGATTCCCACTGTTCCATGGGAGAGCTCTGAAGGGTTTCATGGATTTAAGGAACTTCAGAGCCAGCTGATCCTAGCCCCAGCCTGAAGCCTCCGAGCTGAACCCGTGCCAGTGTCCCTGTGCTCCATCCCATCCCAGCAGGGCCACAGGGCTCAAAATCCCAGGGGAAAACTTTGTGCTGTGCTTTGGGGCAGCTCCAAAACGCTGCTAACAAAACCTCCTTAGGAAAGCAAAGCTCCAGAGGGGCTTTGGTGGTCCCTTTCAGCCTCTTTTTGTCTTGTTTTTAATCAATGATGTCACTGCCGAAGTCACAGATTTGATTTGATTTCTTTTTTTCCCCCCAAGAAAAATCCTGTCGAATTGGAGTTCAGAGAGAAACTTCAAAGACTCCTGTGAGTAAACATCCATCTGTTCCCTCACATGTTCCTCTGAGGGCCTGGAACTGAAACCCTTCTGGGGGAGGTTGTTTTGCCGTCCCTGGATGTGCCGACGCGACGGGCAATTAATCCCGGCAGGATGTGGGGCCGTGCCATTCAAACGTGCTCTCAAAAAGAACAGGAAATGCAGGAAATGTCCTTTTATTTTTTTCTTTTTTGGGGTTTTTTTTTTGCAAGGAACCTCTATGATTTCCATACAATCCCGTCCCATTTTGATTGGAGTGGGATTTGGCTCAAAACTCCACGGAACGAGCACCTTGCAAAGGGTTGCTCGGCAGCGATCCCGATTCCGGCAGGAAATTATTGCAACTTGTTGGGTCGCCTTTCAAATTGGATTTAGAAGACAAGCAGCTGAAGCCACTTGAAAAATGGATTTAGGGGCCACTTGAACTTCCTGTGCTGGATGAACCCAATTTTGTTCTGCATGACAGCAAAGCCTCCCTGGTATTCCATAGGGCAATCGGAGGCTCCGGCGCTGCTAATCCTGAACACAAAGACCTTAAATGGCTGAGTAGGGCAAATGAACCCGTCAGGGCAAGAAGATCCTCCTTAGAACTCACTTCTCCCCTTTCTCTGCAGGAACATTATTTGCTCTACACCAGGAGCAGGGAGTCATTTGCCTCAGAGAAGTCATGACAATGTTGGGAAACAGCCACAAGAATTTGGCCACCAGGGATAAGATCTAATAACGATAATGATGTCAAACTCGCCATTACAAATTAAAATTGATGAATTTGGTCTCGGCAGCAGGAGAGCAGACTGCTGATGCCAGGCTTGGCCCCCACAGAGCCAGCTGCCATGGCTTTAACACCCTGCTCTTCCAGTTTTCCCAGAGGGATGAGCTGTGCCTGCCCAGCCTGGCCGTGGTGCCAAGGAAGGTGCCACTTACTTGGGACCCTGTTGATGGCTCGCAGCGGCCGAAGGACCCGGACGGTGCGGATGGCGGACAGGCTCACGTTGTGTCCATCCAGGGAATACTCCATCATGCTGTGGGGAGACAGGAGAGCAGTGAGGATCAGGGAATGCTGGGGCTCTGGGAAGGGGGCTACCTGCAGCTGGCCTTAGGGTCAGTTCTTGCTGCCTGCAAGGCCAGGATTGCTAATCCACCCACTCTGTGTTCACAGCTCTTGGTGTCCATCACTGGATGCACAGACTTCCATGTGTCTGGAAGTGCTCCAGGCCAGCTGGATGGGGTTTGGAGCAACCTGGGACAGGGGGAGGTGCCCCTGCCCATGCAGGTCCCTTCCAAGCCTTACTGAAGGCACAGGTAACACATCAGAAAGCAGGACTTTCCTCCCAGTGTCTGAAGGGACACAAGGAGGCTGGAGAGGGACTGTTCACCGGGAACTGGAGTGACAGGACAAGGGACAAGGGGTTCAGACTGACAGAGAGGAAATTTGGGTCAGATATACAGAAGGAATTCTCCCCTGGGAGGGTGGGCAGGCCCTGGCACAATTTTTCCCAGAGAAGCTGTGGCTGCCCCAGCCCTGGGAATGTCCAAGGCCAGGTTGGACGGGGCTTGGAGCAACCTGGGCTGGTGGAAGGTGTCCCTGCCCATGGCAGGGAGTGGCACTGGGTGATCTTTAAGGTCCCTTCCAACCCAAACCATTCCATGATCTTTTGACTCAGCACGACAAGGAGCTGCAAAGTTGGGACCACAGAAACTGAGGCAGAGGGTGACCCCCAAATATCTGCTCCAGGGTTCTCCCCACTGTGTTTTACTCCCCCAGTGCCACATCCACGGCCGTCCTGACCAAATGAGTGCAGCTCTGAGCAGCTCCAGGGCAATAACACATTCCTGATGCACACCCTGCCAGCCCCCAGAGCATTTTCCCCCCAGTTTCCCTCTCCCCCCAGGCCAAAACCCGAACACCGGAGCTGACAAACGACACTGGAGTCGTTGGATTTCCATTTGCTTATTACAGGAACATTTTCCTTTTCACGCTTCGTCTCCATTTCCCATAAACGTTTCTCTCCCAGGCTGGGAAGGACATGAAGTTAAGTCAGTTTTCTTGCTCTTTTGTAGCAATGAGTGGCAAACGTGTGTGGAGCTGTTTTTTTAATGGGGTTATGGCTAGTTAGCGTGGCTGTAATTACAATTTATGAGTCTGACTACGGGGAAACACTTGTAAATATGTCACAAATCTCTCACCACGCCTGTTCAAATAACAGAACAGCATCAAAAGCAACCCTGTGAGCGAGCTGTTGGATCCCGTGGAGAAAGAGCTTTTGTTTTTGGTTTTTTTAACTAAACAAACAGATACGGGAGGACAGAGGCAAACAGGAGCTGAACTGCTGCAAGCAGGCACTTCAGAAGCTTCAGACCTTCCACAGAAACCTCTTGCAGCCAGGATGGAGCAGAACTGTCATGTGCCACCAGCAAGCTGTGGCTGGGTGGATTTGGGGCACCAGCAGAGCAGGTTTGGTTTCAGGCCAGCTCATCACTGCCCATGTGCCCATGCTCTGTGCTGCTGGAGCCTTGCCCTGCTCCACACCATTTAACTGGGAATATCTGGATGTTGGGATGGTTGCTCCTCTGCTGGCTTTGCCCTGAAGCTCTTTGGTGTCACCCCGTGGCACCACACTGAGGTGACTTTGCCCCATTACCCTTAACTTGCTCTGCAGCCACTCTGGTGATTTGGAGCTCCTTCCAGAGATATTTTTTTTCCTGGAGCAGTTACTGAGTCTTTATAAATCAACCCCCCCTCACAGCTCGTAAGCAGGAACTGAGCCAAACATGATGAATAGGACCCACTGAGGACACGGGCTGATGGTTGCACTTGGTGAGCTTAGAGGTCCTTTCCAACCTTAATCATTCTATTATTCCAACAGCTTTAAACTCAGCACGGCACAAAACCAGGCTTTAAATCTCCGGTGTGTTTGTTAAGCTGGAGCAGAGCACTGGGAAGCAGAGCCCTGGGAATCAGAGCCTGGGGAATCAGAGCCCTGGGAAGCAGCCCAGTGGTGCCCCAAGAGGGATCACACAGTGGGAAACCCAGGGGAAATGCCCATTCACACCTGCACGGAGGGGTCTGGAGCCAGCACCAGGGGTTTGCTCCCCAGAGACCTTGCAGGAATACACAAAGTGTGGTTTAAAGTCCCCAAGGTGAACTGTGCCAGAGCCTGGCCCTGCTCACTGGCCTGGCCCCAGCACAGCACCCTCCCAGTTTATGAGTGAGTGGATCTGAGTGTAACTGATAGAGTCTGTGAGCTCCTACAGCATGGAAAAGGAGCAGGAAATGCTCCACAGGGAGCTGGGCTTGGACTCCAGAGAGCACAAGCAAACTTAAAGGGCCAGGCCCTGGAGCCACACTTTTCCTTGGCCCTTGGAGTTCCAGTGGAGCTAGTAAAAGATGAATAATCCAGGATTTGGCCTTTTTGACCCTGAATCTTTGGATTTCTGTGATATTCCATTTAGGATTTGAAAACAAGACTCAGGGGGATCCACACTGCCCACCAAAGCCAGCCTGAAACACCTTATGGGTTCCAGACTGGACTTTCTACAAGCAGAGAAAGTATGTCAAACCTGCATGAAAAAGTCCAAGGTTTCCTTGGTGAGGCCAAGCTTGGGATCCTGTTCTCAGATCACACCTGTAATCCAAGAATACCTGGGAAAAGTCCAAGGGAAACCTGCTGGAGCTCAGAAATTTGGATGGACTGGCACTTGGTGGGTGATTCCCTCCAGCCTCTGGAAAACAGGAGGCACAGGATGTCTTCTGCCACCACCAGCTCCCAACCCTTCAGCTGTCAAGTTAAAGATGTCCAAAATCATCTCATGGGAGCCTGCAACATCTCCAGGGACTGGCTGCACAAGAAACCTCTCTGGTTTCAGCTCTTGTGAACAACATTCTTGATGCTGAGGAAACGCTTTCAACTTGGCTGCTGGACAGACGGGGTAGCTTCGGTTTGAAATTTTCCAGGGTACATTTCTCAGGCGAGGGAAACATGAAAGGGCTTTCAGAGCTGGAACAAACTTCAGACACAATCTGTTGCTAGAGGCAGGAGATATGTTTATTTTGTAGTTTCCCTGCTTACCCTGCACTCCCTTTGGTGTGCTGCTGGTGAGGCAAATCAGCTTCTTTGAGGAGATGGAATGGGACAAACAAAGCAGCAGCTCTGCCTCTCACTTGTTTCCCTTCTTATCAGAAAAAGCCTCATAATAACTTCATCACATCCATCTGCTTGCTGGAAAATGCAGCTCTTGTTATTCCAGTAGCGTGATCCCTGCTAAAACCACCTCCAGTTGCAGGAGCAGACACGGCTCGAAGGGTGTTGGGGGGAGAGGAGAACCCCAGACACTGCACAGCCCCTCCCTGCCCTCCACCAGTGCCACCAGCCAGCCCAGCTCCCAGTCCAGCCCCTGCTCTGAGAGATGGGAAATAATATCCAAAAAGAAGAAAAATAATCTCCTGGAGATGACCCAGGAGCAGCTGGAAAAGTGGTTGCTCCTCTGCTCACCTGCAGCCTGAGCAATGCCAGACCAGCAGCAGGGCTTCCCCACAGGGTCTCCTCCTCCTCAAACATATTCCAGTCGTGGAGGGTGGGGAAAAGCCCTGGAAAACTACCCAATGGATTCCCTTCCCTCCTCATCCCAGGTCAAACACCAGGAGAACAAAGCTCCTGGTGCCAACCCTGCCCCTGAGGTACGAGCAGAGCACTCAGCCTTTCTCCATGTGCTGTGTTATCCTCCTGGGTTTGGGATGCTCGGTGTGATGATGTGAGGACCCTCGGCCATCCCTCAGGAGAGCCCACCCTGCATGTCCAGGGTGGGGAAGCACTGCTGGGTAGGGATGGCAGAATTCCCATCCCCAGTTCTCCCCCTACCACAGCCTTGCTCTTCCCTCACCACTTAAACAGCAGCTTAAACACTGCAGCAAGATAAAATAATGAAGTGGTTCTTCTGCTGTCCCTGAGGCTCCTGCCTGGGCTGAAACCACACACGGGTTCAAAGGAAGCTCCACTCAGGAGAGCTCATGTTTTATTCAAACCAGGAAGGCCCTTCCTAATTGTATGCCAGACAAATAACAGGGAGCAAAACAAAACTCCATTAGTGCAGGGGAGATGGTACAGTACTAATGTAAGGGGAAGAATGCCCCAACATATTACAAGAATGTTCTAATTAACCCCAGGCTGGTCATTATAAACCCAGGAATTCAGAAGTAAGGCAGTAATTAAAGCATTATATCCCTTCACAGGGTCTACTGAGCAGGTAAGAGAGCCTGGGCTTTCTAAACCTATTTTTTTATTGGGAAAAAAGTTTGAGCCTTGCCAAGCTTTTAGTCCACTCAGTTATTCCCTGAGGGTGTGAGGGAACTGGTGTCAAAAGCAACAGGGTCTGTTTGTTAACACATCCTGCACAAATCAGCAGCTGTGGGAGATGGGATTCAACTGCAGAGCCAGAGCAGCTCACAGGAGGCATCTGCCTGTGCTTGTGATTTGGGTTAACTCCTGGCCAGCCCCTTCCTCTGCCAATTCAACCTTCTGAACCACATTTTTGGGCTCAGTTCTCCCTGTTTGGCTGATCTCTCCCCCACTCCCACGGTGTCACAGCAGGAGCAGGGCTCAGCTGCCCTGTGCCTTTTCCAGCCATCCTGAAGACACCAGCTAATGGTGAGCACTGGGACGCTCTGGCCATCACAAAGACCACAGCAGAATGCTCTGGCTTTGACAGTCATGACTCTGGTGAAGGGATTGCTACAAAAACCCCACAGCTTTGCCTGATATTCATAACCCACCCCAAAACCCGGTGTGGTTCTGAAACCCAGCCAGGGAAGCCCCCAGATTTGGCTCTCTGGGGTTTCCCAGTTTTCACCACACAGATGGTTTTTCACTGACCCTGCCATGACGATGAAGAAGTCCAGACGATTCCACGTGTCTCCAAGGTAACACTTCTGCCCGAAGATCCCCAGGGCCACCATCTTGATGACCATCTCCACGGCGAAGAAAGCGAAGATGAAGTCGTCAAAAGCCTGGAGAGCAGGAAAAGGTGGTCACACTCAGTTCTGCTGGGCTCTGTTCTCTGGGAGAGGGGGAGCAGAGACCCCAGTGCTCCCACCACATTGGGCACTCCCTGTGCCCTGGGAAGGGCTGCCAGGTGAAGAGCTGGCACTGAAGTGCCACCTCCCAACTCCTAAATAAAACCTGCTGCTCCCAGTGGGTGGTGGCAGCTCCTGGGTCAGTCCAGTGCCTGGGAAGTGTCAGCAGCTTCTACTCATCTACTGACAAACATGCAAGGACATCACAGCCCTGGGGCACCTCTGCTCTGGAGCCAGGCTGGGACAGCTGGGGGTGTTCACCTGGAGAAGAGAAGGTGCTGGGGAGACCTCAGAGCCTCTTCCAGTGCCTAAAGGGGCTCCAGGAGAGCTGGAGAGGGACTGTTGGCTTTATTAACCAACCTTCTCCTTAATAAACTCCGCAGAAGTTTTGCTCCATTATTTCAATTCATCCAAACAGCTCCACAAAGAAGTTCAGGCTTTTCCACCTCCTGTTCTGGCTTCCAGTCCCTCCTGCAGGCTGGGGCAGGGACAGGGACAGGGTGGTTTTCCTCACAGCCCTTTTCTGCCTGAAAACCTGTCAGGAAGTATCCAAGGCCAGGTTGGACAGGGCTTGGAGCAACCTGGGACAGTGGAAGGTGTCCCTGCCCGTGGCAGGGGGTTGGAACTGGATCTTTCAGGTGCCTTCCACCCCAAACCATGCCCAGGAAGGATCCTGTAGGGCTAGAACACTCCAAGGGCAGGGAAGTGGTGGATCCGGGTGGGATTCAAAGGAACATGTTGGTAATCCCTGCCTGGGCTGATGTCATGCTTTGGGGACACGGGCAGTGGCTTCCCAGGCTGAGGAGGGAGATGCTGCACGATGGCCCGTGCCAAGGTGCAGCCCACACAGCAGCTGCTGCCGGGATGTGCTTCCAACACCCATCCTGCCTCCGGGCAGATGGCAGCGAGGGGACAGCCAGGAGGCAGCGAGGGAGGCGAGGCCAGCCAGGGGCTCAGGGGAACTTCCCAAAGCTCCCCGATCCCGGGGGGCTGGCACTGCTCCATGCCAGCTGGGGGGCTCTGCTCTGCAGGACGGCGGGCACGGGCTCATCCCCGGCTTCTGCGCTCAGGAAGGAGGGAAGGAACAGAAGATCAGACAGCACAAACCCAAGGGATGGAAGCGATGGATGGCAAGGGACAGATTTCCAGTGGCACTGGCCATAGAATCCCAGAATGGTTTGGGTGGGAAGGGGCCTTAAAGATCATCGCATCCCACCCCCTGCCACGGGCAGGGACACCTTCCACTAGCTCAGGTTGCTCTGAGCCCTGTCCAACCTGGCCTTGGACACTTCCAGGGATGGGGAAGCCATGGCTTTTGTAATTAAATAATGTTTAATGACTCCAGTGGCATCTGGCTGCCCACTTTTGAGCACCCTTTCCCTTAAAAGGTGTGTAGAGAAGGGATCTTGCTGGAGCAAGTCCCAGTCAGCCTTTGGGTGTCACCTAAGGCCGTGGCATCAGGTCTCCATGGAGGCTCTGCATGAGGAAGTGTGGCTTATTGGCAAAATCACCCCTCTGGGAAAGGCTTTCATGGCTGGGTCTCTGGGAAAAGGGACAGGATGGGGGTCCCCCCTGCCCCACTGCACACATGCCAGGCACCCAGGGCAGCGGGGCATCCTCACCTCCAGGATGGTGCAGCGCTCCGACTGGCACTCCACGTCCTCGCAGGGCTGGAACATGCCCAGGGTGACGCAGTTCAGCAGGATCACCAGCATGCTGACGTGCTCAAACCACCTGGGAGCAGGGGTTAAGGACAGCATAGGCTTGGGAGCGGGGAGGCTGAGCAAAATGACACACCAAAAACCCTTCTCCCAGCAAAAACCCTTGTCCCGGGCAGCTTCCACCTCCAGATCTCCTGCTCTGAGCAGTGGATCACCCCCGTGGCCTCCAGCAGTAGATCTTTCACTGCCAAGCTAAAGAGAGCAAACAAAGGCACCACCAGAACCCAGCTGTGCCCAGCTCCTTGCCCAGCCACTGAGGCCACTCTCCTTCTTTCCATCTGGAGTCATGGGAATGGGTGCTGACCACAGGAGGTCTCGTGCTGACCCAGTTTCTGCATCTCAAGGAGCTACAGATTCCACTTTGAGATCTACATCATGACCAAGGGTGAAGGTAAAACAGAGCCAAGCTGGGGGCACAAGTTGGTAGGGCCAAGGATGGGATGTAAACCAGGAGCCAGAGTGTGTGAAAGGGAAGGGAAGGGCTCCAGGTTGGATGTCTCCAGTCACCAAACCCCCCTATTCCTTACAGGACCCCCCAGTCCTCCACGACCATTAAGAGTATCCAGGTAGCAAGTGGTGATTTGCATGAGTGCAAAAAGCCCCAGAGCTGCTGGGTCCTGCTGCTGGCAGGACTAATAAAAAGCATAAAAAAAGATTTGGGGGGACTCCACAGGGGTTTCACAAACTGAGCCTGAATGAGGGAACTGTTCTCAGGGAAATTATTGGAAACATCTGGCTATGAATAAACCTTTTTGCTTCCAAACACCCAGACACGTGAGAGAGAAGCACACAGACATTGTCTTAGTCCTGATAACAGCAATTCTGCCTTGGAAACCTGAACAAAACCCCCACCATGTTCATCCCTGCTGCTTTCAGGAGTGTTTTATCAGTTCAGCACAGGATTTACTGCAGCATAACATGAAGTGCAGGGCTGCACACTCAAACTACCCACTCTCATTTAGCCAGATGAGAAGGAAAAAGAGAAATCAGCAGGGTCAGGTCCTGCAGCTTCCCCCAGACCTGATCCCAACCCACTTCTTGTTTCAGAGAGGGCTTTAATTTGAAAGGCAGAGCTGGAAACACCTTGCTGGGAACAAAACGTGTCAGACTTGGAAACCCACTTGTCCAAAATGGAAATGCACGAAATCAGATAAAGAAATGGAATAAGACCCCAGGGCAGTGGAGCAGGAGCTCCTGGCCACAACCCCAGGGACTTGTGCACCAGTGAAGTACAGATGTTGGTTTAATTTCTCCCTCCCTTCTGTGACTTATTCCTGATTTTTGACATCTCCAGGGGCTGTTTGGATCCCTTTCCCCCTTTCCTAACTAGAAGCACAGTGACAATCCTGCCCATGGAGGGAACAGCCCCAGCCAGCCCCAACTGTGGCCATATCCTGCTCACAATATTTGCATTGTCTGGTGGGATCCATGTGAAATTCCCTATAAACAGGGCTCCTGTGCTGTTCCCAGGGCTCCTGCATCATTTCCAGAGAACCTGCAGTTGCATTCATTTCACTTATTACACTTGCAGATAGGGATTTTTTTTCTTTTAAAGTAAAAAATAATAAATAAAAGCATGTGGATTTGGAACTGTTAAAAGGCTCTGCTGACCTGCCCTGGACCTCAGCTCAGGTGCTCTGCTCATGAGATCTCCAAAAGACTTTATTCTTTCAGCCTTCTAAATGATCTAATTGAGCTTTTTGTGGTGAAAGAATCACCTGCATGACAACAATTGTCACTGGAGTCGAATTCCTTAAAGGCAGGCAGAGGCACTGCTGTCCCCTGTCCGTCACCAAAGCTGGCTTGGGTGTCTTTTAGGGTGGCAGAAGAGTTTCATTTCCCAAAGAGAAGAAGAAAGGCTGTGCCAGAGTGCTCACAGATGTTTAGAGGCTGCCAGTGTTGTCAGCAGGGTCAGGCACAGCCACGGGGTGGAACAGAGACGAAAGAAAACTTGTGCTGCCTTTGAAGACAAGGCTGAAGAGGTGGAAGCAAAGCCACTGCAGGAACAGTGGCTGGAGAACACACTGGAGGAGGGAATAGGAAGCCCCTGCTCAGGGCTCAGTGTCCTGGGGATGCTCCTCATCCCCAAATTCTTCCTGAGGGGAAGAGCTGAGAAGTCCCAGCCCCTCCAACCCACCTCCTCCTCCTCCTGCACCTCTGGCTCCCTCACAGGCTTTAAGCCCCTGCCCTATTTATTTTCCCATCAGATTAATGACAGTGAAATCCCTAATTGGAAAGCGGGATTACCCTGAGGGCTGTGCCCTAATGGGACTAATCCTCCCTCCCGCCGGCGCTCAGACATGGAAGGGGATTTCAGTTCACTGCCCCTTCCTCACCTCTGGCTCTGGAGGACCCCAAAAGCTGGGATGGAACCCCAGAGCCTCCCAAAATCACCAAGCCCAAAGCAAAGCCCTGGGCAGCAGGAGGAGATGCTGCCTGGCAGGGTGGGATTACAGAGCACCTTTCCCAGCATCCTTCCCACAGAGCCTGGGCCACTTCGGGATGTCCCTCAAGGAAGAAAAGGATGGGAAAAGACCCAGAGGAGAAAACAGAAGGAAAGGTGACAAAAGTCCTAGAGCAGCTCACCATGAACATGAACAACAAGGACGTGGCTGGAGACAAAATCCCCTCCTGGGGGTTCCCACCTGCCTTGTCCAGGTGTTTCCCAACCAGGAGCTGGAGGAAGGTGAGGGATGGTCCCACCAAACTCGGCCCTATGGGCTCTGCTCATCCCCTGGCTCGTGTGCCACCAGCACTGGGATTTCCTGGGATTTCCTGGGATCTCCTGGGATGCTCCCGGTCCTTCCCCCAGCAGCAGATCCATGAAAACCATGACTCTGCAAACCCGGGAATTTGGGGGTTACCATGGCAACTGCGGCTCCGGAGCCCATGGAGAAGCATCACCCCGTTTAACAAAGGGGAAGGATGCGAGGGGAGAGCCGGACCAACCTGGCTGAAAATTCCTTCCTCCGGCACAAATCCCAGGGAAAGGACACCTTGAGCTTAACTGGGCCAAGCTCAGACTGCCCAGGTGCCCCTGGGGAAGGAGGTGGGAGCAGCAGAGCCCTGCCTGCCCCAGGGCTGCCCCCATTCTGAGACTAAAATTTAAGCCCGAGTTTAGAAGTGGCAGCCCAGAGAGCAGGCTCTGCCCCAAAAAGCTGCTGGTGGGGCAGGGAGTGCTTGCTGAGGCTCTCCTGATGCTGATGGCTCTTGGTCAGCTTCATGCAGGGTTTTAGTGAAATCACCTCCTGGCAAAGAGCAGGGCCTTGGAGACCAAGAGCTCTGGTTGCCAGAAGATGCCTCAGCACGGGCAAGACCTGCTTTTCCCACTGTGCCAGTTTAGCTGGTGAGGCCTTGGCTGGGTTTGAAAAAGAGAGATGGCAATTCAGGGGTGTTTTGGAGCAGTTTCACCCATTTTAGTCAGCAAACCAATGTGGAGATCATAAAATAGTTTGGGTTGGAAGGCACCTTTAAAGCCCATCCAGTGCCACCCCCTGCCATGGGCAGGGACACCTTCCACTAGCCCAGGTTGCTCCAAGCCCCGTCCAACCTGGCCTTGAACAAGTGCCTGTTTTCCCACTATTTAGGTGTGCTGCCCAATTCCCAGTGACAACACTTCCTTTTCCTTCGTGCCACCAGTGACAAAAGCAGCTTTAAACCCTGCAATATCCCCCTCATCCTGTAGGCAAGCAACAGAGAACAGCCCAAACTTAATGATATTTGGTAAATAGGAGCAAGAAAAAAGTAAAGAGAAAGAAAAAAAAAGAAAGTACAGAACTGGAAGAAAAATGAGTCAGAATAAAACTCCCAAGAGGCAGCGCTGGCTGGTGCTGGCATAATTTTAAGGAACATTCTTATTTTTAAAAAGTTGATTGATTAAAGCTATTTTTAGTGCCCATACTGCTCTGGATCAGTTGGGTTCGTTTGCTTAGGAATTGTAACCCAAAATGAGGCAGCTGCACTGGGGCAATATTTACCTGCCCAGCAGCACCCCAAACCCAGAGCAGGAGCTCAGCCCCAGAGACACCAGGCTGGGACACGGCTGTGGAGATGGGGCTGCTCGCACAGAATTCTTTTCTAAGCAAGGATTAGCCTCAGTTACTGGAATAACTCCACCCCACTGCTTTGTTATAAAAGAACCAGAATGGGAATCCAACTTGGTACCAGCTGGAATCCAGTGCCATCCCCTGCCACGGGCAGGGACACCTTCCACTAGCCCAGGTTGCTCCAACCTGGCCTTGGACACTTCCAGGGATCCAGGGGCAGCCACA
>JAWWTY010000032.1:14492783-14509959 GCA_035222235.1 Margarornis squamiger
TTGGAGCACCCTGGGCTGGTGGAAGGTGTCCCTGCCCATGGCAGGGGGTGGCACTGGATGGGCTTTAAGGTCCCTTCAAACCAAAACCACTCTGTGATTCTAAGAGATGCATTAAAGCACACCCACACAAACACTGCATTTCTGCTCCTCTGCTTTCCCATCAGCTCTTCCCAAAGCCTAAGCCCAAAGAATTTCCATCTGTGGGACCAAACCCCACGCTTTGCTGTGTCTCCCACTGAGCTCCTCGTCCTTCCCTCCCTGCCATGGCCAGGGAAGGAGGTGTCAGCTCAGCCTTTCCCTCCCTAACCACGTCAAGCAGCTGCCTGGGCTGCGGCTCCTCCGAGACCCGAGCACATCTCTGTGCCTGTCCCTGGGTACTCATCCCAAACCCCCGAGGGTTTCAGGGACTACAGGAAAACCAAAACAAACAGGAGGGTGGGGGATCAAAGAGTTTGGGGATGACAAGCTCCGCACGGATCCCAAGGGGATGCTCCCCCCACAACGTCCCTGGTTGGAACATCCATCCCACATCCCGGCTGATGAGTCTCTCCAGCCTTCTGGAACGTGCCAGATGTCCCAAACTCTCCGTGCCACAACTCCTGCTTTCCTTTCTGCAGCAAGCTTTACCAGGAGGTTTGATATGCAGGCACAGAGATGGAGGGAAGGGACCCGGAGCAGCCACACACAGCTCGAACCCACCCTCTGAATAGCTGGGCACACAGAAAGGCACCTTATTCCTCCTGGGGATGGCTTCTGGAGGGCCAGATTTGGAGCAAAACACCAAGATAGTGGGAGCATTGTGAGAACACACAATTTCCATCTGTCCATTGAAACGGGCAAAATTAGATGCCCAAAGCTGCTCTGTTAATCCACTGCCAAGCCAGCCCGCCTGGTGCAGCGCTGGGAGCACATTTGGGCTAAGGGAAAGAAAGGGGAAGATTGTCTTTTACAGCTGCATCTTGTCAGAGCAACCCTGCCCTGCCCTCAGCCCAGCCCAGCAGCTCCGGGGTGACCCACAGGCTGGGAAGAGCCCTGGGAGCCCTGCATGGAGCTCATCAGCCTCTAATTCACTTCCAGTTTGGCCCTGGGCAGGCTGAGGACTCCTAATTGCTGCTTCAGAAACACAGTGCAGCCCCCGATGATGTGAAGTTGGTCCAAGTTCTCTTGGAATTAACTATTAGGGGAGGTCACAGTAGTAACTTCCCTCCCGTCCCAGGCAGTTGATATTCACTTAAAAGTGTATTTTACTCAAAGTCCCGAGGCTGCTTGGGCAGCTGGATTAAGGGATTGGACACAAGCACCAGCTGCTACCTTAAGAATTAAGGGCAAAAGCTGAGCTCAAGCCCTCTTAAAACATCTGTGTGAGGAGAAGTAACATATTTCCCACAGGAGGTTTTAAGGCTGCTGGCCCAGGCACAGGCTGGATCCAGAGTGAGCAAGGTATAAAACACACCTTTGTGGCTTTGGCTCTGCATCCTGGGGCTCCTCCTGGTTTCCAGCAGCCTGAGGAGATGCCAGAGCACGAGCTCCAGGCAGCATCCAGGGGAGCACTAATGGGAGCTCTGTGAGTAGGCAGCTCATTGCAGTCTTGTCTGCTGAAGCAAT
Source organism: Margarornis squamiger (assembly GCA_035222235.1). Classification (NCBI taxonomy): domain Eukaryota; kingdom Metazoa; phylum Chordata; class Aves; order Passeriformes; family Furnariidae; genus Margarornis; species Margarornis squamiger. The sequence continues at coordinate 14,494,389 of JAWWTY010000032.1, forward strand.
TGGAAAACAAAACAAAAACCACACAAACACGGGGAGAAAAGCCATGATTCAGAGTTCATTGACTGGAAATGAAAGCGATCCCAGGGGCTCTAATGGAGTTACTCCAAACACGTCACTTCACGAGCACGGAGGGTAAAGCCAAGATTTGGTTCCAAGGGATGCAGCCCCAAAACACCAGGTAGCAAAGCCAAGAGAAAGGTGAGCTTAAACCCAGCCTGAATAAACCTAAAGCTCACTAAAAGACAGCAAAACATCTCAGAGACAGCTGTATGGAAATTCAGGAAATATCTACATTAATTTGGGGTCACTCTCCTAAAATCCATCCCTAGGGATGAGCTACAGGCTCCAATCTGCTGCCTTAAATCAGCACACTCCAAGTCGTGTGATAGGTGGGTTTATGTTTCCAAGGGATTTGCCACCTTGACATGCTGGAAAAAAATACATATGGACTCAATCCATAAGTGAAACCTGTAAACAAACTGCAAATTGGAACTCTGTCTATTGGTTGGACCAGATTGGAGGTGAGAACTGAAGGCAACTGGAAAAACAAAGTGGGGGCTGAGATGCATCTGTAAATGCTATGGAAAGGGGCAAATTAACTGCTCTGAGGGGTTAGAAATTACAGCCTGGAAATAATATGTAAGTTGTGGGTATTTCAGAGAGATTCTGAGGAATCTGCAGTAAAAGCTGATGCAACAAGTTGGTGTCTCTCAGTTCTCCCTGGAAGGGAATATCCAGTACAGAACAATATAAAATCAATTAGTAGGAAAGGAAAAGCATGCACAAAAATACCCTAAAATAATTTTAATTACTATTTTCAGTGCAAGTGTGCACACAGTAAATTTGGATGTGGATCCAGAGACAGATAACTAGAATGCACTGGCTTTTGCAGCAATAAAAGCACTAATTAGGTTCAAGGCTCAGGAAGAGCGAGGGAGGCAGAATTTTTCTGAGTGCCTGTGCAAATGAAACCTGCTCAGAGATACCTGCTGGAATCCTCACTTGGCTCAACATGGAGAGAAATCCCTAAAACTCCAGGAGCTGCTCTCTCAGCTTGGAATTCACACCCACGTGGAGAAGGGCAAGGGATACAGTGTCCCTGGAGCAAGGCAGGGATCAGACCTGGCACGAGGGGGGTTAATTATCAGTTCCTTAACATCATATTTCATTAAAGACAACAATATAATTTATTTTCCTGACTCCTATCTCTGATTTCCTCTGCGTACTTTGGACTTTTTTGGGTTATTTCACCAGACAATTCCACATTTCCACTCCTGGACATCATCAGCATCCTGTTTTTTCCTGCTTTCCCTGCACTCACACTCCTGAACACATCCAGGTGTTACCAAAGAGCTCCTGCAAAACCTCACCTGCTCGGGAAGTATTTTTGGCCTCAACTTTCTAACCCTTTTTTTGGCTGCCAAAGCCACTTTTAAACATCAGTTTTAAAGGGAGTGTTTGGGTCTGCAGAGAGTTGAACACCTCGCTGGGAGCACCCACCCCTCTGCCCACACTGCCATGGTTGGCCCAAATATCCAGCCTGGCCACAGGACAGGGATTCCCAGCCCTCCAGAGTCTGGCAAGAAGACAGGGATAAAGGTATAAGAGATGGGCAGTGCTGAAGGAACCCAGAGGGTCACCAGAGGTCAAGGATGATGATTTGGTGATTCCAGAGATATGGGACCAGCCCAAAACACCTGTCCTAAAGACAAAACTGGGGACTAAACTGCTGATGAAATGTACTGAGCCAACACAGGACACCAAAACAGGAGCTAAACCACATGTGGACAACATCTTTTGCGAGGAGTTACAATTTCCAAGGCTTTTCTTGCCTCTGCTTCCTAATTGCTGGTCACCCTTCAGGCGATGCTGGCGGTGCCTCTCCCAGATCCAGTGGGTGTCCTGCATGCTCAGCAGCTCCCAGGATGAGGCCAGCAATACAGATTTATTCCCCAACAGGTTTTTCCACAGCCCACTAAATATTTTAACTGCAATATTTATACTGGGAGATGACAAACGAGGAGCAGGTCAAAGCCTCCCCTTGCACTTGTCAGGAGACAGGCTGAGTAAGAGCGGATTAAAAAGCAAAGCTTTGGGAGAAAGCTGCTCCAATCTTATTATAGAGCAACCAAAGGAAGGTGGTCTAACTGCTGGGAGCTCAGACACGGCCACTTACACCCACACCTCGTGGCCAACCCCCCAAAATCCCAAAGTGCCACACTCCCACGAGCCAGAGCACAGCAGTTGTTGGAGAGCTGCAAAGCTCGTGTCAGGGAACGATTTATAACAGTGTCGAGCAAACAGCTCAGCCCAGGATGAAGAACGAGATGACAAAGTGAAGACCAGACTGTCAAAAACAGAGCAAATAAACCCTTTTGCACAAAATGCCTTTTTTTTTTTTTTTCCAGCATCCGAGTGTATGGACACCTAAATTGAGGAATGCTGGAATTAACACACGGTCTTCTGGATCTGAGGTCTGTCCCGAAGTGCTCGTAAGGGCAACCAGCAGGGAGAAGCACTCCAGAAAGAGAAATTAAACAACTCAACCCCAGATCTGAAGCAAGCAGAGACTCCACCCAGGCAGGGGAGCAGAGCCAACCCCACAGAAATCAGCTGGCACCAGGGAGCTCCGGGGAAAATAAACCAGCTGAGGGTTTTTTTCTGACTAAGGCACACCGAATCCAACCCCTAATGAATCACTGGGTGTTTTTATGAATCACTAACTAAGCGGCAAAGTTGCCCGAGCCTCGTCACAGCCGTGCCACAAAGCTGAGCCCGCTCTTGGGACGGGGAGCAGGCTCTGCTGATGCCCCATCCGACACCCCAATTCCAGCCCCTCGCTCCACTCTGGGGCAGACCGAAACCCCTCGGAGCAATGAGATGTACTGGTGAGGGACACGAAGGCAACATGGACAAATCCATGAACCAACAAGCCCGGGAGATGCTGCCAAAGCACCCCCCAGGCACAAAGGACTGACCATAAGTGACTCAACACGTCATTCATCAAAATATCAGCAGCGGCAAAATCACGTATTAAAGGAAAGCCCGGGTTTAGCTCTGGGTTTCTGTGGAGCTGTGAGGTAACAGAGCTTGGGAAGAGCCAGGAAAGGACCCTGGGGGTGGCAAACCCCCAAATCCTGCTCCAACCACCCAACGTGCACACTGAGTACACAAAATGCCACCCACACACCTCTATAAATAAACCCACGTAGGAGATCCAGGCCTGAAGAAATAAGTAAGTTTGCTTCCAATTATAAGTGTTTTTTTTTTTTAAAAAAAAAGGCAAATTAAAAGTACATCAGTGAAACAGAGGGAAAATACAACAGGAGGTGACAGTGATAATTCCATTTCAACCATCGCCTGCATGGCAAGAGCTGTATTTGGGCTGTTTATTTGCTCTGAACTGAGAGGTACGAGGCACTTGGTGGTTGCTGGTGGGTTTGGAGGTAACCCTGGAGCTCAGAGGAGACTCCTGCAACCATCACTCAGCAGAGCTGGGCAATGACACTGCACAGCAACACCCTGGCCAAAGTCAACCCTGGCATCAGCCAGAGCCTGTCCCGACACCTCCCTCTCCTCTCACTGACTCCAGTGGACAACTCCCACACCTGAAACTCAGCCCTGCCAGACCTCTGGCTCACAGAATTCACAAGTTTCTTGGCTTTATCAATGAAAAACACGCAAATAGAGGTGGGGGGGGGGAGAGGAAGATTTTTTCCAGGTTGTTCTTAGCACTGCCAAAGCAGCCCAGCTATTAAAACCACACCCGTGCATCTCCTGCATCTGCCCACTGCCGGCTCCACGGATTCCCGGCCCCGTAAGCTGATCCCCCCCCACCTGTCCCCCCGGGAACCAGGCAAGGGCTTTTTTTAGCCATTTCTAAGCCTGGCAGGAACTCCCCCCCTGCTTCAGCCACGGAGGCAAACCACGCTTTGAGCCCAGCCACGCAGGAGTTCCACCTGCTCCAGGCCACTGGGCTGGGCTAACCCTGCTGCCCACAAATATCTGGAGTGGCTGGGTGGCTCTCGGGGATCTGGATGGAAAAGGGGTTGCTGGAAACCCCTCCAACATGCCCTCAGTGTCATTTCCCAGCCCACAGTGGCATTTGGGTTTTTTAGGTGCTGACGTGCCCAGGTCCGTGGCACAAATCCTGTGGCACGGTGAGATGCAGCTCCTGCTCCTGCCAGGAGCATCCCACAGGATCAGCCTCAAACCCACCAGGAAGTGGACCCCAAATGCAAAAGATGGGCACCCAAAACACCACAGGGGAGACACGTGGAAGTCCCTCCCAGCCCTGGAAACAGCAAGCACAGGGAGAAGGGGTATGTGCAACAAGACCTTCTCCTCTCTCCCCACAAAATAAACCCCAAGGAGACTAAAGGACAAAACCCCTGGCAAAAAAAAAAAAAAGCCCCATTGAAGGCACCTGATTTTAAGGACTTAACAATTCCCAGGTGAGCAAGCACCTGGAAAAGCTCCTCAGATTTTAGGAGACATCACAGTCCCATCCCTTCCTCCTGTGACAGAGGGAGATCTTAATGCAAACCTAAAGCCCATTCTTGTGGTTTATGGATTTGTGCTTCTGTGTGGGCAGGAGGAGTCACCAAAACCACACAACTGGCCAGAAACCACCTTCCCCCTGGGACAGGCACCTGGGGAATCTCAGCCCTCAGCACACCCATGTCCTACTCCAGTCTCCCCATCCAGCTGTGTCCCCATCCCCAAATGTCCCAACCCCATGGTGGTGGCACTTACCCCCAGCTCCCGACCTCTGGCTGCCTGAGATCTGACAAGACACACATCTCCTCCCTTCAAAGGGGCTCCACAATTCACAGCCACCTCTCACCCAGAAACTTCAGAGTTGACTCCAAAGGATTCTGTTATGGAGACTGGAAAAATGGGACAGAATCCCAGCAAGGAGCTCGTCCCTCTTGCTGTGATACATGGTGAGCTTTGTCCTGCTACAGCTGAAACACCCTGGTCCCGACAGCTCCAACACCACAAGCCAGGGCTTGGGGAGGCTTGTTGGATTTCTGCCCCACTAGTAACCAGCTGTGACCATTTCCATCTGATGTTGTGCCAGGTGGGTAAGTTTTGGGAAGGAACTCACTCTCCTGGGAATTCTGAGCGGGGAAATCAAAGCACAGCCTCACCCTGGGGCAGCAGGAGCACACCTGAACCCTCTGCACAAAGCCCTGCTCCGAGCTTTAGTTTCCTCCTGCTGTCAGTGGTACCGATTTGGGGGATGCCAAACCCTGGGTATGGTGTGGGAGAGGCCCCCCCAAAGCCAAAGGAAGAGAAGGCTTCTCCCTCCTGCTCCTTCCCAAAGTTCCGAAATACAATCACCTGGTTTAAGGGAAGACTCACCCTGACTCACTCTCAGCTGTGACAGGAACACCGTGCCCTCTTCCAAGCCCTTCCCGGACCAACTGTAGGACTTTTTCCTCCTGGAACTATCACTCTGTTTAACATTTCCACGGCTAAGCACTGCTTGAAGTTTCCTTCTCCCTTCCCCCCTGCAGGGGTGTAAACCAGAACTACCTGCAAAACTCCACACTTCGGGCAAACCTCGATCAAACAAAAGGAGACCCAAGGCCATAAACGTTGTGGGGTTCTCCCTGCGATTATTCCTCCTCCTAAGAGCCCAAGGCAGCATTCCGGGGAGGATTGTGCAATTCCTCCTCCCGACAATGCCGGGCTCCGTGCTGCTGCCGAGGGGTGTGGGAGGCACCCGGCTTTCTTTGGTTAACTGAAGCAAGATCAATAATAACCATATTAATAAATAATGGCTTTAATCGCAGCGGCAGGAGAGAGGCAGCAAACTGCGGGCAGGTATCGGGAGGAGGGGAAAGCATTAATTATCCACACAATGCCAGTGCTCCGAGCGCCAGCCCAGCTGAAAGCTCACTTCGGGAAGATTATCACGACAGGCTGACAACTCGCACTTGCACACGAGTATTTCGGGTGAAATTCAATTTCTCCGGATGTCACAACCGAGAGCAACACCCCGCTCTCTAATATTTAACATTAAGAAACGCAGCAAAGGACACAGGGGGCAGGGGGAGATTTAGAGGCTTGACTGTTCTTTTTCCTTCCCTGCCTGCAAGTTGCAGAAGAACAAAAGCCAAGGGGAGTTTCGGGGAGCAAAGGCATGTGCTTTTCCAAAGCAACTCCAAGGCGCTCCATTTCTGCCCAGGAAAGCGCACATGCACTCCCAGCTCTTATATAAACACGAGAGGGTCAGCGTCTGGCTGAGCTCCCCCACCACGGCTAAAAGAAATACGGGCATGTCTTTTAAACTTTGCTCCTTCCCCACCCAGACAGAAAGCAGGGCAGCTGAGGGTTTTTCTCCCCGCAGCTCAGCACCCTCCAAGGTCGGGCACCTCGTCCTGCCGCCCGTCCCTCTCGCTCCCGGCCGGACCGGCGGGCGATGCTGCTGCGGCCAACGGGACCTTGGCTTGTGTGTCCCCCAAAAAAGAGCCCCTCAGTGGGGTGACCGCGGGGAGGACACCCTTCCCGCATGTCCCGCTCTCATAGAACCCCTGGTGCCCCTTCCCGGGGCGGGATGGGAGACGCACAGCGCGGGGACACGCTGGGGACACTCCGGCGACCGCGGTGGCTTCGTGCCATCCCCATGCGCTGCCGGGCAGCGAGAAGCCCGCGGGATGCGGAGCCCTGACGGGATGCTCCGGGCACATGGGGTGTCCCGGGGGGGTGTCCCGGTGTGCCGGGCAGGGGGTTCGGGGTGTCCCCCGGGAAAGGATATGGATTACAGACCAGCCTGAGGCACCAGCTGCGCGGGCGGGTGGTTTGCTTGAGGCAGAAGAAGGCGGTGGGTGCCAGCGCCGGGTAAGGCACCTGCTCCTCCTCCTCGGAGGCCAGGTCTGGCGGCGGGTCGCGGCCGGGGGAGCCGGCGGGGCTGGAGCCGGAGCCGGAGCCGGCATCCTCGGGCGGCCGCTCGGCGGGGCGGCGCGGCGGAGCGGGGATCGGCACCCGCACATCCCCGCCGGCCGGGCGCGGCGCCTCTCGGCTCTCGCCATCACTCATGGTCGCGGCCAGGACCTGCGGGGCAAGGGCACGTTTGGGGGTCAGGGGCTGCGGGTCCCCCCGCGGCCGGGCCGCTCCCACCGCCGCCCCACCTGGTCCCGGCGCTCCAGCCACAACAAAGGCGGGCGGGGGCAGGTCGAGCCTCCGCCCGGGCGCGGCCGCTCCCGCACCCACCCCCGGCCAGCTGGGGCTCCCCGCGGTGTCCCCGCCGCCCCCGGGTACCTCCTCGGGGCTTTTCCCTTTTTTTTGTGCTGGGGGATGGAATATCGCTCGGGGAGGGGGGGGAGGGTCCTACCTTAGTTCGGCGGAGCGCGGTGTCCCCAGGAGCATAGCCGTGCCTTGCAGCTCACATGGGACCAGGCGGCAATCGGGGCTGCCCCCCGGGCACAGCGGCACCCCCAAAATCCAGCGGGGGGGAGGCCGAGCCGGGGCTCGCCGTGCGGCGCCCGCCCGCGGGGATGGAGGATGGAGGAAGGCTGGGGAGGAGGAGGAGGAGGAGGAGGAGGAGAGGGAGGCAGCGGGGGCCCTTCCCGAGCCTCTCCCGACGGTAAATCCCAAGGAGCGGGCAGGGAGCTCCGCAAAGCTTCGCCCGTGCCGAACAGGAAACTTCGGATTTACCGGGGGAGGAGGGAGAGGAGAGGGGAGGGGAGAGGCGGGGGCGGCGGGGGCGGGCGGCCGGGAGGGGCCGGGGCAGCCCCCGGGGCGGGCCGGGCAGGGGGGTCCGGCATCGCCCCCTCCCCGCCCCTCCTGCGGGCTCCGGCCGCGGCGTGGGCAGGGAGGGTCACCCACGAGTGGGAGAAGGAAGGGGAGACCCCTCCGGCACCTCCCCGGGACGCCGAAGGGACTTTGCGGAGGGGGGGACCGGGTTTGTCCCCTCCCATGTGCGAGGGGAGCGCGGCCCCACTCCCCGCAGCACGGGACCCTCAAAACGGGAGATACGCCCCAAAAAGGGAGATGCATCCCAAAGCGGGAGATACACCCCAAAAAGGGAGATGCATCCCAAAAAGGGAGATGCATCCCAAAGCGGGAGATGCACCCCAAAAAGGGAGATGCATCCCAAAAAGGGAGATGCATCCCAAAAAGGGGGATACGCCCCAAAAAGGGAGATGCATCCCAAAGCGGGAGATGCACCCCAAAAAGGGTGATACACCCCGAAAAGGGAGATGCACCCCAAAAAGGGAGGTGGCCCCGGGGCTCCAGGTGGGGGATAAGGGTGGGGAAGGCACCCAGCGCTGCTCCCCCAGCCCCCTGCAAGCCCCCCTTGCCCCCGGGGCGGTGATTCCTTAGTTTGAATAAATAACTCTACAAAGCCAAGTTCGAGGTCGGAGCGTTTTAATAACTAAAGATCGGCTCTAACCTGCACTGATTTGGAGCTGAGTAGCTAATCTGCTCAAGGGCTTAGCTCGCAGGGATCCGAATAAACAGATCATGGAAAGCCCTGACAGGCACCGTCCCCTTAAACTCCGCTCAGGAAGTTGTATTCCTTTGAGTTCTTTGGAATTATGTGAATTATATCAGAATATAGCACAGATGGAGGGGGGGAATAGAAATTTAAAACTGTTAGCTGGATACATTCCCCTGCACTGGAATGTTTTAAGGAGTGTGAGTTCATTATACACCGCCACATTCAATTTGCAAATGTAGTTCCCAATGCTATTCTTCATGGTTAATAACTGGGAATTGATTGAAAAGAGGGGTCATGCAGCTTTCAAAGCAGAAAGAGCCGAGCCTAATGGGGCTACTGAAGAGCTGGTTTTACATATGCACTTCCAAGGGTTGTTTTATTAGATGTTTGCAGGTTGTGATTAACAGTATGTGGCAATTTTATTATTGAACCAAAAAAAAAAGCCTCTGACAAGCAGGACACAGCCTGCAAAGAGAGTGTGAACGGAGCAAAGCAGAGACTGCTCTTGGAGATTCCCCCACGTTTACACAGAGCTAATTAGGGCAAATCATAAATTACAGTGGGAAGATGTGGATGTGAGTTGGTGGAGCTCTCCTTGAGCAAACCGTCTTCCACTCATAAATTATCTTGCTGAGGAAAATGACCTTTAGAGGAAGAAAAGGAGGTTTACTGAAATGGGAATTGGGAGAAGGAGAGGCCAAGCAGTGCCTCTTGACCCTCTCCCAAAGGCAGAAGCTGCCCAGGCAATGAACTTGCCTCCAGCTCCGTGGCAGGAGAGCGGGATGCTGCTCTCCTGACTAACGAATCCATCCTCAAAGCTCTCGTGGTTGTTGAAAAGAGACAACGCTTTGTTGGCAAATTATTTCCTCCCTCCAGTAGTTCCTGAGTAACCCACGTGCAGCTGGAAGGAGCAGGGGCAGATCCTGCTCTCTTTCCTCCACATTGTCCCCGAGTGGCTGCACCAACACAGCCACCTCTGCACCCTTACAGGAGCCAGAAGGATCTGGCCACAGCATTTCTGCCATTAATAAGCCACCAGAAATTTTAAAATCAATACCAATCTGAGACTACACCATCCCCTGAATGGGCACTTGGCTTGCAGACTCGCAGCTGACATAATGGGATGTGTAATGCTCTTAGCTGGCCCTAATAAATCGTGCCCTGCTGGCACACACCCGGCTGTGTTCCGGCCCTCGTGCAGCCTGCACAGCCTGGAGATGAGCACATCAGCCCCCAAATCACACAGCCTGGGGTGGGGAGCCAGGTCCCCTCTCCTGAGCTCCAGAGGGACGTGTGGGAGCCTTGGGAAGGGGTCGGGGCCCATCCTGGGTGCTCGCAGGGGTGGGAGCCCAGCAGGGCACACTCACAGGGTTCCTAAAGTTCCTGGAGACACAAAGATTGCCATGGCTCAGAAAGCAGATCTGCTCTGACCATGACACGATGGGGACACCCAACCTCACCTCTGCCTGACCTTCCCCACCCGCTGCTCCCCAGCACGTACCAGCCACTTCCAAACTGCCCCAGAACGACAAGACGAGACTTTACAAGAAAATCCCAGCTTGTCTCACGTATTTTTCCTAAAGCAGCCAAATTCTATTTCAGATCCCTCCTCCAAAGCTGCCTACAACCTTTCAAAGGCTGTAAACATTCCAGCGACCCTGCTGATGGTGCAAACAGAATCCCTGCCCGGCTCAGGATGCTGCTACACCTTGAGCCAGCAGCAACCTCAAGGAGACCCAATGCCAAGGTGAGACCCCAGCAGGATTAAAGATAATTCCTCAAGGTCATGGGCATGGTGAGAGCAGGGCCAGGCATCCCTGCATGTCACACCCTGCTCCCTGGCCAGGCTGGAGCAGGAGCTTTGCCAACATTTATGAAATATTCCGGGAGCGCCATCAGAACGTCCTGTCAGATGAAACCCAGACAGTAAATCAAGCAATGAAGCTTAATATCTAAACCTGGGAGTGTGGGTGAGGCACAGCCTCTTGCACAGAGCTGTGAGGATCAGCTGGGGGGAAAAAAAATTTAGAAAGAAAAATCCAATTTGACTTTGGGGGGGTTGGTGCTGCAGCATTTCCCGGGCTGAGACGAGATCAGTAGGTCAGGCCTAGGGTTTAAAGCTGCTTTGGGCTTTTATGCCTATTAAGCTGAGCTCTCATCCCTGAGGTCTGACAGAGGTGCTGAATGCTTTACGTAATTTTTGATGGCTTTTTACTGGATCTAATTCTAGCTGACTCAAATCTGGGTTTTTCTGATTGCAGAAAAACCTTCAAACAAGGAACAATCCAGCTAATAGTGCTTGCATAAATCATCCTCCAAATAATGAGTATCTGTGGAGTGAATTCATTTAGCTAAATAGATGGAGGACCACTTTAAAGTTATTTAGAAAGATTAACAAAAGGGAAGGGAAATGAAAAACAGATAATAAATTGACGAGAGAAGGGAAAAATTGTATTAGAAACAATGAATTTATAATAAATTCCAAATGTTATGGAGAAATTCCCAAAAAAGGCGATTGGCACCGTGGCAGTTTGGCTGTGCTGCTGCTAAAATGTATTTTTAATTAAAATACATGGATGTTAAAATGCATTTTAAAATAGGCAGATAAATAGGACCCAAGCCAAAATGATATTTTTATTTTTATGACTTACAAATTCACCCATAATTTGTCATTTCCTCAGTGCAAGGGAACACTTCTCTGCTCTGGGGCTGGTTCTCCCATTTCGCTCAACGTGCCTTCGGCAGCCCCCGCCCCCAGAATGCCAAATGGCTCATACCCCATGGCACATCCCAGCGTTCATTCCCTTCCCACCTGGAATCTGCACCTTGTTCGGGCAAAAATTCCACTATTTTGCTCTTTCTGCTTCTCTCCCTTTTCCCATCTCAGTCCTTCCCCCTCCTTCACCACTGACTTTGCCATATCAGCCACTCCCCAGTCCTTGCTGTCACATTCCTGCTGCTCCTTGGGCCTTCCTTTAGGGGTGACGTTCCCACAGGGAGCCCCTGGGAACAGGTTGGAGTGTCCTGATGAGCTCCTACAAAGCCCTGTGTGATGGTTGGACTTGATCTTTGAGGTCTTTTCTATCCTAAACAGAGAAGCTGTGGCTGCCCCAGCCCTGGAAGTGTCCATGGCCAGGTTGGACGGGGCTTGGAGCAACCTGGGCTGGTGGAAGGTGTCCCTGCCCATGGCAGGGGTGGAACTGGATGGGCTTTAAGGTTCCTTCCAACCCAAACCGTTCTGGCATCCTAGAATTCCAAATGATTCCTGATTCTATCTGCATTCCAGTGGCAGCAGCAGACATGGATTTTCTTTCCAGGATTCAGTGAGTGTTCCCTCTCCATAAAGTCTCACAGAAAGCCCTAATGCCTTTATGGAGGAATGCTGAGGTTCTCCATAGCCAAGCCTGGAGAAATCCACCAGCAGTACAAAAGCTTTAGACCCACCTGAATCCTGAGGATGATTCCTCAATTGATACAATACTTTGGAGGTCATGTTTTATCCCCCAGGGAAACAGCAGTTTTGGGGAGAGCATCCCCTACAAACCATTGGCATTGGGTAACAGAAGGACAAGGATGTCCCTGCTCAAGCCCTGCCCTCCCCTTGCCCTGTCCCCAGTCTCAGCTGAACGTGCAGTGATTCCAAACACATCACCCAAGGAAAGGATTTCAGCCCCACAAATTTTGGATGGACTCAGAAATTTCCTCGTGGCCTCTCTCTGTCTCCTGTCGTGTTTGTTGCTCGGATTGCTTTACTTCTCATATCATGTTTAGACTTGCTAAATATAAAAAGTCTTCAAAATAACTGTGCAAAATATTCTCCAAGTCCTTGAGGGGAAAAAAAAATCCATTGCTCAGCTCTGCTTTCTCGTGTTTTATGGCTTCAGTACATGATGTAAATAGATTATTTCCATAATAAATATTTGATAAAAATAATTTCCACGTGAAGTTTAGCTCTTAGTCAACAAGCCCCAGAAAGGCAGAAGAGGAGCTCCCAGGTTGGCAGCAACATTCTGTGCATTCCTGAAAAAGTTTCCCAAACTTCCTGGAATCGTAGAGCACTTTGGGTTGGAAGGGACCTCTAGAGGTCATCTGCTCCAACCCCAGACTTGCAATGTATTGGAAGGGAGCTGGCTGAGTGAGGAAAGCAAGTCTGGTCTCCACGGTCCCCTTTGTCTTCTTCCCTCCATGAAGCCCAAGAGCTGCAGAGGTTTCTGACAATCACTTCAGCCTGTGGCTCAATATTCCATGGAATCCTGGGGTTGTTTAGGTTGGAAGTCCTTGGGACATCCGTGTTGGTCCACCTCCAAAGTTCCGAGGTCGACCTGAGCCCTCTTTCCCAGCACTCTCCCAACACCTTTTGCCACAGTTTGCAGGTTCTGCCGAGCCAGATTTCCTGAGAGCATTTTCCACGTGGTTTTGGATAATGCTGCTGGTGCTCAGAGGTCACTGATGCCATGATTTCCCTTTCCATGGAGCTGGGATTTCCCGTCCTTTAATTCCATGGATTGCTCTGTGGTCGTGGTCAGGGAGAATGAGAGGAGTTTCACTTTTACACGTGCCTGGTTATTTATTAAATGGGCGAGACAAGACATAAATTAGGACTTTTCAGTTTGTTGCCGGTATCAAAACCACTTCTGGTGGAGATCTAAACCTGCAAAGGCTGCACAAATCTGATTTCTGGCTGCAAATTTATTCCTCTTCTACCGAGAAGACAACAGAAAACTACAGACAAATAAAAGACAATTTAACCAAAGAGGCACCAGAACAGTTTTAAAAGGAATTAAATTGAATCTTTTCATTTAAAGGACTTTGCTGTAGGTCAGGGCCCTTCAGAGGTAAAATTATTCCAATTGATTATGTTGGTAAATGCATTTATGATGAGCAGAGTATTTGAAATCACTGAGGCAAACTGCTGACGGCACAGATTAAGTAATTTACTGGACAAAATGACCTTTGTTGTGCTAAGAACCAAATCTGAGGGGACAGAAGTCTTTTAAATAGCTGCTAATAGTGTCAGGGAATTACCCAAGATGACGATGATGAAGAGCTGAGTGTATTAGGGGAGTGAAGAGAGTAGGGCAGAGCCACAGAATACGGATGGGCTGAATGGATTAGAGGATGTCTTGCATGACAAATAACTTCATTTGGGACCCGCAGCTTCTGGGAGGGGAAAGCAGCACATCCCTCTTCTCCACCTTAAACTGGTTGACTTTTCTCTTCCAGCCCTCAAAGACAACTGTTGGACAGCAAATACAAGGTCAGGGAGTGTACCCAAAGGGGGAAGGCATTGCCCTGCTGGCAGGGGCTGGCTACTGAATGGGCACTTTCAGCTGGCACACGTTCCTGAGGGATGGGCATTTGGGGGGCAGCCACCCTGCCCTGGGCTCTGCTGGGCAGGGGGACACGAGGGCACAAACAAATCTCCCTGAAAATGCAACAGGAACCAAAACTCAGGCAGTGGCACCTCCTCCTCCAGCAGTGACCTCCTCCTGCTAGGAAAGGCAGGTAATGTTCTTTGCCCAATTTATTGACACACCTCTGATTCGATCCTGATTTACTGCGGTGCCACAGCGGGGTGGCCCCGGGGTTTGTGGGCCCCGAGCAAAGCCAGGACACCTGAGGGTTCCCACAGCCCAAAGTCCTGGGGTGGAGCTCAGCTGAGCCCTGAAGGCCACCCAGACACTCACTGGGGCTCAGGGCTGTCCCCTCCCTTTGAGCCACCGCGGTCCAGCCCTGGGAACTGAGCTCGGTGGTCCCTGGGGATGCACCCTGAGCCCACTCACCCTGGTCCCCTTATCCTGTCACCACTTCATGGTGCTCCTGCAGGAGTGGGGGGAGATCCTGGGCCCACAGTTGTCCGTCCATCCATCCATCCATCCATCCATCCTCAAAAACCTGACAGCTGGTGAGGCAGAGACGAGGAAAATGAGACCATTGTCATCCTCAGGGAGATGACAGCATTTCATCCCCAGAATTTACCTGGAGGATCCCATGGGAAGCTCTGGGAAGAGCCAGGAGCAGATCCAGACCCTCCCAAGACCTAATAACAAAGTTAGTGTCTCCCTCCTCAGACATCAGGGCTTGGTTCAAGGAGACAGGTGGTGCTGGTGACATCTGAGTGACCTCCAGCTCCAAGAAGGTGAGCAGAAGGAGCCACTGGAGTGCTGCAAACCCATGGAGAGCATCTGGAAAGTCAGGAGAGCATCTCTGCCTCCCTTTCTGGGGGGCAAATGATTATACAAGATGGAAGGAACAGTCGCTCAAAATAATCCTTTCATCACTTCAGACAGTGAACACAAAGCCAAAAATAAACATTTCAGCTTGGGCAGTATTTAAACAGATTTTGTGGCTGTAAGGCCAAAATTTCAGTCTATCAAAATCTCTTTACACAAACTGAGTCAAATGAGTAATTGGTTTAGAAAGAGTTGGACCGAAGGCACAGCAAAAATATAAATTGTTCTCGTGCAATGCTGTTAAATCCTCCCCCAAAATGTTTATATAGAATGTGTGCCCCACCAGTCGCCCTGCAGAGCTCTGGGGATGCCCAGCACGAGTCCTTGACCCACTGAGCTCACCAGGATGGAGGAGCCACCCGTGGCCAGGGTTGTCCCCCTGCTCTGCATCCCACACCCAGAGCAGGGGTGGGACACGAGGGCCATCGGGGCTATTTTAATCCCAGGCAGGAGACACCGAACAGCTGCAGGGGCCAGGCTGGTCACAGCCCCTCTGCAAACCTTCCCTGAGGCACCTGGTGCTGCCCTGGCACCGTGTGGGCTGTGCTGGCATGGAGGGGGCAGAGCTCTGCTGTCCTGCTGGAGGGACAGGGACACCCCCCTACATCATCTTCTGCAAGAGTTGTAGGACCCAGAAGATCAGTGACCACGCTGCGTCCAGCTCTGGGACTCCCAGCAGGAGAAGGGTGTGGAGCTGCTGGAACGAGTCCAGAGGAGGCCACAAAGATGCTCCAAGGGAGCTGGGGGTGCTCACCCGGAGAAGAGAAGGCTCCAGGGAGACCTGAAAGCCCCTTCCAGTGCCTAAAGGAGCTCCAGGAGAGCTGGAGAGGGACTTGGGACAAGGGATGGAGGGACAGGACACAGGGAATGGCTTCCCACTGCCAGA
>JAWWTY010000032.1:14510613-14529842 GCA_035222235.1 Margarornis squamiger
TCCCTTCCCTTGTCCCTTCCCTTCCCATTTCCCTTCCCTTCCCTTTTCCCTTCCCTTCCCTTTTCCCTTTTCTTTTCCCTTCTCCTTTCCCTTTTCTTTTCCCTTTTCCTTTCCCTTTCCCCTTTCTTTTTCCTTTTCCCTTTCCCCTCCTGGTCACCCAGTGATGGTAACTCCCAAATCCCCCCAAATCCCAGCACCAGACCTGCCCCAGGCCCCAGGAGCTGCCCTAAATGGGGCCATTTCAGGTGTGAGGACACAGTGAGGTGTAACAGTGGTGTGCACTGCGTGCCTTTAACCCCGTGGGTGCTGCAGAGCCACTGCTGGGCTGACACCTGGCTTTGCTGCCCTCGGAGGTCTCTCCCAGCCCTGCCAATGCTATTGATTCCAAGATTCTACGATTCCAAGATGCTATGACCGCAGGATTCTATGAGTCCAGGATTCCATGACTCCAGGACTTTATGACTCCAGGATTCTGATTCCATGACTCCATGATTCCATGACTCCAGGATTCCAGGATTCCAGGATTCCATGACTCTATTATTCCATTATTCCATGACTCCATGACCTCATGACTCCATGACTCCATTATTCCATGACTCCATGACTCCATGACTCCATTATTCCATGACTCCATGACTTCATGATTCCATGACTACATTATTCCATTATTCCATATTCCAGCATTCCACGGCGCCCGCCATGACACCTCACCCACCCACACGTGCGTCCCCGTCGCCATGGCAACAAGCCGCGCGGAGGCGGGCGCAGGCGGCGCCACTGTCCAATCAGAGGCGCTCTCGGCGCGCTGCCTCGCCGTGACTGGTCGACGCGGACGCCCGTTAAGCGCGGGGCCGGCTTCTGATTGGGCGGGGCCGTTGCCGCGGTGACGGGAGGCGGCGGTGGCGGCCGAAGCTCCGCCATGGCGCCGGCCGAGGAGCCGCTGCCGCCCGGCGTGCCCACCTGCCCCCTGCCCTCCAAGATCTGCGATGTGGCCCGCGGGGAGCGGCCCGGCTCCTGCTGCGGCATGGCCATGGCCGGCCTGCGCACCGCCAAGTACCAGCTGCCCGAGTGGCACCGCAGGAACGCCAAGGTCTACAACCAGGCCTACACCGTGGGCGAGGAGTCGGAGCGCGACCGCTCCGAGTCGAAGCACCTGAGCAAACATGCGGCCGGCTGCGCCCAGCGCGCCCAGCAGTACTCCAAGGCCACGCTGGGCCAGCGCCTGCAGGACATCCACTTCTGGAGGGTGGAGCTGCAGAAGGAGATCATGGAGCTGGACGCCGAGACCAACCTGCTGGCGGCGCAGAAGCTGCGGCTGCAGCGGGCGCTCGATGCCACCGAGGTGCCCTACGGCGTGGTGACCGACAACCTGCAGTGCCGCGAGAGGAGGCAGCCCCCGGACCTGGTCATCGACGAGGTGGAGAGGCAGCTGCTGAAGGTGAGCAGGGCACGGTGTCCTGGTGGCCCAGAGGAGGGGCAGGAGGGCAGCAGGGGAAGGGTCCTCTGCAGAGCCCCTTCCTGGGCTGCCTGGCTCTGAAAAGGGTTATTTCGAGTCTTCCCTCTGTTTCCAAAAGAAGAAAGATCCCCCCTCTCAGCCCAAACAGCATCAGCCCAGAGGTTTCCTGCACCAACTTGGGCATCGCGTCCTGGCATTCTGTGCTTTGCAATCGTGGACAAACGTGCACTGCCTTCTCCTGGTTCCTGCCCCTCTTAGCTCCTCTTCCCTGGGTCATCCCGGCCCCGGGAGGGGGATTGAAACAGCTACAAGCCACTGAAAAAAACCCCCGAGTTTGGAAATTAGTGGAAGGCACAAATATCTGCTCTCAAAGGTTTTCTTTGCACCATTAATTGGACACTGCAAAGTCATGAACTGGGCGGGTTTTCAGTAGATTTGAGGAGAATCCAACTTTTGCATCATAAACATTAAATAGTGGGGTAAAATCATGCTACACTGTCAATGTTCTCTTCTTGTTAATTGACACCCATTTGTAGTAACAGAGGTTTATTCTTAGTGGTAGCTAAGGGAAGACGGCTGAGGAAATGCCAAGATCACCCTGGATTTGACAGCACAGGTTAAAATAAGGAGGAAAAAATGACTTTTCATCTACCAAGTCCTTTCAGATGCCAGTTTGTGTTCTCCCCTGAGCCCGAGTTCTTCTCCCAACTAAAACCCTTTTGCTCCCTCAGTGCAAACTGGGCCTTCAGAGGAATCACCAGCCCAATTCTGTGCTGCACGAGGGCATTTCTTGTGCCACTTGCTGAACCCCAAATCTGCCCCCAGCGTTTTAGGGTGGGATCATCCACACTTTTATGGCTGAAAGCCCAAAGTCCAGCAGAGTTCCTTCTCCTCTGCAGGCAGTGACCTGGCAGGTGTTCCTGGCTCCTGGACCTTCTCCCAGGCTGTCCCGTGGTGTCCAACAGCACAGCCAGGTCTGAGGGACCTGGATCGAAGGATTCCATCTCCATCCCGGTGCCACAGCTCCTCCAACCAAATAATCTGGCTTTTTAACTCTCTCACAGTTAAGGAAAATCCTTTATTAGCAGAGCTTTGGCAATTCCTCGTCATTTCCGCCTGCTTGTTCCTCCTGGCAGCCTTGGCCTGCCATTAATTAGGAGAAGTTGAGTTTTAAATGTCAGATTTGAATATCTCCTCAACAGGGAATCCATTTTTCAATTATATTTTAGGTCATTCCACGAGGGAATTCGTTATTTTTGTGTTATTTCACTCTTTCCATGTGAGAGACCTTTATTGCTAAAGGGAGGCTTTTCCATTTAAGACTCCCAGGGAACTGGATGTGTCTTTATTTACATGGAGACTGACTCCCCACCTCAAGATAAGATCAATGATTATCAATGTAACCCTTTAAATTCCCTTTGAGTTTTTAATTTGACACCTCACCCACTGCAGAAAGAGTTCTCCCACTTTGTAAACTGATACCTTCAGCTGTGTTTTGCTTTTAATTATGCTCTTTTACAGCCTTAAAAATAATATTTTCTTTCCCATCCTGATTGCCCTTTTCCATTTGGAACCAGCTGATCTTTTTTATTGTCCCTCTTGGTTTCCTGGGATGGAGAATCTGACACTGCAGGGACACTGTCAAAAACAGGACCAGGATCAGCAAGTGCCAATGGAGCTCTGGGAATAAAGTTTATTAGGAAGGATATCCTCCCTTAGCTGTCATTGATGCAAACCAGCAGAATTAATTAGGAGGCTTTCATAAACAAAAACTCTCTTTTTTGAGCCTCAGATATTTAATTCCTCTAAATAATAACAAAGAAAAGGCTGGAATTTTCTGGGGTTTTATATAATGATGTGTAATCACCAAGTCACAGAGAGCAGTGACACTTCATCCCTAAAAACAGAATTATGGAGTCTAAAATGAGCACCAGGTTCAACAAGACATTAAGAACATAATGGGATTTTTTGGTTTTGTCACATTTGTGTTGGATTAAACATTCCTACTCAAACCAGCTTGAGATGGAACTTCAGGTGTTGGATCCATTACAGGCAGAGCTTCCTGCCCTTGAGCAGTCACTGTCCTGCAACTCAGAGCAAATGAAGCCTCAAACAACCCTGAATATTTGAGGGAATTCTGCAGCCCTCAGTGCTGCCCATCACGAGGCAAAATGGAATAAACAGAGCTGATAAAACAATTAAAGCTGTGGCATCTTCCCTACACCAAAAACCAGAGGGGGAACTTCTATTTTTAGTTCCCCCAAAGTATCGCAGCAAACTGTAGTTGTGCCACTCCTTTATGTTAAATAAGTCCTGGATTTTTGGAGCTGGGCAGGAATGTGATGGGAAGGCTCTCCTTGCATACAGATGAAACCCTGCAGTAGGAGGACAGGGCTCAAGGTCTCTGCAAGGACTCAGCAGGCTCTGGAAGGAGCTGATCCCTTGGATCACGTCCATCCTGCTCCGTGTTACAATGGCACCTTGTGTTTGTGCAGGGCAGTGACTGCTCTTGGAGATCATGGCAAAGACCTTAAAGAGCATCCAGTCCAGCTGCAAACCCAACACAGTCCATGTGCTCCTTGGCCTGGTCATGTTGCCTTATTTTTCCTACTTCAGGGTTGTGCAAATAATTCAGATATTCTCTTTAATCTGATAGAATCAGAGAATCTTGGAATGGTGCTGGTTGGGAGGGACCTTGAAGATCATCTATTTCCACCCCTGCCATGGACACCTTCCACCAGCCCAGGGTGCTCCAACCTGGCCTGGGACACTTCCAGGGATGGGGCAGCCACAGCTTCCCTGGGCAACCTGTGCCTTCCATAACATGATAGACCACAGACTTTTCCATAGAACACCCAGGCAGTAAGAAAATAATGAATTCCCAGGCTTTGGAATATTCCAAGTATTGCCTCTGCCTTAGATTTAAAGCTGAGTTCCCTCAGTATCTGCTGATTCTCCCAAAAATCATAATAAGGTAAGAGTAGGAAAGAAGATTTAAGTATTTACCCATTTTTCCTCATTGATCCCCAACCCCTGAACTCCAGTTGCTTGGCAGGATGGTGTGTCCTGCTCTGGATATCACAGAAGTCTCCATGTTTTTATTTAGGAAGCTGATCTTCTCAGAAATATCCGGGATCTTTTGAAAAGAACTATAATTCAAGCCACCAACCAGATCCGGTAGGACGTTTTCCATGATCCTTTAGCAGCTGATTTGTGCAGCCAAACCATTCCTGCTCTGTGGGAATGGTGGATAAAGACCTCAGCAGTGCTTGTGGGCTCTGGGAATTCCACTCCAGCTAGCCAAGGGCAGGGATGGAACTTGAGGAGTTTCCAGCAGAATAAAGCAGATTTCGATTTCCACTCCTGGTTCCCAGGATGTTTGCTGTGGTTTCCAGCACTAAACTCAGCATTGCCTGGATGTCTCTCTGCCCTCCTCACCTCGGCATGGATTTGTATAATCGGCTGCTTTAAGGGAATTTCAGCTTTTCAACACGAGTTTTTTGCCACCAGATGTCAGTGTGAACTTTATATACGTACCTCCTGTAGCAGCGTGGGTGTTCAGTGCCTTTCAAAAGGACTAGTTGCTTGGAATGCCTAACAAACCCTTTGGAAAGATGTTGCCTGTCTCCAAATATAAAGGAGTTAACTGCTGGAAACCTTGATATTTTAATTTTAAATTCTTTTTTAATCTGCTTCTATTCTACCAGATAGATATTGTTTTTAAGAAGAATGGCTATAAATGCAGAATAATGTAAAGTAGTTCTGTTACATCAATTAGAGTATGAGAGGAGCCTGTTTGGCTTTTTGTAATTGCTTTCAGATAATTTTAATCCCATTTAGTCCCATTTCAGTACCATTGTCCAGCAGAGCATTAATTCCTTGGGTGAGAGTGACATCTGCTGTTTCCAGCTGATAGCGACTCACAGTCTTGTGTAATTGAAATCATTTTAATTCATTGCATGATGTGTGGCTCTAATTGGCAACAAAGCAGGGGGTTTAATCTGAATATGCCTGCACTTTTATCTTCCCAGGCCAATTTGCACTCTCTGCATGGAAGGATGGATAGGAGGGCTCAGGGAACGTGTGGGGTCACTTCATGGAGGTTTTAAATTTGAGATATGCTCCAAATATTAGTGAAAGTGGAGGATGATTCTTCTACTGGCACTACCTGATGTCTTATTATGGGAGGAGTGTTGAGCAAACCAACCTGTTGTCCCCATCTCACTGCTGCTGTCCCCACTGTGGAAAAAATCCTCTCAGTTTTAGGATTATTGTGGGAAATCCAAAGTACAAGCATTCATGTGCCTTCAGCAGGCACAGAACTGGACTGGAGGTTAACTGGACTAGGGTTAACACTGGGAATCATGGAGTGGTTTGGGTCAGAAGGGACTTTAAAGATCATCTATTCCACCCCTTCCACTAGCCCAGGTTGCTCCAACCTGACCTTGCACACTTCCAGGGCTGGGGCAGCCACAGCTTCTCTGGGCACCCTGTGCCAGGGCCTGCCCACCCTCCCAGCCAAGAATTCCTTCCCAATATCCCACCTAAGTCAGGCTTATTGTCCTTCTGGGAGATGGATGTGGAAGAGAGGGACTGGTGGGATTTTCCAGACAAAAAGGAAGGTTTATGGTCTCCTTGCCCAGGGCTGAGGTTCACACTGCCTGTGGTGGGGCTGTGGGCTGCATGGTGTCCCACTAACAATGTGTGGGTTCAACTTCCCAGCTCCAACCGAATCCAGAAGGAGTGTTGTGAGCTGGACTGGTCAGACAAGGTGCAGACGTATCACATCGATGACAAGTGTGTGGGCTACAACAACGACAGCACCAACATCCAGGCCCACCCCAGCTCCGTGAAGTTTGAGGAGAAGTGAGTAACTCCTGGGGTAACCCTGGGGAAACACAGCACAGCCAATGAGAGCTGGCACTGGTGAGGATGGAAGGGGTGATTGCAGCTTCTCTGCACACAGCAAATGGCTTTAGAGGAGCTCCGTGGAGAGCAGAGTTAGTGCCATCACCTCTGCTGAAGGGAACTGAGCTTGTGGGAGTTTCTCTTGGAAATAATTGGCTTTGTGCTGCTCGAGGCTGATCTAAATCCTGCTGGGACTTGCTGTTTGACATTGGAATGTGTGTCATTCCCTTGGGAAAGGCCAGTGCTGCTTCCTGCACACAGAGGGGAGAGTCAGCACATCGAACCTTGGGGCTTGATGTAGAGCTCAATGACACCTTTGTGAGGAGAGAACCAGCTTCGCGTTGTCTTTTTTGACGGGCGAGATTCCCATTTTATTCCGTTGCCCTCCTCTTCCAGCGCCTCCACCCCGAAGACCTGGGCCCAGTTCAGCCATGACAACATCTACAATGCAGAGCAGGAGAAACTGGCCTCTGTGCAGCTGCGCTCCCTCATCAACACCATCATCCACGACGTGTCCGAGGACCTGCGCATGCAGCGAGCCGCCAGCAACGAGGCCTTCGACAACCACTGCAGGGAGCTGGACGATGCCAAGCTCAAGCTGGAGCAGCACCTGCAGAAGGTCAGTGCTTTGCAGGAGATCACTCTACATTTATCTTCTGGATGTCTTAGCCCAAGTCAGGTGTCAGACACTCTTTTTGGGTCAGCTCGGGAGTTGGGAAGAGACTTCGGAGCTGGGTTGGGGCTCCAGTTGAGGAGTTTGTGTTGTGATGGACCTAAATACGAGGAAAATGAAACACTTTCATCTGTGTTTGGCCTGAACTAAACTCTAAAACTGTGTGATCAAAGAGCTCTCTTTGGAGGATTCCCAGGATTGTGGGTTTTAAGGAATGACAGCCACTACTGCAGCAGTGGCAGCAAGTCCTGCCAAAGGGCAAGGGGTGTCTTCAGCCTCTCCCCCCTTCTCCAACGTGGAGCAACTCCTGGGTTTGTGTCAGGCCATTGCAAGTGTGATAAAAATAGTCATTCCTTGGGACCTGGTGGCAATTCCTGGGGGTGGGAAGTGTGTTCGGCCCACGTGAGACATGGAAGAGGTTTGGAACAGGCTGCAGAATATTTGCTGCTGTTTTTCAGCCCCAAGATGTGATTCCCAGGGTAACAGTAAAAACAAATTGCTCCAAACCACCTTAGTACTTTTATTTCTTCTGTGAACAAAGGAGGTCTTCAGCTCTTCTCCTTCTCCAGCGTGGAGCAGTTCCTTGGTTTGTGTCAGCCCATTGGCAGGTGTGGGAAAAACAGACCTGGTGGGACAGCTGGGTAGGCTTTAGTTATTTTGTGTGTGCCAATGCTTAGGAGGGAGGAGGGATTCAGCATTTCCTGTCCTTCCATTTTCTTCAGAAATCCCTGGATTTCCAAGCTGATCAGCAGCTCTCCATCTCATTCAAAATACCATGATTTTTTCTTAGATAAAATTTACAATTAAAATCAAATAAAGCTAAAATTTACAATTAAAAGCACATCCTGGAGGTGGGAAGTGTTGCCATCCCACAGGAGATGTGGAAGAGGTTTGGAACAGGCTGCAGAATACTTTCTGCTGCTCTTCAGACCCGAGAAGTGATTCCCAGTGGAGCAGTGGAAGTGCAGAGGTCCAAGCCCCCTTTGTAATTCCATTTCTCCTGAACTGTGGCCAAACCACAGCAACTCCAGCAGGCCCATGGGCACATGTTTGGGGAAAAGGCCTCTTTGAAACAGTGGCTGTTCTTGGGTGTCTCCCCAGATCCTCAAGGACATTGGAGAGCAGGAAGCCAACATTGTTGCCCTCAAACAAGCCATCAGGGACAAGGAGACCCACCTGAAAGTGGCTCAGACGAGGCTCTACGACAGGTCCTTCAGGCCCAACATCGAGCTGTGCAAGGACGAGGCGCAGTTCAGGTAACGGGAGGAGCTCCCAGGGCCCTTCTATCCCAAAGGGAGAACATTCCCACTCTTTATTGGCAACACACCTGGAGCTTTCTTGCTCTGTGATTGGGGTAGGAGTGACACACGAGTCAACAGGCTGAAATCACTGGGAGGAATATTCCGGTTTCAATATGTTATTTTCAATATATTATTCGAGGTTATTCTGTCATATTTTATATAAAGAATGATTAATATAAAATATAGCAAGTGTAATCAATATACTTAATATGTTTTATTATATTGTTCATTTTATTTCATTTCATTTCATTTTAAAAATATTATTTTATTTTAAATATTTTATCCTGATGTTAGCAAATAGCCAATGTACAAATTCAGCTCTGCTTTATTCCCTCACCTGGGTGGTTTCTCTGGGGTGCTGATGATCCAAAGCATGTGTGGCAGCACTTGCTCGCCCCAATCCACCACGAGGTGGCCTCTGTGTGAAGGAATTGCTCTCCAGGTGCTGGGAAAGGGGATGGAAATGGGAATGGGAATGTCTGGGAGCAGCCCCTGTTTCACAGCCCGGGGCTGCGGGGTCATTTCAGGAACAATCTGTTTAAACCTGGAGGGCAACAAATCCTCTCACATTAAAGGGCACCTGTTGATCTCCTTGGAAACTTTGATTCTCCTCCTTCCCATTCCCATTGCCTTGGGAAAAGCAGGGAATCAATCAGCTGTGCAGGGTTCCAGGATCCCTGCAGCAGAGGTGCCACCCCAGGTGCTGGTCTCTGTCCAGCCAGGAGGGACAGCCAGCTACTCCAGATGTTTTAGGGCATCTCCTTTAAGGTCCTCATCCAGCAAACCCTGCCCAAGTTTTGCAGCCTTTCATGGGTTTATGGACATGTGGAGCCGTGTTTGGAGCTGGCACAGCACCCAGGGATCTTGTTTTCCCAGGAATTAAGCAGGTGCCTTCTCCACAGGCAGATTGGAGCAGAGCACCTTCCCCCACTGGAGTTTAGTCAAAATTAAGTGCTGCTTTAGAACTCACTTGCTAATTTTTTTAAAGGATGTGTTGTTAATTTGGAGTAAAGGCTTTTATACCTCTTGAGTTTTATACCAGAGACCAAAAACCAGGTTTAACAAAACCCTAATTCAGCAAACTGGGTGACTTATTCACCCATTTTTGCCCTATAATTCCAAGTACAAGCATCCTACACACAGGATGGATAATTCCACTGGGCTTAGCAGCAAGAGACATGCTTGGTACTCCATAAATCAATTCTTGGGGCTCTCTAAATCAGTTCCAGGGGCTCCCTAAATCAGTTGTTGGGACTCCCTGAACCATGGAAGGCTGGGAAAGTGAACTCTGCTTTTCCTGAAATCCCCTGAGCCCCTTTTTGATGCGTGTTGTGATTCTACAGCTGCTGGTCTTTATTCCCACTCCAGCTGATGTCTCTTTGAGCATCTCCTGCTCTTCCTCATCCCTTCCTGTAATTCCCTGCAGGTTGGTGAGTGAAGTTGAAGAACTCACAGTGTTCCTTGAAGCCTTGAAGAGGAAACTGATGGAGTCTGAGCAGTGCCTGAAGAATCTGGAGGAGACAAGGATGAAGCTGGAGAAGGAAATAGCTGTGAAAGCCAACAGCATTTTCATTGACAGGGAGAAGTGCATGACCTTCCGCATCCGCTACCCCGTGGATCTGGAAGTGGCCAGTTACAAACAGTGATTTCTGTACTAACTCTGCAAACCTGGGGGGGAAAGTACAACTCCTTCTTTTCTGTTAAGCCGTTGGCAAGTGTGGAAAAAAGTCTAGAATCTTTCATAGAAAAAATAAATGGATATTATTCATAGAATTGTTGCCTTCACTGTATTTTGTTCTGCTTAAATTCTGCCTTAAAATTACCATCTCAGGGTGGGCTTTGAGTCTTCCCTTAAAACATCTATACAACCTCTATATAGTGAGTTTAAAACGGCTTAAAGGTACATCATTACATCTGCAATGTATCTGCATCATATGCTATATTTGGGGGTTTCACCATAATGATTAAATGCAGTGAGTGAACATTTAGTGTGCATAATAACAATATTCCCAGGGGGAGACAGAACATTTTGACTTGCAGGGAGAGCAGTAAAACTGAGGATCCCACCAGCAGCAAGGAAACAGATGAGAGACTTGAAGCTGCTCAAATATTCCAATAAAAGCACCAAAGTTTGCCCAGGTGACAATCTACCTGTTGGTAAAACCACTGGCTGGGAGTTTTAACCTTCGAGTCACGAAATTTAATTTTTTTCAGGAAAAAACCCACCTAAACAGCTTGTGAATTCACTCCTGACTTTTCAACTTCAGCACTTGCTGGTGGAATTTTGCTCCTGATGTGTTCCAGCTCTTCCCTGGAAGCAGGGAATGTGGTTATTACCCCTAATGGAGAGCACAGCAGCTTCACCTCCCCCAGCAGAGCAGTGAACAAATGTCACTGAGCCATTAGCTTAGTAGGGCACTTGGTTAAAGGTGTGACACGTCAAAAACGGGGCAGAGATGACACACAACAGAATGCCATTATGATTTCCTGCATTACAGGCTTTTTTGTGACTGTTAAAAAGCAGCTGATCAAAGAGAGAAAAAACCCTCAAAGGCAAAACACACAAAAACCCTGGGCCAGGTGCTCTTGTGGCCACCGTGCCCAGGGAGGCAGAGCAGGCACTCAGGGCTTCGGTCCCAAACTCTCTCTGGCAGCCTTTGGGCTCCAAAATTTGGATTTTCCTCTTTTTTTTCTAACAGATGTCATGGTTATACTTTTATAGGCCAGATGTTGGATCCTTGTTAGAAATAAATCATGGAATCCTCATGGATTGGGATGGAAGGGACTTTAAGGACCATCCCACCCCCTGCCATGAGCAGGGACACCTTCCACTGGGCTGGGCTGGTCAGAGCCCCATCCCACCTGGACTTGGACACTTCCAGGGATGAGGAATCTTCTCTGGGCAACCTGTTCCTTCTCCAGCAAGTGACTGGGTGTCCTGGGTACCCAGTGGAGCACATCTGGAGGACATGGAGCCCTCAGAGTGGTCTCTGAGTTGCCCCGTGTGCCCAGGACAGCCCAGCTCCTGGCTGTGGGTGATCCCCGAGCAGAGCAGGATCACACATGGAATAAATTGAAATCCCCCTAAACCTTTGGCTGTATTTGCATCCCATGCCCTTCTCCCATCCTGATGAAGGGCCTCGTTGAGCTGTGGGCTCGTGCTGCAGGATCCTCATGAGCAGCAGATCAGTTTTAGGACTGTGCAGTGTGTGAGCCCTTCACAGGAGAGGCTCTTCCAGCCCGAGTGGCTTCGAGAGTGCAGGAGGTGAATGCAGAGCTGCCAACACCCTCCTGGCTCTGCACAGCCCAGTTCAGTTGGGCTGCAGAACTGTTCTGTGCTTGCTGTGGAAACCTGGGAGGCTTTGCCTCTTCACAGAGGTCACTTGTGTGGAAACCTGGCAGCACATTATCCTTAAAAGCCAACCAAAGCCCGTTGCCAAAAAATCAGGGAGCTGGCAGGTTTGTTGTGGTGTCTACATGTCTGATAGACACAGCAAAGAGCTTTCTGTGCTTCCAGCAGAGAATTCCTGGTTGGCAGGGCAGGATCCTCCTAGCCCTTCTGGCCCAGGGAACAGCCCTGCCTTCCAGAGGGGTTACAGATCTGCAGGGGCTCCCCAGGAGATGGACCAAGGCACTGAGAATGAGGATGTTCCCGGAGAAACTCCCCACGAGGAGCACACGAGGGACAATTTTACCATCCCAGCAGCTCAGGGACAGCTCACCTTGGGAATGAGCTGCAGGAGTGTGGAGGGGCAGCAAACTCCCTCAGCCCCTTGTTCTCCCAGGAAACCAGCCTCTCTCACTCCCCCCATGCCAAACAAATGTGGAAAGTTGCACATAAAATACATCGGCAGCTGTAAAAGCTACAAAAATTTGCCCCGAGCTCGTTCACACCTTTGCTCCTGGAACCAGGCAGGTCCCAGGCTGAGCCACCACCTGGGGTTGTCACAAATGTCACCTGCTGATGCTTTCATGGCTGATCTCTGGGGCTGAGGGAAGGGGAACCCCTCGGGAGAACATCCTTTGGAAAGAGGAGCCTGCAGCCCTTTGCTGACACACCAAGAGCCTCCTAATTGCCTGTTTGTGGCCCAGCACAAGATGTGTGTGTGTATCCCCAGCAAAACACAGCCCAGGGCTGTCCCCAAACCCAGCATTCCAATTAAGAGCATTCAGCCTCCCACCACTGAGCAGCTCCAAAATTCCAGCTGACACTTTAATCAGAGCTCTGACAGACACATTTTCTGCTCCTTGTGCCAGCTCCGGTTCCTGGTCTGTCCTCGCCGCTCATCACACGCTGCGAAGAACCAGGAAAAATGAGATGCTGGGGGAAAGGATGGCTTGCTTTTTCCTTTTCTTTTTAAAAATTCTGAAATGTGTGAAATATCAACCAGAGAGGCCCAAAGGACCATCTCTTGAATGTTGTTTTCATTGCTGGAGAACTGCAACGTGTCCTGAAGGTCGGGTACAATGAAAGGATGTTCTGCAGCAAAGCAATTGCCTGGAGACCAGGAACTGTTCAGGGCTCTGCTGCTTTTCCATGACCTTGTCTGACCAGCTGGGAAAAAGGGAATAGCCTGAGGGTGAACCTCAAAACTCAAGGAGAAACCAGAAAGTGCTTCTACTCGGTTAAAATCCTGCAAGGAAGGTGGATTTGCCTGCTTGGAGTCCTTCCTGCTTGGACTCCCTCTGGGTGTGCAGCCCCATCCATTGCCTTCAGCCTTTGGATGCACAAATCCCACCTGGATGGATCCAGCTCTGGCATTTGCAACGTGGTCTGGTGGAAGGTGTCCCTGCCCAGGGCAGGGCTTGGAATGGGATGAGCTTTAAGGTTCCCCTTCTAACCCCAAACCATGCTGGGATTCCATGATTAACACTTAGGAAACATTTTTTAAGAAATAATAAACCCTCACAGCCCAGACTCTCTTCCCAATATCCCATCCAAAGCTCCTCTCTTAGTTTAAAGCCATTAATCTATAATACAGAATATATCTCCCACACATAATACATGTATAATGCATTATATAGTGCATGAGTCTTTATAACTAAAGTTGGAGCCCTCAGCCACTGCTGGAGCAAAATCTATTGAGCTACTGGAGGTTAAAACCTTTTCCTTCTGCTCCAAATTGCATTGACTGGATCATGACATTGAAAAGAGATTAAGGAATGACTGAAAAGGGAAAAACCAGCCCCAATCCATCTTTGCACGGCGAGCGAAATCCCAGCACTGCTCCCATTGACATTCCTGTCAGGGGA
Source organism: Margarornis squamiger (assembly GCA_035222235.1). NCBI lineage: Eukaryota > Metazoa > Chordata > Aves > Passeriformes > Furnariidae > Margarornis > Margarornis squamiger. The sequence goes on from JAWWTY010000032.1 coordinate 14,524,205, forward strand.
TGCTTTTAATTGTTCTCCTCTGACACTTCAATTACATGTTTTCTGTAAATAAATGGCACTTTGGGGATTGGCCAGAATGGGGATTTTGGAGGGGCTGTCTTCAAAGCCTCATTACCCTCCCTTGCTGATGTGCCAGCTCGGCTTCCACCTCTCTGTGCTGCCAGTCAGCTTCTGCCAGAGGGAAGGGAGAGTGCTCCCAGCCTGAGTTTCTTCCAGGTTCCATTTGGCAGGAAAAATAAACATTTACTTAAATCAAACTCACTCAGAATGCTCTTCACAGTCTGAGCTGGTAACTGCAAAAAGCTAAAAACCATCTTGCAAGTGGAAGTGGGGTTAAATAAATGGTGCTTTTCTGTGGCAAATGGTTTCGAGGGAGGCAAAGAAAGGCAGAGCTGGAGTTGGAACCAAATCATTCCTGTGGCTCTGGGAAGTTTGAGCACCTCTACCCTGGATCATTGGGTTGGCTCAAATGATGGATTCAAGCATGGCTGTCCATGCTGGTGGATGCCCAGCCCCATTTAGCCCTGAAATTAAAGCTTTCCTAAGGCAGGGAGAGCAGCAGATCCCCCAAGGCACCCTGTCCCTGCCACCCTCCATCAGGGGCACGGGTGGCACCTTTTCCCTGTCCCTTTGCCTTCCCAAAGCTCCCAGCAAAGGGGCAGGGCTGGGCCAGCCCTGCTTGGGTCTGGGAAAGGGCAGGTCTGATCCAGGACCAGGCTCTGATGTGGTGGCAACAGAGAAACCTGTCATGTCCTGTCCAAACAGCTCCATTTTTGTCCTTTAATCTTCAGATGCCCTTGGCTCCTCTCCAGCTCTTGGGGAAAAGCACCACGACGACTGATGAAGGGGGAAGAAAAGCTGTTCTCCTGCAGAAGGAGGAGTATGATCTGTCCCAGAGATTATTTGTCACAAATCATTTGCCTGATTAAGATGCTGAACGAGTGTCCCATTTTTCTCCCTGGCAGCTCATCATGGACTGAGTGCTGAGGAGCACTTAGAGAAATGGAGCCCCGGAGATGCTGCTCTCCTGGTTTCTCCACCCCCCTCCTGCTGGATGGAGAGCAATTCAATTAAAGAACCCCAAACAAACCCGAGAACTGAAAACTTGCAAGCCCAGCTGTGCTTTTTCCTCCTGCACACTTTGTGTCCTTAAAGGGGGAGCAAATCTATTTCATCCTTAGAGCAGCAATTCCCAGCTTGAAAAGACTCCAAGACTCTTTATTTTATTGATAAGGATTTTCCCAACCTTTAGGGGTAGGGCAGGGAAACCATGGCACGAGGCTTTGCCCCATCTCTCCCATGGTTTCAGCCTGCAAAGTGTTGCTCCCAACACCAAACCCCAGCAGAAGAAAAGAGGGGCCACAGCGTGGGAAACCTCTGCCTTTAATTAATAATTAGTAAAGGCAAAGGGAAAAAATGGGCTGGGAAAAAAGGGAAACAAACAGCAAAACACATTTGTCACCCTCTGCTGATAAGAGTTTTCCTCTTCCCAGCCTCGTTGCCTTTGTGAAATGAAAGCTGGGGGGAAGTGATGGTTTAAAATTGCAATGAGATGGCTCCATTTCTCCATGGAATCCTGGAATGGGTTGGGTTGGAAGGGACCCCAAAGACCACCCAGTGCCACCCCCTTCCACCAGCCCAGGTTGCTCCAACCTGGCCTTGGACACTTGCAGGGCTGGGGCAGCCACAGCTTCTCTGGGCACCCTGTGCCAGGGCCTGCCCACCCTCCCAGCCAAGAATTCCTTCCCAATATCCCACCTAATGTCCCACCTAACCCTGCCCTGTGCCAGTGGGAAGCCATTCCCCTTGGCATGTCCCTTCAGGCCCTGGAAGGCCACAGTTAGGTCATTCCAAAGCCTTCTCTTTTTTTCCAGGCTGAACAATCCCAAGTTTTACCAGCCATGACCCTTTTGACACCACCAGCCCCTCCTTAAGAAAATAATACTCAGTAATTTTCCAGGTGGAAATAACACCCTGTGGAAACATCCAGAATGCACCATCCTGACTTCTTTCCCTTTTCCCTGCAACCCCTTCCTCAAGGATCCCTCTGGCTACCAGGGAAACAGCAGCGTTGCTTAATTGATTAATTATTAATTATGAAACATCTCAGCCCGCCCTGAACATCTTTTTGTTCCAAAAATAAGTGGAAGGTGTCCCTGCCCATGGCAAGGGTGGGACTGGATGGGCTTTAAGGTCCCTTCCCACCCAGACCATTCCAGGATTCTCTGCTGCTTTTCCATGAACATCTTCCCTGCTGGGGAGGTTCATCTCCCTCCAATCCCTTTCCATGGGCAGGGAAAACAATGGGAAGAGGCCAGGGATGGGATGGGATGGGATGGGATGGGATGGCATGGCATGGCATGGCATGGCATGGCATGGCATGGCATGGCATGGCATGGCATGGGATAGGATGGGATGGGATGGCATGGGATGGCATGGGATGGCATGGGATGGCATGGGATGGGATGGCATGGGATGGCATGGGATGGCATGGGATGGGATGGCATGGGATGGCATGGCATGGCATGGCATGGCATGGCATGGCATGGCATGGGACCCAGAGGGGGAAGCTCAGCCCCCTTGACTTCCCTCCCCAGCCATTGTCCTTGTTTCCCAGGAGAGGTGACAGTTGTTTTCCCAGCTGTCCCCTCAGGTCAACCCCCAGCATTCAATTCCTGTGGGTAATCGATGGCGAGGTGAAATGGGATGAAAAGGGAAGTGGCCAGAAATGAGATTATTTGCAGGGGACATTTAAGTCCCTGTGACACTGGAGAGCACAAACGTTCCCCAGAACCCAGCGAGGCCCATTTGTCTGGCACGTTCAATATCTAATTCCCAGGGAGACAGACCCAATTTTTCAGATTATTGTCATTCTTTTAGACTTGAGCAGCAAAAGGCAGGGAGAAGCTTTGCCCTGGCACTGTAGAAAAAGGCAGGCAGGAAAAGTATTGATAAATTGGCCATTTCCAGCCGTGCTGGACAACCTGCACACCCACAGGGATGGGATTTGGGGGCCAGGGCTCTCCTTGCTCACAGGTTTTGCAGCCACAGGGAGATCTTTCCATCCCTCTGCCTCCCTTTGCTGATTCCCTTTCATTTAGAGCACGACCTGTTGGCAACAAAGGCCACAAAGATCCGAGGAAACCTTTCCCAGCTATCTGAGGGTGACATTCCACTCTTCATTCCACCAAATATGCCAAAGGCAGACACAGAGAGGGACAGCACTGACCCAAATCCCTTGGAATTCCCACACTTTTAGCTGGCTCGGGTCTTCAGTGGGGGCTTGGAGACTTCTCCCTCCAATCCCTGACCTTCTGCTGGTGTTCCCTCAAGACTGCCAGGGTGGGAAAACCCAGTGGGATTTGGTAAGATCAGCACTGGAAGTTGCTGCTGCCCCAGGAAAATCACAGAATCAGTGAGGCTGGAGAAGACTCCAAGCTCATGGAATCCAGTTGTTCCCATGGCATTCCCAACTAAACCCACACGGCCCCAAGTGCTCCATCCAGATGTGCAGGAGGATCTGAGAGGCTGGAATTGTTATGGAGCCCAACAGCCCTCCCAGGCAAGGGGAATTAGTAGGAGCTGCTTAAATAAGACCATCCTTTACACAGAGAGCAAAGGCACTTCCAGCAGGAGGAATCTGAGGTAATTGCAGCTTTTCCCTGTGCCAGGCAGCTGGAATTAACTCTGCACCAACACCAGGGATGGGAATACGGGTAAAAATAATCCCTCCCAGCAGAGAAACAACGAGAGCAAAGGCCACCCTGCTTTTCACTCTCTAAAATGTAAGTGAAAAACATTTAGCAGGAAGATCATTTTAGTGTTTGATTAATTGCCACCTTTGGAATCTTTCACTTCCAATTTGTTTCTAGCCCTCAGAAGTGGGTTTGATGCATGGAGTTTGGGGGGGGTTGTGCTTTCTTTGGGAGTATTTCCAGGCAGCTGCTGAAAAACAAGTGCACTGAATAGGCTGAGCCAAAGGGTCAGCCTGGTATAAAGAACAATAGACCTGAGAATGAAAAGGAATCAGAAATCCAGAGAAAATTTAGCCCATGTGCAGTAAATGAGGGTTTCTGATCAAACTTCAGCTTTTTCCAGGGCTGACATTGGCAATTCAGACAAAAATCCCTATAAATTCAACAGAAAGGAGAGAGATTGGGATTTGGAAAGGGAGTAACAAAAATACAGATTTTTTTTGTTGGGAATCATCAGCAATAGGATCCCAATGGATCAGTCTTATGGAGGAGCTGCTGATTTTGGGCTCAAATCCCTCAGAAATAGCCAATATTTCCCCCTGACCTGTGGGAATACCCTGGGAAGTGACCTCAGCAGGATCTCGATGCACAAACAGGGATGGAAAAGCCCAAGAGATTTTTCCTGCTGGATCGATCCAGCATCTTCAGCCAGCTCAGGGCTGGGCTGTGCAGGAGCCTGGGAAGATCCCAAGGGCCACCAGCCCAGGTGGTCTCAGCTCCAGCCTCCTACAACCAGCCAGGAATCCTAAAAAAGCCTGAAATCCAGACCCTGGGATTTTTCTAGGGCTGGAGCCAGCTGCTTTCTTTCGGATGCAGGTGGAGCACTGGAAGGTGCTGCTGTCACCTCCCAAAATAGGGGCCTGCCCTTCTATTTTCCTTTTTCAGAGCCATTTTGTCCCCTCTTACCTCACTTTTGGTGATTTAATGGGGCAGTAAATCCTCAGCCCTTGGCAGCTCTTGGGGCTGTCGCTGAGCTGGAGGTCTCAGAGATCCTGCCTGGAACATGAAGGCAGCACTGGAATGGGGAAAATGCTGCTTTGCAGCCTGGACCTTCTGTGTATTTATGGGAAATCTCTGCTTTGCATGAAGAATTCGGGCTCTTGCTGAAACTCTTCCCTGCCAAAAGATTGAAACCCTCTTTTTCCAGCCCAACCCTGGTGCATTCCTGGGGTTTCTCCTTCTGGGCGGTGCAGAACTGAAAGGATGGAGCACCCAAACCCTCCCGTGGAGAAGCTCAGGATACCCCATTCCCAAACCCCCTTAGTGGCACCAGGGGCAGTGGAAATCTCAGCAACCTGCACTAGTGGAAGGTGTGTGGGGGGTTGGATTAGATAACCTTAAAAGCTCCCTTCCAACCCAAACCATTCCGTGACCCAACAGGCAAACACCATTTTAAAGCTGAGAAGTGGAGGATTAAAAAAGGATGTGTGTTGAAACCCACCCTCCATCCTTTCCCCTCCCTTGGCCACAGCCCATCTCGCTCCCAGGAGCTGGAAGGTTTTTAAGATCGTTCTGAGAAGGCACACGAATCTCTCGGGGGAAAATAAGCATCATTATGTGCTACAGGGCTCTACCCATCATTACCTCTGCATAGGCAGGCAGGGCAAAGCTGGTCCATCGAGCCTGGCCAATGAAATGAGCCCTGTTGTGGAATGCAGAGCAGGGCAGTGATGAAAGACACCCCTGGAGAGCCTGCCAAGGGCTTAGAGAAAACTTCCAACAATTTCCCAGGAAGGCAGAGCAGCATCTCTTTGCTCAGCACTCTGTAATTACAAGCCATCTAAAAACTGCATAGGAAATGGAAGGGAAAACATCCCAACTCTCTTTTGTCCTGGAAACGAAATAACAGGGAGAAATATTTTCCCTCTCAGCTCACTCTGGTG
>JAWWTY010000032.1:14533138-14545444 GCA_035222235.1 Margarornis squamiger
GCCCCATTCCTGGAAGTGTCCAAGGCCAGGTTGGACGGGGCTTGGAGCAACCTGGGCTAGTGGAAGGTGTCCCTGCCAGTGGCAGGGGGTGGAATGGGATGAGCTTTAAGGTCCCTTCCAACCCAAGCCATTCCAGGATTCTGTGCTTTCCTTCTCAATCCACTCGGTATGACAAGGAGTATTGTAAAAGTCATCAAATGGAACACAAAGCCTGAGAGTAAAGGTTAATGTTCACACCAAGCCAAGAGAAGAGCCCCAAAAGGCTGCAGTGACAAAGGGCTGACGTGTCACTGACTCTTGGGGACAGCCCAGCAGCAGGAGGATCCCATCCCAGCTGCTGCTGGGGGAGCCTGGGAGAGCTGCCCCTCTCCGTGGCAGACACACAAAGGTCCTCCAAGGAACACCTTTGGGTGCATCAGGAACGCCAGGGATGGAAGGGTGGAAGAGCTTGAGGCCCTCTGCAAGCAGGGGGTTTGTGCTGTAGGTTTTCTTCGGGGTGAGAAGACGTTTGAGAGCATCCAGATAAAGGAGCTTCTCTTCCTCACTGCTCCTCCCAAGGTCTGAACTCCAAATGCAGCGGAGAGAGAAGCAGGTTTGAACTTCTTGTGTAATTCCCACAGTCACCGATTTCAAGGAGCTGTCCTGGGGGGAAAGGAGGCAACTTCAGAGGAAAGATGTCCTTCCCTGTTTTTTGGAGCACCAGGATGAGCCACACATGACTGCACCTGCTGACCTCCCCCTGCTGGGTGCCAGTTCTTTTTGTGTCCTCCTATTTTTGCAGTCCCAGAACAAAACCCTGGCTTTTTGGGCCAGCCTGGTGATGCTGAGCCGGTCAGGATGCTCGTGCTTTCCCAATCTCAGCACCACACTCTGTCCCAGAGGTTCAGCTCCAGGAATAGAAGTTTGTAAACAGCAACTGCCCCATCCCACCACCCTTTTCCTTTCTCTCCTGCCCTTCAGAGGTACCAGCTGGGTTATGGAGATCTGTGTGGCAAGAAAATGGGATCCTCCCAAGCCCCCAGAGCCCAGGAGGAGAGTGGTGCTGCTGTGGCTTCTCCCAGGCTTCCCCCACAAATCAACGGAGATTTAACACAGTATTTTAAAACGAGTGTCAGAACAGCATTTTAAACTCCACTTTTTAGACAGAGCCGGAGTTTGCCTTTTTTTCTCCAAGCACTAATCCAGACCTGTTCCATTTCTGAGGAGCAGGGTGTGGCTGAGCTCAGGGCTGCAACACCCAAAGCCCAAACACGCCAAGGGTGTCCTCAGAACCCGCAGGTCATCCCCAGCTCCAAGCCAGCCTTTTTAAGAGCCCTGTGGATGGTCCATATATTTCTTCCATGACCAAAACTAGGAAAGTGGCTTTAGACTGATAACCTAAAAAAACCCCTCAAATTCAACTTTTCCCCCGATTGCCCTAAAGCAAACCCTGAAAAAACCTGCCAACCTCAAGCCATTTCCACCTTAAAATGGTCCTTTTCATGCGTGGCCCGGCCCGCCCCGTGTGGCTTTGGGGGGAATAAGATGATGTGGAGCTTTTTTTTCCCATCGCTGGCTTTCTGAGTCCCCCGGTACATCTCCTCCCAGCCGTGGAGTGCCATGTGAGACACCTACCTCCCATCTGCACATTTCCAAATCAGAGCAGCATATTTATGCTTACAACTGGGAGCTGGAGGGACTTCTGCTCTCCCCCACTGCAGTTTTTCTCGCCCGAAGAGAAAGCCCAGCAACAGCCGTGGAGGTGTTTGGTTTCCTCCTGGAGACAAGAAGTTTTTCGTGCTGCATGATGCAGAATTTGCCTGGGCTTGAAAGGCAGGGATGCAATGTGGGCTGGGTGTTTGTGAATCCAGATTCACAATTCCAGATTCCTGCCCCCGGATTATTCTGGAAATCTGACCATCAGGTGATGGGAACAAAAGTTTCTGGGCACAACCCGCTTGAGCACCTTCACCACAGTTGGCTGGGAGACTCAGGAGAGACTTTTTGTTTTAAATCTGTGCTATTTTATAGCAAATGCTTGAAAGTTTCTCTTTATAAACACCTACTTGGACAAAAATATGAAAAAATATTCCTGTGAATCCAGCCCAGAAGAGAAACAGGGCGTTGGAACCTTTTCAGGATGTCTATTAAAAGTCTTCCCTCCCCCAGTGAGTTCAGCTGTGTCCCGTGGTGCCCACTGCAGCCTGGATTTTGGGCAGAGCAAAGGTGTTCCTTGGGCCAAAATGCAGCTCAGGTGAGGGCAGAGAGAAACACTGAGAGATGGGAAAGAAGGAGGTTGTTCCTGGCCACTGCAGCCTCTGTGTGCACACGTGGGGAAGTGACCTCAGACATGGTACCTTCCAGCTTGGAGCTCAGTGACTTCTTCCCAGGGAGGGTTTGGTTCCCCACCTACACCCTGCTGATGTTCCCTGGGGGTTCTCCAGTGCTTCTGCCAGGCAATAGGTGGCATTTGGACTGAGCACATTGACAGTGCTTCTGCACAAGCAGGGGGACCTGGGAAAGATCACAGTGGAGCTTCTGACACGAGGAGCTGGGACCTGTCTTTGGCTCTGGGTTGTGAAGGGGTTGGAAAGGAGTGAGGTGGGGTGGGGTCACCCCTGAGCCTCCCCAGGTCACCTGTGCAGGGTGACAGCAGAACTGCTCCAACCTGGACTGCACTAATGCCAGGGCTCTGCTCAGTCTCATCCACGTGAGCTGCTCAGAGTCCTCCAAAAAAAAAAGTTTAAAGTCATTACTCCTTGTCCTGGCACTGCATGGCCTTGTTAAAACCCCCTCTCCTTTTGGCAAGGTGGGAGGGGGAGGGTGTTATCTGCCCCTCTCCTGGATATGCCACAGGGGGGAACTGGTGTCTGACACGCTCCAGGGAGTGAGACCTCAAAGGGTGAGGTTTCTTTGCCAAGTGGCACAGGAGATGTGCAAAAATGGCCATTTCCAAGGGCAGAGGAAGGGCTGGCCTTGTGACCAGGAGGTTTTGGACCCAAAGCACCCACATGCTGGGCATTGCAACTCCTCCTGCCCCGGGCTGTGAAGGGGGATGGCCTCACCCTCTCCGGGTGGGATGCACGGTGTTCCCGTGTTACTGTTCTGCAGCCTCCCATCCTTAGGGGTTCATCCAGCCCTGCATGGCTCCTGGGAAAAGGAAAGAGATCCCAGCATCTCCTGGGATGAGCCCTGAGCTCTCCCACTGTGGAATTCCTCTGTCCAGGCCTTGATCTCATCACAGGCACTGACTGCACGATTCCAACACGAATTCTGACTAGAGAGAGAAAATTAAACAATGTGCAAAGCTTGGTCTACTTTGAATTCACTCCTCTCCTCTCTTCATTTTTTAATTTGCTTTCTAGGAACAAGATGCCCGTGAAATTTCATCTCCTTGAGCCTTAAAAGACAACTAAGGACTGAAAGTTATGGATCCTTTATACTTTTCCAACACATTCAGCACAGAAGGTGGTTCCAGCGAGGGGAACTCCTCACTGCTGACCAACGTGACGGAGAATGGGACGCTCTCAGAGCAGGGTCCCTTCAAATACATCCACAAAGTGCTCATCCCCATCTGTTACCTCCTGGTGTGTGCCGTGGGGCTCAGTGGGAACACGCTGGTCATCTACGTGGTGCTGCGCTACGCCAAGATGAAAACGGTCACCAACATCTACATCCTCAACCTGGCCGTGGCCGACGTGCTCTTCATGCTGGGCCTGCCCTTCCTGGCCACCCAAAACGCCATCTCCTACTGGCCATTTGGCTCCTTTCTGTGCAGGCTGGTCATGACTGTGGATGGCATCAACCAATTCACGAGCATCTTCTGCCTGACTGTGATGAGCATGGACCGGTACCTGGCGGTGGTTCATCCCATCAAGTCAACCAAGTGGAGACGTCCCAGGGTGGCCAAGCTCATCAGTGTGACTGTGTGGACATTCTCCTTCTTGGTGGTGCTTCCAGTCATCATCTTTTCGGATGTGCAGGAAGACTTTCAGACCTGCAACATGAACTGGCCAGAGCCCGTGAACATCTGGTCTGCAGCCTTCATCATCTACACGTCGGTCCTGGGGTTCTTCGGGCCTTTGCTGGTGATCTGCCTCTGCTATTTGCTCATTGTGATTAAAGTCAAGTCCTCAGGGATCCGAGTTGGCTCTACGAGGCGCAGGAGATCGGAGAGGAAGGTGACCAGGATGGTGGTGATCATCGTGGTGGTCTTTGTGCTCTGCTGGCTCCCGTTTTACACCATGAACATCGTCAACTTGATATTGATCCTGCCGGCAGACCCCGTGCTGGTGGGCTTGTACTTCTTTATGGTGGTCCTGTCCTATGCAAACAGCTGTGCCAACCCCATCCTGTATGGGTTCCTTTCTGACAACTTCAAGCAGAGCTTTCAGAAAGTCCTTTGCCTCCGGAAGGGCAACGGTGTTGAGGATGGTGACCCTGTAGAACACAGGCAGGAGAACAGCAGCCGCTTGCAGGAGTCCATGCTAACCCAGAGAAACGTGGAATTCAACGGCCACATGCAGACCAGCAAGGTCTGAGGGCGTGGTTGGGGACTTCAAAGGGCTTGTAGAGCTGGAGAACTTGGGGGACTTAAAGGAGAGACGAATTCGTGGCAGAGGTAAAACATGGAGCCCCAGGAGCTCCACTAAATGTACATAGGAATGTCTTCACTCCCCTCCCTTGCCCAGCTCACAGTGTTATGGGCTGTGCTGGGCTGTGGCCAAGCTCTCGTGGTGTCCTACCCGGGTCAGACATGTGTGACCACTCTGGGTGCCCTGGAGAACTGATTTCCAGCTTTGTAGTGCTCTGGTGATGCAAACCCACACTCACTCAGTTTTAACTACCTTGTTAAGCTGGGCTTATGGCTGCTTTGCCCTGCTGGGGTCAGCTCAAAGCAAAAAACAGCTCAGACAGTATCTCTGGAATTCTTCCAGGGGACCTCTTGCAAGACAAATGCTGGTTCTGAAGAGTTTCATACCAAAAAGGCCACAGCACTTGATCTTGACGTTGTGCACCAGCCGTGGTTAGAACGTGCCGTGCGGTCCTTTCCATTGGTTTACTGTCATTGACCCATCTAAGAGGTTCATGGTATTGAGGAATCCTTCAAACACAACAAGAATGAGGAAACCCCCGTGATTAGGGCGGCATTTCTGAAAGGATTCAGTGTATTCCTGATGTTTTCACATTCCAGCCCAAAGTTCGTAGAAAATGTGATGTAACCACTCTCTTCTGTGTAAGTGATGATGATTGTGAAGTCCTGGGGAGCTTTGTGTGTATTTATTGGTTCTGAATGTAAGTCTGGACGTGACTATAAACTGTATTTGCAGCAATTAAAACAAGTTCAATCCCCTCCTGACTCGGGTTCGGTCACCAGGGTGGGGTTTGCTCCAAGGCTGGACTCGATCTTGGAGGCTTCTCCAACCCACCTTCATGGCTCTGGGATCCCATTCCTGCCACACTCACATCCCCCAAACACGAGAGCATGAGAACTCACCTGATACAGTGAGAGACACCTGCAGGAGGTGTCCAGAGCCTGGCCCTTGCTTTGCACCACTAGTAGGTACTCTTAGCTTACTCACAGTAGTAGGCTGTGCCCACCCTCCGTACACCTGCACTACACCACGGCTGCTCACTCCGAATCCCAGCACAGGCAGCTTTACCCTGATTTATGAACTCCCACAATATCTATTATTTCCGGAATTATCAGGCTGTTCCAGGCATAAATCAACTTCTTATCAGGTCTTGAGACACGGGCAGTAATTAGTGCAGGCCTTTGTGTCCTCTCTGCCAGCTCCAGCTGCCTGCACTTGAGCAGCCAGCAGGTCTTCTCCACTGATGGAATTAGAGAAGCCCTTTTTAGGTCCCAGCTCGTTTGGGAAGTGGCAGTAATTAATAATGAATGCCCCACGGAGGGAGGTGCCTCGTGGTCGCAGCACTTGCTGTGCAGAGTTGGGGTTGCTGAGGAAATCTGTGGCATTGTCCATCTCCAGCCTGATCCTCTGGAGCTGCTGAGCTCTCATCATCACGAGTGATGATCACAAAGACTCAAGGGACGCTGAAAAGCACAATCCATCTGCTGATCAACCCAGGGACCCTCTTTCCCTTGATTTCAGAGGAAACTGGACTTGCTACAGCACTGAAGATTAACTCCTTGCAGGCAAGAATGACACCAGAATGCAGAAAACTCTGAGGTCTCTGAACTCCTCTCTTAATTCCTCTCTCGATTTACAGCATGACTTGGCTTCTATTAATTTTCCATAAACCCCCCAAAAACCACTTTAGAACTGTGTGCAGAGTGTACCCACGGGACTCAGCAGAGCTTTCCATTAGGCTAACGACTGATTTGTTTTCTAATTTCAAAAGAATCACAACTAATTTTATTTACCAAGCAGAGACAGCAGCAGTCACGCTCCAGGGAATGGATAAATGTGCACTTCAGAAGGAATTCTTGTTTTGCAAACACATTTCATTTAATGTAATATATTCCCATAAAAACAGGGGAACCAAAGAGGAAGGGATGGCTCCAACCACTCAGGGACTTTCTGGGATGAAAAGCTTTTGGTGTCAACTTTGGGGCCTCCCAGACCTTGGTTCAGTTCCTAACTTTAACCTCACAAGGCTGATGTGGGATGGGCTGTGATGCCCTCTGTTTTCCACCTCTAAAACCAAGGCAGTGCTTCCTTTCTCACACCTACATGGCAGAAGGATTTGAATATTCTCCATTCATGGCCAAAATGCAGGTAATTCGTGCACAGTGACAGCAGAGGAGGAATGAAATCAGGGTAGAACTTGGGGAAATCACTCTCTGAAGCACAGGGAGGAGCATTTCAGTGTTTAGCATCAAGCAGGGTGTTTGACATCCTGAATGCTGACACAGGAACACAAGTCGGGCTGCCAAAGCCTGTCTCAGTCCTGCTGCAGGGAGCCTTGCCTCGCTCTCTGCTCTGTGTTATCTGTTGTGCTCCTTGTTCAATCACACCCAGCCTTGGCCCTGATTTCCCTCCCTGCCCTGGAGCCTGGGGCACATCTCCTGCCCTCGGAGCACCCAAGGGGAGCAGGGTGGTCTGTCCTTCCCAGGCTCAGCATTCCACTGTGCCCTCCTCAACACCTTGGCTGAATTCAAAGGCAAATGAAGGTTTCATCCTTCTTTTCCTGCTCCTTGGAAGTCCCCAGGCACCAACCCCAGCACAACCGGGCTCTTTTGGCTTTTGAAGAGGTTTTGCAGCCAAAGTCAACTTAGGTTTTGGTCTTCACTGGCCTCCTTGGGGATTTGCTGCTGTTCCAGAGCAGGAGAGCTCTCAGCAGAGACCCTCAGTGGGTGAGTCCCCAACCTGCCTCTGCCTGCAAACAGCCCTTTGCACATGATCCCACAGCCAGTGGAATGACTCTGCCAGGGCTTTATGCCCAGCCGTGCCTTATCTGAGGGCTATTGACTGGTTTTATCCTCTGCCAGCTGGGGGTTGGGCAAAGAAATGTGTGCCTGTGCTGTGAAAATGCAGGAAGGGTTGTAAAGTGGCAGCGTGATCCGTGAGAAACGTGTTGTTTCTGTCACTGAAATGACATAAAAAGGCAGAGAAATGTTTTGGCCAAGTTCCCTTCATGTGCATTAATAAATCAGGCACGGTTCTAATTTGCATCAGAGGAGGTTGCACGGACTGAGCAGAGGACACGGCAGGTTTGGAGCTGGACTGACTCATCCCCCTCTCAACCCAGGCATGTCCAAAACTACAGGGATGCTGCTTATCACAAAGGGCCAAAACATCCTGCCCCTCTTCTCCAACCTTCCTGCCAGGGGAAACCAAGGAGGACTTTGACCCAACGCAGCCATTTGGCCAAGGGGGTCAGGATCCCTCCTGGAATTCAGGTGTGGGAAATGCCTGGGGCAGGTGAGCCAAGAGCCAGGCTTTGGACTACCCACTAAAGCAGGAACAGGAATCTATTATTAATTTCTCTTTTTCCCTGCAGTGACACAACAAAACAGAACATATTTCTTTCCTTGGCCACCTTTAGCTCTTTGGAGCTGAGCCACAGCCTTTCAATCCATCCACGAAGAAATCAGTGCTCCCACAGCTCCTGGTTACCCAGTGATGGTGGTGGATGGACAACACCCCCCACCCTTCTTTTGGGGTCTGGGGGTTTTTTGTTTCCTTTCTGCCTCCTTTCTGAATATTTTCTTGTTTTCTCTCCCTTTTGAGCACAGAGCAGAGTTTGGCTGAAGGACCAAAGGGGGTGCAGTCAGTGCATGGTGAATCAAGCCCTGCCCTCAGGTTACATCCATGCAAATCAAGAGCAGCAGGAAAACCACCTTAGATTCCAAACAGAGGATATTTTGGCTCTGAGGACAGTGAAGGGGAGTCAGTCAGAGGAATTTCAGTGGATTTCTGGGGTTGTGACAGGGAGGACTCATGGCTGGGGTGCCAAATCCATCAGCAAAAGTGAAAACAGATGGGGCCATTCCGTGAGACTTCCAACACTCTTGCACCCAGGGAAAGGTGTAACAGGGAAAGACGGAGGTGCAAGACAGTCTGACATCCCTGCACCAGCCTTAAACAGGGCCTGTCCAAGGGTCCCACCGGGGAGGGACTGACAGGACTTCAATAAATGAAGATATATGGGAAAGAATGAAAGCCTGGCATTGGTTTAGCAGAGCAAAGAGCATTTCTCTCCTTCCTCATGTTTGGGATCAGCCAAGAAAAGTTTAAGCTGAAGGGAAGAGCCCCCTGGAAAGGGGCTGATAAATGTGAGCTGAAAGCAGGCAGTGCAGAGGTTGTGTTTCCCCGTGCCCCTGTGTGTGCCCAGGGGTTGGGTCCCTGTGTCTGACCCTCCCCAGGGGGTTCTGCCATCCTTTCTCCCAGCAACCACAACCTCAGGGAAGCAGCAGAACCCAAACTGTGAACCCAACCCCACAGAATCCTGGGGCGGTTTGGGTTGGAAGGGATCTTAAAGATCATCCCGTTCCAATCAGAGTGTGGAGCTTTATTCCAACCCTGCTGCTGCCTGGGCTGTGAGTGTGCAAAGCTGCTGTGAAAACAGGGAATAACCACAACACAATTGCTTTTTGCCCCTTTTAATGTTCTGACAGAAGAGGGAAACACAAGCAGGTTCCCTCCAGCATGGCAGCACAGCTGAAACCCCCCCTGTTCCAGGAGGGAAACTCGTCCTTGCCTTATCCTAATGCTGGAAACCCTCTGCCCCTCTTTGACTCACTCCCAGCTCTCTTTCCTCTGGTCCCAAATCAACATTAATCTTAATTATGTCCCAGCTAATGAGCCTCTAAGAGTTTATTAAACAGGCTTTTGTGTTCCTTAATTGAAAACGTCGGCCCAGAGCATTTCAAAGCTGCTTCTGGACAAAGCGCTGGGAGAGGCTGGGCTGGGGACAGGTCACAGGGACACCCTTGTGATGCCACTGTGCTGCTTTCCAGCTGCTGCTCAGGGAGGAGAGCTGGTGGGGGAGCTGGGAAGTCGGTCCCCAGCACGAGGGTTCTCCTGGGAGGACAGTGGGACCCGAAATGTGGGCTGTGGAAGTGCCTGGTGTCCACACACCGGGTCCCTTGGGATGGCTGAATGTCTCTGAAACAGCAGGGCAGGGCTGCAGGGACCACGGGTGGGTGAATCATGGAATCAGAGCATGCTTTGGGGTTGGAGGACCTTAAGGATCATCCAGTGCCACCCTTGCCACGGGCAGGGACACCTTCCAGCAGCCCAGGTTGCTCCAATGTGGCCTTGGACACTTCCAGGGCTGGAGCAGCCACAGCTTGTCTGGGCACCCCGTCCTGTTCTTATCCTTGAATCTTTCTTAACTCCATCTTGATCCTCTTGCTCCTGTCCCATCCCTTGGAGGGATCCATGGAGCTGCCTGAGCCATGTAGGGAGCTTTGTCCCAGCCCCAGCCCCAGCCAGAGCATCACATCGGGAACCACAAGAATTTCCAAACAAAATTGGAGCATTCCGTGTCCTGGTTCTGACCAAGGACCAGACCTACCCCTCTCTTCTCCCACTGCCACCCCTGGGTCAGGACTGGGATGAGAGGTGCCAGAAAATGGATGTTCCAGCGAGCACACCCAACATTTTCCTTGCTAGCCCTGCAATGCATCATCTCCAACGAGCACATTTAGGCCAGCTCTCACTGCTCCAATTTCCAGCTAAACCAGCCAAATGACCTTTGCGACAGACAGCTCGCTGGGAAATTTGCTGCCATCACCTACGGCTCACCCCGGCTCTAGTTGGAGGAGCTCTTTTCCTGGCCTTTTTTTTTTTTCTGGAAGCAGCTCCACTCCTCACAGCCTCCTCCATGGACCTGCAGACCATCTCTCCCAGTGCCAGGAAGCCTTTGTCCCACTGGATTGTTGTTCCCTCATCCCGAGGAGGCTTTTCCCAGGCTTGAGCCGAGCCTTGCAGAGCTGCAAAGCCTTCCTGCTGCTCTGGGGGAGCCACGGCTTTCCCTGGCACAGGATTCCTGAGGAGCCAGGCAGGCTGACAGCACCTCCGAACACATCCCATCAAAACATGTCATCCCCTGACAAAGAGTGACAAATCCCCGGGAAAATCTGTCCTCCCAGCCAGCCATTCCCAGAAAGCAGCAGACAGAAGTGACACTCCCCAGCACAGAGGGGTTTTTTAACACATTTCAAACCCAGTCACTCAGCCCCAGGGATTGACTGACATTTTTAATACCTCGACAGACAATTCTTCAAATGAAATCGTCCTAGTCAGCTTTTTTTTTTTCTCGGCCAACCCTTTGATTCATGAAAGGCTTACAAATGTAGCTGCTCTGCTGGAAACAAACACCCAGAGGAAGGTCAAGGAATCCCTGCCCTGTGCCCACCTCACCTTCACCAGGTTGAAAAATAAATTTGCTTATGGTCACTTCTGTTCAAGCCTCTGGTTATGAATATTCATTGAGAGTCATGAAAGCCTCTCAGTAAAAGGGTTTTCAGCTGCTGGAGACCAAAGGGCTTTGCTCAAGTACCTGTGTAAAAGTCAAACAAGAACTGCTGGGATACAGGAGCACCTTCGTGAAGTGATTCATGTTTTATTCCAAGAAAAGTTAGTATAATTGAGGGCAAGAGACACATATTCAGTTTGTACAAGTGGCATTTGCAGAGCACAGCAATCCTAAAGGGCAGCCTCCAGCTGGGGATCTCAGAGGGCTCAGGAGGGATTAATGTGCTTTAGTGGGGATCTCTGGCCTTCCAGTGGGGCCATCCTGGAACCCTCTGGCACTGGGATCTTCCCCTGGTTGTTCTCCCAAACCCAGGCCTGGATCTGAGCTGTGGCAGGAATACACCCAGACACTGATGGGTTTCCTTGGGGTAAGAACAGGGCCAAGGGTGGTGTTTTGACTCCCTCCCTCCTCGAGTAGCAGCTAAATGGAGTCGGAATTCCAGAATCAACCCTGTTCATGCCTCAACACAAACCTGCCCAGGACTAGAGTGATCCTGAGACCACCAGTTAACCCTCTGTCCCCTGAGCCTGCTGGGACTGGGTTAGCACTGGGATCCACATGTTTCCTGAACAGCCTTGATCCCTCAAAACGGCAAGGCTGTGTTTCCAGAGCCCTTCCCTCCCATCCCCTCCTGCAGCCAAGGCAGGAGCTGCTCATTTGACACCCCAGAGCAGCTTCTCCAGCCCCACCACATCAGTGACCTGCGATGTCCCAGCTGGCCACGTCCCCCTGCACTGAGTTTCCATGTCACAGGGATTGCTGCCCATTTCTGTGTTGCTGGAATGGCTCCTGTGAGGCCAGCCTGGTTGCTATGAGATGGATGATGCTCTGGGTTTCTGTGTTCCCCCTGCCTTTCCTGCTGTAAGCTGTAACACTTAATCCCCTCCAGCCCTTCATCTTTCCCTGGAAAGTCACCAAAGGTGAAAGCTTTCTCCACTTGCCCTCTCACCAGCCAAGGTTGTGACCCCAAGCAATGAGTCATCCCAAACGTGGGAGGTGTCCCATTCCCACCATTCTTCCAGAGGACCTGCTGCTGCTGTCCCTGTTTTATAATCCCCAGGGAGATTTGGGGGTTCTCCCAGTGTTCCAGGGGTGAATCCCACCATGGGGAGAATCTGGAGTGGGGGAAAAAAGGAATAAAAACCCCTTCCAAGGTCTCAATTCTCTTATGCTCTCCTGGCTTTTCCCACCATACCAAAGGGACATGAAATCACAAAATGGGTTGGGGTGTGTCCCACCCCAAATTCTCTGCACACAGGAGAGCCCAGACATGTCACAGCCCAGATTCTCTGCACAGAGGAGAGCCTGGGCTTGTCCCACCCCAAATCCTCTGCACAGAGGAGAGCCTGGGCTTGTCCCACCCCAAATCCTCTGCAC
>JAWWTY010000032.1:14545544-14558576 GCA_035222235.1 Margarornis squamiger
GAGCCTGGGCTTGTCCCAGCCCAAATTCTCTGCACACAGGAGAGCCTGGGCTTGTCCCAGCCCAAATTCTCTGCACACAGGAGAGCCTGGGCTTGTCCCAGCCCAAATTCTCTGCACACAGGAGAGCCTGGGCTTGTCCCAGCCCAAATTCTCTGCACAGTTCCTGCTCCAGAGAGGCAGGCCAGAGCCAGGCAGCACATGCCATGCCAGGGCACAAACAGTGGCTCTGGGAGGTGCTGGCAGCAGCCCCCACGGGCAGGGCAGTGAATTGTGCCCTCCCCGAATGAATGAGCTGGTTGTGCTGCCCTGTTTGCAGCTCTGCTCAGCCTCAGCCCAGCCTGTGTCCCCCTCCTGCACCCCAGATGGAGAGTGCCAGATGGGTGTGACAGCCACACCACAGAGAGCTGAGTTTGCCTCCCTTCTGCCAGCCAGAGCACAGCACAGCATTGACACAGAAGAAATGCATGTCACTGGGTGCTGCTCGGGGTGCACCAACACTCAGAGAATCTGCTGTGAGTCTGTGCTCTGGTGTGGCTCTGATATAAATGTGGGGCTGAGCTGGAGCACACACACTGAGCCCAGCAATGGGAACAGGGGGGTCTGCATCCCTGACATCCATCACAGAACCATCAGGGTGGGAAAACATCTCTAAGATCATTGAGTTCAACCAGGGTAACACCAACCCTGTCTCCCAGCCTGGGATCCTTGACCAGGAGCCAACAGAGAAACATTGAGTCATGGAATCCCAGGAGGGTTTGGGTTGGAAAGGACCTTAAAGTCCATCCAGTGCCAACCCCTGCCATGGGCAGGGACACCTTCCACTAGCCCAGGTTGCTCCAAGTCCTGTCTAACCTGGCCTTGGACCCTTCCAGGGATCCAGGGGCAGCCACAGCTCCTCTGGGCACCCTGTGCTGGTGCCCCATGACAGGAACGAGCTAAACCCAGGGGGAATTCAGTCCCAAATCCCTTCAGGTGACATTCACTGCTGGGCAAGTCTGTGAACCCCTTCTGCCTCCCAGTGACAGACCTGCTGCTGGCTGGGGGTGGATTTCATCCTTCAGGAGTCCCTTGAGACGTTTCCCAGTAGGATATTAAGCCACCTCCGTGTTCTGGGAGCAGGAGCTGCATTGTCAGGGCTGCACTCAGCAAAGAACATTTGCAATTTCCAGAGAGCAGAGTGGAAAATAGAATTGTGTGAAAAGCCCATTCAGGAAGCTGTTTCTCTTCCTTCTTTGCTCTTTTCCAACCATCCTCCTTCCCCAGATCTTAAAAGGTGCAACTCAGAGACTGAGACTGATCCTAGTTATCTAATTAATGCTGGGGAAATTCAAAGCACAGTGTATCCTACATTTCAAAGGGAAAGAAATACAATATTCCCCAGATTTTTGGCTGTGCATCTCCAGCCCTCCAGATCACTCTGGGACTGGGGAAGGTGGGAGATGATCTTGGGAGATGTTGGAGATTGACTTCCAGCCATCCAGTTTGCTCCACTTTGGAATTATCCCAGGTGAAACAGCCCAGCACTGGGAATACTGAGCTCAAAATACAGGCAAGGCAGGGCCACTGATGCTCCAGTATTTCCTAATGTGCAAAATCTCAGGAGACCTGGCACCCGAAATCCCCAGGACACAAGGATTTGAGTGCTCCCCATAAAGGGAGCGGGTGTGAGCAGGACAGGCAGTGATTTTGCTAATCCAGGCCAAGTTCTCCTTATTCATCTGCTTGATTTGACTTCCTTCTGGTCTCTGGGGAATGACTGGGGCTGAAGCTGGGCTGAGTCACAATTTCTGCATCACAAGTGCGAGCAGGGTTGGGGAGGAGTCCTTGCCAAAAGCCTGACCTGTCACAGCCCTGAAGATCCTTTGGTTCCTCAGAGCACTGAGCTCTTCTGTTCCTTAGTGAGATAATTAAGTGCATTTCCTGCTCGGGTCTGTTTGAAGTGCCCCCGTTTCAGCACGGCAGAGCGACTAAAGCCAGTCCCACTGTCAGAGGTTGTGTGAGAAACCTCAGTGACTCAACTGAGAGGTTGTAGCACCTCACATTAAACGTGTCTGGGAGATTTTCCATGGTTCCTGCATTACATACCCCTCCCAGCCCCGTATATCCCTCTCTGCAATGGACCACAAAGCCAAGCCAGCACCGCTGCCAAGCGGGCACAGAAATCGTGGCAGGAGAGAGCAAGGAGGAGCTGGCATCCCCATCACTCACCCCAGCAGCTCCTTTGGCACTTAGTTAGATCTTAAAACTCACAGACAACAAGCGTTGCCCAGAGCAGACATGCCCGTGGTGTCTTTGTGCTGCTCCTGGCTCATCTCTCCACGCAGGGAAAGGCTGCCGTGGGTTTGTGCCCCGAGGTAGGCTGTGCCAGCACTGCCCAGGGCCATGTTCTGCTCCTGGGGGGCATTTCCTCCAGCCACGAGCAGGTTCCAAGGCCAAAAACCCGCATTTCTTCACAGCTGTGTGTTGGCAAAGCTTTTCCCTGGGCTCTGAAAGCCGTGGCATTTTCCCTCCCTCTGGAGCACTTTGAGCTTTCCCCAGCCCGGGAAGCAAAAGCAGTGGGGATTCTGCCCGGGTCAGTCCACAGCAATTGTGGTCAGTGGGATCCAGGCAGGGTAAATCAGAGAGGGAGACCCCCAACAGGCAGGGCAGGCACTGCTCAATTCCCTGGAAGCTGATGCCGGCCTGGACTCGGCATCCAAGACTTTCCCAGCAGCCTGGGAGTTGCACTTCCCTCTCCAGGTGTTTTTCAGTCGAGGGGAGAGTCGGAATTCTGCCTTAAAAGGGACGAAAAGACAGAGAAAGGGAAGAATGACGTCGTGGAGTAATAGCTTTGCATTCTTCCTTGCTTGGAATCAGGGTGCTGTGATTCCCATGAGATCCCTTGGGGACACACAGGCAGCTCCACTGGCATTTTGCATCCAGCAGAAAGCCAAAGCCAGTGGCAAATCCTCAGTGTCCTGCCAAGGAAGGTCACGCCTTGAGTGGCCTTTGGGTGGCAGAGGCAGATCTGCCACTGCACATCCCAGCCCCTGAGCCGGCAAAAAGGGGGCTGCTCCCCCCACGACCCACGGAAGGAACCTTTCGTTTGGGAGTTCCCGGGAAGAAAGGAGTGGGAATCCCACGGTGTTGCCACGCCCGGTGCCTGGCAGCAGCTGTGCCCCCATCCTTTGCGTTTGGCTGGGGCACCAAGCGCCACAAGAACCAGGCAGAGCTTTCCCCACGGGCAGGTCCTGCCCCGTGGCGGTCACTCTTTCACCCCGGGGGGTTTTGACTGAAGACATGGATAGGGCAGAAAACACAGACAATCTCCCCAAATCAGGCAAGGGAAGGGTGATGAGCAGTGGCGGTGAGCTGGGAGAGAGGACGCACAGCTTTGCCCTTGCCAGCTGCTGCTGTTTGGACCTTGCCATGAAAGCTCAAACCCCCCTGGAAAACGAGGGGGCAGGAGGAGAAGGAGGCACCAGCAGGACTTGGCAGGAGCAAGAACAGGGAACCCCCCACCTCTCCCCGAGCATGAAATATTCTTCCTGAAGGCGTTTGGAGGGGTGTGAGTCCCTCCTGGGGGCAGGACGGGGATGGCCAGCCTGTCCTGGCTCTGTCCTGGCTCACCCTTGGTCCGCAGGCTCTTCCCAAAGGGTTGGGAATTGCCATTCCCAGATTCCCAGCCCGAGGGGAGGGGGGGAGCGGCCGGCGCTGCCCAACCCGTGCAGGACAAAGTCTGCAGCCTTTTAAGCACGGATTGCTCCGTGCCCTCTAAGTGCTTTCTATTTGTTTTAACACTTTCCCCTTCCATCTCCCGCATTTTATCTGCGGCTTTAAATCTTTCTTAGTGAATAGGTTCTTCCCGGAGTCATTAAGTTCCATTCAACTCATCCAAAGGCAATCCATTAGCTTTATTTGTTGCCTGGTTTCCTTATCTGCTCCGATGTTATCTGCCTGTTCCTGTCGTAAAAGGCAAGTTTCCTTATGGAGAGGAAGAAAGCAGTTTGCCCAAGGCAGAGGTGCCTGCTGGTCTGACCCTCACCTTCCAGGAAGCCAGGAGGGCTGAAACCTCGCCAAAACCAGCCTCCTTATCCCTAAAAACAAAAAGGCTGCAAGAAGATGGGAATGTGGGATCTGTTGGATACTCTCATCACTGAAAAAAAACCCAACAGAGGAATCAGTGATGAGGGGAGGTGAGCACAGTAAACAGAGCAGGCAGGACGTGCCAGGGGAGAATTAGGTTGGCTATTATGAACATTTCTACACCAAAAGGGCTGTCCAGCCCTGGCACAGCTGCCCAGGGTACTGGGGGAGTCGCCACCCTGGAGGGATTTAAAAGCCATGTGGATGTGGCATCTGGGGACACAGGTTAGTGGTGGCCTTGGCAGTGCTGGGGATGGTTGGACTGGATGATCCTGGAGGGTTTTCCTGCCCCACGCCCACGCCAGAGATGTTCTCACACATCCCCAGACACGCTCAGGAAGGATAGGTCAGGTTTTCATGCTCGTGTGATCACTGCTTTCAAGGCTCAGCTACCTGAAGGGAGGTTTCAAAAGGCATGAGGGGGGTAATCAGATTCCCAAAGTGCCCAGCACATCCACAGTGCCCAAAGAGAGCACAGCCCACTCAGCCTGGGATCAAACTGCTGCCAGGGAGAGGGTCCCATTCTGAATATCCACAGGCAGGAAAAGCACCCCAAGAGTGAGCGTTTAGAGGAATTTTACCTCCTGAGTGAAAGCTGGCAGAACAGGGATTAGGCCAGTCTTGTTTGGGTGGGAAAAGCCTGATCCAGGCTCGCTCACAGCCCTGCCTAAGCCTGGGATCAGCCAGCAGAGAGCTGGCATTGCAGCCGGGACTAAGGGCTGGGTCGGTGCTGCAGGCTGGGATCAAAGCAGGGCATTGGGCTGGCTTTGAGGAGCACAGCGGAGACACTGAGCGAGGTTGTTAACCCTGGCTCACAGAGCTGCCATGAGGCAGCAGGACCAGCAGATCATCGACCTGGAATGGTTTGGGTTGGAAGGGACCTTAAAACCATCCAGTGCCACCCCTTGCCATGGGCAGGGACACCTTCCACCAGCCCAGGTTGCTCCAAGCCCCGTCCAACCTGTCCTTGGACACTTCCAGGGATCCAGGAGCAGTCACAGCTTCTCTGGGCACCCTGTGCCAGGCCCTGCCCACCCTCCCAGGGAAGGATTTCCATCACAGGGGTGCAAACCAGGCAGTTAAAGCCACATGAAGACCCAATCCTCACCCGCCGCTCCTTATTCGCATTCAGAAGGTGCTACCAGGGCTCTCTCAAAGGAAGTGACTTTTTCTCAGCAGAGCAGTCTCAGGGAGTCAATGAGCAAGGTCGGGAGTTTAATCGACTTAGTCCGGACTGCCAGCACAGAGCAGCAGGGTCTGACCACGGACAGGCGGGCAGGGATGGAATCATTAGGAGAGAAAACAGAGAGTTTTGCTTCTTTGATGTTCTTTGGCACGCAGAGCACCAGCCTTTCCCAGCTCTGGCGGGTGGGATGAGCCCTGGTGACACCGAGGGTGACTAACCTGAGCTCCGGGAGCATTGCCAGGCCTTTCTCACCTCTTTCAAGAGGCGATTTCTGAGTAATTCCAGCCCTATTTAAAGGCTGCACAGAGGCACTGAATTCTTAAGGCAGGGTCTTTGCCGGGTCAGTGATGGAGCTGCGGCATCAGGAACAAGACCCAGGAAGGGTCATGGAATCGCAGAATGGTGAGGACTGGAAAGGACCTCAAAGACGAGTTTTGAGTTTACAGGAGGCCCTTGGGAACACCCTTTAATCCGTGCTGGTGCAGCTCACAGGGCTCGGTGCGCCCCGAAATCTGCTCCCCTCCTCTGTTCAATATCCCTGAAATTCTCCTCTAGAGATTCCCGCAGCGCTTCGCTCCCCAAACCTGCCCGAAACTCCCGCAGAAGGTCCCCGAGCCCTCCGTGCTGCCCCACCAGCCCCTCGGCTCGGCCAGCCAAGCCGGGTGGGCTCCGAGGAATGGCCTGGATAGAAAGAGAAGTTCAAGCACCACCCCAAATTCTGCTGCGGGCCGGGAAGGGTCCGTGCTGTTGTTAAGCCTTTGGGGGGAGAGGGATGGGGCTCTGTTGGCAGTCAGATGCTGCTGCGTTTGAGCTCGATGGTTTGGGGTTAATCCTGGAAGCACAAGGGATTTAGTTTTGTTCCTGACTTACGAGAGCAGAGAAAATGAGCAAAACCAAATGACAGAGCAATGACGCGGCTGAGCGAGGGCTCTGCAGGGATCCCGCAGGTCCCCATGCTCCATTCGGGGGAACTGGGAGCGAAGAGGGATGTTTGGGAGTTCCTCAGATGGATTTAGGGCAAGGATTCCCTGGGGTGACAGACTCCCTCATCTCGGGGCTGCTGAGCTGTGCTCTGGGGTTCTCGATGGTGGAAGCTGCAGCCTATTGGAAGTACAGGGAAAGCAGCCCCGGCTCAGCTTCTCCCGAGGGGGATTTTTAGTGGGAGCCACTTCTTGTGGCTTTTCCAGCCTAAATCCCCAATCTGCAGGACAGGAGGGCGCAGGGGGCACAGTGTTCTGATGCCCCTGTGCTGAGAAGGCTGCCTTTATCATTCCTCGCAGATCCCAGCGCCCCATCCGAGGCTTCCTGGGATGGAGAGCTTGTCTTTCACGCTGCAGCCACTGCTTCGCCTTCTGCTTCAAGTGTTTTTTCCTTATATTGACCATAAATCTCGCCCTGCCCTCGGGGAACGTGGGCAGGTCATTTGGTTGCCCTTCGTTCAGCTCCCTTTTGGAACAAGGACAGGGTGTTGTCCCAGCTCCGCCTCGGGAGGGGCTCTGAGGCCAAAGAGGGGAAGGGGGGGATGTTAAATTTTATCTCCTCCCTATTGCCAAATTTGGACCAGTAATCGCAAATTTTGTAGATTTGAAGTCGGAAAGGGAAAGGTATGTTGCTTTAAAATCTGTTATCTTATTTGTCTTAGAGTCTGTTTAACCCTATCAACCAAAAGAGATTTTGGGAGGTAGATGCTTCTCACCTGATATTTTCCATAATTTCTGTTGTGCAGAAAACTCCTGTTCTCCATTTCCATCTCACCAAGTTCCTCTGCCTCCCTGCCCCAAGGCCAAGTGAGGTTATTTTGGCAATTAAACCAATTTGGAAATTGGTTTCTTCATCTTCCATAAGATCCTGGGCTGAGAGGGACCTCCAGGAGATCTTATATTTCTTAATCAAATGCAGCAGGGATTTCTGGCAGCCGAGGCTGTTTTGTCATTTCAGTGTAACTCGGGATTTGGGAAAGAGCTTCTGACAGATCCCTCGTGGCTGAACTCAAAGCACCAAATCCAAAATGCCAATTTAGGGAACCGCTCGGAAAAACAAATACAAATGAAGCTTTTTCATGGAGATTTGGGCACTTGAATCCCCTGCCTTCTTCTCTTCAAAAAAAGAACCTGAAAGCTTTTTTCGAAGCTCAGATTCCAATCTATGTATTTCTGGGTGGGGGAAAAAGAAAGGATTTAAATTGTGTTCCTGCAGGAAAGAGCCTGGCAGGCTGGCTGTGTGTGCAGGAGCAGATCTCAAATAGTTGGGCTTTGGATTTGATTCATTAAACTCCTCTAACCAGAGATGCCCCTTCCCAGCCCTTGAAGTTGGAAAAAGCTGATGATGCCTTCAAAGGTGGCACCAGGAATGGCTTTGTGCATTAAGCTTTGGAGAGATTTCACTTTTTCTTCCAGGGGTTGTTTTTATGTTAGAAATGACTGATTTGCATAACGTATGCAAGCCAATAACCTTTTGGATTATTTGAAAGGTCATCCTGGACCTGAGATCAGTGTGGCTTTAATGATCTACCTGCTTATGGCACTGGTGTCTGAGTCAGGAGGGGTTAAACGTGTCCTGTTGCTTCAATAACCAGGATGTCTTCCTTGTGTGTTAGGGAGATCTGGATATTGGGGTGGAAAGGAGGGATTTTTGCTTTCTTCTTAGGAGAAAGTAGCTGTTCCAGAATCGGTGTTGAACGTGAGCACATTCTGGGGGTGTTTTTTCCAGTTCTGGATTAAGGCTGGCAATAATTCCAGCGGGATCAGGTTTTTTCCCTTTAATCAGAGTCTGTGCAGATGGGAGCGAGCCAAAGCAGCAGGAAAACTGCTGGATTGGGAGGGATGAGGAATGTCAGGCAGCTCTGTGACCACATGGGCATGGTCCTGCTCCAGCATCTCCTGAGGGGCTTCCCCAACCCCCTGGCTGTTCACTGCAAGGAGAGGGGGTGGTGTCACCTTAGTTTTTGGAGTCCTTCAATGTTGAAGAAACTCCAGTTGCCCCCAGAGATCATTCCATGTTCGGGCTGTGCTCTTGGACAGGAGCTGTGAAAGGGCTTATGGAGGCAAAATAAACCAAGCCACGTCCTCAAAGCAATACCTTTATTTCAGCTACTTTTCCAACAGCGCTGGGAAGGAGTTTGCCTGGCAAGGACCTTTCCTGTAGCCTTCATATAGGAGGAGAAACTGGGGGAATGGGAAAGGAGGGACAGGACAAAATGATGGGGTTTGCTGGATTTACATTTCCACTGTTATATCAATAATATTTTAGGGAAAAAAGGCAACCAAATCTCCTAAAATAGCAAATATCACTGATCTTTTTTGCAGAAAAGGCCCCTTCCCTTGAGAGTTTTCTTCTCCCCTTTTCCTTTTCCAGACATGATGGTGCTATGGGATGGGAATTCCCAGACATGGAATTCCAGCTTGGCAAATTCCAAATGTGCCACCATTTGAAACTGGGAAACAGACATTCCCAGCCACGCTGGGTATTGTTCTGAGGAGTATTGGTCTTAGCAGAGAGCAAAGTGAGAGCCTGTGGCTCTGACAGCCCCCTGCCTCTGGAAAAGCTTTGGCACGTGGAGATGCTGGTGTTGAATTCTGGAACTGGGCTCCCAGAATGCACAAAATGGAACAAAACTGCCATTCGGGGTCAATGTGCTGTGCCAAACCTTGGTCACAACCTTGGGCTGTTCTTGCCTCCCTGAGTGGAGCAGAGCTGGGCTGAGGGTGGGCTCTGATGAGCAACGCTCCAAAAATACCCAAACATTGTCGCAGGAATAATGACATTGCTTAATTAGCACCCAGATACCTGGCCCTTGGGTATAATTAACACTTCTTCTCTAAAGCAGGTGAAATTTTGCTACCAGCTCGGCAGACCCTTCAGGGATGTTCCTGGGGGTCTGCACAGGGTTGCAGAGCTGGAGTTGAAGCCTTGTGGGTACTTGGGGAGTTTGTAGCACCTTGGAAAAGTCACCTCCCTCCTTACTGAGCATGGACAGACAACCCTTAGAGATCTCAAATCCTTCCTGGACAATGCAAAGATTCCCAAACAGCAGGAATAATGGCATTCCTTCACTAGCACCCAGCTGACTGGTCCTCAGGTATGAGTAATATTTCTTCTCTAAAACAGAACAAAGAAGGTAAAATTTTGCTACCAGCTGGGCAGACCCTTCAGGGATGTTCCTGGGGGTCTGCACAGAGCTGGAGCTTGGGCAGCTTGGAGCACCTTGGAGCACCTTGGAGCAGTCACCTCCATCCTCACTGGGCATGGGCAGACAACCCTTAGAGATCCATAATCCTTCCAAGTGGAACTAGATGTGCATGTCTAAGAGGGAAGTCACTACTGTATCTACCAAAGCCTCGAGCCTGAAGCCGGCGAGTGGCTACTCTACTGCTGGTTTGATCAAGTGGCCATTGAAGATGATGTAAACATCAGACTCCTCGCTGTAAATGGCGTTTTCTCTCTCCCTCTTGAACATCCTCACCCAGACCTCGTCCCCTTCCTGCAGGTCCAGCATGAGGCTCTGGCTCTGCATGATGCTGCGGTCGCTGGGCTGGGCGTACAGGATGGCCACCTCCTGCTCGTTCCTCATCAGGTGCACGTAGGTCTCCTTGAAGTTCCAGGTGTGCACGTTGAGGCTGAAGTAGTAGACCCCTGGCACGTAGCAGAAGAACTTGCCCGAGAACATGTTGAAGTGCTGGTAGAGGTTCACGAACTCGGTGTCGAAGGTGACGTGCTGGAAGTAGTCGGAGCTGTGCAGGGCTTTCCTGCGCCCCACCGAGAAGGCGGCGAAGAGCTGCTTGCAGGAGTGGCCCTGGGGGCCAGGCTGCCCCTTCTGCCCCTTGCGGCCGTTCAAGCCTCGTAACCCTCTTTCTCCAGCCTTCCCAACCGCTCCAGGATACCCCTTCTCTCCCATCTCGCCCTTCTCACCTGTGAGCAGGAAGGAAAACCTGGTGAGACACAAGCACGCGAAGCCCGAGCTGCAGGAACGTCCTGAGGGAGACAGCGAGCAGAGAAGCTGCTGGAACATTGTTTTCCCTGCTCAGATAACTGGGAACACTGGTGGGACCCCAGCACGTTCCCAGTTCTCAGGACAAAGCCAGGTGGAAGTTTGGCTCCACCGAGCTTGTGGTGCTGACGTTCCATGTCCAGCAGTGGAACTGCATGGCCTGACCACACCATGGACGCAGTGACATGGACCCAATGTTCATGGACCCATCCCCTCGGGGCAGAGCAGGGGGCAACCCGAGTTTTTGGTTCTGCTGAGGTGGCAGGGAGTCCCTGCTCCCAGGACTCCTGGGACACCTCCTGGATTTTCCACTTAATTCTTGTTTGTCCTCCTTGCTGAGACAGAAACTGCACCATGGAAAAAGGGGGTGATTTTGGCACTTTTTACACCATTTAGTGATGACATTTGCATCTTGTTCTCGGTGGGACTGAGCACGACCTTCCAGGATCTGGGGTTCTGATGGACTGGGGACTTTGGGAGCTCTTCACTCACACTGTGCCATGTCAGCCCTAGTTTTGGGCGGGCACAGCCGAAGAGTTCTGGGGGCAGGGAAGGCCAAGGCTGCCGTGGCCGTACCCACCTTTGAGGATGGTGATGTCTATGGTGGGCTGGACCTTGGGCACCGAGTAGGGGTTGCTGCTCATCCTGGCGTGGCGGGAGGAGATGATGGAGACGGGCTGCTCCGAGGGGCCGCAGCAGCGCACGCACGACAGGCGCCGTGGCACGCCCGGCTCCGGCTCCTTGCCATTCCCCACGGGCAGCAGGAGCAGCAGGAGCACCACCCTCATCTTCAGCGGGGCCAGCTGCAGCAGCAAAGGAACAGGGGTTATCAACAGGGCCATTCCAAGCCGAGCCATCTGTTGGGGTTACCTCGAGGTGCTTGGGTGGAGATTAATGATTAACTGGGCTCGGAGTGGCACCGGGAGACTCCAGGTGGGAATGGGAGCTCCACATCCCGCTGTTTACAAGCGGCGGAAAAGGCAACCCCCGGCTCTCATCATTACCTGGAACGGCTGGCAAGAGACACCAGGTGAACAAAAGAAGGGGAAAAAAAAGCCCAAGCCAAACAAAAGCTGCTGAGATCAGAAGCTGCAGCTCTGCTTGGCTGCTCTTGGAACAGCCCCCACCAAAGGTTCTGGGTAAGAGACCCAAAGCGTTGCCCTCTTGGTTGGGTTGTTGCATCAGCATCCTGAAAAATTCCAAACGAAAGGCAGAATATGCAACTTTATTTAAATGCAGAGCCTAACCCTGATTTTTTTTTGGAGGAAAACAGAAGTAAAAAGCAGCAAAGAGCATTTCTCTCTTTGGGACTCTCTCTCACAGCCTCTGGAACCTCTTCCCAAGATGGCTCGTGGTTTTGGCCATACCCACGTGCTCTTCCCAGCAGAATGTCTGGGTGGATCTCCTATTTTTATTCTCTGGCGTGTGGATGCAAAGCCAAATAGCTGCAAAAAACCCAACCAAAGTGGGATTTGCTTGGCACAAACACTGCTTTTTGAGACCCTCTACCACATTTGCAGCTGCTACTGATGAGCTCTGAAGGCCCTGAGTGAAACAGAGGCAGAAAATGTTGGCGAGGGTGCAGTGATGGGACTTCTCTGTGGCTCCCCGTGCCTAGGGAGGGGTTGGAGCTGGAGATGGGCAACTGCCTCCTCGTTCCATGTGTAATTAGTGTCATTCCACTGATTGCAGTGGTGCTTCACACAAGACAAATTTTTTGGATCCATGCCTTTATGGACCTTCTCCAAAGTCCAATTAGTGAGCTGGACTCGTATTGACCTCAGGCTGGGAACAGCTTTTCCAGCTCCTCTTCTCCCAGCTTTAATTTCTGGAACAGGGGGGGGAAGGTGGTATTTGGATGTCCTGGATTTCAGAAATGGCTCCATGAACACACAGGTCCCACCTGCAGAGGAAGGGAGGGAGGGAGGGAGGGAGAGAGGGCATTCCACCCTGGAGCTGCTCAAAGGCTTCACTGGGAACAAAAGGAGCCAGTTGGGAAAAGAAGGAGGGGGGAAAAGTGTCAGTACAGGCAAGGATTGTCCCAGCATTCCTGGGAGATGTTTTCTTCTCGTTCTTACCTGCCCCAAAGAGCTGTCATTCACACCTTTGATTACCTGGTGTAAAGCAGCTCCCTGGAACCCCATAAATACTCATTAGCAGCCACACAATAACTTCCCCTCTGGCAGCACTGAAAGTTCTTTCATCAAATCCCTCATAACTCAGAATATCTTCCTATTCATGACTGGACCTCGTTCCAGGAGGGATCAATACTCCTTTTCTAGCAGCATTCAGGGCTTGAATTTCATTGTCATTAAGTCCTTTTTAATTTCCATTCACTTCTGAAGCCATCCTTGTGCTGCCAGCCAGGAACAGAAATGCAACTTTGAATGGACAGAAAGTCAGGAATAAGCAGTCTGTGTGTGCCCAGAGCAGGCTGTGGGACTGCAGAGAGGATTGGGGGTTTCTGGGGTCTCCTGTACAGTGGTCTGTGGAAGACTCCATGTCTTATCCTGGAGAAAAGGAAGCTCAGGAGGGACCTTATTGCCCAGGGAGGGTTGGAGTGCCCAGCCCTGGAGATGCCCAAGGCAGGACTGGCCGTGGCACTCAGAGCTCTGGGCTGGGGGACAAGGTGGGCATCGGGGACAGGGTGGGCTCCGTGGGCTGGGAGGGCTTTTCCAGCCTCAGTGACTCTGTGTTCACTCGGGGCCAAGCCATCCTCTTTGGGATAAAAGCT
>JAWWTY010000032.1:14558676-14572479 GCA_035222235.1 Margarornis squamiger
CCTGTGCCACTCTGAAATCCATGTTTTCCTGTCTGAAATCCATGTTTTCCTGTGCCACTCTGAAATCCATGTTTTCCAGTCTCCAGCACTTTGCAGGACAAGGTGAGCTCAAAGCACAGTCCTGCTCCATTCACAGCTTGAAACCTCATCAAACTTATAATATACTTGCAGCAATTCCTGGGATTTCGAGGTGAATTCCTGGATGGAATCATTCTTTAAGAGAGAACAATTTGGTTGTGGCTGAGATGTCACCGTGAGCCCTGAATTTCAGGCCACACAGGAGTTGAATGAAGACATTCAGACCCGATTTTTGGTGGCTCAAGGGTTGTTCTTCCAAAAAAAATATAAAAAGTTAAACTGGACTCTTTTAAAATCCCATCATTTTTGTAATTCCTTCTTTTCAGTCCCTCAGGAAGATGGTGGCACTTCTGGAAATGCAGCTGCTCCCATGGCAGAGACATCAAAAAAAGTCCCCTGCAGTGACAATCTTAACCAATGATCCTCATTCATTTTCCCTCTGCGTTAATCACAGCATTTCAAACAGGGCCTATTTGTACTCAGGTTTGATCATTTGGTATCTCCAGCACCAAACCCCAGGAGATTGTCTGTTATTGACCAGCTTCAGGCTTGCAATGAAGCTCTAATGGGAGGATTTCGCTGAAATTCAGGATCATTCAAACAGGCTTCACAGACAAAACACCCCCAAAATTGCAGGGAATTTTCACAATACCTTTTTTTTTTTTGATACAGCACCAATTTTAAATCAGCAAATTCCCTCCTTCTGACCCATTTGGTGATGGATTAAACTCCTCCTTTAAAAGAAAGATTTGAGTTCCCCTCTGTGAGGAAGTCAGGGCCTTGTTCTTCCCCTTAAGCTGTAATGATGCTTTAAACCCTCCCCACTAAAGCCCTTAAATCCGTAAGTGAGGCTTGGACACAAAGCCACAATTCAATTGCACACAAGTCTTCGGTGACTTCAGGGGCTGGGCACTTTGAATGACCATTTCCATGTGCTAGGGTGGAATTATGGCCTGATTAACAAAAGCAATAAATAATTCCAGTAGGTTTTCCACACGGGAAGTCGATGGACCTGGAGGCCAAGGGATTTTTTGGAGCCCACTTACAGATTCTACTCCTTTAAAAGCACAGCAGAGCAAACCCCCTAAACCTGTTCAAGAGGTTTTCTGGGTGACACTCCAGATCCTGGGAAATCCTTTGGATTTCAGCAGGAATTACACCTGACCATGAGAACAAGGAGTATTAACATGGAGCTGTGCCTGTTTAGGATCCTGGAGCTTGTGGGAGGCTCTCAGGGTCTGAACAGCCAGCTCTGTGTCTCTGCCTCACCCAGCAAGAGCCAAACCCAGCTCTGGCACCTCTTTTAAGCCCTTCCTTGAGAAGGTTCCTAAATCCAAACCTCTCTCAGCTCTGATGGAAAACCTTGTGCTCTTTTGAGCTGGAAGTCGCTGGGAATATGGAAAACAAGCGTGTGTGCACCTTGGAGAGAAGAGCAGGAGCCCAGGAAAACACTCTGTGAAACAGATTTTTGCCTCACTGGAGGTTTCAATTAATTTCTTGGTCTGAGGCACTTTGGATTTTGTGGCTTGTGAGAAGAACAGCAAGGGATGGAGGGGGTTTTGCCTCGGGTTTGTTACTCTCTGTGCAGCGCTCGGAGGGCTGTGAATTTACTGCTCTGGGGAGCAACAGGATTGTAGTTGTTTAGCAAATGTTATTATTGTTCTTGTTATTATTATTATAACAGGACTTTGATCTGCTGCTTATTTTCTTTCTGTGGCTGATGATCCCAGAGTTGAATCCAGGCAGTGCTGGGACATTGGCATTTACCCACAACCTCAGAAATGAACAGAAAATTAAGAATGAGCCAAAACGAACTCGGCACAGGGGAAATCAACCTTTTCCAAACCCAGATCTTCCTTTTCCCCTGGGAACTACTCCGTGTCCTCCACGGGGCTGAGTTTAATCAGGATGCCCCTTCCCCTCCCGTTTTGGAACAGAGCAGTCACACCCTGAAGTGCCTCACGTTGGCTGTGGGACACAAAGCCCCACTTACACAACTCAACCTGGGCACAGCAGGCACAAATCCATGGAAATCTTGATTTTTGATGTCAGAGGCTCGGGGATTTTCTAAAGCAGAGGCTTCAATATGTATCAAATCCCATCCTTTCTCCTGGGGCTTTGTATGCTGGGAGATCTTCTCAAAACAGGATAATTGTGGTTTTCATTGGTGCATGTTCAGGGGGCACAGGGGAAAATAGTTTTGGGAGAGATTTTTTGAAAACAAGGATCATATCTGAAATAAACCTGTACAAAATGGTAAATTTTCTTCTCTTCTCCTGTTTTCAGCCCTAAGTCATTCTGGGATAGCCTGAAGCCCTCAGCTCCATGACATCATCCTCGAATCCTTTTCTAATTTTATTAAAGGAGTGCAGGTAAATGGGAAGGGTTTGTGTTTCATACCAATGTAAAAAGCAAAATGGAAGATGTGATGATGCAATTCCACTCAAAAAATGGTAAGGTCTCCTTGGAAAAGTAAAAGTGAGCACTAAAACCCCGCTATTTTACAATTCTCTTCTTGATCTCAGGCTTTGACAGGGCCACAGCCCCTTCTGGAATAAAATTCAGGAACAGCTCATTGTCCAGTCTCATGTTTGATTGGAAAATTAGTGGCTGATTTAGAACATCCTTTTAAAACGTGGACAGATTAAAAACTGGGAATCATGGCCAAAAAAATCATGAAATCTCATGAATTAAGGCCCTAAAAAGGGCTTTAAAATTCCCCCCCACTGTCCTCCATGGAGGGGATTCCAGCCTTGCAAAGTAAATGTCATTGAAACCGTTGGAGCTGATGGAAAAAGAAATGCTCCCTGAGAGAAGAGAAAACTTGGGGGCCCCAAAAGTGCAGGAACATAAAGCCTGGCCAGAGAGAAGCAGCTCTGCAATACATTAAGCCTGACTCATAGCTCTGAGTCATTGCTCACACTGAAGCAAACCAGCGTTTAGGCTGAGATCATGAGCTCCCCCAGCTCCCACTTTACTCCAGGAATACTCTCCTTGAGGCTTGCATGCAATAGCTTTCCACCTTCGTGGAAACTTCCCCATGGGCTGCTCCTAACCCCCAGGCTGAGCCAGGAAGAGTTGGGATCGATGCTGTTAAATATCCACCTCTTCTCAGAGAGCCTGGACTGCAGGGCAGTGGGGACATGCCCACCTTCCCCCAGCCCGGGCTGGGAGGTGTCCCAGAGCCCCCAGCCCAGCAGAAGGCAAGAGGGCCCTCAGTGCATGCAGGGCAGCTCTGCAGTTCTGGGCTGGCACATCTTGATTTGCTCGATTTTTGCTGCCCATTCCTGAGCTGTGAATTGTGGTTGCACCGGAGGATCTCGGCAGGCTGGAGTTTCACTGCCCAGCTCTGACAGCAGCACAGTGCCTGAGTTACACCCCATGGCATTGTCCACAGCACAGGGGACACCCACCTTGGAAAGGCCTTGGGCTTTGGTTTTTTTGGAAGAGGATTGTTTGATTCCACCTTCCCATATCTGCTGGCTTTGGAGCTGTTTCTATCTGCTACTCTTGCAGAACTCATTACATGAAATAGAGTGTGGGGTGGGGTGGGGTGTGTGTATCCACACAGAGCATTAGATACAGCTATTTAAGCACAGATCTACAGTTATTTGGACAATTTGGGCTCTGAGGAGCAGGAAAACAAGCTCATTTAATGATGTGTGTTTTCTGCTGTTTAACCCTTCTCCCTTCCTTTCTTTCTTGCATGTTTTTTGGGTGTGGATCCTCCCTCCTCCTGCTGGGTGTGATGGAGGTTAAGTGATGGGTCCAAGCAGTGTTCATTCCCCAGCTGAGCAGATGTTGTCCTTCCCTGGGCACGACAGCACTGATTTGGGCCACTCTAAACACCCAAAGAATGATTGCACAGATTTTTGGTCCCTTTTTTATTACACAGACCCTTCAGATAGAGCAAAAGTGGATTTGGGTGAGGATTAGACTGTGCACTGTGAGTTCGAGCAGGAAAATAAGATCTGCTGACCCCGGGTTTGAGCACAGTCAGAGACAGCTTCAAATAATGCTCAGTCTTGATCAGAACACATGAATAAGATTCACATCTCTACTAACTTTAATAACACATCTCTAATAACTGTGCTCCTTTGGAAAGCCATTTATGGACTTATCACTGGTCTTGCAGCAAATCCCCTCCCAGATTCCCTGGTTAAAATGGCTCGAGACATTCCAAAAGCAGAGAGGACAGGAAGACATTCCCTGTGTGAGTGGTTAGCAAGTCCTTGGCTCTGCCACGTTTTGCTGCTGGTTTCCTTCTGCCTTGAAGTGCCAGGGCTCATTTTGTGCTTTCAGTTCCTCACTGAAGGAAGGTGTGGGGTGCTCAGCCTTCCTGCTCTCTGACCTTCCCCAGGGCTGAGCCTGGAGCCGGGTTTGGCTGGATGCACGTGCTGGGCACAAGGGGCACGAATGGCATTGAGCTGCTCACCCAGCACAGCAGCCTCCAAAGCCAAGGGAAGCCTGAGAACAGCTCCAGGGAAGGGTTTGGGAGCCATCCCTCACTGCAGCCACCGCCAGAGCCTGTTTGTTTCAGAGTGTTGCAGGAAATCCAGCTCCGAGATAAGACAGCACGGTAAGCTGGCTACATTAGCTGGGATTTCCACAGGAATTAAGGGATCAAGCCAGGAGAATCCCTCAGGCTCCAGGACAAACAACACTCCCTGTACCTGCCAGTTAACAGCATTGGAGGATCTTCCCCTTCAGCAAAACCCCCCAGGTCTTACCAAGAAAACAGAGCCAACAGGGAACAACGTGTTTACCACCTTGGCAGATTTCTGCCCTGAAATCTTTATTCATGCTGTCTGAGACCAATGTAGCCCACAGCAGCCTAGATTAGCTTTAATTTATTCCCCAGCTCTCGTGTTTATTTAATTCTCTGCCTTTTCCACATGTGGAAGATCTCCATCCTGCCCCCTCCCAGCAGCAGATGTTCAGTGAAACCCGAGGATGCAGCGAGGAAAGCTGCTGCCCCCCGTGTCACCAGGCAGAGGGAAGGCTTGGGGTTACTTTGCTCAGGTTTCACCTTCCTGAACTTGCCCTTTTGGTATTAAACACGTTGTAGGAGACCTTTCCTGAGGCAGCCTGGCAGAACTGGGGCTTCATTCAGCTGCGAAGGAGGTGAAGGCAATGCAGGAGCACCGCGAAGTGCTGAGCTGTGACACAGAAATGGAACTGGAAGAGATTAAACGCTCCTGTGCCCCCTCCAGCGTGGGTGTTTGTGCTTCTACCTGCTCCCAAGGAAGCCACAGAGCCTGGATGAGTGAGCTGGAGCCATGGCAGAGTTCCTGCCCCGGGGGGACCATGGCTGCATCCTCTGACCCATCACCCACCCCTTGGAAGTGCCCCCACTGCTGAGGAAAACCTGCACCACCTCCCCCAGGGATTTTGCAGCTTTCCTTGAGCTCTTCAAAAGCACCCAGAGACTGGAAAACTGGGCTGTTCGTCCCTTCCCAAGAGGTGAAGAGGGATGTGTGACCCAGGTGCTGTCCCTGCAGCTGTTACTGATGTTCCATCACCAAATGGTTGTGCTCATCACAAGCTTCCTTTTCTCTCTCTTTGGTGATGTTTTCTGTAGCCAAGTTTTTGTAGGTTTTGTGGCTTCTTTCCCCCTCTGAGCATCAGGGAGGATCACTCACTTCTACCTTGTCCAAAGGAGGCTATATAGAATAATTCTGAAACGGTTTGGGTTGGAAGGGACCTTAAAGACCATCCAGTTCCAACCCCTGCCATGGGCAGAGATACCACCCACTAGACCAGTCCATCACAGAATCATAAAATAAGACACCCCATCCCTGGAAGTGTCCAGGGCCAGGCTGGAAAGGGCTTGGAGCAACCCGGGCTAGTGGAAGGTGTCCCTGCCCGTGGCAGAGGGTGGAATGAGGTGAGCTTTAAGCTCCTTCCCAACCCAAACCGTTCCAGCATTCTCAGCTTCTGAATTTATTCAGCTGAAACCCCTCTGTGCTTCTCTGTTCTGTTGCTAAAACTTCAAGTGTGCATTTCAAAATCTGGCTGCACGTGGGATGGGCTGAGCTTTGAGCTTTGCTGACACCAGCTCTGGCTTCAGTCAAGCCCATCAATGTGCTTGCCATTAACTTGGCCCTTCCTTTCCTCCCCCATCCACGATCACCTGGATTTTTCCTCCCAGCCTGAAATTAAAAAGCAGTTAGCAATAAACTATGCAGTTGCTTGTAAAACCCAGGCCTGGAGACCCTGGAATTCGCTCCTGACTTTCTTGCCAGGCTGAGGTTGAAAAGGCTGGGCCTCCTGGAGCTTTCCCTTTCCCATGGTCCCTGCCCCTCCAGGCTGGTGCAGCAGCCCAGGGAGGAGAGGTGGGAAGGGCACTGTGGATGCTGCACTGGGCAGGAATAAGGACAAGGAATTGCTCCTGAGCTCTGAACCAAGGCACATTCCCCTGGCATGCCTGCAGCCATCCTGCTGGGGGTGACCAGCAAGCAGCAGGGAATTCATCGGTGCTGCTGAGCAGGCTGAGGAGACCTTGCTCAGCTTCTCTGAGGTTTCCTCCTTGTCCTCCAAGTAGCTGCTTCATCCTGCATCATGTATATTGATGAATCCCCCTTTATCCTGGGAGTTACAGGAGTAGAATTACCATCAGTTTGAAGGCAAGGTGATATTACTTGCTTGACATCCAGCAGAGGACTCAACTTTGATCTTCTGCCTTCCAGCTCTAAACCCTGCCCCACTCCTCTCTCGTTATGCTCCGTACTTTGCAGCAGGCAAAGTCCAAGCAGGTAAACAAAGGAATAACTGAGGCAGGGTCTTCTCCAGAGAAGGTTCTGGTCTGATTCTGTAGCAACAAGAAGGAGGTGGCTGCAGCAGGCAGTGGGAACATGGGGTTTGCTGCTGTGCCTTGTGATGTTTTATTCAGGCCACGCCAGTTTTCATCTGAGCTGAGCCTTATCCTGAATTTTAGGCATCACCAGTTGTGCTTCAGATTGATTTGCTCCAAGCAGGGAAGTTTCCAGCTTACAGGAATCTGCCTAAAACGGTGAGGATGGGCTGGGAAGCTGCTCCTGAGCTTCAGGGAAAGCACCCCTGGACTGGAAGGGTGGGAGGTTTGCTCAGGGTCTGTGCCTCGCTGCTGCTTTGAGCCAAACCACAGCAGAGAATTCCAGAGTGCTTTGGGTTGGGAATCACCTTAGGGATGATCCAGTTCCAGCCTCCTGCCCCTGCCACATCCCTGACCGTGGGTGGCAAAGTGCAGGAAGGCTCCCCTGTGTCCCTGCCTGTCCCCAGAGCACAGAGCTGCTCCTGCTGCCCCTGGCTGGCATTTGCCACCTTCTTACCACCCCACACAGGGAGAAAAACACACCACCCCTAAATATGTAAGGCCCAGCTCTTCCCCACCACCATTCCCAACAAAACACCAGGCAATACTGCAGCCTGGCTATATCTGTCTTTCCAGGAGCCTCGGATAGGAAGGAATTCCTGCCAACTGCATTTGGGCAGAGTGCTCTTGGGCACCCAGTGCCAGGCAGCAGCACAGGGCATGCCCTGGGCTAATCCCTGCAGGATCCCCTCCTTTACTGCCCCTGCAGAGGACACACCCAGGGCAGGAGCAGCTCACAGAGCCACAAATGCCTCACCATGGGGTTTATCCCCCCAGAGCTGCTCTCACTTCCAGCCTCCTGGATGCCCAGGCAGATATTGTGGTTGGATTTTAGATGATCTCTGAGCACAAACGACGGGGTGGAACAGGACAGGCCATCGCAGCACAAACCCCGTGCATTTTAATGGACAACCCAAAAGCTCCTTGGACCTCACATTTTATATTTTCCTTTTCCAAATCCCTGGCAGGACTGAAGAATCCCTGGAAGGCTCTGCAGGCTCCGAGTTGCTCCACAGCTCACGAAGAAGCTTTTTCTGGGCAAGTTTCCTGCACCGACTGCGCCACTCCATGCAAAAAGTGACCTTGTGGAGCAGCTCGAGCTCCTCGTCTGTGGGAACAGCTTGGGAGCTGGAAGGTCAGGGGAGATCATTGTGCCCCTGAGGGAAAGGGAGGTGGGTCATGCGTGGTGAGCACAGGGAGGGCACAGCTTTGCCTGCTCCGAGCCAGTGGTGGGGAGCGGGCACAGCTCCGTGCCCTCCTGCCACTCTGCTGCTCTGCGGGGTCTGGGCAGAGCCAAGGGCACCTTGTCCTGCAGCACCAGCACCTCCCCAGCCTTCCAACAACGGGAGTCCTTCAGAGGAAAAGGTGGAATGGCTTTTACCTAAAAAAGGGGAAATTTATATTAGATAATAAGAAGTTTTTCACGTGAGGGTGGGCAAGCCCTGGCACAGGTTGGGCAGAGAAGCTTTGGCTGCCCCAGCCCTGGAAGTGGAAGACAAAGTGCATCCCTGGATGGGGCTTGGAGCAACCTGGGCTAGTGGAAGGTGTCCCTGCCCATGGAAGGGGTGGCACTGGATGACCTCTAAAGATCCAACCCAAAGCAGTTTAAGATTATAAGACAGGCCCGTTGTGCTTTCTTAGGGGCAATCCCTCCCCTCAGCTGCTCCAGGGCAGGGCTTGGCTGGGAGATCCCACTATTGCTCCCACCAGGTAAAGGGGGGTTATCACCATCCTTCCCAGGGGTCTCCTGCAGGTGGCTGGCTTGGCTTTGCCCTGGTTTTGGCAGAGTCATTCCCTGTGACAGCAGGGCCATGAGAGGAACCAGCAGCACCACGAAGTCAATCTTTGTGCAGTTTCCTACTCCGGGCAAAAGGTGCCACTTTTCAGCCTCCAAATCCAGCCTTCAACATTCCTATAAATCCAGAAATCTGAGGAAAGATTGCTATGCAACTTCTCTTTCCACCTTTTTCTCCCCCTTTGATTGAAGGACTTGCACTAGAAGTAAGTGATGTTTTGGTGAGATGTCTGTTCCTGATAAGCTCTTGCCAGGAGACATCCAGCCTCACACAGCCCTTCTCCTTTGTTTTTGAAGGGAAGAGGAATAATTTACTGCTTTACCCAAATCTCCAGAGCACCTCATGTCATTGTCTTCTTTGGCATCTTTATTTATCATCATTTCACTCCTTGCTGAACGTGAGAGAGCAACACAGAGATTTTTCCAGACAGCTGCACAAAGCAGGGGGTGAACTTGGCAGCAAAAAGAGGGAAATAAAGCAGGATTAATCCAAATAATCACCTGGAATGATTAGCAGAGCTTTGGAGAGAGCTGACACTGATCACCCTCCCCAGAGCCTGTTAGTCAGTGCTCTGGAGGGTTTATTCAGGCAGCCAGGGTTTGTCTTCTCGGGTGGAAAGCAAAGCCTGCCCGTGGAGGGAGGAGGGTTCAGTGTCCCCTCACCCCTGGTGAGGCTCAGGTGGGGAGGGTTCAGTGTCCCCCCACCCCTGGTGAGGCTCAGGTGGGGAGGGTTCAGTGTCCCCCCCACCCCTGGCGAGGCTCAGGTGGCAGCAGAGCTTTGATGTGGGGGTTTAACCTGGGAAACACTTCTGGAAGTGCTGAGATAAAAACTGGGCCCTGGAGATGCGACCAAACCAGGCTCAGACACTAAAAATAGCTGCAAATTCCTGGGAAAAGGGAGGATTTAGGGTGTATGAGCAGCTTTCCTGGGCTGCTCTGCCCATCCTTCATTCTGTTCCTCTTCCTAGAAATAAAGTGAAAGAAGTTCCCTTCCAGATCAGGAGGATAATTTCTAGTTAGGCCTCGGGTAATGTTTTTTTCCCAAATGTTCTGCTCTACTCTTATCCATATCAAGGTTTTCCCCCCTTTGGCCCATCCCATTAATAGCAGGAAAGGGTCTCCAGTGGGACCAGCCAGAAGCAGGGATGACCCTTTGGTTGCCTGGTGGAGGTGGGGATGAGGAATAGGAGAAATGATGGAGTAGCAGGAGGAAATCATAACTAGGTATCTTTAATACAACTTTATTTCACTTTTATGGCTGTCAAATACCCCAAATGACACCAGCTTGCAATTTCCCTAAGTGTTAGGTTAAGGTTAGTGTGGAAAACTCAAGTGTGGTAAAGAGGCACAAGAG
Organism: Margarornis squamiger; assembly: GCA_035222235.1. Lineage (NCBI taxonomy): Eukaryota > Metazoa > Chordata > Aves > Passeriformes > Furnariidae > Margarornis > Margarornis squamiger. Next base: position 14,568,757 of record JAWWTY010000032.1, read on the forward strand.
GGATGTTTTCCCAAAGGAGTTCTTCGAGTTCTTAATTGCCTTCTAATTATGTTTTATCACTCACTAATAAGGCTGGGCTCTTCACATCGTGTGAAGGACGACTCCGACAGCACCACTAGAGGCCACCCTTGTAACTTCGGAAAACATTTCGGAGGGAAATTCTGCTGTTCATCACTTATTGTATTTTTTTTTAATTAACTTTTCAGTAGGTGCAGCCCCTGGAGCCCAGAGAGCGGATTTTATTTGGTTTTTTCTTGCTTTCAACTCCGACGACAGAGTTTGCACAAGCAGCTGGAAGATTTGCAGGGAGGGTTAAACAGAATTTGTTAGTTTAGATGTTCACTAAAACCCCAAAGTCCTGAGTTGCTCCTGGTTATCTCTCAGGGGCAGAGGAGAGCTCCACACGTGCCAACACTCCCACCTTCCTGAGGAAAAGCCACCTGGGGACCCCAGGACAGGCTGGCACCAGCTCAGGGTGGCACCAGCAGGCACAGGAGGGCAAACCTGCCTGCAGAGCTGGGTGCCAAGGGAAGAAGAGGAGCCATGAGCTCTCCTCTTTCAGTTTGGCTCGTGGAGTCAAAGCCAAAGCTGGTCTTTGAGGAACTCTGGGGCCAAATTAACCAGAATTGCCACGAAACCTTGGAAAAGAGAAACAATTCACATTTCCCAGGTGTCAGGATTTTCCCCACACATGTTATTCCCTCTCTCCCATCTCTGCTGGGCTCCAACATCTCCCCCCTTTGCCAGGTTGGCTTTGGAGGGCAAACCCATCAAAATTGGCCCAGCTGGACATTGCAGGAGTGTTCCCAACCCAGGACCCCCCAAGGGCAAGTGCTGCATCACCCAAGGGTGTCCCCTCTCCCCAGGCCCACGAAGGGGACGCTTGGGTGGGTTCAGCCTGCAGGATAAAACATCACATCCCCCTCAGAGCAGTTTCCCTGCAGCAAATTGCTCTCTGGGAGCCCCTCAGCCCCATTTTGCCACGCAGGGGTCTGGGGTGTCACCGTGTCACACTGACTGACTGTCCCAGCACCGCTTCAGGTGATGCTGAGTCTCATGAGCTGCTCCTCTTCCCCGTTAATAGTTCCTCTCCCCTGTTAATAATTCCTCTCCCGTGGCTCCACATGACTCCTGGTTTCATGCTGTGCTGAGTGACAGGCAGATCTCTTCCAAGACAGCGTGTCATGATACCTATTCCCATCCTGGCACAACTGGCAGCTGGAAATTCCTCCTGCACCTGTGGGTGTCACCTGGATATTTAACTTATGAGCCTTGTCTGTCCAGGAAAATCAATCTGATCCCTGAGGAAGAAGCAGTTTGAACTCTCAGCTGGTTTTCTGGGATGTGCCACTAGAGGGGAATAAAGATCTGTAATATTTGCCATGAGCACTGAAAACCCTTCTGGAATCCGGGGCCCTGGAAGGGACTTGTTTCTCCTTATCCCTGACTAGAAAACACTCAATCAGTGTTATTAATTGCAATTATCACAAGCCAAGAGCGAAAGCAATTATCCCCGAGGATCTGTGAGTTGTGCTAAAGGCTGCCACATCTCCCAGGTGATAAATGAAGGAAACAACGTGGCCTGTGGTGGTGTTTTTCCTGCTAACACCATCTCCGAATGGGGTGTTCGTGATATAAAAGGGAAGGACGTGTGTGAAACGTCAGGAAATTCATTGCAAAGCATTCACACTTCATGCTGAAAGCTTCCTAAAGGAAGGAATCATCTCGCTGCTGTTTGTCTAGCAATAATAAAGGTTGATAACGTGATTAATATGTTACTCATTAAGAGGCATCACTCATTTGCAATAATGTGGAGGCGGCAAAGCTGACGCTCGCTAATTATGATGCTTCAGAGGAAACATGCAGAAAGGAAAAGTAGGGGGTAGCTTGTCATTCTCTCCGTAAAATTGGTTCCTACATGAAAAGGAGAGGGTCAGAAAATTAATGGTTTAATTAGTTTGCAGGAAAACTGAAAATTATCTGGAAAAATAAATGTTGGAAGGCTTTAATGCGTTGGGAGGAGTTGGGATATGGAGAGTCATGGCAGAGATGGGAATTTGGCAGGGGTTGGACTGGGGTGATGGAAACACTGTGGACATGGAGAGGGGTTGACTGGCAGGGATTTCTCCTGAGGTCCATGTGAAGGTGGGTGGGTGGCAGAGCAGAACGTCCCATAACACGGAATGGACTCGGTGCTCGAGGCCTTTGGGGACCTCCAGTGTGGAGGAAAGCCCAGGAGAAATATTCTCCTCCAAGTCCTGCAGTAGCACTTGAACAGTGTCCCTCCTCCAGGTGCTTCCCAACCCTCCATCCCAACTGCCAGCAGAGCTTGTCCCTCCTTTCAGCTTGCTGCAAACTGTTCAGGAGGGAGGACACCGGGTGTCTTTGCTGGATTAGCACAGAAGGGAAGTGCACGTGCTTGGCTGGACATAAAAGTTATGGAAAACCCCAAAGGGATCCTCACTGAAGAGCCAGAAGTTGCTTTCCTGCTCTGTGCCATGGGAAGCCCCTGTGCTGGTGGCACAAGTGCAGGGCTGGAAGTTAAAGGAGAAGCTGGAAGGCAGAAGAGGCACGACCTGCTGGACTCGGTTTCTGTTGACTGCACAAGAGGAAGCCCAGTCTCAGTTAATCTCTGTGTGCTCCTGGTTAAAGCAGCAGATCATCATTTTGTGCCATGAGCTGGCAGCCTCATGTCCAGGTTGGCATTTGGCCCTACAGCCCAAATCCTTACAGGCTCACAGCCCAAAGAGCTGGGCATTCCTGGGCCGAGTGAGACTGGGACCATCTCAGGCCAGTATCAGGTGCTGTCTCTAAACTGAGCAGTCACACCCCAAAGGTCTTCTCCATTTATTCAGAGAGAGGATCCACCTCTGCTCCAAAACCAGAGGAATTGCTCTTCCCAAAGCGTTTAAGGGGCTTAAATTAACTTCAGAGCTGGAAAATAACCCAGGTGAACACAGTGATGTTTCCATCTCTGCTGCAAACACATCTCTGAATTCTGACAACAACACAGCCCCGTGGCCCTGATCAGCTTTGCTGAGTCTGAATTCCCTCCCTAATTTTTGCATCGCAGCTATCTGAGAGAAACAAGAAAAATGACCCACCAGAAGTGACATTTTCGTTCCTTCCAGTGCTGAAAGTGGCCCTGCCCTCCTGCCAAAAAGGGGTGTCCTCCCCTGGGCTCACCCACTGGGTGAGGACATGACAAGTCTCTCCCCCAGCAGTGCTAGCCATGGATGTTGGGGACACTGCAAGTGAGTCACCAGCAAGTTGTGTTTCCCCGGGGGGGGGGCAAAAAAATAGCTGGAAATGAAATCTCAGCCTAAATCAGCCAAGAGTTAATGTTTGTCTTCTATCAGAGTAATGGGAAAAGTTGGAGCAAGACTCGATTCAGGGCGAAGTCAAACTCCCAAACTTTCTCTTAAATTAGGCCCAGCGGGGGCGTAAAAGCATCCTTGGGGACCACAGAGCTCTGCAGGAAATTATGCCACAGCTCCACCAACTCGTGTTCATTATCAGTGTCGCTCACTCATGTCACCTCCACAATTATTTTAGGACCTGTCACCAGTAACATTCTCCCACCAGCAAATGTTTCCAGCTCACTCTAATGGGGAGGCTGAAGTTGGAAGCTAAAGTTGCCTCTGCACCTCCTCGTTTTCCCAGCCCTGCTGAGCAGAGCCCTTGGAGGGAGGGGGATGTGGGGCTCTGCACCATCCTGTGCTC
>JAWWTY010000032.1:14578694-14604595 GCA_035222235.1 Margarornis squamiger
GAGGTGTCCCCTCAGTCTCCTCTTCTCCAGCTGGACACCCCAAGTGTCCTCAGTGTCCTCACACTCTTCCCCTCCAGGCCCTTCCCACCTTCCCAGCCCTCCTTTGGACACTTTCTAAGAGCTATTGCTGCTCACATGGGCAACCAAACCTGCCCTGCTCCATCCTGGTGCTCCATGACATAATCCCATATCCATTACTGCTGATTCCCTCCTTTTTAGCCCTTTTAGCCTCGCTCAGGCACATACAAATTCCTCTCCTCCTACATCAAATGTGTTGCCACCCACTTCCTCCAGACACTGACTGGGGAAATCTTGGCACTGAGAAGCCACTGCATGGAAGAGGATTTTTTTTTGTTGCTGTTGTTTTAAGCTGGTGATTTATTTAAGGCTCCACATCATCTCAGCATCACCAAACATCCGATGATTTTATTTCAATTGCCTGGTTATTCATGGCCAGCCTGCTTTTCCACTCACCCAAGTTATGAAAAAACAAAATAAAAAAAAAATGAAATGGGGGATGTTTATTTTATCTCTGCTCCCCGGAGAAGGAGTTTAATAATTTAGCAGCAGATATGAAACTGCTCCATGAGGAGTCATTTGTTTTAGGGGGGAAAAAATGAGATGATTTTTTTTTTCTCCCTCTCCCAGATCCCCATATATAAAGGTATGGTTTGCTTTGGATCATGTTCACTCTCTGAAGACTTGGTTTTGCTATTAAAATCTTTATTTCACTACAGATTATTCTACCATTCCTTTGTCTCTCTGCTATTAGTCTGCTTTTGGTATGCAGCTGTCACCATGGCTTTTAGGAACCTGCTTTCTATTGGTTCCCAGAAATGGTTTATATCCCCTTAGAACGAGCCAATAAAGGATTTCAGGTGCTTTTTAACCTGCCAAATGCAACTCATCAAGAGATGCATGGAAAGGAATGGCAGGAAGCAACAGATTTTTTGTCACAACTTATTTACTAAGCCCAGGTTTTGAGTTTATTGCTTGTTTGGTCTCCTCGAGAAGTATTTTTCCTGATGAAACAGCACCTTGATGCTTGTAGTGAGCGGGGATGAAACAGTGAAGGATGTCTGTGCCTGCTGGGAACCCGGAATACGAGCCCTGGGATCCCTTCCACGGAGAGCAGAGCTCAATAAACCACATTTCTAGACTGGGGAGCGTCAAAGGCCCCTCTACACGTTTCCCAGAAATTTTACTGGCCTCTGCAATCCCCAGGAATCTTCCAAAGACCCATTCCCAGAGGAGCTGTGAGCCAGTTACTGCGGTGAGAGGACACACGGCCACATTCACACCTCACACAGGGCTCCTTTCACCAGCCAGGGCAGCGCCAGTCCCAAGCCCTGCACGTCCACACTCTGCTTTTCCCAGGATCCTCAGCACTCCCCTTGCTCCCAAAGGTGTCCCCCCTTCTCCAGGACACCCCCCAAACTCACATCCCCACCAGTTCCTCGCATCCCCCCGGGACAACCGGGATTAAATAAACAAACAGCAGGTCCTACAACTGCAAACTCCTCCATAATATCACTTTTGGCAAAGCTGCTTCACATCCTGACCAAATGGAAACTCTGCTTTATAGCAGAGGGTTGGATTTTAGTTATTTTTTTAATTTGCTGCTCTTGTTTAATAGTTTTTGTGGGTTCCCCCCCCCCCCAGTCATTTTTAGTGTGCAGCACATAATAATGTGAAGCTGAGGACACTGCTCTGATAATTCCTTGAGCAGCCCTGGTGAAACACTATCCAGATGTGTTGCTGCTTTTCTGCAGGGGGAATGCATTGTGCATGTCAAGAAAAAAAAAAAAAAAGCTAAAAAAAGGCCATTTTTCCCTCGGCTTGGCCTTGGCTTTGGAATGAAGTGAGGCAGGGCCACCCTTTTGGGGCTGGAAGATGAAACCCAGCACAGCCAACCCTTCCCATCACTCAGTGAGCATCCAAAAGAGTTGGTTTGAGGAAGAAAAAGCTGGAGACAGAAGGAGAAAGGCAAAAAAAAGTACCCAGGCTTAGGAACCAGGAGCAGAAACACGAGCCTTGTTCCCTGTAAGCTCGGCTAATCTAAGTCAAACCCCACATGAATGACGCCGAGCTGAGCCCAGGCTGTGGCTCCTGCACATGGACACACACACACTCACACACGTGTGCTCTCCTTGTAACATTCCACTGGCTGCTGCTTTCTTGGGAAGCACATTTGCCGTGTTCCCGCTCCCGAGGAGGGCTGGAAGTGTCTGGGTTTTCCAATAGCTGGGCTTGCACACCCCACGTGTTTTCAGAGCACTGCATGAGCATCTTCTAATAATCAGGGAGGTAGGGAAAGGTTGGCACCATTATCCTGCTTTTCCAAGGCAGGCAGAACCCAAGGCAGGGCTGACCTGTGCCTTGCCCATGGCCGTGCCACAGCTGGCATTAGTGCTAAGAAGCCTCTGGCTCGTGGCCCAGGAGCTCTGTCCACTGGCCTGAGCTTCCCCAGGGATGGAAATGCATTTGTGCACGAGGGAAAGGGGAGAAAGGGAGGGGAGGGCGGGATGAGCCCGAAATATGCACCGTAGGGAGCAGCTTCAAGGTGTTTTTGGCCCCAAAAGGATGGGCTTGGAAGCTCAGATGTCCTGCCTTGCAGGATGCTGATATTCAGCTGGAGGGAATGAGTTATCTCGAGGCAGAGGGTGGTTGGTTGGGCCCTTTTTGCCCGACCTCCTTCAGACAAAAGCAAGTTGAGCTGAGAAAGGCAGTGAGCAGCAGGTCCCTGCGAACGGGGCCGCTCGGACAGAGATGGATGAGGGAGCGCTGACCCCGGCGGCCCCGCTGGCAGGGGAGCAGTGACAAGCAGCTGGTGGCTGCAAGGACCTCCCCCGAAACAGCTGGATGTGAGGGAGGACATCTGGCCGCAGTCTGGGTGGTTTGAGAGGAACAACGTCCACTGAGTCACCGGAGAGAGCCGAGCGGGGTCTTCGGGATGCGGAACACGAGCCGCCCGTATCCGCCGCAGGGATGGGGCTGGGCATGGCCCGGGCCTCCCACGGAGCAGGGCTGGGAGGAAGAGCCGTGTCAGGGGGTCAGCCCCTCCAAACCCTGCCCCAGTGTCCGGGGACTGCGGCGGGTCAGACCTGCCTGCGAACCACTGAAACCCCATAAATCCAACGGCGCACACGGAGACCCCGCATCCCACCCCACGCCAGGGCTGGGGAGCCAAACAGCAAGGAACAGGTGGAAGAAACCCAGTAAATCTCTGCAAACCTTCCCTGCAGCTGCCAGTGCCAGCTTAGCTAAGCTGCTGGGAGCTCTGCGGCTCCAGGAGGGTTTTTATTTCCCCACGGAGATGTGGCTCTGGCAAACCCGCATCCCACTGCGCCCAGAGCCTTGTGGGTGGTGGGACCCCCCAGCCAAGCACCCAAGGACCCCAGTTTCAGGAGTTTTCCAGCCTCTCTCTGTGTTTCAGCAGCAGGGGAAGCTCCACACAGGGCAGTGTGAGTGCCTGTGCAGCTTCTCCATGCCAAGCAGTGCTGCATTTGGGCAGGTCACAACCTCTTCTGCTCAGCTTTCCCTGCCCAAGAGCTGCTTCCTGACTTCCCAGAGCCAGATCACAACACAGAACTCATCAAAACTCCCTGCAACAGCAAACACCAGAAAATCCAATTAGTGGGGATGCTTCATCAGGGAGGAAAATTAAGTCAGAGCTTGCACCTCCTTAGACATCAAAGGCTCAGAAGAGCAAGAAATCAGTGTAGGAAACCAAGTTTTACTAGTTCTGGTGCTCAGGGTTGTTTCTTACCAAGATTATAGGAAACCCCCTTGGGGTGTCCTTCTCCAAGCGAGCAGGAACACTGGTTACAGGATGAAGTCCAGCTCTGTTTCCTCTGGAATTTTCCTGTGTGCAGAGAGGTTGCATGGTTTATATGGAATCACTGTGTTTGCTCTGCAAGAAACTGAATGTTCCCTGTCAGAGGCACCGTCAGCCTTCGGTCCCAGGTGACAGCATGAGGATGACTAACTAATTAGCCAGTGTCCAGACCCAAGAGAAGAAGCCGGGCACAGAAATGTCACAGCAGCTCCACCACCCTCTCCAGAAGTGGCAGCAGTGCCCACCCTTAGGGCAGGGGTCTGTGAGCTCACTGGGCACCCACCACGTGAGGTGTCGGGACCTGCGGCCACCACGCCGAGCAGCTCCTGAGAGCTGCAATCCCTTCTCCTGCCTTTGGCTGGAAGTTCATCTCAGTTCAGAGCAGTTGTGCTTTCCCTTTGTTCTGCTGCCCTACGCATCAGCCCGTGGCCTAGAGGGAGAAATGCTGCTTGAATATGCAGGAAACCTGGGCTCCATTCCCGTTCTCCTGCTCCTTCAAGTGCTTTAAAAGGAAGAGGAGTGGGGTTTTCCAGCCACATGCGTGTCACATTCGTGCATCTCGTTGGGAACTTGCTCTCCAAGCCTCATTACCTTTTGTCTCCAGTTGCAGGAACGGGGCTGACTGTTGCCAGACTGTGGTATGCACCACTTACCCCTTGAAAAATCTTTAAAGCATTTCAACTTTGCACAGACGTTTTGAGCAACCCCAGCTGCCAATTCCACATGAGACAACCCGAAGATAAATGGATGTTTGTAATCATCCAGGTGCTGGCAAGGGAAAGAACCACCATTCAGGTAGGCAGCTTATTAAATTTACTGCTGTGCCCTGGGTGATTGCTCTGCAGGGTTCACCCGTGTCTGTCCACACTTCTCACAGTGCCACTTCTACCCTGCTCAACACTGCAATTAGCTTGATTTATATTAAACATCATTACCACTCCTTTTTTCCTGTCTTTGGGAAGCCTGGAGAGTTTTGACAGGAGAAAACCACAACTAATAGAAGGGGGAAAATGGTCCAGTGACTGGAGATCTGGGCTCTGCCCCTTGTGATGCCACAGACCTCATCGCGGGTTGGGGGGGGCAAATAGACAAAAAAATTAATGACAATATAGTTTGGCTGGAGAAATCCCACAGCAGATGCCTGGTGGTGCCCCCAGCTCCTTCAGAGGGAAGGTGTGACCCTCTCCAGTGCCCTCCTGGCACCTGAGCACTTGGAGCAAGACTTCAAGAAATCACCTGGCATGGGGATTTCATGGCAAACCCCCCTCTCAGTGCAAAGTTTGCTGTGTGTGGGGAATCTTTGTGAAGTGGGATTTGCTGCCAGGCAAAGGGCCAGCCCCGAACTGCCAGAGCCCCCAGGGCTCCCTTAACCCCCGCCTGGCCCCCCAAGCTGAGCCCACGCTGCAGCTCGGCTTTGATACGGCCCCGCACCCCTGGCAGCTCATGGGGCATCAAACAACCCCCCGAGCCCGAGGGCTCAGCCCTGCCCAGCCCTGCTGCCCACGGAGGAGGCTCCTCCAGCCCTGCTGGGCAAGGCTTGCCAAGAGGCAGGTGTGGGGAGGCATCTCCCAGTATCCCAAGAGACCTCTGCCACGGGGGAATGTTGGCACCGAGCATCACCGTGCCCTGGCTGAGCATCCTACAAGGTCCACTCATCTGTGGGTGCCCCATTGTAGGATATTTGCAGGACCAGGTGCAGCAGAGGCTGATGAACACGGTGAATGGAATAGGAAGGGCTATGGGAAAGAGGCTGCCACTGCCACCCAACTGCAGCCACAACCTCAGGTGGGCTCTCCAGAGCTGACACCTCGTGGCACTTCTCCCACAGGGGCTGGGCATGATGCAAATTTACTGGAGCCAGATGGGCAAGACATGAGAAAAAGGTCACGGAACTGTAGAATCCTGAATGGTTTGGGTTGGAAGGGACCCCAAAGACCATCCAGTGCCACCCCCTGCCATGGGCAGCGACACCTTCCACTAGCCCAGGTTGCTCCAAGCCCTGTCCAACCTGGCCTTGGACACTTCCAGGGCTGGGGCAGCCACAGCTTCTCTGGGCACCCTGTGCCAGGGCCTGCCCACCCTCTGAGTAAAGACCTTGGGTGTTCTCTGTGGGGGATGCAAAAGTCACTGCTCCTGTGTGAGGACCTTGTTCCAACCATGGCCAGGCTCTGGAGGGTGGCACCGACCCCACGGACAGGACATGGAGCCTGCAAGGCTTGGGTCGTTCTCCTTGTCCTAATCCACACTGGATCAGCTGATTTCATTTCTAATTTCCTCACACATGTGCTCGAGCACAGCTGTGGAACATGAGCCGAGTCTGCAGAGGAAATCCTGAGATTTACACAGGCCCCAGTGGATTATAAAAACCTGGAAACCGGACAGATAACACTCATGTAACAGACTCGAAACATGTTGAGGAGAAAAAAAATCATGATAGATTAAAACCTGCTGTTCTCTGCAAAATGTAAAAGTGTCTTTTCCAACACTTTGAACTACTGTGTTAAAGCTTCGTAGGTAGCCATCGTTTCAAAGGTGCAATCTTCAGGAGGATTGCTTTTTTTTTTTTTAATGGATTTGGTAAAGTTGCAATAAAAGAGTCCTTAAAAGGGCTTGACCTGGAGGGCTGCAAGCTTTGTGCCTGGTGAGGTTCATTTCTAAGCCATGTGCAGCTTCCAGAGCTTCTGAGAACTTCCAAAGTCTGAGCTGGCTGCTGGTGGGAGGAAGAAGTAAACAGTTCTTGTTGGGAGTTATTACCTTTTCCATCCCAGTGGAGCCAGTTGGACACTGGGGGCATTTCTGACAGGGGACAGGTCTGTTTTCCCAGCTTCACCCTGCCTGTGGAAAACCAGCTGGGGAGGTTTATCCTGGAGAAAAGGAGGCTCAAGGGGGACCTTCTGGCTCTGCAAGTCCCTGACAGGAGAGGGGAGCTGGGAGGGGTCGGGCTCTGCTCCCAGGGAACAGGGACAGGAGCAGAGGGAACAGCCTCAGGCTGGGACAGGGAAGGGGCAGGTGGGACAGCAGGAGGAATTTCCTCTTGGAAAGGGTGGTCAGGCCTTGGCAGGGGCTGCCCAGGGAGGGTTGGAGTGCCCAGCCCTGGAGGTGCCCAAGGCAGGACTGGCTGTGGCACTCAGAGTTCTGGGCTGGGGGACAAGGTGGGCATCGGGCACAGAGTGGGCTCCGTGGGCTGGGAGGGCTTTTCCAGCCTCAGGGATTTCATGAGTCTGTGATTTTAATAAACTCAGCTGGCTACAGAGCACCAGGGATGGCCACTGTCCTGGAGAGACCCTTTCCTATTCCCCACCTGAGCAGTGGATGAAGGATTTTTTCCACACATTTTCCGGTCGGCTGCTGGCTCAGAGCTGCCATTTTTGTGCTCACTGAGGTCTCCAGCTGCATCAGTGGGATCAAACCCAGGCCCAAGGTCAGACTGTTTTTTCTTAAGCTGTCAAATGTGATTTATTGCTTCTCTCAGGATCAATGACTTAAGAATTTGGGTTGCCAGGCCATCCAGGGCACTTCACGGGGCCAGAACCTCTTGTGTTGAGGCCTCTTCTTCCCCCAGGACTTTGTGTGAATCTCAGTTCCATTTTATCTTGAGCATCAAAAGAATTTCGAGGAGGGGTCAGATGAAAGTTTGGGGGGTTTCCTCCCTCTTTTCTGTGAAGAACAAACCAAGACAGTTTGGGGTTTACGAAAGCAAAATCAGGTTGACTTGGATCTCTGATCTATTTTATCTCAGTCACCAATCTTTCATTTGAATTTGGGGTTTCCAAACCAAAACCCAGTTAAGACTTTGTGAAAAAACAAACCTGAAATCCAGCCTCCTCCACACATTCCAGGCGGTTGCTGAGAAGAATTCTCCTCCAAGTTCATGTGAATCAGACTGTGACAAGGAGAAACCTCAGCTGACATCCACCTCCCCCCAGAAGGAGCGAATCCCATCCTGAGAGGGGCAGAGAGGAGAACAGAGACAGGCAGACAAGACCTGGCTTGGTGTCTGAGCTCCCAACGTGCCCCAAGCCGGAGCTATTCAAATGCAAAGCAAGAACTGCAGGCATCTCATGACCTTTAGCATGGCTGGAGACACCGTGCAATGGTGTTGCAAGTAGCACATGACAAGACAGAAGGAACATTGTGGAGATTTCCCTGGATTGAAGGAGCTGCTGGGGCAGCTGAGACAGTGGAGTGGTTTGAGCCTTGGTGCTTCACAAGGTGGTGGAGAAGGTGTGCAGGTGGCACATGATGGTTGTCTGAAGGACTTTGCAATGTTGTCCTCAAAAAGGGAGTCACTTCCGTCACAGATGAGTTAAATATTTTAGGATGCACAAGCCTGGGGCACGGAGGGGATGGGGCAGTGCAGAAGACTCAGTTTTAAATGTGGGGTTGCAGCCTTTGGATTAATAATATCCAGAAAGAATCAGGTCTTGGCAGATGGTCAGTGACAGAAAGAAGCAAATCAGTCTCTGCAAGTCAATTTTTCCACCAGTAACGTGATCCCACCAAAAAAAAAGTAGTTTCCATTCTTTCCCCCAGGAACCTCTGTCTCCTATTGGATCCAACTCCTTCAAAAAATCACTTCCCGTTTCAAAAATTGATTTCCCCAGTCCTAAATCTGTGTGTAAGTTCCTTATATTGTGTTTTCTGAGGTATCCACTCTGCTCTCTGTGTCAGCAATCCTGCCTGAGGGTTTGTGACATGAGCTGTGGCTTCTGCCCAGGACTCGGAGCCTCCTGGGGGCCCGGGGTGTTTGCTTTGCATTCTGCACTTCAGTGACCCCTGAGTGGCCAAAGGAAAACCTGCCCGCTCTGTGCAGCCACAACATGTTCACATGAATGAGCTTTTGGGGTTTTGGTGTCGTTTCTGGGATGTATTCGGGGCATCCATGAACTGAGAGGGAAAATAGGATGGATCAGAACCTGTGCTGGTGCCTTCATTATGTACTCGAGCCTTACACTGAACAGTCCAGAGAGAAGAGACCCTGGGATGGTCTAGAGAACCAAGTCAGAGGGAAGCTGGACATCCAAACAAGTCCTCAGGGAGGGATGTTCCCACCATCCCTTGTGGTTCTTCCTCAAGACACGGGCTGGCACGTCCAGCGCCGGAGCCTGCGCTGGCACACACGTGTTCCCGTGTGTTCCCCGTGCCCATCCCCAGGGAATGGGCAGGGAACGGGGCTGGGAGGAGGCGCTGCACTTTCACACGGAGCCGGGAGGGATGGGAACAGCCCGCTGCAAAGGCGAAGGCGCAGGCTTGGGGATTTTATTGGCCCGTTAACTTGGACAATTAAAGCCTTCAGGGAGGACATTTCTCGAGACAGACGGTTTCGTCAAGCAGCTTTTTCCATCTGACCCTGGGCCCGAAAATAACGAGAGCCTGAACACAGAGACGCTGTTTGCTGATGGGGACCACGATCCCGGCAAAGCCAACCCGGAGCTTTCCTCTTTAATTAGGTGTGAAAAGTCAACGGAGCCGCGTGGCTCTCGCAGGGGAGCCGAGGGTGGCTGTTCCATGGACAGCCCCTTCCACCCGCTGCGAAGGCCAGCCCTGCACAATGACCCTTTGAAAGCCAGGCTGGGGTTACAGCCCCAGCTTTCCTTCCCTGATGGCAGAGCAGGGAGAGCCTGGAAATCCTGTAACCCCCGGAGAGCCAAAAGCACCCGGTCCAGCCATTCCTCAATGGGCTTCTCTGCCCAGGGGGTTCAACCACCAAAATCCCTTCTAGGCTGGTTTTGCTCTGCATTTTAATTGCTCTTTGCACTAGAAAGTTCTCTGTGAAGTGCACTGGAAGGTGCAGGGGGAATTTTGTCCTGCAGGGCCCATGGTGCAGCTGGGAGGATCCTGGCCATGTGCAGGATCAGTGCAGGAGGCTGAGGCACTGGGTTATTAGAACTGCAATCCTGTTTAAACCCCAGATTAGCAGTGGGCTGTGCTGCCCATGTGAAGTGGCCCAGCACCTCCAGAGCTGATGCCAGGTGACAGGAGCAAAAATGTTTTTGCTGGTGCTTGTTGTAGAGAATCACAGGTTAAAGGGAGCTACACATTGGCTTTTGGGGGGAATTGGGGGGGATTTCCAGGGAATTCCTCCGAGATGAACGAGACCCCACTCATGTGACAACAGGAACCCTGGGACAGTGATCTTAAACTCAAACAAAAGAACAAACTGTGGGGATTTAGGGCAAATCAAAGGGATTTAATCCAAGTCAGTGGCACAGCCAGAAGGGCCCTGGAATTCCTGCTCACTGACTGAATCCTCAGCTCAGGCTGCAGCAGTTTCCTTCTAAAATGCAGCCCTGCACCAGCTCCAGGCTGTCCAGCACCACTGGCAGCACTGAGGGGAAGGGAAAACTCCAGAGGAATGGGAGAAGGAGCCCTTTGCTTTGCTAGCAAGAAGAAGGATGAGGCAGAGGGGGGAACTGGCCACCCCAGTGGCTGGGCTGCAGAGCGAGAGGTTCTCGCCCCAGCCTGGGTGAGTGAAAGGGGCAGAGGGGTTTTTATCACCCCAAATCCCGTCTGGCACTGTGGTTTTTGCAGCACCAGCACAACATGTGTCAGGCCAGAACATTAATTAGCTGTGACTGTGCAAGAAGGGAGAGTGGGGAAAGAAGCAGAGAAATTAGGTCACTGACACCGGATAGCTTAAGTCCATGCAAGGCTTAACCACCAGTAAGAGATCTGCTGACTGGCTTTGGCAGTTATCTCCAGATAAAAACCTCAAATCTGATGAGATTTGACATCTTAAAGTGCTTAAGTCTTCAGGAAAAGGCTCTACCAAGTGGCTTCTTAGTCAGTCAGTTCTATCAGCAATACTAAAACCAGTCAAACATCACCACTTTTTCTTACAAACACACAATTTCTTGGTAAGATCAGGCACTCTCACCTCCTCACACTCACTGTGTGACTGTGGGAATTAATCTTCCACGTGGATTGGATGTTTTGGTTCAAGTTTTAAGTGGCTTCCGCAGCACCAGTGAGGAGAAAGGCCAAGCCAGCAAGAAAACATGAGCAACCTCCTAAATCTGTAGGAAAGCGAAACTTGGGAGGATTTTACGTGGTTGAATGGAAAACAACGGAGTGTGAGGAGTAACTGAAATACTGTGAGCCAGGGAGGGTGTAAAACACCAGCACAGGGTGCCCAGAGAAGCTGTGGCTGCCCCAGCCCTGCAAGTGCCCCAGGCCAGGCTGGATGGAGCTCTGAGCACCCTGATCTAGTGGAAGGTAGTCCTGGTGGATAAAGCAGGAGAAACAACTCTCGAAGGTCCCTCTATCAAACAGTCTGTAAAGTACAGGCAGAGCTTGGAGCAGCTTTGTCTGATCACGGGATGGGACGTGGGTCGTGATTGCAACCACCACCCACGAGGAGTTTTCAGGTCAGGAGGCTGGAGGAGCTGCAGAAAATGAACAGAGAGCTGTTACCACAGACACGCCACAGGGAAAGGCTCCAGCACTGCTGCCAGAGCTCATGGTTTTCCAAGGAACTGCCACAACAGTGTCTGGTCACCAAACCAAATGTTTGCAGAGCCTTCCAGAAATCTGCCACGAACCACAGTGCAGGCTTCCTGCCAGGAGAGCCAGGGCCTCTTGCTGTCTTTGGACTATGGAGATGTTTCGTTTGATGCCATTTGGTGCATGAGAGGATCCACCCGGCCAGTGGAGAGAGGAGACTGAAGCCTCAGTCACATTCCTGACATAACCTGACTGGGATGGGGTGAGAACTCCCTGCAGCTCCCAACATCTGCCCTGGCAGCTGAGCCAAAAGCCACCAGAGAAACCCCTGAGGAATAGCTGATGCAAATGAAAATATGGACAATTAATTAATGATAAATTCAATGATAAAATGAATGAGACAGAACTGATCAGCAGCTGCCCATGAGAGGTCCCCAAATAAGGCAGATACGTGGTGCTCACCCAAACACGGTGCTGTGCCCTCCGGGAGAGGATGGACATGGGAAGGTGTGAGCACATCTGTGGTGCTGACCCCAGCAAGGAGCACCCCTTGTGGGGGTGCTTCCTCCCACCCCTTGGGGAAGTGGGAGCTGTTCCTTTTGGCTCTCATTTTTCCATGCAGGAAATGGCAGACAGGGATCTGCTGCATCCACCATATGGAGAGTCCTGGATGAAGGAGCCACTGGCCGTGGCCGGGCTGTGCAGAGGAGCTCAGCCCCCATGGCCCCTTTCCCCTCTCCCACCTCCAGCACCAAACCCTGGCCCTGCCCCAGCACAAGGAACTCAAACATTGCTCTCCCAGAGAGGATGTGGTCAGTCAGCACACACATCTTCTGCGCCCGACTACAGATCCAAGCAGTGTGGTCACACATCACATGGAATGGAGAGAGCAGAGCTCCTGACGTGCGGGGCAGACCTGCCCCTGCCCCTGGGGGCATTTCCTTCTATCTCCATCATAACAGAGAGTGAGACTCGTGCAAAATATTGGTATCTGGAGAGAGGGCAGAAACAGCTTCAGCAGCCCATGAGTCACATGAGAACTCCCTGAACCTGAGAGGGGGTAAGTGGTTCAGCAGGATGAACTCATCCCAGCTCAGAGGTGAGGAGCCAGCATCTCTTCCCAGCTGAAGCTCCCAGAGCCTTCCCCAAGGAGGCCCTTGCTGGGGGATTGGTGCTGGAGTCACACAGAGATCCCAGCCCGTGCTTGGCTGGGAGAAGCTCTCCAGTGCCGTGGTGGAGCCCCAGGATTGGAGCCGGGATTATCCATCAGATGGAGCCTGTTGGACACGTCAGAGCGAGGGATCACATCGAGGGCCACATCAGCCTGGACACAATGGGATGACACCTGGAGCTGCCAGTTCCCCTCCCAGCAGCAGCACCCTGGGGACTCTGAGCTCCGAGTTTCCCACATGTCCTCCTGCAGGTTCTGCAGCACTCACAGCACCCCCAGCATCATCTCGACAGGAAAAAAGGCAGTTTTTATACAGCAACACTCTCCTGAAGGCATTATTGGCCAACCCACAATGTGTATGACCACATAAATCTGTACAAGAAGAGGAGAATGTCATTTTTCTGGCCAGATTTATTTGTAGGGGAAAATAATGCCTATGACTAAACCAAACTTCTCCCTTTTCCACTTCCATTAAAAACTTAGAATGATGAAAATAAAAACTCCCTTGATTATTTTCTTGACTGAAAACTTCTATATGGGGCAAGAAGTATTTTTTTAAATCTGAAAATGAAAATCCCTTTTTTTCTGATGCGTATTTTCCAGGAAATACATCAGGATTTGGCTTCTTTTTTCAGTCAAGCTTTCTGCAGTTGAGTGAAACATTTCTCCATCAATTGCAGAGTGTATTAAAACACATTTGCTAATCAACCTGCAGTTTCCCTGTTTAATATCTCCTGGTGTCTACTAAAATCCTGTTGGTGTAATATTTAGTCTCCATCTTGCAGAAGTGAGCACAGAACATCAATAATTATTGAGCATTCCCACCTTTCCTTGGAGTTGCAAATAGCTGCAGTAACTCTCTGGTAATGACTTTCTCATGGCTTCTGCTGCAGATAGAAAAGCTCATAATGTTGAAACGATTGGGTTTTATCAGTCAAAGTATTTTCCAATCTGTCCCATTTCCTCCACCCACATATTTTGTTTTCTGTGAGGAAAATTAAATAAACAAGAGCCATTTTTCTGCTGAAAACAAAGTCAGTTTGCAAGCCAGAAGGAACTCAGCTGGAATGCAACTGGGCTTTGAGCACTTTAAAGCTGTTGCTGTGCTTGTGTTAATGAAGAAATTTAAAGTTTATTTTAGAAGAGGGGCCAAAATCACCATGAATTATGCACTGGAATAGTCCAGCTCAGCTCTGCAGGATGACAAATGTCATTTGGATGTGGCCATGGCTGGGGATGACATTGCAGGGACACAAAGGGCATGTGGCAACCAAAGTTTTGGAAACCCAAGCCCAGCCCAGCTGCTCTCCTGGCTCTGGGTCCAGCTCAGGAGCCAACAGGCAGCACCTCAGCCTCCCAAGCAGCAGAGTTGGCTCAGCAGCTCCTGAGCCCCAGAGAGGGTTTGTAGCTCCTGGGACAAGGAGCTGGGAAGGGCACATTCCCTGAGGGATGGTGGATCCCAGGATGAATCTGATTACAGGATCCTAGAACAGCCTGGGTTGAAAGAGACCTTAAAGATCATCCAGCGCCACCCCCTGCCATGGGCAGGGACACCTTCCACTACCACAGGTTGCTCAGAGCTCCATCCAACCTGGCCTTGGACACTTCCAGGGCTGGGGCAGCCACAGCTTCTCTGCCCAACCTGTGCCAGGGCCTGAACATCCTCACTGTAAAGAACTTCCTCCTAATATCCCATCTAACCCCACTCTGTCAGTTTGAAGCCATTCCCCTTGTGCTGTCACTCCAAGCCCTTGCAAAAAGGACCTATGGCCTCATCTGCAGCTCCTGGAGATGGAGGGGAGACATGAACTTCCCAATCCATGAGCCACCAACTCACCAAACTCCCAGGTCACTCCTGAATCTCTCCTGGGCTCTCACTAATTCTGTCCCCAAAGGAACCCCTCTGTCTCTGTCCCTTTCCCAGCAGCCCCATCTTGCAGCAGGTGACCATCTGGCCATGTTCACATCCCTGCTTGGAGCTCAGATGTGGCTCATGCCCAGGGAAAGGTCACTTCTCCCCCAGACCAGAGGAGCCAAGAGCTCCTGCCTGCCCAACTTTCCATGGTATCAGCCAAGTGCAGGTGGTGACAGAGGACTTTTTTAGCAAACACAGCCCAATGAGCTGCAACCAGCCCTGCAATGAGCCCAAAACACAGAGCAGTGGCCAGCAGATCCTTGGGGAGGATGCTCAGCAATCCAAGGGTTCTTGGAGAGCTCCTCTCCATTCCCGGCTCTCCCAGGACATTCCTCCACCACAACTCCAGTGGGCAAGCAGAGGTTGCACCGAATCAGAGGCAAAGAGAGGAGAAACCTGTGGATTAGTGTCCACCTCTGAGGCAGAGCTGAGCTGAGGGAGTGGGCAGAGGGCTGGGGCTGTGGAGGGAGGGCAGCAGGAACAGGTTGTGCTGCTGGCACGTGTTCCCAGCCGCCTGTTGCCGTCTCCGAACAGATGTGGGCAGTTTCTCGGATGATGAAGTATTGAATATGTTTCTCCTTCAGGGATTATTACTACCAAATAAATCTGCAGGTTTATATGTTTAGCAGCTGAGGGAGATTCTTTTTCCCCCTCCCCTTCTCCATGCTATGATTCCTTGCAGCAAGAGCCAAAACAAGGCTTTTAAGCCAGGGAGCTGAGAGAGAACGATCAGGGTGCGATTTGGGAAATTTTGAATGCAATGGTACAGCAAATGGGGGCCAAATGCCCTACCCACGACACAGCCCATGTGTACATTTAAGCTTGTTTCATGGTGTACCCTGGACTCCAGGAGTGTTGGTTGAACCATCAGTTCATAAATTCGTCAGGTATCTTTAGAATCTGCGGCCTGGGAAAAGATCTTTCCCTCTCTCCTGGTGGTATTGGATTTATTTTTTTTCCCCTTTCCTTCTTTCCAAGCTGACTTTGAGCAACATGGGGCTTGGATTTACAGTGCTTTAAGTTCCTCTGAAAATATTCCAAAATGAAAGATGGAAAGCGTGTGATGAAGGAGCCCAACCTGTTTGCAAGGGCATTCCAGCTCCTCCTCGGTAATGGCAGGTTGATCCAGGGGCATGAGCTGACTCATGCAGTCGTGATGGTTTTAGATCTACTTTTTAGTTAGAGGTCTAAACTTACTTTAAAGCCCCCCTTAAAACCAGCCTGGGGGGGCTCAGTACTGGTTCCATGGCTCCTGGATGTCTGGTGTCAGAGACATCCTCCCTGCACCATTTGCTTCCTAAATCCTCCTTCCAGTTTCTGACTTCCCCTTGTTTCATAAACATGTAATTGCTGCTGCCCAGAGGTCCCAGCTCTGGAGAAAGCAGGGGTGTGCAGGAAACATTTGCCCATGTACTGATGCTGACAGCACCTGGAGAGCTTCAGGAATGTTTTACCTGGGATCAAGGGATCAGGGAATGGGATCAAGGGAGGGGACACTCCTGGAGACAGCACATGGCTCAGCTGCTCTGGAGTAGGACCCCAGCCCAGCACTCAGGAGCACCATGTGCCAAAAGGTGTCTGTGTCCTAGAATCAGGGAATATCCCCAGCTGGAAGGGACCCACAAGAAGCAACGAGTCCAACTCCTGGTCCCACACAGGCCACCCCCAAAAATCACACCATGATGAAAAATCACATCCTGGCACTTGGCCACAGTAATAATCATCCTAATCCCCAGTGCACTATGAAGAGAGGGAAGTGGTTATGAATCCAGCTCATCCAGAGCCACAGGAAGCCAAGGAAGTAGATCCCACTTGGGTGGAGCAGGAAGGCGTATCGTGCTGTGTGAGACTCCCTGCTTGTCTGACCACAGATTTAAAAGCTGAGACCTTCACAGGAGGAAGTCAGAATTACAGGAGGAGGGTGTGAAGCGCTGGGTAGAGTGGTTGGGAATGTGGTTTAGGAGAGGGCTGAATGCCATGTGCCACGCTGGCCACTCCAGCTCTGTGACAAGGGACACAGCTGGATCACACACTGGGAATTGCTGAGCTTAAAGGTCTTTTCCAACCTTAATGATTCCATGCTTTCCTCATCTGCTCTGTCTGGGGTGGGGATATGGCTGTGTCCATCCATCCCCTGGGAATGCAAGGTCACAGGATCACAGAATATTCTGAGTTGGAAGGGACCGACGAGAACCATCAAGTCCATGGGATCAAGCCCCCAGCCTTGGTCATGTTCCCTGGGAGGAGCTCCAGGTGCTGCACATGGCCAAGTCCGGAGGTGTTTTTAGGACAAATGGGATGCTTGGAGCAAGTCTGAGTCAAATCCCTTCTTGGGGTTTTCCCAAATCACTCTTTGCTGCCTTTTCCTCTTCTCCGGCATGAGGTAATTCAGCCCCACAGGGAGCAGATAAAATAGCAGGATCCACTTGGAGATGGGAAGCTGTGGGACTCACGGCTGCGTCCCTGTCTCCTGGCTGTGGTGCATCCAGGGAATGTGCCCTGCAGGTGTCTCCTGGTGCTCCCCATGCGGGAGACACACGGGACAGCTCAGTGGGCCAAGCCTGCACTGGATCACCAGGAATGAGGGCAGGAATAAAGCTGGAGGGGGGCTCGTGTTCCCAGGGAAAAGCCAATGTGAGGAGCACGGAGTGAGTTACATCACAGGCCCGGGGTTAATGCGTTTCACAACAGCACATGAAAACCTTTTAACAGATTGGTCTGTATTTAATGGCTAAAATGGGGGGAGATGCTGTGGAATCCCAGAGTCACGGGGAGAAACCTGCTCTTGGACTCATCCCCCCGTCCCAAAGCAAAGCTGAAGGGGAGAGAAATGTTATTTGCAGCGTGTTTTAGGCAAAAATACATTTTTTTAAAGATTTTTACGTCCGGGTTTGCGTGAATGAACACGATATTGCACTGCTTTAAGAGAACTTTGGCAGCTTTTTATTGCTGTTTTACAGCACAGTTGTTCTTAGAAACAAAAGGTTTGAATTAATGGTGTTTTAATGTACAGGATATGACAGAAATGAAATGCAGAAACAGTTGGCTTGCACACTGGGATCCAAGTCAAAATCAAATTTGGCCGCCAGCCTGCAGGGCTCCTCTGGGACACCCAAAAGGGGTGTGAACATTAACTCATGCAGCAATAACCCCGGCCATCCCCAGCCTGCCTCAGACTGCCACTAATGCAATAATTGACTAAAAACCATCTTCAATTGTCGTATTAAACCCAACCTGGAACGCTGGAGAAAGACACAAACCCAAACCGCATGTCCTGAGCCATTCCAGGTTCTGGTTACCTCAGTTTCCTGTTGAAGGTGAACCCCTGGCACAATCCAAAGCTTTGGTTTGCACTTCTTAAGATGTAACAAATTACCCCCTAAAACCAGCTCGGCAGATTTGGCTTTTTTGTTTTTCCAAGGCGATATAAATCCTCCAAGAACCCGAAGCAGAAGGCTGGGCTAATTATCATCGAAATATCTCTGACATTTCCTTCAGGGTTTTTGAAACACTCAAGCCCTCTTTCTATCTTTGTCAGTGCCTTCCTCTGCTGCTACAACCACGTGCCTTAACTCCTCCATCTCTCCAGCCTCCAACTCTGCTGTTTCATGCATTGTGTAGTTGACACAACCTCCTTTCGGTGCCAGCTTGTTCCACAGACTTGAGTGTGCCTTTCTTTTGCCTCCTTTTATTTTTATTTTTTTTATTTTTTTTTTCATTTTGGTAATTGGGAACAGGCAGAAGTTTGGGTATTAAAAAAAAAAAAAAAAAAAAAAAGAAAGAAAGAAAGAAAACTAAGAGCGTTCCACATAATTTAGAGAAGTTAACAAAGCGTGAAACTAAATAAAAAACACCATCCGGTGCTGATCTCAACGTTTATATATGTGTGAGTGCAGAGAGCCCTATAGAAATATCTCAATATCTGAGCTGCGGCCCTGTTTGCTGAACGAGCTCCTTGCTGTGGCTCTGGCACTGCACAGTGTTGATTCCCAAGGCTTTTTGACCAGATCCTCTCTTTGAGCCTTGACATCTTCAGCTCTCCTGCTTCGGGTGCTTTGCTGTTGCTGCCATCTCTCTAAACCATCACAGAGGAATCTCGGGCACCTCCGGGCACTTTGAGTGGAATCCCAGGATCACTGAGGTTGGAAAAGACCTTCAGGATCATTGAGTCCGACCTGTCCCCGATGCCCACCTTGTCCCCAGCCCAGAGCACTGAGTGCCATGGCCAGTCCTGCCTTGGGCACCTCCAGGGCTGGGCACTCCAACCCTCCCTGGGCAGCCCCTGCCAAGGCCTGACCACCCTTTCCAGGAAGAAATTCTTCCTGAGTTTTGGCCACCTTGGATGGATTCTCTTTGCCTTCTCCTCTTGCTGAAGGTCAGAAAGGTTTATGAGGAGGAAGAATTAATAAGGGAAGAGAGTCAATGAGTTAAGCTGCCCAAATCCAGTGGTGTGAGGGGACGAAGAGGCACAATATGGTGACTTGGAAGTTGGGAGGTCCAGAGCCAGAAGCAATAATTCCACATTGTCACTGAACAAGAAGCCACCAGGGGGGACCCAGTAGGTTCTTCCAGCGGATTTCCCAGTAACCACATCCACAAGCACAGTCACCTCCAGCACATCTTTGCCGACGAGATCCATGTCTCTTGAATTCAGTTCTCATCCCTGGGCACATGGAACTCCCTGGAGCTGTGGGTGTCCTGCCAGTGGCTCTTGGCCCCCAGGCACAGAGCAGTTGGGCCAGGCTGTGCCTGGAGCGCTGACACTGGCAGCTGCTTTGTGTCTGTCAGTGCGAGGCTCAGCATAACGTGGTCAAAATTGATTCCTTCTCCAATTCTTCTGTTCCTCCCCCCAGCCCCAGATTAGACACATGCCTCACCCCTCAGTTGATTTCCTGGTTGTGATTAGGGATGGTTTACATCTATTTCCTAAAGTTGTTTTCCTTTTATTACTATCATTTCAACAGAATTCTGTGGATCATGGCTTTTCCCAGACATCTGCACTTCAAAAGCCCCTTGCCAACTTTGGTCCTGAAATGGGACTTGCACCGGCTGAGGCTCCAACCCAAACTTCTTCCTGTGAAGTCTCAACCTCCCTGTCATCCCAGCACTTCCAACTCAAACTGGAAGAGGCACTGCAGGAATCAGAGCCCGTTGAACAGAGCACTTAGTGGAAAGTGTGATGTTAAATCTCTACGTGACAAATGGCCACTGGGCTGAGTAATAACGAGGTGTCAGACTGACACTTCTCCCCTTCCCATGGATGAGGGGTGGGATGGAGCTGGGCCAAGCCAGGCCCGGGCACAAGGAGCTGCAGGCCTGGGTGAGAAGCCCTTCTTTGCTCAGCCTCCCTCCCAGGAGGAAGCTGGATGGGATCTGCTGCACTTTTCTTGCCTCTCCCCCCGGCTCAGCTGGCCAGAGCTGTCAGTGCGAGTCCAGCCCTCCCCTGCCTGATCCCATTCCATGAGGAGGGAGAGGGAAGGTGAAAGGGAAACTGGCAGTCCTCATGAGCTCATTTTTCCCTCCTGAAATTAAGTCATACTGCTGAGTAAAGAGGAGGATTCACTTCTTCCATTAGTCCCCTGCCACGGTCCAAGGGTGAGTGAAGCTCATTCCTTCAGCTCTGAGCAGCTCTGTGCTTGGGGTGTGTCTGTCCTGCACTTCAGGGGCACCTTCACCATCTGCAGGGGGAATTTATTGCCTGCTGAGTGCAGGGCAGGACTTTGAGGTGCATCTGGAGGCTGCACATCAATTTACACCTTGGGCATCTCTAAAAGAGGGATGCTGGAGTGACTGTCAGGGGCAGAGCACGTGATCTTCCACGAGGGCAGAGTGGATTTGGGCTCACTGACCTGGCAATGGTGGCCTGACTGCACCCACACCTCATGGGACTGTACCCAGCTGGCAGTCACAGAGCACAGGGATTCTGGCATTTACCTCCTTTACCCAAACAAATAGTCCAAATCTTTCAACACTGTGTCCCATTGGGACAGTGTAGTCTTTCCTCATGCAGCCAAAACAAAATGTTCTGACTTTGCTCACACAAATTGTGTCATAAGCTTTGATTCCTCCTCCTCTTCTTGTGACAGAGAAGCTCAGTCCTTTTTCTCTGGCAGCATCCCCCTGGTTTTGTGAGGTCTGTCAGGGGTTATTGATGTGGTTCCTGACTCCCTGACAGTCTGATACAAGAAGTGGTTTCCCAGCTGAAGGCCAGCCCTCAGATCCCCCCAAAACAAGTGCCATTCAGACAGAGCCATGTGCTCACCTGTGTCATGCTGGGGGCTCCTGCAGCTCCCTGGGGCACTGCCTTCCCTCTGAGCCATTGCCCGTCAGCAGGGACATTTCTGGGCACATCTCCCTGTTTCCAGCTCTCCTCCTCTCCTGCTTCACACTCCTTGCAGTTCTCGTTCCTGGGGGATGGATACCTGCCCCTCTGCTCTACAAACAAGGCTTTTCTGCTGAAATAATGGGTGAGAGCACCTGCCGTGGTGCCTGAGGCTGAAAGACTCCAACTTCCCTGTGGTTAAAGATGTAGGTGTGGGAAGGAAAGCACATGCAGAAGGGAGGGGGGGGGAGTGCAGCCCCAAAATGTCTCCCATGGATATTTTGGGAGTCAGAGCCACATGGCCCTGCACACACAGAGGTTTTAGTAACTCTTTTTGGCATATATTCCTCTGCCTGCCCTGGATTCACAGGTAGTGTCACAGTATCTTCCCATTCTACATGAGACCAATTTTCTCTCTTAACCCAGTGAGACAGAGCCAGGTGATGCCAAGGGAAGGGCAGGAGGACATCCCAACAACACACATGCAGTGATAAAGGGCACTTAGGGGAACATGTGCCAACAAGCCAGGAAAGGGGCATTGGTGCAGAAATGCTGGCATCACCAACTCCACGGACTGGAACTCAGTGAGGCCTCAGGATTGAGAGATACAGCCCTTCCTCTCTGGGATTTTACAGCCATTGGCTTCGTGTGATGAGACTCAAACTGGTTCCTGGCTGAATGACTTCCAGCTCTTTTCCTGCATGTCAGGATGGCAAAAGAGGAGAGCTCAGCAAACCAACCTTGGAACAGAAAGGGCTCCCACACTCCTGTCCTCAGCTGCATCCCTTGCTGGTGTCCCACGGTGGAGCAGCAGCACTGGGCTCTCTTTATTGACCCTGATGGGGATAAATTTATGGATATAAATTTATGGATATAAATTTATCCATTCCTTCTCTGTTGGGCAGAGAAGCTGTGGCTGCCCCTGGATCCCTGGAAGTGTCCAAGGCCAGGTTGGACAGGGCTTGGAGCAACCTGGGCTGGTGGAAGGTGTTCCTGCCCATGGCAGGGAGTGGCACTGGATGGGCTTTCAGGTCCTTCCAACTCAACCCATTCTGTGATCCCTTGAATGTACATTCCTCTGGAGCCAGAGAAATCCTCCCACTGGTTTTCCAAGGACTCCCACAGAGATAATAACCCAGTGGCTCCTCCAGCTCTTCTACCACGCAGGGTGGGACGCACAAACCCCAGGACTGCATTGCCAGGGCTGCAATTTCCTACATCCAGAAATAACAGATTTTTTTTGGGGGGGATGGGGGTGTAAAAATTCATGTATTTAAAAATGTGGAATTCCACCGGCCCTGTCCATGAAGGATCCACATTGCCAGGTCGGGGAGGGCTGGTGGGGAGGGCAGTGTTGTGTTTGCTGTAGCAAAGCAACAGTAGCTGAGCTGAAAGACCATCCAAGGCTGGGTTTTATTACTTGAGGTGCCTTTGAATCAGAGCTTTAACCAGCATTACTGACTCAACTGGTAAACATGGCAACTGTTGCTAACAGCGGGCAACAATTAAGCAAATTAATCCCGACACAGGCCCCCCCCCGTGGAGCTCCCAGGGCTGGTGGACCTGCTCTCCCTGGGAAAAGGGAAGGGCTATTTGCCCTGCTCCTTGCTTTAAATGATGCTGTTCTTTCCAGCCCCAAAATTTTGAGCTCAGTTGGCTGATGTGCCGTAGGAAAACCCTGCCCTTCCAGGCAGGTGACAAAGAGGGGAGATCTTCTTCTTCCCAAAGGTCCCATCAGGTGGTGGGGCAGCAGAAGAAGGTATTGTGGTGTTAAACAACCTTTCAGGCTGTTGTTATCCTGCCAGGAGTCTCCCATTCACCTCGGGAGGGCTTTAAATGCTGCCAAAGTGCTGGTCAGGCTTCTGGAATAGAAAACTGTGCAGGAATTGGGGATGGACCAGGAGTAAGTGCAGGGACCGGGGCCACCAGCAAACCTGAGGCTCAGGAAAACACCACAATGGGCCCAATTCCTGACATTTCTCATTTTTCCTGACCTCTGCAATGAGGATTTTCATGTCTCTGGGATAGCTTGCACAAAATCAAAGCAGCTGAAAGCCATCCCTTGGCCATGGAAAGCACAGGATCACCCTGTGCCAGCACGGCAGCTCAGCCTGTGCTCATGTCCAGGAGGAGCTGGACCTGCCACCACCCTCAGCACCCACATCCCAAGGGAAAAGGTCAGTTCATTAAACCCTAAATGAGCCCACACTAAGCAGGTACTTGCAGAGCTGCCACATCTCAGCTGAAACCAAATAAATCACCCTGAAAATGCGCTTTTTTTTTGTCATTAATTTATGAGCTTTAACCAAAGAGAGGCCACCAATGAAAAAATCAAGTGGGTGTGAGAAGACTCTTGGAGGTGGGGCCCGTGTGTTCACTGCACCCAGCTGTCCCTGCTCCAGGCTCTGATCAAAGATCCCACAAATATCCCAGGATAAGCCAGCTCCCTGCCCCGTGCCCCTGACACTGCACCGGTGGTGTCCCACCAGGTGAATGAGATTTTACTGCCTGAATATCCAATATCTTTCTCTTCCCTAACAGGGAAGGCTGAAGTGGCTTGTGGCATGAAATTGGAGCGAGCTCGGTCAGCCTTCCCAAGAAAGCAGAAGGCAGTGAAATCCAACCCAGCAGAGTAGACTCAATAAAGACCTTAAGTGATGCTTCATTTTCATTACTTATAGAAAAGCAGAAAACCCCAAGATGCTTAGAGCCAAGACATTTACTAGGAAATTCTTGGCATTTCTTCTTGGAACGTTTCATGATCCTTCTGGGACGTGGGTTTTCAGGCACACACACAGAGGAAGGATATATTACCCAGGGAATGTTGCAATGCCACACAGCTTTGTGACCTATATTATCTACCAAATGCAACTTCGAGGAGAGCAAAGGAAAGAAAACAGAAGCCATTGCAGTGTGAAGGTGGGGAAACTGAGGCAGGGGCTTGTGGAGGGGGACCCTCCTGGGGTCCAGGTAGCTGTGCTTGTCCACGGAGGTGACTTAGCACTTCTGTCCCCCCCCGGGGGTCCTGCACCCCATGTGGCTGTGAGAGAAGTGACCGAAGGGGGAAACTGGAGACTGTAGGGAAATCGGGGAGCAGCCTGAAAATCCCACTGCAGGGATGGCAGAGCATCTAACTGGGCGAGGGGCTCTGGAGAAAACACTTAGGGATGAGTCAGGCCACTGATCCGATGGGGTTTGGTGGGTTGAAAAGGCTGAGAAGAGGCTTCTCTGCCCGGCCCTGGCAGCAGCACAGCATCCCATCCTGTGGTGGGGAAGCTGCAGGCTCTGAGTGCAGCTCTGAGCTTTTCAGCAACACAACATGAACCTTGAGCGGCTCAGCGAGGAAATCAGCCTGTGACAGTAGCTGCAAATGTGCTGGAGCAGAACACCCGGGAGTGCAGGCAGGGAAGGAGGGAGGGGAGGGCAGCCAGGCCGGCTGGAGCACCCTCTCCCAGGCAGACCTCCCCCGGCACTCCCGCCTGCTTCCTTTTGCCTTTCTCCTTTTTCCCTTCTATTTTTTTTAACTGACTTGGATGGGCCACGACTTCCTATTGCGACCAAAATTGCTTCCGTGGGCTTGCGGGGGAAGAAACCAGAAAATAAATATGTTAATTTTCCCTCTGAGGCCGGAGAAGAAGATGAAGAGAGAGGCTGGATATGCAGATGGATAAATGATTAACCAGGCGCTGTCCTTTATCTGTCTGGAAGTGCTCTGGAAAAGAAAGGTTAAGAAAAGAGTGCAGAAGCAACTGGCCATGGAGCTCATTAATCTGTCTCTTTTTGTTGGCACCAGGCAGGTAGCTGGACCCCCCAGGGACCATCAGCGTCCGCTCTCAACATATTTCTTTGATAAGCAAAGCAGTTTTTCATGTCCAGCAATGACTAAGTGGTGGATTTGGAGCTGTTACCTTACCTTACCCCCAGTGTTTTTGGATCACAGGACAACACAATAATCAGCTTGGCAAAGGAGCTGGGCCAGGCAAGGCTTTTAATATGATTTCCAGAAAGAAAAGGCCCTGAGGTTTGTAGGAGAGAGCCTGGGTTTGTCTAGAGTTAAATAGTAAGGGAGAGCTGAAAAGAGGGGAAAGCATCTGAAAACACAACTCTCCTTAATGAGGGAGTTTTGACCAGCATAGTTGGGGTCTTTCCAAGTATTTTCATTGTTTTGCTCCATTAGAAAAAAAGCAGTTTATGTTCCCAATATGCCAAACATGTAAAATTGAGATAAACCATCACAGGGAGGTTCTTGAGGCAGCAGACACCGTCCTGTCCTGGACAACTGTGCTGTGCCCTTCTCCAGCAGCCCCTGTGCCAAGCTCCCCAAGTCCTTGCAGGGTGGATGCCCAAGGCCATGCCCACAGCACAGCATGTTCCAAATGGGGCAGTCTGGGAAGAGCCAACACGTCCCAGTGCTGGGATATCTGCAGGAAAACGCTCCTGCCAAGGGCATCACCA
The DNA here is from genome assembly GCA_035222235.1 of Margarornis squamiger. Classification (NCBI taxonomy): domain Eukaryota; kingdom Metazoa; phylum Chordata; class Aves; order Passeriformes; family Furnariidae; genus Margarornis; species Margarornis squamiger. Next base: position 14,603,839 of record JAWWTY010000032.1, read on the forward strand.
CCCTCTGAGGCTGCAGGAACTGGGCAAACTGAGGCACAGCCTGGGCATGGGCACAGGTGTCAAAAAGGGGTGTTTCTGGGATCCCAGAATGGTTTGGGCTGGAAGGGACCTTAAAGATAATCTAATTTAATCCCTGGGGACAGCTTCCCCCAGCCCAGGCCGCGGTTATCCCATTTCCTAAAGCACTGAGCACTCCCTGACTCCCACAGGGTCTCCTGCAACTTTGACAGAGGCAACTGAGTAAGAGGGGCAAGAAAAGCAGAGGGGAGTAAATCCACTTCTCCTTTCATCAGGGAATGTGGCAGCAGCACCCGGGCAGGGAGGGGAACGGGTTAAAGTGATCCATCGAGGCCGAGATCACAGGAGACCCCCCTTTGTCAATGTGGAGTGCTTGCCAGATATTGGGTTGAATAATTAATCAGCTCCTTAACCCTCGGCCAGCGTGTCTCCCACTGCCTCCCTGCTCCTGACAGCCTGGACTTAAGTAGCCATGGCAACGATTTGGGCGCCAGCCTGTTGACTGAAGAATATGGAAATCACAAGGATTTAATTTTGCTGTGGCACAAAAACTTGTTTGATCTGAGGGTTGTGGCTTTTCTGCAGCTTTCAGCGAAGAATAATTTCTATATTCATATCTCCCATTCAGATGTCAGTTAGCAGCTCAAAAAAAAAACCCAAAACAAGAAAATAAAAGGCCAAAAGAGTCTCAAAAAAAAAAAAAAAAAAAAATTAAAGAAAAAAAAAAAGAAAAAAATAA
>JAWWTY010000032.1:14611036-14624501 GCA_035222235.1 Margarornis squamiger
GAAGAAGAAGAAGAAGAAGAAGAAGAAGAAGAAGAAGAAGAAGAAGAAGAAGAAGAAGAAGAAGAAGAAGAAATACTTTTAATATACACAGTCAGAAATAATAACCAAAACCTGATGACAAATTCCCCTCTGGTTTATAAGCTGTACATCCCTGTTGTATGGAGATCAACAGCTTGACAGGTTCCCCTTTATCAGGAATGTCTTCAGGGAGGTGAAACAGGATGGGATTTTGAAGTAGTGAAAATAATCCCTCAAAATTGATGGTTCTTTTAATAAACTTCTCAATTTCTTTCTGCTATCTAGTTCATAGAATCCTAAATCTGGAGGTATTTCCCTCTCTTTTTCTGACAAAAATAAGATTACAACTGGATTTGAGCTTTCTTTTGCAGAATCTTTTCTTCAGATTTCCCACATGCTCTGAAAACCACAACAGGGAAGTGAAAACAGCTCAGAGTGGCCAGACAAGTTTCACTGCCCAGGTTAAGTAAACCTGACAAAGTCAAACATCCTTTTGGCCAAGGCAGGGTTCTGTAGGTCCAGGCAGAGTCCATGGGCTCCCTGTTGGGTTTGGTGTCCCTGCTCCATCCCTGGGACACTTGGTGTCCAGCCTTTCCTTCCTTTGTGACACTGTAACATGATCTTGTTGAAGTCTTCTCTTTAAATTGCTTTTTCATAGCAGAGCAAACAAGAATGAGAATGGAAGGCAAGTCATTAGACAGGATACAACAATAGCTCTGGTGGGTAATTAATTAATAAATAGAAAAGGAAAGTACCCTTATTAAGGAAGAAGAAAAGAGTTCTCAGGAATTAAATTTCCTCTGAAGTCTCTGTGGGTGAGTCACCTGCTTTCCTGAAGTTGATCTCATCAAGGATTTGAGAGATTTCCTGCTGCAAGCCCTGGTGAGACCCCAGGAGGAGCAGGCAGCTGTAGGGACCTGTTGGGATGCTTCATGGAGCTGTTTCTCTGCTGAGTTAGCCTGGGAAAGGAAGAGGGACCTGTGCAGCACCCCCTGGGTCACCTGCCCTGCTCACACAGGTGGCATTGGCTGACACAGAATGGCTGCTCTGGGTTTCTGCTCAATCAGCAGGTTGAGACCTTTCACGATGGTGTCTCACCACAGCACCAGGAGTCAGGCTGATGTCCCAGCAGCTCTCACAAGGTGTGGGACGTGCAGGAGGTGCTGCTCCTGCACAGGCACTGGCTCCAGCCCAGCCCAGTCCTTGTCCCCAGCCCGCCTGGCACATGGAGCTGCATTCATCCTCTGCATGGAGACAGCTCCCGTTCCTTGGCCTCCAGCCTGCCTGGACTTTAGGCTTCCCTGGAGATATTCAAACACCACGTGGACACAAACGTGAGTGAGGTGCTCTGGGGGACCTGCTTGAGCCAGGGGATTGGACTGGACAACCTCCAGTGGTCCCTTCCAACCTGGAACTTTGATGCCTACCTCCATATCTGGCCCTAACCACGGAGTGCAGACATCCCTCTCCTCCTGGTAGAGCCTCCATTGCAACATTCCTGCAGCAATTCCAAAGGAATCTGGGTTAGGAATGACTAAGCTGCTTAACACCTCCCAGTAATGAGGTGGAGGAATGGCTGGGGGAGAAGGAGGCAAATCCCAGCATTTGGGAGCTGCTTGGAGTGTTTTTCGTGTTGGCTGGCTGGGTTTTTTCTTTTGCTTTCCTCAGTGAGTTTCTGTGGGATGCTCACTGGAGACAGGAATGTTGGTTTCCCTGCTGCCCTTCCCAAGTGTGCAATGGCATTCGGATAAATTACACACACAGCACTTTTTTTAGCTCCCTTTGGTCTTTTCCTAGCTGGGTTTTGCTGGAGCTGGCCAGTAGTTTGGACTCAAGGCAAGACGCAGCTCCTCTTTTTCTGGAGGTTACTCAATGACAGCAATCAGGACATCCAAAAGTATCAACTGGTGACTAAGTGGCCAACAATGAAAAGGGTAAGGAATGTTTGCTCCTTATTTTCCTTTGTGAGCCTAATGCTGATTAAAGGTACCAGAGCAAGACACCTGGAGAGGGAAACCTTCTCATTTTCTACAAAACCACATTCCTTGTTAATGTGATTCAACCTGAGCTGGGGTGCTCAACTTGGGCACCCATGTCCTTTTTTGTCCTGCTCGGTTGACTGTGGCACTCAGCAGAAGATGGGGTGGGGATCCTGGAGACATTTAGGAACTTCAGTGTCCTCCAGCTCTTTCCTCTACAATTTCCTCCTCTATGGATGCTTGGACACTCCCAGGGCTGGGGCAGCCACAGCTTCTCTGGGCACCCTGTGCCAGGGCCTGCCCACCCTCACAGGGGAGAATTCCTTCCCAAGATCCAATCTAAACCTACTCTGTGTTTGTAACACTTTCCCAGGGTTTCAGTTCTGGGTGAATCTAACTTTTCACCAGCACTAATTCCCAGGTTGTCCCCAAGACCTGAAACAGTCCCTGCAGGCAAGGGCACCCATCCATCCTCCCCTTCCAGGAGCACATGGGATGGAATAGTCACTTGGATCTGCTTGAGGCCAAAGCCTATTAGAAATGGTAAACCCCCCTGGATCTGCAGAATGGAGTGGGAAGGCTGGGGGGGTGGAGGGGCAGTTTGTCATCTCTGGTACCTCCTGCCTCTCACAGACTTTCTTTTAAACTCTTTCCAGCGTAATCCCCCCAGCTATGTGATCTTTGTCCCAGAGGAGCTGTGCTGTTTCTATGGAGCCCCCAAGATAACTCTCCCTTTCCCCTTTGATTTAATTTAGGAGGTTCAAGGACTCAAGCAGAACAGCAAAGGCCGAATACAAACACTCAAAAAAGCGCTCTGGAGGCTGCCCAAGTGGCAGGGAAGGTGCCCAGACAATGGGTCTCGACTCTGCAATTCTCTGCACTCCCAGCCCCACCGGGTGCACATCAAAGGCTGGAGATGGACACCTACCAAGCTCTGCCCCGTGCAAAGCCTCCCCCAGCTCGTGGCAGTCAAAGCTCAGCCTCAAATCCCTTCTGCAGAGCCCTGAGCCCAAGCCCAGCTCAGCCCCACAGAGCCTCGCCTACAGGTGTGACAGGCTGAGCCTATGGCCAGGATGAGCCTTGCCCAGGCTCTGCCAGCAGCTCCCTGAGGGCAGGGGGAGACACCACAAATGCCCAGCGTGCCCCTGCCCCAGCCCCTGGATCCTTCCCTGCTCCTGCTTCCACCTCTCCCAAAGCTGGCCAGAAGCACTGAGACTCCCTTGGGTGCTTCCAGCTGAGCATCTCCAAGCAGCCTGAGAGTCCTCAGGTTCCTTATCCCGACCTTCCCATCAGACAGGAAATTATTAATCATGTTTTCCATGTAGGAGAGTGAAGCAGGGAGGCACTGAGGGGATGTGCAGGGCTTGGTAAGAAAAGGGGTTTGGGGGGCTTAATGGCAATTTGAAAAACTAAGGGAAAATCATTTAGGCTGGATCAAACCCAGGCTTTTATTTTTTAAAAACTTCTGGCAAATCACAAAACCGAAAGAGAAGGAGAATGGGTCGTATAAAATGTTACAGTTCAATCAAATTGAAACCATCCCTCTCACTGATTTCTTGAAAATGTCTTGGAACCACTTATACAATTAAAGGAAAGCTTGAAACAGGGATTGAAATGGTGCATTCAAAAAAAAAAAAGTCAAAACAAGACCTTCCAGTGCTTTTTCAGAGTTCTCTCTTTGCTTTTTCCAAGCTTAATCATTGGGCAAAATGATCACAAATTTACTGCACATTTCACTGCACTGGAATTTGGGTTTTCCATCAAAAAAAAAAAAGAGCTTCAAGGAAAAGAAACCAAGTTTTTCTCTAGATCAGCCTGTCCAGTGGGGAGCCTGTTCAGTCCTCCTTCAGCTCTGTCTGGAGATCAGTTTGGGTCTGGAATACACTCCTGGAGACTCAGACCCCAAGGGCACATTGGTGGCCTCTCCTCTGGATCCTCACTGGCCCTGCCCTTGGATTCCTCATCCTCTTCCTCACTTCCTCGGCCTCTAAAACCAGGAACACAAATATTTCCCCATTCAGAGCATTTTGAACGAGGCGTGGAAAGCACGGCTGCTAAATATGAATAAGTTCTGTGTACTAATCTACTTTTGATGGAAATATCATTCATATTTATGGGGCAATTAACTGCTGATAGATGCCATTGAATATGCAACATGGGGACTGAAGATCCTGCAGCAACCAGGGCCTCACCCTGCACCTCTGACCTCTGCAAGACACTCCTTGAAGGAAACCGGTCTCATTAACCTAAAGAGAGCCCTTAGCTGGAGGAAACAGCCCTTCCACAGTCAGTTTTCCTCACACATGAGGAAATCCACTCCATCCCTCCACTCCTGGCCTCTCCCAGCTCACACTTTGCAAACCCATGGATTGTTTAAGGGCTCCATTATATTTAAATTACAAAGACTCACCTGTACTTGCAGTCCCACCGTTTCAAAGCCACATTAAAAAAAATGGAGCTCTCATTTAGTGTTTAAATCTGCAGGAGGATTTTTTGGCTGCCCAAATGATTTGATTATGCACAACTGGGGCAGGAGAAACCCCAAATCTGAGATATCGGGGAGTCAGCGGGGAGGTCTGGGGCTTCTTTCCCACCTGGCTGCAAAACCAGCAGCATGAAACAACACCACAGGGTGGTGATTAAAGTCCTTACAAAAACTTAGATCCCTCCCCCTTTTCCCTCACATAATGGCAGGTTGTTAAAGTTAAAAGTCAGGATCCCATTTGTGCGTGTCAGCAAAAAGTCAGCGCAGCATCTTTCATCTCCTGCCCCTCTGCTCCCGTTCCTCGGGTCTCTGAGGCTTCTGGGCTTGGCCTTTCTTCATCTTCCACCTGTTGCTGGGACTCGTCAGCAAGGGCTTCAAGGTGCCAAAACGAGTGTGTTGGGATAGGAAAACTTCCAAGTGCTCCGAATATTTCGAGGTCGGGCAGGAATTCGTGTCAGATGTGAGCCCGGAGACGGTGCTGTCTGAAGCTGGAGGTGACACCGGGCAGAGAAAGGGCAAAACCAGCCCAAAGTGCCTTGGATGGGCATGTGCCACCCCAAGAGGCTGCAGAGGCAGGTCCATGCCATGGCTGTGCACTGAGGTGACCTGCACTCCTCAGGCCACGGAGGGCAGAAGAGCCTGGAACTCAGACACAGCCCTGTCTGTGACCTCCTGTGAGCAGCAGAAGATCCTCTGAGGTGCCTGTCTTGGCCCAAAGCATAGAGAAACGCTGCTGTCCCCTCCCTGGAAGTGTTCAGGGCCGGGTTGGATTGAGCCTGGAGCTACCTGGTCTGGTGGGTGGCAACCCTGCCCGTGGTGGGGTGGTTGGAACAAAATGATCTTTTGAAGTCCCTTCCAACCCAAGCCATTCCACGGCTCTGTGATTCCCACATAAGCCAGGCCCTCCTGTGCATGTCAGCATCTCTATGGACACATACACAGATGTTTAGGGTTGGCCTTAAAGCCACTTTGCTGCATCCCAAGCAGCACAAGCTGCTTTCCCCCGGTGCTTCCACTGCCTCCATGCACACCAAGTGTTCCATCGTGCTCTTTTGGGGGAGAAGGGAAGTCCTTCCAGGGGCTCTTGGCAGATAGTTTGCCTCTTACTGGGCTCCTGTTGACTTATAGAAAGGAAGGGCAAGAGGCTGGACCCGTGCAATCATCTTTCTCCTGCTCTTCCATCCGAGGATGAAGCTTGCTGCTCTTCCCTGCTGGAATTTGGGCCTGTCTGGAGCAAGACTTTGTCCCAGAGACGCGGGGATTGGGGAATAACAATCACCAACCAAAGGAAACCACTACATACGGAGATAGCGCTGATTTTCCATCAGCAAATGCCACTCCTAAATCCGGGGCCCCAGGGGGATCTGCTCTCACGTGGCAAGTTCCAGGTTTCCAAGCACCAGCTGCTCCGGCCGCTCCGGTATCGGAGCACGGCCCGAGGGAAAAAAAAGGAGGATTCTTCTTTTCCATTTGATGCCGGCGAGATGGATTGTGTCTGTTCTTGGTGAGCTGCTCGCAGGCCCCTCCCGACGGCTGCTGAATGATGCAGGCTCCACGCTATCCTGGGAGAAAATCTCATTTCCCCACTTTTCAGAGCTGGACCGGCTCTGAACTGTTCCAGCTGTTGGGGAGTGGAGGTTCTTCGGGAATGATGCCCCTCGGTCACACTCCTTCTCCTCTCCACGGGTCACAACTAACAGTGGCACGGCAGCGTGAGGCTTTGTGGAGGGAGAGGGAAAGGGGTCCCTGCCATGGTCATTTTGGGGTGAAAGGGGTTGTCTCTGGGGGCTGCCGAGCTCTGGAGCTGCTCCCTCTGCTCCTGCCACCCCTGGGCAATGCTGCACTTTCCTCTGGAAAAGGAACAACATGGATTTGGGGAGCCCCTTGGACATGTCCATCCTTTTCTCCCTCAGGGGATTAACCTTGCACGGATTCCTCCCCAATCATTTGGGAACCAGCTTCACCTTCCCCTTCCACAACACAAAGGAGACAATGGATTTTAACCCAATCCAGTACATTTTCCCTCAAATTCTTGTTGTAAAGCTCCACTTGTTCCCCCCAGCTCTGAGTGAGGGCTCCCAGCTGGATTTCTCTTTCACCTCCTCTTCACACCTTGTAGAACAGGCTATGTCTTTCACAGCCAGGACTCCAATCAACATTTGCAAGTCTGTCTTGTGGCTTCCAGTGGCCCTAAAATCTGCAAATAATATGCTGGAAATTCCCTGGCCTTGCCCATGTTTTTGCTGTGTAAGTCTCAGCACCTCCCATATCATTAGTCCTCCTTCGGCAAACAGCTATTGTGCATTTGATACTTTTATCTTTTACCAGTTTTCCTTTACATTTTTCAGCTGCTAAATTGCATTTTTGTGGGCTCCTCTCTCCCTTTTTATTTCAGCGTACGTTCTTCCTTTCCCCGGTGTAACTGCGCTCTTAGGAAGATTTTAATTAGCTCCCTTTAAAGCCAAATGACAAGTAGAGCATGTCATTTGTAGCTAAAGTATCACTTGAAAATGCAAAAGCCCCGGCTTTATCGGGCTTAAAAGCTTTCCTGGAATATGTTCAAAAACTGCTGACTGGGCAAGATTAAACCTGGCAATGTTAAGGAAAAGATCTCTGCGTGTGGTGTCCCTTTAGTCCCCGGGGTGATCAGGTTAAACCGATCCAAGGCTTTCCCCCTCTGTGCAGGGGGGACGTGGGGCTGGGGCTGTGGGGTGGCAGCCTCAGAGCAGCTCTGGTGGAGAGCACAGGGTGCCTGCCCAGGGGCTCAGAGCACTCCGTGGCAATGGGGACACCTGAGGAATGGCCTTGTCCTCTCACCCATCCCGCTGGGTGACAACCCTCTGCCAGCCTGTCCTGGTCACCCCACAGCACAGGGATGCTCTGACCCCATCCAGGCACGAAGGGAAACCATTTGTGGAGGTGATTCCTTGGGGGGGTGTCAGCAAATGCAGCAAATGCTCATTTTGGTCTCCTTTGAGTTGTGGGGATGGTGGCTGAAGGTGGGGCACAGGGGGAGCAGGACAAGGGGAGTCCACCACCAGCGAGGGCAGCTTCTCTGCCCACCTATCCCTCGGGAATTTGGAGGCACAATCCATGCTGCTGGACCTCAGGGAGGCTGGAGCTGGTGTGGAGATGTCATCCCATCAGGAGCAGAGCCCTGAGGTTGAAGAGACCAGGAAACTGGGGAAAAAACAGGCAGAACTGACTATTCCCCACTCACCACCCACGAGCAGCTCTGCTTTGGATGTCCCTGGAGCCTGCAGGGAGTGGGGGATCTCTTAATTTATGGTAACAGGTTTTCCCCTCCCTGAACACAGGGAGATGATCCTGATCCGCTGGCCAAGAGCTCCTTAAAAATGCTTGGGAAGGAGGATTGTGGGATGTGGAGGGGAAACACTTATGGTTTAAAAGGCACATTGGACTTCCAGGTCTGTCCAGATTGTCTCTGAAGAAATCCTCTGAGAGCTTGAATTACTCATTTTTAATGGGAACAGGAACCACCTGCCTGCAATCACACACATAAACTGTTGGTTACTTTGCAATGGAAGAGCAGCTTAAATGCTTTTTACTGTAATGTTTAACCCACTGTGTGTTTTGGAGCTTTTTCTTCTTTTAATTGAAAACACACTTTTCCGATGTGTGACGTGCTCACCTCCATCTCCCCCGGCCTCCCCAAGGAGCAGGAACAAATCCCAGCCCTTGCTGCGTGGTTTGAAGGACAAACACTGAGCTGCTGCTCCCCTTTGCCCCCCTCCTTCCCTAAAATCCCCCAAGCTGATAGAGGGACACATCCTCTTTTTTTGCTCCAATTGCTGAAACCTCCCATGCTCAGATGTCCCAGGAGAAGCTCAGCCAGAGGACAGGACAGGCTCTGGCCTCGTGCCCCACCAGTTTCTGGGCAAAGAGAGGACAATCCCCGAGAGATCACCTTCCTCATCATCACTATTTTGCATCGCCCAAAGTCACTCTCGGAAATCTGGGGTGTGGGTTTTTTCCACTTTTCAAAAGCTCCCTTCAAAACCCCCTGAAGAAAGAAAGCAGCTGGTCAAACAGTGGGAAAACCAGGCAGAGGTCTCGGAGAAAGCCACCCAGAAAAATGCCCATTTTCCTTTCTGCAGATTTATTGAGCCTGATCAAGTTTCCCCAAAACCACCAATTAAGATCTCTAGATTGTCTTCTCTGTTTTGCAGACAGCCAGGCCAAGAAAGGCTCATCACCCCAAATTTTAACCAGCTGGGAAAACGCCGCTCTCAGTTTTGAGCCAAACGTTCAACATTGGGGGGTTTTGTTGGTTTTCCTTATTTTTTTCTCTCTCCCCCCTGCCAGGGAAATGCAACAGTTTTGCATCCCTGACCTCTCTCTGTGTGTGTGTGTGTGTGTGTGTGTGTGTGTCTTCCAGCTCGAATCACCTTTTGTCCCGTTGGGTTTCTGTAGGGACTGAGCATTCCCTTCAATAAAGGGCCCCGAATGAATGTCCCCTTCTCAGGGATATCATACAACCGGGCCTGCAAAAGCCTTTTATTGGGACATTCACCTCTGATGGGATAATTTTACCTATCACATCACATAATCTCTTCCCCTGATGCTGAGCCAGGAAATGAAAAGAGAGCAGTGGGGAGATTTGTGCCTGGAGCGCCAGGTTGTGCTGCGATGACAGCCCTGATTACCTGCCCGCAGCCCCTGAAAGGACAGGGACGTCGAGCACGGCCTGAAATTACAATGCCCACCCAGACAATGGGTGGGGCACCAAACAGAGCAGCACCAGACACTTCTAGATCAAGTTTTCAGCCTGTCCATAAATGTTTGAGCAGGCTCGGAGCTCGGCGGCTGCGAGGGCAGTTTCCATCTTTGCCCAGATTTAGCCGTTCTTGTACTGTTTGATACAAACACAGGTGGCTGAAAAAAGCCCCGAGGTTAAGAGGATTTGGGAGAAGAGGGTCGAGATTAACACACAAGCACAGTGAAATGTTAGCTGGGCTCTGCTGGCCCGGCTCTGACTCCTTCCACGGATCCCTTTTCATTGGGAAACTTAATCATAAGGAGCGAAAGGCCGGGTGGAAGGTAATTAACAGATACCTGCTTGCAAGAGGAAACTCTTTCTGCCCCAGAGGAAGGAGCTGAGGTTTCTGCTGAGCCCTTCAGGGGGCAGCTCATCAGTGCCAGGACACCTGACTGACGGTGCTCTCTGCCCAGGGTTGTGCTGCCACAGCATCAGCCCCGGGGCAAGGAAGGGCTGCATTGCCCCTTCTGCCCAAAGGCAGGATCAGCTTCTCTGCTGCTCTTCAAGCAGGCTTTGCCTGGCGATCTGGGACACTGCTTTGCTGTCCTCCCCTTTGCAGCTTTCAGCAGAACTCAGTCTGAACCTCCTGACTGAAATTCAAGCCCTCCCTTCTCCACTGTGTGTGTGGAGAACTGATCCTTCCCTCTCTTTTTGTGCAGCAGTGGTTTGGTTTGAAGATTGCTCTCAGCTGCTTTCCAGGTCTCTTTTCCTGAGGCCAAACTTCATTCCCCCTGTCAGGCTGTTGATTCCTGCTCACCTTGTGCTCAAGTGCAATAATCTTCAGACTGTACTGAAGACCCCCTGCCTGTCTGGTTGTTTCCCATCCTTCCCAGTTCCCATGGATTGTTCCTGCAGTACCTCACACCTGTTTCTCAATAATCTCATTTTAGGGGTCCCTCAGCCTCCTTGGGAGCACTTGGAGTTCCAGCCTGTCCCCATAGGAGACAGTTCCCTCAGCACAAGGGCCACCTCCTAATTTTGTAATCATACACTTGGTTAGGGTATCCTGATCATTAATTAGAAAATTGAATAGGATCAGACCCTGGGCAGTTTCATTAAACCCTTGGAATCCAGCTTTCTCAACCCCAAGGAATCCAGCTTTCTCAAGCCCATGGAATCCAGCTTCCTCAGCCAGGTGAGCCACCTCTCCCAGCCTCTCCCCCCGTTGTTCCTCATTTCACACCCCCCTGACACAGGCAGTGGTTTTGAAAGGCCAGATACCAACGTCTTGTGCCTCCACCAGCAAAGCAAGCCCGACGTAAATAATCTGCTTCATACCTTGCACTGCTGCCACTGCACCTGAACAATCCAGCTTTTGAAAGATAAGGCATTTCCCTCCCAGAATGGCAGCGTTTTGCTGGAATATGGTGGCTTATGCTAAAATGTCACCATTGTTCTGCCCAAACAACTTCTCTGCTTGTATAACACATTAGCTCTGTCCACTGGGCTGCCTGTGCAAACACCGTGTGTTCCCACCAGCCCATCCCAAAGGGCTGGCTCCTCTTCTGCCTTCTTTCACCCTGAATAACGTGGCATTTTCGGTGTGAAATGCACATTATGGTCGTGGAATTTATTTGAGTTCTCAGTTAGGAAAATATCCCGTTTTGGTCTGAGCCACAAGACCCACATCAGGTACATCAAAAACCCCGAGGGGACAAAGAGCTCCGGGGCATCGTAAGGGCTAAAGGCTGGGGGAGCAAAAAGGAGAACCAGGGAGAATAGAGCCCTGATGGAAAGCATCCCTTTGGCCCTGGATGGGCTCCAGCTCACTCCCTCAGCATTCAAAGGCACCACTCCAGGTTGACAGGAGTGCCACTCCATCAAAATGTTCCTTTACAGCCTGTGCTCCGTGGAAGAAAGCCCTCTCCTTCCCTGCCAATCGGTATCTGTTTATAGGGATCTGAGGGGCAGAAGACAGATACTCTCTTTGTGCTCCCCTCAGGATGATAATTTCTGGGAATTCCACCTTTCCCCTGCCCCACAATTTCATTATTCTCTTATTATGGGGAAGCAAGGCCAGGCCAAGGCACGTGGTCCGCTGCCGAGCCACCTCCCAGGGTATTCTGTAGCCAGAGCAGGAAGTTGCAGCTGGGTTGGTAACAAAGACATCTCCCCTTTGATTTCCCCCCTGGGCCATTCCCCGCAGCCTCAGCTTGTTCCTCCAGCCTTGATGTGCCGTTTCACCTCGGCCGCCAGCCTTCCTGGAGAATATTCTGACATGAAAGGCAAGGGAAAGCCACGTGGGACGTTCTTCTCCTGCAGCCAGACAGAGCCATTAAGATCATCACGTCTGACTTCACACGTAATCCAGGACATACCTTTCCACACCAGGCTCACGAGCCCCGGGTGAGCCAGAGCAGATCTTTGGGAAAAGCTCCTGGGGTTAAACTCTTCAAGGGAGGGAGAATCCGCAGCACACCTCAGGAATTCCCTGCTTCTTCCTACTGCTGTCTGCAGCTCGCAATTCCGAGGGCAAAAGGCACAGAGCCTCATTCCTCTGCATCAGGAGTGTCTAAATCCCTGGGTGGGCACTGAGGACAGGCTCCATCCCTGGGAGGATGAGGAGATCAGGCTCATTGCTGAGCTCCATCTTATTTATCACATAAACCTGGCTTTTTGAGCTGTTTGCAAAGGAATATCTTTGCAAACAAAAACGCTCCTGAAAGTCAATATTTAAAAAAACTCCATGGGGATTTGGAAGGACCAGGAAGAACAAGGCTCCTTTTGGGAGCCAGAACTGATCTCTGTCAGGGTGACAAACCACCTTAACTCCACTCACAATTACCTCTCTCCCTCTCATCGCCACCCCAGGGAATTAGGTAGCCCACGGGTCAGGTGCTGTGCTGGAGGATGCTCAGATCCACACGCCCAAAGGATTGTGTATCCCTTGAGCAGGTCATCACCAAACATGGACTTATCACGCCCTTCTGGAACATCTCCAAACCCTGCTGGGGGAGTGCTGGGTGCCCAAAGGGTTGCTGGGGCTATCTGCTGGTTCCTGGAGGAGGCTGGAGCGTGTTTGGCAGTGACCAATTAATCAGCCTGGCCACTTCCCCCTGCCCCTCCAGCTGGGCTGTGTTCTGCTCCTGGCCACAAATAAAGACAGCAGGGAAGGAAAACGCTTCAGCCTGCAGATAACCCGGCCTGCATTCCCAGGCAGATCCCCCCTGGATCATCCCCAGAGAGGCAGATCACCCCCTCTCCGGGGGTTCAGAGTTCAGGCTCATTAGTGCAGTTTGAACCAGAGCTAATCAGGGAGGAAGGGCTGATGTCAGACCCTGTCACCCTGCCCTGCCCCACGGGAGGAGAAGCCCAGGGCTCCCACACCAGCAGCATGGCCATTAATCAGCTCCCTGATGAGCCCTGGTCACCCTGCCCTGGCACTGCCTCTGCCATGCCCTGACCCTGGCCAGGCTGCAGGTGTGGGGCTCACAGCCCCCCCAGATCCTCCACCCCAACCCTCCACCACACTGTGGTGTGGGAGGGGAAAAGACACCAGGTTGGCTTGACAGGAAAAGTCATGTTTTAGGTGAAACAGAGTCCTTGTGGGAGCTGAAGGAGAGGCTGCAAATATGGCATTCATTAAGGTCAGCAGCAAAACCCACACTGGGCTTGGGAGGTTTGCTTGGGGAGAGGCCAAAGAGCCAAGCAGAGTGACTCCAGCTCGCCCTGCAAACACTGCTGCTGCTGCTGAAGGTGGACCCCACTCCCCCACCCATAAGAAGGTTTCTGGCTTTGAAAATCATTAGGGAAAGTTGGCAGAGACGAGAAGTTTGGCTCATAACAGCTTAATCCCAAAAGAGCTGCTGAAACACACGATTCCAGGCCAGTGCAGCTGGGTCCTTGTGTTGTGTTTGTCACGGGGGTGGGATGGCAGAGCATGGGAGTGATGTCAGGGAAGGGGGCAGAGCTGGGGCTCCCAGACATCTGCCCTGAACACAGACACAGAGAGCTGGGAGCAGCCAGAACCCTAAATCCATGGCACAGGGCAAAGATTTGGGAGCCTTGTCCCTGCTGTGCTCACAGTCACCCCTTGGCCCACATGTCCCCAGCACAGGAAGGACATGGATGTGTTGGAGGGAGTCCAGACCAGATCATGAAGATTTTCTGAAAGCTGGAGCATCTTTGCTCTGGAGCCAGGCTGGGAGAGCTGGGGGTGTTCACCTGGAGAAGAGAAGGCTCCAGGGAGACCTGAGAGCCCCT
>JAWWTY010000032.1:14629916-14652264 GCA_035222235.1 Margarornis squamiger
GGTGGAAGGTGTCCCTGCCCATGGCAGGGGGTGGCACTGGATGGGCTTTAAGGTCCCTTCCAACCCAAACCATTCCACGAGCATTGCAAGGCTTTGTGCCTTTCCTCAGTGCCTGGTTTAACAGAAAATAAAAACATACTGTTGCTATTTCTTAGTAGTCCTACCCCTTTCCCTTAACCAGCAGAAGTTCTGTTGCAGAACTGATGTATTTCGTGTAGGATTGGCCAAAAACTTCTGTTCCCTCCTGACAAAGAGCGTCAAAGTTTTGTAAGCGCTTTGAATCCCCACCAAGGTTTTCGGAAATCATTTGTGAAAACAAAAAGCCACACCAAAACCCACACAGACCAGAAAGACCCTGATTGACCCACCCAGAAGGCAGGAACTCGCTTGGTGGCAAAGCATCTTCCATGGAAGCCACGGCCAAAACTCCTCGTTGTATTTCATCTGCTCGCAGGTATGGAAGTGCTAAACTGCAGCAAGCACAAAGGTGCTCTTTCATTCATGGAAACCATCATCTTCAAGTAATTAACTGGGGATTAGTCAGAAATGATGCCCAAACAAATGAGATACGGAAGGGCAAGGACTTGTATTCCTCTCCTGAACCTTGCGTTACGTGGAGCTGTGCCAGTGCAAACAGCAGCAGGAACAGAGCGTGATGTCTCCACAATAATGCAAAAGGAGGCTTGGCAATTAGAGCTGGGTGGTTGTTTTCCAAACAAAGGGGCTCGGGGAGGGCACTGCTCTGCTGCCACCAGCACTGGCACCTTCCCCTGCCCCCTGTCCCCAGAGCTGGCCCTTCCCTCTCTCTCCAGCAGGGTCAGAGCAGGGATGGCACAGCACTCACTGCAGCTCCCAGGGATGCACATCCAAGGCTGTGGCAGGGGCATGAAGGAATAGCCCTGCTCCTCATGTGAAGTTTCCTTCTAACAAGCTCCCCCTTCCACTGGCCTTCCCATGGCTGGCACAAAACTCAGGAAGGCAGTGCAGGAGCAGTGGGATTGCTGGGAATGGAACTGTGCCAGCTGTTCAACCTGCTCCAGCGGAAGGTGTCCCTGCCCGTGGCAGGGGAGTGGGAGTAGGTGATCTTTCAGGTCCCTTCCAACCCAAACCAGGCTGTGATTCTGTGATTCTGTGATGCTGTCATTCTGTGATGCTGTTCATGGGGAGGCAGCTCTGGGCAGCCCTTCCTCTGAAAGAAGCAAAGATCTGTCCAAGGGCTGCTCACCAAGATTGCAGATTGAAACACTGAGCTCAGCTGGAGCTGCCCCCAGTGCAAAGCTGGCCTTGAGCTCCCTCCTGGAATGGCAAACCCAGCCCAGAGGGCAGCACTGCCCATGGGCAGGGACACCTTCCACCAGCCCAGGCTGCTCCAAGCCCTGTCCAACCTGTCCTTGGACACTTCCAGGGATCCAGGGGCAGCCACAGCTTCTCTGGGCACCCTGTGCCAGGGCCTCACACCCTCCCAGCCAAGAATTCCTTCCCGATATCCCATCTAGTCCTGCCCTCTGGCAGAGACATTCCCCCCTGTCCTGTCCCTCCATGCTCTCCTGGGAGTAGCCACCAGAGCTGCTGCTGCCAAAAAGCCAGGACCCAACACCCCAGGGCTATAAATCCTCTGCCCTTTGCCACCCCCCTGCACATGCAGCAGCTGAGATCCCCCTCATGGAGCTCGGCATCCTGATTGCCCTGGAACAAACCTGCCTGATGGGAAAGCCCATATGGAGGAGAAGGAGGCGAGCGCTATAACCTGAGAGCAGTAATTGAGTGTGTGTTAAGTGACTTTACAACCACACTGCACTGGGAAGCCAATAAAAGGGCAGGACACAATTACTGGGGTTTAATTAAGGAGGTAACATTTAAATGAGGTGCATCATCTGTTTGTATTAAACGTGTTTAATTTAATTTGTTATAGTACACTTATTAAATAAATCAGCTTTATTGAATTTGCGATGCTGGTGGCTCGACAGAGGGGAATGGAAAGAAGCCGGGGCTGGAATTCTCTTTTTAAATCAACCAAGGCTCTGTCTGGTGCAGCGACACTCAGGAAAATTACTGCCAGTTAATTAAAGGTGTGAATTTAGAGCAGATCAGTTCAGCCACCCTCCAACTGTAAGCAGACCTCTTCATTCAGGATTCCAACGCCATTGATGCAGCTCGGCATGATTCACTTGGCACATGATGGAAGAAATTGAATTTAAAATCTGAATGAACGTCTGCCTTTCTCGGGGTTTAATTTGCCCATTTCTTTTTCCTGAGCATCTCTGCATGGCCTGCAGGTCTGCAGGAGCTGTGCAGGTTGGGTGGGCAGCCTCTGCTCTCCTCTGGGAATCTCCAGCAGCCACAAAAGCAAAGTGCTGCTGGGATTAAAATCCCATGGCTGGCAGTGCCAGGCTCTCTCTGCTCTGCCCTGTCCTCTCCCATCTTCACTCCACTTGGAAGTGCAGGATCTCGGCTCGTTGCTGCAGGAGACCCACTCTGGAGCTATCAAGACATACCAGCTGGGAAGAAATTTTCCTGCAAACTTCAGCCTCTCTGTCCAGATGGCGAATCACTGGATGCAGCTGCTCCCGGGGCCAGGAATCCTCTGGCTGCTGCTGCCCAGCCTCAGGGTTCCTCTTCTTCTGCACCAGGGATGCTCTGCCACCTCTGGAGGAGCTGGCAGACCCACAGCTTCATCCAAAGGGATCCAGAGGCACCCCCAGCATGGGATGTTGTGAACAACACCATTACCAGGCTCAGCCTGTTCCTGGCTCGGCTCCATCCCTGCACACACTCAAGGAATGCCTTCTTATTTCACAGGACAGCCAGGAAAGTTTCAAAGCCGGTGGCCAATCGGTCTGAACTGCACAGACAGGGCAGTGGGGATGCAGGAGGAGCCCTGGGGAGGGGATAACACAGCACATTGTCCCCGCTCCGGTCGGGAGCAGCTCGGGATCACCTCTGGGGAGCCACAGCTCCGGAGCCCTCCTGCCTGAAAGGGCCCTTGTGGTCCCCACGAGGCAGCCCCTTGTCATCCCTTCAACTCTGTGCGCACTTTTCCTGGGAGGAAAATGAAATTCCTGCCTCGGAATTGGCGCCACGGTGCCAGAACGGCAGTGACCTCTGTAACCACACAAGATTTAGTGGTTACTTTATTTCAGCTGTAATGAGGCTTTGTAAACCACCAGAAGCCAAATGTTTTCTTCTCCCTTAACTCTTGGTGGATCGTGCGACATAAATAACAGAACAGACGTGCTGTCTGTGCGGGACTCGGGAATTCACTGCCAATTGAAGTGGCTGACCGGTGGTACCGGGAGCAGGGAGGTGCTGAGTGAGAAGTTATTTGGAGAAACGAGCCCTGAACTCCTTCCAGCGGGAGCAGCCCTGGCTGGGCAGGGGCACAGGGAATGGCTCGGCACATCCAGGAGCATCCCGGCTTCCTCCCTGCAGCAGCACCTGGGGATTCACCGGGGGGTGATTTCCTCCAGAACCTGCTCAGGCACATGTGGGAGGTCACCTGAGCCAGCCAGCATCGAGTCTTGAAATCATGGAATCCTGGAATGGTTTGAGTTGGGAGGCACCTTAAAGCTCAGCTTGTTTCCAAGCCCCTGCCACAGGTAGGGACACCTTCCACCAGCCCAGGGTGCTCCAAGCCCTGTCCAACCTGGCCTTGGACATTTTCAGGGATCCAGGGGCAGCCACAGCTTCTCTGGGCACCTGTGCCAGGGCCTGCCCACCCTCCCAGGGGAGAATTTCTCCCCAATATCCCATCTAACCCTGCCCTCTGGCAGTGGGAAGCCATTCCCCCTTGTCCTCTCACTCCAGGCCCCTGTCCAAAGTCCCTCTCCAGCTCTTTCGGAGCCCCTTCAGCCACTGGAATTTTCTCTAAGGTCTGTCATGTCTGTCAGAAGTGTGTGCTCACCCTTTTGATTTTCAGAGAATCCCAAAATTGTTGGAAAAGCCCTCTGAGATGATTGAGTTCAACCCATATACCTGTACAAGCTGCATCTGCAGGGGAGCCCTTTCCCATTAAAAACTGGTCCTGGCCTGAGTCTGACAATTAATGAGACCTTCCCCAAGCACAAAAGACAGACATTGACTGATAAACTTCTTCATCCTCTGCTCTAATAAAAGTAACTTTTAAAAATCTGGGGTTTGTGCTTTGGAACAAGTGTCCAAAGTTTTTCCCTTCTCTGCCAGGCAGCTGTGAGGGCAGCTGGAGGTAGGTTGTTCTGGGGTTTGGCAGAAAGGCTGCAGAGTGGCACAGGTGATGCCACCCCCGTGCCACCGTGGCAGCAGCAGAGCCCCGCTGGACTCAGCCGGGGCAACCCAATTAATTTGGAACAACTGGAAACATCTTTCTCCAGGTTTAATTTGCTGCATGACTGAGTATCGGCTGCGTGAGGATTTAACGTGGGAGAGGGCAGGGCCCTGGGCAGGGTCATGGAAATGAGGGCTCCTTCCCAGGTCCCTTCCTCACACAGGCCATCCTGGGATGCTGAGATGCACGTGGCACCAGGTGCCCATCCCTGTTGCTGGTGCCAGCAGAGCCCTGTGCCCCCAGGACAGCTAACGCTGCCTCTGCCTCGCTGCCCCAGCTCCACAGCAAGGGAGCTGGCTCTGCTCAGCCTTCCCTGGCAGCTCCAGCCCTGACCCCAACCCAAATCCTGATTCTAGGGCACTTTAGCCCCATACACAGAGGCTCGTGAAGGTTTGGGAATTCCCAAGCTGTTCATGTCTGAAAGCAAGGCACCAGAGCCCAGGGCTGTGCTGCATCCAAAGGGAAGGGCATAACCTCTCCCTGCTGGGAGCAGAGAGGCTGCTCGGCACGTAGAGCTGCTCCTTCCTCAGAAAACAAAGTCTTCTGGTAGCCTGAGCTCAGCTGCACAGCCGAGATGGGGATCAGCCCTCTGGGCTGGAGATACCAGCAGTCTGCACAGGGTGAACTCAAAGTCAGCACTGCTGGTTCAACCCTGAGTAAATAATAACAAGGCAGTAACGAGCTTTCATCAGCAGGCTGATCCTCTCCTGCTCAGGGAAGATCAAGAATTTCCATTAAATTCACCTTGTGGGTATTTTGGCCCAGCCCTTTGCCCAAGCAGGGCCGTGCAGCAAACTGTGGCTGAGCAAGGGGCTGCTTTCAAAGTGTTGGAGGGATTCACCACATTTTTCCAAGCACCCCGAGTCTTTGTTTGCTTTCTCGTGAACTAATCCGGCTTGATACTCTAGTTTTTGTTACAGCCATGACCTTTTCCATTCTAATTCACATCTATAACCATTTTGGCATCTGTTGAGCTTTTTGCTGTAACAATAATCCTGTTGGTAAGTTCCACAAGTTTATAACCTCTTGTGCTGCACCGGTTTTATTTAAATAGATAAAGTCAGATTCTCACCTGCACTAAGTTGGAGTGCAGTCAACTTATGCCATCAAAAGAGCTGGCCCAAAGTCTTCATTTCATCAAACACCTCTTTGATCTTCTTTTGGAAGAAAGGGAAAATAAAGCACTTTATAACTGGAGGGGGTTATGCCACATATTTTATCTTCTGCCTCTAAATCATTCTGAGTGGAACTGTGCTGTCCCTGTTACCTGCTCCTGCTTAGAGACTCCCACCACTGCCTCTCTGGTCTGTGCTGACCCTCAGGAAGGTCAGGGGATCACACTTTCAGCTTGACCTTCAGGACAAAGCTCCTGATGGGCTCTCCCCTGCAAACACGGTTTAGAAAAGGCAGCAATTAATTCCACACCTGCAGGCTGCTCTGGCCTCTGTTGGGTGCGGATTCAGCTCTACATGGACAAGGCTTTATCTAATCTCACCACTCTCAGGTTAAGGAAGGACCTTACCCTGTCATTTGCTCTTGCTACCAGGAAGAAACATCTTCTCTGCATCTCTGGTGGTTCCCACGTGACACCAAACAAAGGCTCCCCTGTGCTAACCCTGCACAATCTCCTGCTCACCTTCCTCTTCAGTCCCCCCCGTGACCTCCCTGCATTCCCTCACAAGAACCAGCTCTTGGCCCATTGAGCAGCCCCTTCCTGTCCATGTTCCCACAGTAATTTCAGCCTTTGGGTTGAAGAGGAACCTAGGGAGGCTTCTGGAAAGGCACCTTTCTGCCTCCACTGCTGAGTGGGCCAAGGACACCATATAAGAAAACAATTTTCCAATTGGACTCCTGGGTTTTCTTGAGGTGTGAGATCAGCCTGAGCTACTAAAAGGGCCTGAAAGCTCAAACTAGGTCAATGTGCAATGATTGCATCGTTGGATGGCTGCCTTGGTGATGTGTCTCTCACCAAGGACAAAGGCACGTTGCCTCGGCAGACCTTGAGCTATCATCTAAAGCTGATCATTTCCTACCTGCCCCAGCCTGGCTTGGATGGGAAACCCCAGGCAGCAATGGATGCAGAAGCTCCTACTCAATAAAACAGCTTATGCTGGAGCTGCAGCAATTCCCATGCTGGGCTTAGAGAGAGGAATTTAATCAAGTTGGGTCTCCCTTGTCTTCAGGAACGACTCAGGCCAACTGCTGGAGAGGAACATCAAAGAGGCAGCCATGGGCCAATGTGCCTGAGTTGTCCTTCCCCCTGTTAATTGGAGCTTTGCAGAGCACTGAAGCGTGAGAATTTATAACCTTTCCCAGCTTCTTGCTTCTGGGTTCCTCCTAAGGCTCTGCAGCTCAGGGTGGTGGTGTTTCACCACTGTTCCTCCTCCCTCCCGGAGGCCTCCAGCCCATCCCTGCATCACCTGCCATGGCACACGGCCCCAGAGAGCCCAGGCTGTGCAATAAGCTCTTGGAAACTCTGCAAGATTAAAACATCCCCATAAACAGAAGAAGGGTTATAAACGTTGTGTTTCCAACCCTTCTCTCTCCCTGGGCGCCTTTGAGTTGTGTTCTTAATGGCAAGAGTGAAACCAGAGCTTTCAGCTCAGCGTCTGTCTGAGGACCTCTCAGCACTGGGGACAGGGCACTGGGTCCTCTTCTGCTGCTACAGAGCTCCTTTATTTCCACCAACTGTGATGGAACTCTGACTTTTTCTTTGTCTGGGCAGAGCAGGAGCGGATTTGTTCATGGTGTGCCAGACCATTGCCAGGCGTTCACCTGGTGGAGCAGGGGCTGTGACAATGGTGACACAGCCATGGCCATGACAGTGGTGACACAGCCGTGGCTGTGACAATGGTGACACAGACATGGCCGTGACAATGGTGGCACAGACGTGGCCATGACAGTGGTGACACAGACATTGCTGTGACAACGGTGACACAGACGTGGCTGTGACAATGATGACACAGATGTGGTCGTGACAATGGTGACACAGACATGGCTGTGACAATGGTGACACAGATGTGGCCACGACAATGGTGACGCAGACGTGGCCGTGACAGTGGTGACACAGATGTGGCCGTGACAATGGTGACACAGATGTGACAATGGTGACACAGACGTGGCCATGACCCACAGGGAGGCCCTGCTGGCCAAGGGCTGGGAGTTGCTCCCTGCACGGGCAGGCAAAGCCATGGCAGCCGTGCACGAGGTCAGCCTGCAGGCCACAGGGCGGGCTCTGCCATCGGCAGCAGCCACGACAGAAGTCCCTGGCTTGTGAAGTTGTCAAACTGTAAAGTTAATGAGGTAGAAATGAGAGTCCGGTGCAGGCGTCAGAGTGTTGGAATTGCTCCCCGACGGGCTCGCCCCGCTCCGGTTGCAGGCTGTGCAAATGAAGTGACTAAGGGTCTCCTTGGAGCGCGGCCAAGGCGCCACCGCTGCCGCACGGCCCTGCTCGGCACGTCCATAAACGCCGGGGAAGGAGAACATGTGGTTTCTAGGAACGAGACAAGCAGGAAAAGCAGACAGACATTACACTGCGCCGTGTCCCGGGGAAGGAAAGAAAAGCGTGGAGAAACACCCCTCCACCGAGCAGGGGGAGCGGCCGTGGGGTGAGACACAGCAGGGCTGCTCGGGGCGGTGGGGATGCTCGGGGAGATGAGGGTGCCGGGGGGAAAGGCTGGAGATTTTCCTGCTTTGCCATTAAAAGAAGGACTGGAAGTGGATAAAGTTAGCTGGAGTTGAGGTCTGCTATAGCTGTGGGAAGGGACAGGTTAATGAACGCACAGCTGGCACAGCAGCAGGAGGAACCAGCTGGTGAAGGAAGACCTTGCCGTGGTGCTGGGGAGTGGGTGTCTCCACAGAGAGGCTCTCAGTAAGCAGAGGTGTGCTTCCAGAGGAACCCCAGGGCAGGGGGAGTGACAGCAAACAAACCCCCCAGACTCCTGTGCCGTGGAAAGGTGAGGGATGAATTGAGACATCTGCAAACAGCCCTGCTGGCTGAGGAACTCGGGTATCCTGCTGGGAGCCCCACTGGCTGACCCACAACACCGCGCTGAAGTGTAGGAAGAATATTAATCGTCGAGAGCAGGAGCAGAGCCAACCCCTGTGAGACACCCCTGTCTGAGGCTTGTGACTGGGAGATTTTGTTTCTCAAAATCCCACTGAGTTTGCCGAGAGAAAGGGGTCATGGTCCTGAACAAATTATGTAAGATCTCCACAAGAGAAAAACCTGAGGGAAGAGCAAACCCTGCAAATTTTGAATCATTTTTTTAATTGCCAGCAAGCTGAGGGAAACCTGGAGCCGGAGCTTTAGAGCAGCTTGGAGCCCCAGCATAACCACAAAGTTTGAGGTGGGCTGGTGATGTCCAGGAGCTCAGTAAAATGCCCTCCTCTTGAAATTAATAATTTCAAATAAGTCCTTCCCTGCTGCTGAAGAGATGAGGGGCCCTGATATGATGCTGAGCCTTAAGGAACAACTTTTATCTGAGGATACAAGCACAGTCAGAGGGATGTGAAAGTGGGAACAAGGACTGGAACAAGGCTTTTGCTACTATTAAGATCACAGGAGTGATCTAGTTATGCTTAACAGAGGACTTGGACCCCCTCACTGTGTCTTCCCCACAGAACAGGAACTGATCCATGTCATCCTCGAGAACAGCCAGCGCAGCAAACCCAGACCATCGCTGATGTGCTGATGGTGTGAGACAGCCCAGACCCTCCCTGGCCACATCTGCGCGCTCTGCGTTATCAGCACCATCAACTTTTCCGTGTTTAAGGCTCGAATCCATCCCCAGCCCGTGTTATTTTGCTCAAGAAGCCTCTGGTGGCCCCCTGTCCATCCCCAGGGCACAGACACACACTTGCCCGGGGGGCTCCGCTCTCGGCACGTGCAGCCACGGGGGAATTGCAAAGATCAGGGTGACACCTCATTTGACATGAGCTAACATGTCTCTGCGAGTTTCCTAATGCAACCCAGTCCCTCTGGGCGTCACTTACAGCTGTTTCCCTTATTTTGGGACTTCCAAAATCGCCGCCTCCCGACTATAGGAAATTGCCAAGCAGCGACTTTGGATTCCGCCGACTCGCGCCTTCCAAGAGGCTTTGGAAAGGATCCAGGGAAGCTCTGGGACAGCTCTGGGAAAGCTTTAAAGTGTCTCGTTGGGAGTGGGGATGTCTGAGAGGGCTTTTTGCAAGTCTTTCACATTTGTGGGTCACAGAGTTGAGGAGCTGCCACTTAAAGGGGAATTTTTGAGCATCCTTGTGTTCTGTCATTCCTCCTCCACCACCACTGATGGTTCCTCCTCTCTCAGACAGGCTCAAGCCCTGTCCTTTTTGCATTCTGGTTCTTCTCTGCATTCCTCTCATTTGTTCCTCCAGAGAACCAGTGATTTTCCACACAGACACGACTTCCAAGTTACTTCATGTTTAATCACTCCTCAGAAGTCCACACTTTCCTTTCTCCCCTTCTCCCACAACACATGATGTTTTCCCTACAGGATCCATACCAGTGTCCAAGGGCACACATTTCTCCCCCCTTGCCTTCTCTCTGCTTTAGCATCTGAATCCTTTAAGTACCACTTTACCTTCCCAAACAGGAATAGAGTCTTTATTCCTGTTCTGTGAACCTCAGCTTTATGAGCCCCATCCCAGCACTGGAGCTTAGGAGTGAGTTTGGGTGGTTTTAAACACAGGTTAAACGCTGCAAGGAATCAAAGTGCTGCTTCTTCCAGCTGCCTTAACCTTTGGAAAAACAGCACAGCCCTTTCCTGCTATTGCAGCAACCAAGACTTGTTTCTGTCATGTCCAAAGCTTGGTCTTATGCCACGTTCCCTGTTCTCCAGGCCAAAATCCCCATTTACCCAAAGATGCAAATTAGGCCCAGTTTGCATCCCCCTCAAGGTCTCCCATGCCTGTATTTTTCCTTTCATCTGGGCTGGGGCACCGGGAGCAGCGTGAGCTGCCTCAGTGCTCCTTGGCTGCCCTGGATGGATGCTGGGATTGTGCTGCAGATGTTGCCTGCGCTCGGTGTGGAGGGACACTCGGCGGCAGCGTCACAGCTGGACATCCCATTAATAGCAGCAATATTTGGTTTGAGCCATTTTAATTGAAACCACGGCTGGAGCAGCACGTTGGTTTTTTCCTCCTCGCAGGCGAGCGTGTTCCTCGCGGCCCTCCCGCCTCCTCCAGGGCAGTTATTGCTCGAAGACATCTGGTTTCACAGTTCAACAGGCACAGGCATATTTCCACCGTGTAGTTCTTCGCCTGTTGACAGGGCAGAATTTTTTAATATGGGGTTACTATCATCCAGACTTCCTCCACCTCCTCATTTATGTGACGGATACCTCTAAACAGTCCCTCAGCTCCTCCATCTTCAGTGTGCTGGCCCGGTTTTATGAGCTCGTGTACACGACACCTCCATGTCTGACTTCCCTCTCCCCTCCCCTCCAGAGGTGAAATCCAAACCCCAAACATGAACCGGACCTGATACTTTTTTTTTTTCTCCCCTTTTGTTGAGGTCTGTTGCATAGGAATCAGAGCAGCAGCTTGGAGCACCCTCATCTTGCAAGGAAAAATCCTCCCAGTATCTTAAGGGGGTTTATAAAAAGGAGGGGCATGGACTTTTATATGGGCAGATAGTGACAGGACAAGGGGGAATGGCTTCCTAATGTCAGAGGGCAGGGTTAGATGGGATACTGGGAAGAAATCCTTCCCTGTGAGGGTGGGCAGGCCCTGGCACAGGGTGCCCAGAGAAGCTGTGGCTGCCCTTGGATCCCTGGAAGTGTCCAAGGCCAGGTTGGACAAGGCTTGAAGCAACATGGCTGGTGGAAGGTGTCCCTGCCCATGGCAGGGAGTGGGACTGGACGAGCTTTAAGGTCCCTTCCAATCCAAACCATTCTGGAATTCTATGATTCTGGAGCTGCTTCCAGCCTTTCCCTGTGGTCCAGTTGAAATGGCATCATACAGTGTAACTGTGACATCTCTCAGTCACCACACTCAGCATCGCCCTCACCTCAGCTTTGCATCCTCCCATCTTGGAAAGTTTTCTCCAGATGTGATTTAACCCCTTAGTGCTGGATGAAAGCACCAGCCCCTCTGTAGGACTAAAGGTGGGGAAGTGAATCCCAGAATGGTTTGAGACCTTTAAGATCACCTTGTTCCACCCCTGCCATGGGCAGGGACACCTTCCACCATCCAAGGTCATTCCAAGTCCTGTCCAACCTGGCCTTGGACACTTCCAGGGCTGGGGCAGCCGCAGCTCCTCTGGGACCCTGTTCCCCTTAGCTGAATTCATGCACCACCCAAGAGGGGTTTAAGCCCAGCTCACAGAGCGGCAGTTTCACTGGAACAATTACACCTGTTTGTCCAAGGTGTGAACTTGACTCTTTATTTTCTTTTTAGGCTTTATTGCCCCCAAAAAAAGGCAAAACTCTGAAGAAAAAAAAAAGTTATTAGGTAAGGCAAAAACAAACTTTACCTTTCATTCTTGGTTTTATTGGTTACTGGAAAATAAGTTTTACAAACTATCTCTTGCAAAGGACTTGTTTTCAGCTAGTTTATATAGTAGCTTTTGTTCACATAAAAATTTAGAAAGCTACTTTCCTCTTCTCCTTTCCCCCCCTCCAATCCATAAGGGAGGTATTACAGTGTGAAATATATCTACCGCTAGCAGGGCTGTGTTGTGAAGCTGAAATGAACACAGTAAATTCTGAGAAGGAATTTGTTTAACCTATAACCTTAAAGTAATAAGTGGAGTGCTAAATGTTTTGGCTCACACTGATATATTTTTATAACACTTGGCAAGGCAGCTTGGAGTCTGAAAGAAAAACTTGAGCGCTGGAGAAACAGCTCGTTGCCTCTCCGTGTCCAGGAGGCCGAGTCTGGGCTGGGCATGGACCCCATCCCTCCGTGTGGGCACCAGGAGCACGTTTGGGGCCACGTGTGTGCAGGTGGGGGCACACGCATGTGTCCGTGGGGGTTGGAGCACGGTGGGATCCCCCCAGGGAGTCCCACTCAGCCTGCATGGCTCTGGTTGCATTGATTTGCCTCTTTTAGGTTCATTCCAATGCCCAGAGGGCTGTGGAGGAGCCAGGTCAGTGGGAGATGCTGGAGCCAGGTGGGTCCATGGGCAGCCGTGGCTCAGTCCTGGCACCAGCCAGGAATGATCCCCCCATTCCCCACCTGCCCCTGGGAGCAGTAATGACCCTTCTCCCTCTGGCACGTTTTCCCAAGGATTTCAGGGGGTGCAACATGCACTTTTCCTGCTTTTCCTTCATTAACACCCCTCTGACACGGATTCCAACACCATCACCCCCTGCCCGTGCCACTGTCAGGGCTGGGCGCTGGGATCCTGGATGCTGCCAGCCTTTTCCCAGTGGCTCCATCCTGCTCTGTGCCAGCCTGAGCATGGGCAGCAGGATGCCCTGGGCTCCCCCACTGCTCCCTCGCTGCAAACCCCCAGGGAAGTGCCCTGGAGGCAGCAGACAGGAGTTTGGGATGCAGAGCAGGGTCCAGCCCATCTCCTGGCCGGGCTCCAGGGTACAGTCTGGCCTGGAGTCTGCCTGTGTACTTTGGTTGCAAACCCACGGCCGCAGGTTAAAGCAAATCCTTCTTTCTTTCCAGACAACGTCACTCCTGTTGCATCTCAGCCCAAGGTGATATTTTTCCTGGGAAGAGACCAAGAGGTGGGTTGCAGGGCTGTGGTGAAGGTGCTGCTGCTGCCACCCCAAAGGGCAAAGCTTGCAAGGAGACACAGGGGCTCTGGTCCCAGATCTCCTTTTAGGGGCCTGTAAAACTGGGGGAAAAGGGGGTGTTCCATCTGGCAAACACTGTCAGCGCTGTGGGCAGGCTGGATCCTGAGCAAGGTATTGTGGAGGTGGCATCCTCAGAGAGCAGCAGATGGGGAAGTGGATTGTGGGGGGGATCACAGGAGAGCAACGAGGCTTCCCAGTCCTCCCAGCGAAGGGGTCTCACCCAGAACCACTGATGTAACCACTGTCATGATGAAGAATGAAGTGTCTGTGCTCAGCCTGGGGCCAATGCATGGCCCCTCCAGCCAACTCCTTAATTTGGGCAAACAGCACCTGGCAAAGACCTTCCACACGTCCTTAGTTTAGGTTTCTGTCGTGGTGCCCGTTGCTGTGGCACTGAGCATCCACACCCCAGCCATGTAGGGCACTGCCCCTGGGAGTTGGACAGCACTAACATCCTGTGTTTAAAGGTGGGGCAACTGACTCACAGCACCATTCAGGGACCTTCTCTGGGCTCGTGGGAAGCCCGTGGCAGCTCAGGGGGTGCCACGTGTCAGGGCAACATGAGGAGCTCAACCCGTCTCTGTCAGCCTCTAAAGCTCAGGGGGGACAAGGGAGGATCCATCCTGGGACTCCGTGATCCTGCTGGGTCCCTTCCAACCCAGCACATCCTATGCTCTTCTGAATTGGGCTGTTTTCCCTGCCACCAGCAGCCCCCCAGGAAATCACACAGCTCCCACAGGGAGCAGGGATGCTGGCACCAGGAATATGTCACACCCCTTGCCCTCTTCTTATTTATTTATTTATTTATTTTTAATTTGGCATTATTAATCCCTGGGGGGGTATAAATAACATTCCTCCCCCCTTCCCTGCCTCCACCTCCCCGATGCTTTACTGTGGATTAATATTTGCTAGCTCGTTTGCACAGTAGCCTGTAGATTTTCAGCCTCCTTGCTGGAATGATGTTGACTTGCAGAGAAATTACAGGGGCTTTAGCGTGGCACAAAGCAAACAGTGTGTGCTGTAATCAGACTCAACACCTCGGCAAATAATGAAAAGAGATATTATGTGGCTGTAATTTCCACGCGGGATTAGGTGTTTGTCTTGTACAGCATTCAGGTGCTGCTGGGGATGGCCAGGGGTGACTGTGGGCACGGGGCTGGGCAGAGGGAGCAGGAGCCCGAGCACGGGGGACACAGGGGACTGGGTGAGCTGGTTGTCTGCACCTCTGAATGGCTCTTACAGGGCCTGGGTGTCACAGTGACTCTGCTCCTATTGATGGATCCCGAAAGCAGAGCCCAACCCAAACCCCTGGGCTCCACAGGAGCCTCTCCAGAACTGATCCCCCTTCCAAACAGTTTCTGCTCCTCTTATTTTTGGGGTAAATCAAGAGCCCCTCTCATGCTACCCACCCAGCTGGCTCAAAGCCACCCTGACACATGCCAGGAGATGGACCTCGTCTGCCTGTGGGGTTTGTGCTGGATCAGGAGAGACCTGGGATGGGGAGAGTAGGGTGACACCACCCGGAGTCACATCCAAAAATGGCTCTTTGCCCTCCAGGTCTGTTCTGGAGGGGTTTATGGCCCTGAGTGGGAAGGTGTGAGGAACAGGAGCACACACTAAATTTCCTCCTGAATCGGCTCCTTGTTCACTGACGGCTGGAGAGGGCCCAGCACGTTCTGCCCTGGCCAGCCAGGAGCCGACAGCTATCCCTGCAAAAACCACCAAAGGCACCCGGGGCAGCAATGTCCACCCACAACGAGACACTGGGGTGGCAGCAAACCCCAGCAGGGCCCAGCACGGGACAACCAAAGCCCAGGAATGGAAACCACACCAAACTCAGACTGGGAATAGGGACCGGTTTGGGCTGGGAAGAAGTTTATCTGCTGTCAGAGACCCCATGGAAAAGTGATGGACTTGGCATCTCGGGGTGGATGCAGGGCTTGGGCTGCTGTTCTGGCAGTGAACTCCCTCTTGGCCCAGGAGGCACAGACAACCTGGAGGTGTCTCACGGCCAAGCAGATGCCCCAGTGCCATCCCAGCCTCTGGCTCTGAGTTTTCCCTGGCATGGGCTGAGCCAGCCCCAGCAGCTCCAACCAGCCACCCAGTGCCCAAGCAAAAGACCCTCCTGGATAGTCGGTTCCTCCCTGTGCCCCTTCAGGGCACTGGAGCCGTGGGGATGAGGTGGCTCCCGGGCAGCCTGGCACAGGGAGGGGAGCAGGGGAAGGAGCAGTGCCCAGGCAGGCAGCGCCATGCAGGAGTGCAGGTGCTGGGAATGGGCTGGAGGAGCAGGGCTGGACTGGGCTGGACTGGGCTGGACTGGGCTGGCTGCCTGGCCAGGAGCTCAGGGCGCCTGCCCTGGCCCTGGCACAGAGACTGGAGGCCAAGGGGGGGTTTGCAGCCCCAGCAGCCACCCGGAGCCATCCCGGCTGTCCAGCCTGGACTTGGGGAGGGCAGAGAGCAAGACACTCCCTTAGCACCCCCAGGGCACCCCCTGCTTTTCCCTGCCAAGCCAATCCCTGTGCAGAGCATCCCCCTGAGCCTGGGGGTGGGTGACATCGAGGAGCCCCCCCAGCCCCTCCCCAGCCCAGCCACCCCGTCTCCACTGCGCTCCCGCCTTCCCCGAAACACAGTCCTGGCTTATTATAGCAAATGTTATTGCAGTGGGGAGAGAGAGAGGCTCCTGCATCCAGGAGCAGCCAATATCCTGCCTGAAATGTTCAGGGACCTCTGCCATGTGCACATTCTTCCCCGGTGGAGTTTGGGTGGCAGGCGCTGGCCACGGCTCCCACGGTGCTCGGGATGGGCTTGGGGGGTTCTTGGGTTTTTTCCTTTTCTTTGCAGGAGATTCACCTCAGCTGGGGAACACACTGGCTTATTGAACACAAAATGTTCCAGAGGAAATCGTTAAAGTGGGGTGGGGTGACAGAGCCCTGGGTTAATGTCACCTAAGAGAAAAAGGGCTTCCAGAAAGAAAGAATTCGGGAAAACCAGAACGGCCCCAAGCACTCTCGGTGAGAAAGGGGGATGTGAAGACGATGCTTTCCCAGGGAAAGGCTGCAGCAAACCTGTGGGGTTTGTTCATAAATGTTACTACATAAAATAAAATTTTAAAAAATTAAATTTATAAGTTAACAAACCAAAAATGAAAAGGTCCAGCTGTCTCTTTTCAATGTGCAAGGGTTCTGGCTCGGGCAGAGCCCACACAGCCTTCCAGGTTGGAGATTCCTGCTCTCAGGAAAGGTCCTCATGGCTGGATTGCTGATGACTCTGAGCTCCTGGCCAACCCCTCTGCATCTGTCTGGATGTTTGGTGCCCTGAAATAGTCAACAAAACATATTTGATAATAATAATTCACTATTTAAATCCACTGCGGTGAGGGAAACACAGAGTTTTAACCCAGCCTAAGTAACCATAAGCCCCATCTCTTTAGACTGCAGAAGAATTAGAGAGTTCAGGGGGAAATGAACTGTTGAGTAGGTTTGTGTTTGCTGAGATGTCTGGAAATAGCTCCTCCACTCACGGACTGTTCAGTGGGTACAAGGGGCAGGTGTGTTACCCTGAGTGCTGCCTTCAGGTGTCACCTTAAAGCATCCACTCAATATTTAGCTTGTTGTTTTCCTATTTCCTCTCTGGAGTGACCAAGCCCCCAGGGAGAACCCTCCACAGCTATTTTGGAGCCCAGGGATGTGATTCACTCCTGCAAACCATAAAATCAGTGTCTGTGATGCCTGTCCCTGGGAGGCCCAGGAGTTCTGTGTCCCTTTAAGCTCCGTGGTGGGCACAGCTCTGTGCAGCAATTCCCCCCAGGAGCCACTGCCAGGCTGATATTCCAACATGGAGCCCCAGCTGAGTGCCAGCTTGGGGGTTGGAGAGATGGCTTCTAAAGGTCTCTTCCAAACCAAATGACTCTGATCCTAAGACTTCACCCCACTGGGAACTGTTGCCTTCCCAAGCATCCATCCCTTTTGCCTCGTAGCTGCCTGTCCCCTTCCAGCCA
Organism: Margarornis squamiger; assembly: GCA_035222235.1. NCBI lineage: Eukaryota > Metazoa > Chordata > Aves > Passeriformes > Furnariidae > Margarornis > Margarornis squamiger. The sequence goes on from JAWWTY010000032.1 coordinate 14,646,964, forward strand.
TGGCCCTGCCTCCCCTCTGCAGCCCATCCCACAGCAAAGCAGCACAAACCAACATGAAATATGTGTCCCAGGAAAAAAATAAACCGGCTGTGCCTTGGCTGCAGAATGAATAGCCCCCTCCCAGCTCTGTGCCAGGCGGGTTCTCTGGCACAGAGCAGGGCCAGGGAGGGCATCCAGGGCTCAGTGGCCCTGGAGCAACCCAGCACAGCGGGTTGTCCTTTCAAACCGGCTCCAGCCCCAGCCCAGGCTCAGCCTGACTGGGAAAACCCTGCACAGCAAAGCAGGGGGATATTTATTTCCACTGTCAGGATCTGGGAGTCAGAGAGAGGCAGCAAAATACCAAATCCAAGCCCAGGGTGCAAATTCCAAGCCCTTGGGGATAAGGAGATTAAATCCAAGGGCCGTGTCCTGCAGGTCAGAGCCCACCTCCCCTCCAGCTCACAAAGGATGGGGTCTGCTCTGGCTGTCTGCATGGAGGAGGACTGGGAAGCTGTGTGAGCAGCTTGGCTTGGGGCTGCTCCTTCCACCCTCCTGGCACAGTTCCTAGTTAGTGTCCCTCCAAGCCTCGTCCCTCCAAATCCCAACTCTCCATCCTGTCCCTTCAAGTCCCATCCCTCCAAACCCCATCCCTCCAACCCCTGTACCTGTGAGTTCCATCTCTCTAAATCCCTTTCCTCCAACCCCCATCCCTCCAAGCCTGGCTCATGTCTGTGCCGGCTTTGGCTGACCCAGGGTGTGGGAATTGTGCTGATGGAGCCCCAGCGGGCAGGGATAACACTATTAAAAAACACAACAGGATGGGATTCGTGTTCTTCCATTTCCCACCCTGCTTTCATCGCATCCAAGGCTATCCCACCTTCTGCAATCCCTGCCCCTCTCCCCTGCTCCTGCAGCTACACGGGGCTGTCTCCTTCAGGAGGAGCCAGAGAGACACGAGTAACGGGAGCGGGGCCGGGATTGTCGGTCACGGTGCCGCCCGAATCCCTGGGATGCATCCCTGGATAGCCCGAGGTCCCACACGCAGCAGGCAGGAATCACAGGCAGGACCTTTCCGATGAGATGCTGCGACCTTGGGCCAAAGGGGTTTATTTCCTACAGGCAGGAAAGTTCGTCCCTGTTGTGGGAAACAGCATCACCCCACTCAACCAAGTGCAGCCTCCCCTGGAATGGCTGGGATTATCCAGGAGGGAGCTGATTTGGGGGACCACGAGCCCCTCTCCCAGCACAGCTCCATCAGGGTGAGGGACCACACGGCTCGTGGGAGCTGGGAGGATGCAGAGCTCCGGAATGAGAGGGAAGAGTGTGTTAATCAGCTAAAATTCAGGGAGTTTCACAGAAAAAGAAAATCGTAATTAATAGAAATAAAACCCGAGGCAGTTAATTGCAACAGCTGCAGCTGCGTTTGCACAGGGAGCATTGGGATTTTTAAATGGTAGCACAGACCAAGCTTTGGGGTCCTTGTCCTGCAAACTCCACATCCAGAAATCCCTCGTGGGCCCAGCAGGGACATCGACATCCACCAGGAGAGCTGTAAAACAATTCCCTCCCGCCCTCGAGCACTTCCAAGCAGCCCCTGCATTGCAAAGGATGCAAATCCCCGTCCCTCTCTTTTGCATCTCATCTGCATGAGCCTCCTGCCCCCGGCCAACCCCACCCTGCGGCTGGGGGGGAGCTGGAGAGAGGGAGGGGGGCTGCCTGTTTGGGGTTTGGGATGGGGATAAAGGTGGCAGAGGGAATGGGAACAGGGATGGGAAAAGGGAGGGGGAGAGGATAGGGTGGAAATGGGGATGGGGATGAGGATGGAGGCAGGGATGGGGATGTGGGATTGCGTGGGGACTGAGTTCTGGTCTTGCTGCCTGGGTGGAGACCTGTCAAAGCATTGTCTGCAGGGGAAAGGGCTGGGGATGGGCACAGTGATAGGGATGGGGATGAGGCTGGGGTTGGGGATGAGGCATCAGTGCCCCCTCATGCCGGGCAGGACCCAGCTATGGAGCCAGCACGTCAGCTGGCATTTCCCTTCCTTGCCTCCCTACAAGAACTGAGATGATTCAGCTTTGATCATCTTTAAAACATGAAGTTGCAGGGGAGACTGACTTCAGGAGCAGATTGGATCTGATGGGAGCGAGAAGGTGGGAGGTGGGTGCTCCACCATCCCCAGAGCCCGCTGTGTCTCTGTGTCCTGCACCCCCCAGGGAAATGAGAAAGCAGATATTCACCTTGAAAAGAAAGCCTTTGCTCTTAGAGAGCTCAGGCAGCTGGGATTAACCCCAAAACCCTGCTGCTGTGTTTCTTACCCTGGTTATGGGCCTGGGCAGCCCCTGAGAACCTGCTGGCTGTGCCAGGCTGTGACATTCTCAGCCAGCAATGCTGAGAGTGGGACCTGCAGGGAGCACTGAGGGGAGCAAACACACAACCCCCCCTGAGCCCCCAGCCCACCCAGGGCCACCAGTTCCACCGGGAAGTGCCATCCCTTCAGCTGGGACAAGCACAGGGAGTGATGACATTAATAAGAGTGATAACCCCTCGTTCAAACCCTGAGAGCAAAGCCAGAGTGTGGAAGGAAGAAAAAATGATGCAAACGAGGCTTATCAGCTGCTGAGAATAACGAGGGCACTGGGCCTGGAAGGGGCAGCTTTCCCAGGGAAGGAGCATTATTTGCCCATCATTTCCCTTGCAAACCCAGAGTGGGTTCCCAGCACCAGGCAATGCTCAGCACCCGGGGACCACACGAGGAGCTTGGCCAAATCTTCAGCTTTTCTGCAGCAAAAGGCTGGCTCTGGGGTCAGCTCTCCCCCCCAGGTGCTCCAGGGGGAAACAGATGCCTCATGGACACGTTTTCCTCCTCGTGGCCACGCTGAGAGCGAAGCAAAGATGATTCCACGTCCTGCACAGGCTCTGCTGAACAGGGAGTTCAAGCCACAGAAGCAAGATTAATTTTTGGCAATTAAGGGTGTTCAGAAGTATTTTTCTCATTATTAACAGGCAGAGCATCTGTCCTGTGTCATGGAACAGTGCTCGCCAGCGGCCTTGAAATCCTCCCCAGCACGGCAGGGTCTCAGCAGGCCGGTTGTCCTGTTTCCTCAGCTCCAAGGGATGGCCCTTGATTGAATCCAGCTTTGTAGCAGCGTCTCTTCGAGCTGTTTGGGTCTTACCCATGCTTTCCAGGCCAGCACTATTCCCATATGCATGATCCATGTGTTCCAAAATATTAGTGCATTGGAAAGGTCCTGACTCAATTTCACTCCGCGTTTTCCAGGCATTTATTAGAACAGTGAGCTGTGAAATTCTGCTGTGGATTCCCCCCGGCCCAATTTGTGTCTGGGATGGAGGAACCTGGAGAAGACCCATCCAGCACGTTCCGGCACAGGGGACACTAATGGGACTCTCTCAGGGATCCCAGCGCAGTTGGTGAAGTGAAAGGTTTTTCCTTCTGATTATTCAGTACAGGACACAAGGAAACATCCCAAACAGCCAGGGCCTTGCTGTCCCTGCAGGACTAAAGGTTGCAGGACTTGAGGGAGCATCACTTCCCTTTTATCCAGGACCTCAGTCCCAGCCCCAGCTCAGTCTTCTGCTGCCCCTTGGCAGGAGCAGACACCTGGAAGAGGGAGCAGATGTACCACAGACATTATTCAGGCTGCTGGGGACAGGCAGGCTGTCAGGATAGGGCCCATCCCAGGCTGAGTATCCTCTTCCCTGTGCATCCTCTTCCAGGCTTCTGGGAGAAGGTGTCACCCCTCAGTATGGTCCACCCCTGGGCTCCAGACCCAGCACAGAGGAGAAAGACCTCTGAGCTGAGGTTCCTGGTGGGCACACGTGGTTTTTGGGATGGGGGATTCGGCAGAGGAGATCTTACCCTCTTGGAGATGGTCCTGTGCAGGATGACGCTGATAGTCCTGTGATGGGTCCCTTCCAACTCAGCATGCTCTGTGATTCTCCCAAATGCTTCTGGTGAAGGACCTGCACTGGGACCATTCAGGACTCCTCTATGTCCCACCTCAGCTCTGCCAGGGGATGTTCCATGGCACAGGAGGACATGGCTCCTTATGAAGAAGAGAGACACTTAATGTCCCACCCCAGATCTGTCAGGGGATTTTCCATGGGAAAATAGGACTTGGCTTCTTGTCAAGAAGGGCTCAGCTCCAGAAGGGCTCACCTTGCCAGGACAGGCACATGGAGCTCCACTGTGGACAAACCTGCGCCGCCCCAGCAGAGGAGCCACCACATCCCTGGTGAGGACATGGAGAAGTGTGGGAAAAGGGGACCAGCATTATTAAGGCCATGTGAATATTTGGGGCAGAAGTCCAAGCGTGGCAGGCTCGGAGTGCTGGCCCCACCACACCCACGGCCAACAATGCCCATTCTTGTTGTGTGCCGGGGGCCGGGGCAGCCCCTCTGTGCCTGCAGAAGGACTTGCTCTGGGAGCATCCTGCTCTGGGGCAGGGAAGTCCCAGCACAAGCATTGTCCCATTGTCCCTGTGCCCCTGTGCTCCTGCAGCCCAGCACTGCTCCCCAAAGCACTGAGACAGGAGGCAGCTCAGGGTCGTGTTTCTAACCCCAGGGCCATTTGTGCTGCAAGAACTTGCCGAGCTCGGAGTTGCTCAGCCCAATAATCTACAGGGGGATTTGCACCAGTGTGAGAAATGGAGAGCCCAGCTCGTTACGAGGGGTTGGAGTTTAATTCCAGGGCTGGTTTCACCAGGAATTGCTGTAATAAATCTCTCGGTGCTCCATGAGCTTCGGGTACTCCTGGGCCTGGCCCAGCTCCCACGACCCCGTGGAAAGCTGACGTAACATTCCTGGTGTTGGGAAAGATGCTGCAAGTTTGGAGACTTAGGAATGAAGAGAGGATTTGGCCTGAGATTTCTCCCAACAAACCTTTCTCATGCAAATCTGGCCATTTTGCACACGCCTTGAATACCAAATCAGCACAAGTTGCACTGCTCAGTCCCTCATTTTCCCCCATAACTCACAATTCCACGTCTGTCCGTGCTGGGAACAGGCACATGGATCCTCTTGAGTGGGACCCTGCTTGCTCCAAACCCCAAATGGCTCTGGTTACACCACCAGCAGTGCTGACCCAGCAGATGGGATGGCCACGGGCTGTTCATCTGGGAATCTTTGGCCATGGAAATTGGGAGGATTTCCTCTGGGCCTGAGTGCTGTGGTTTAATTCACAGAGTCACAGAACATGCTGAGTTGGAAGGACCAACAAGGATCATCCAGTCCAACCCTCAGCCCTGCACAGCCCCATCCCCAAGAGTCACCCCCTGTGCCCCAGAGCATCATCCAACCCCTCCT
>JAWWTY010000032.1:14658221-14677563 GCA_035222235.1 Margarornis squamiger
GGGGGGGGGGGGCCGTGGGCAGTGGGCAGGGGGCAGTGGGCAGTGCGCAGTGGGCAGGGGGCAGTGGGCAGAGGGCAGTGGGCAGCGGGCAGTGGGCAGTGTGGACGTGAGCAGAGGGCAGAGGGCAGAGGGCAGAGGGCAGTGAGTAGTGGGCAGTGGGCAGTGGGCAGAGGGCAGGGGGCAGAGGGCAGAGGGCAGTGGGCAGAGGGCAGAGGGCAGTGGGCAGTGAGCAGTGGGCAGAGGGCAGAGGGCAGTGGGCAGTGGGTGGGGGGCAGTGGGCAGAGGGCAGTGGGCAGTGGGCAGTGGGCAGAGAGCAGTGGGCAGTGAGCAGAGGGCAGTGGGCAGTGGGCAGAGAGCAGTGGGCAGTGAGCAGTGGGCAGAGGGCAGTGGGCAGTGGGCAGAGGGCAGTGCCCAGCAGCTCCGCCAGCTGCCCGAGGATGCGGCATTCGGCACTCCTTGGGAACGGCGGCACAAGCGGGAGAAGTTTATTAGTTCTTTTTCCTGGCGCTAAATGAAGCTACTTCTGGCAAGTCTAAATATTTACTGCCGTTCCCGAACACACACACACACACACAAAAATTAATAAAACTATCAGTGCAGGGAGATGCCGATTCCCAATTATTTTGCCTTGCTGAAGTTAAAATAAAATAAATAAAAAATAAAAAAATTAAAAAAAATCCCAACTTTGTTTGCGCATTCTTATTGGAAGCACAATGCCAACAATGGCTAAATAGACAGCATAATAAATAGCACCACAATGCCGACATAAAGGCCTTTCTGGTACTGCATACAAAATATAAACTGTGCCATGCCATTATTATTCCGGAGCCCTTGCTGAAACAGTGCAGTTGAAATTCCACCCCCAATGTGCACCTAATCAGCCATTCAGAGCCCCTTAATGACTTGTCAGTTCTTTGCCCTGCCATTTTCTGTCCAATTAATTCTTTTATTGTGCACCGGATAAAGGAAGACAAAGGCCTTCCATGCAATAATGAATCATTAAAATTCAGCAGCTCCTCTCTTGTGCTCTTGGCTCCTCACCAGCAATTCAGGCTGTTTCGCATTCGTTATGTGTGTGGTGGTTAAAATTCACTCTACCTCAAACAAGACCTTTCAAAATGCTTAACCCTTTCCTGGGCGAAGACCTCCATCCCTACGCTGGGAATTACAGCACACACCAGTTAAAAAAAACCAGAGAGAAAAAGAGGAGGAGGGGGACGAGAGAGGGGAGGAGAGAGGCAGGCAGAGGGATTTTGGGTAAATGTTTTAATATCACGTCTCTGACAGTCACAACATCGCCTGAGCACACATCCACAAACAAACACGGGCAGCAGGAGCCAGTGCCAGTGCAGACGGGCTGAGGAGAGGGGTGGGATGGATGTGGAGCCATGGTGGGACAGTGTGAGGTGGGATGGGTTTATGGTGTCGTGGTGGCATGGAGTGATGTACAATGGTGGGATGAGTGTGGTGCCACGGTGGGATGGGTTTTTGGTGCCGTGGTGGGATGGTTTTTGGTGCCACGGTGGGATGGTGTGAGGTGGGATGGGTTTTTGGTGCCACGGTGGGATGGTGTGAGGTGGGATGGGTTTATGGTGCCATGGTGGGATGGTGTGAGGTGGGATGGGTTTATGGTGCCATGGTGCGAGGTGCTGTGATGGGATGGTGGGAGGTGCCATGGTGGGATGGGTTTATGGTGCCATGGTGGGGTGGGTTTATGGTGCCATGGCAGGACAGGTGTGCAGCTCCACATCCCTCCCTGGGCATCACTTCCCACCCCCACCAATCCCTTTGCATCACTTTCCCTAAACCAACACAGCCCTGGGAGCTGTGACAAGACACTAAGGGACACCCTCTTATTTCGGATTAGGAGTGGCTTGGTTTACACTCCTAATTGGTTTAAGATAAACTGAAAGAAGCAGCTTTTAAAGCAGAATAAGTGTGTCCAACTGGCTTTATTTTTTAAACAGGGGCTCCACTAAATCAGGTCAAAGCCAGCCCTGCAGTTAAGCCAGTGACACACTGTGCATGGCTGAGCAACGTGGCCATATGGGAGCTGCTTAATAGGGGTCAGCGGCAACACCAGCGGCTCTTTGAAGGCCAGGAGGGGCAGAGCCCCATTTCAGCACCACCCACCCTGTTCATCCAAGGCACAAACCACTCCTGGGCAGGAGTCCCTGGCTTGGTGGCACCGCAGTGGTGTGTCCCGTCCCACCAGAAGAACCCAGGGGTGGGTTTGCTTGCTGAGCTCTGTTAAACCTGAGTGTTTTGGTGTGGGCAACGTGGGTTTATGGAAAAATCTCCCTCCTGGTGCAGCAAGGCTCTGCAAAAAAATAAACTCACTTTCCACCCAGTCCACAGAACTGCTGCTCCAGTCACATCCCCGTGGCTGGAATCTGCAAACACTCTGTGACAGGAACCCCATGGCCTGACATCCACCAGGAGCCACCTGGGCTGCCTGAAGGGCTGTCATTCCCAAAATCCCGTGCTCCCCATCAGGCTGCAGCCCCTGCATCCCAGCCCATCCCAGGAGCAGGGATGGCCCTGCAGCCCCGGCTCTGGCGTGGGCTGGGCTTGCAGGATGGCAGGAGAAGGAGGCAATTTGTAATAAGCACCATTTGCTGTGGTTTGGGCTCCAGGGTGACTATTTTTAGCTCCTGCTGACTCATTTGGGAAATGGCTTCCCCTCCCCAAGCCTCAGCCTTTGCTGCCTGTGCCATCCTTGATTCCTGCCTGTGCCATCCTTAATTCCTGCCTGTAACATGCATAAAGTGAACCTGAACCAACACTGTCCTGGCTCAGCTGGGCAGTGGAGAGGAGGTGGAACAGGGCTGGACCTGAGCAGCTTCCCTCCCTGTGTTAATTAAGGTGGCATGTGATGACCTCCCAAAAAACCTTGTGCAGCCCCTGCAGGGTCTCCAGGGAGGAGCAGGGCAGTGGGAGGTGGTGCTGTCGTGTCACTTGGGAGCTGGGGTTTCTCTGTGTACCCCTCATGGAGCAGTCAGGAGTTGGTGGGAAAACCCCTGCTCCCATTCCCACCCCTCAGGAAGGGAGCTTGGAGCTCTTGGTCAATTCTTGCTTAAGAATTTGCCCTCAGAGCCCTAAGTCTGCTGGATCCAACCTCACGCTGGAAATAAGGCAATATTGGAGTTTCCTCAAAGTTTTTCCCAAGGGCTGGGCTCATTCAGGCTCTGTGTCCACTGCAGGGCCACCTCCTCGTGTCACCCGGCCTTGGTCCAGCAGCTCCTGTGGCCACCAAACCCTCCCTGTGGCCACCAAGACCTTCCCATGGCCACCAAGACCTTCCCATGGGCTCACCCGTGCTGTTGCTGCTCCCAAAATCTCCCTGGCATAGCTCTGCCCTCCCAAGGTCACTTGGCTGAGCATTTGCTCCCCTGACACAGCTTTTCCTGCCCTCCTGGCACCTCCACACTCTGTATTCCAAATGGCACTCACATCTCTAGGCATATTAATTTAGTATTTAATTGTTTTCCCTCCAAATCCCAGCCCACAGGTAGGCAGGGGCTGTGAGCACCCAGCCCTGGGGAGAGGTCACTCCATGGACAGAGAGCAGGGACATCCCCACATGGAAGTTTATTAAAGCTCAGCATTGTCCTGGAAATGCCATTTCATCATTTCTTTGCCACAAACTTACAACTGTAACAAACTTGCGACAAAAGTTGATATCACTCCAGGAAAAATTAAAATAAGGAGGATGGGAAGGGACTTTTTTTTTCCACCATGCAGCAAGAATGTGGATACGGTCTATAAAATTAATTTCCTCTTTCTTACTAACCAGCACTGTCTGAGCACCTCGGCTAAACAGCAACATCCATTATTCCCCGCTCCAAAAATAAAATAGGGGAACTTTTTACCGCTCGTGTATTCCTGCAATTATCTTGAGAACCCTTTTTTGTTGACAGCCAGGGGTCAAAAGGCAGCCTTGGTTTCACCTGATCTCATTGACTTTGCAGAGACATTCCAGATCCCGGCCAACCCCCGAGCCACCAGCGCCGGGCCAGCCCACACAATGGTGCCATTGAGGGAGGGAGGGCACATGGAAAATCACTTCTCCTCCCAGCACAGGGAAGGGAAGGGAAAGGACAGGCCTGACAGGCAGTTGTGCCCCCACCATTCACTCCCAGTCAGGATGCTCTGCCTCGGGAACAAATCGATCCGGGGCTTTTGGGGACACTCCTTAGGTGGGAATCAGGGTGGAGGAAATGTCCACTTCACCCTAAACCCTGAGTTTTAATGCTGGTTTATCCAGGTCGGTGAATTTTACCTGCCTGGAACCTTCCTGAACATCCATTTCGCAATGGCTTTGAATTTACCTCACCAGCAAATGCAAGTGAGTATCCCAAAAAGGCAGAGTATCCCAAAAACACAACCCGAGTATCCCAAAAACACCCACACTGAGTATCCACAGCTCGGAGGGCAATAAAAGTCACCAGTCAGCATTCCCTGCCCTAACTGAAATTACTTTCAGGAGCTGCACAGGAGTCTCCAACATATCCCTACAAGTGCCCAAGGCCAGGTTGGAGGAATCTGGGCTAGTGGAAGGTGTCCCTGCCCATGCCAGGGGGTGGCACTGGATGGGCTTTAAGGCCCCTTCCCACCCAAACCATTCCATGATTCCAAGGCTCACATCACCACACCACACAATACAGATCTAGGATATCTGTAATCAGCAGCTGCACTTCAATGCTCCTCATGGGTCCCTCCCAACTCCAATTTTGTGACAGATCTATACTATAGACTATGATACACATCTATATTGTATATTAAGTCCTTAGTTTCTTCAAGCAGTAGTAAAAATTAGCTTTATTTTTGCAAAGCTTATAGAAAGCTAAACCCAAGCGTGGCTAAAAGCAAACGGATTTAAACCCTGCCTATTTAGGACGTGCAATCCTGGGTGCAGTGGCCAGGCTGGCCCCAGGAGGAGAGCACAGCTCCACACACATCCTGCAGCTCCAGGATGGGACAGGGACGTGGCACTGGCTGGATGTCACCCCACACTGGGAATTCAGGGCTGGTGGAAACACTGGGACAAGGGAAAGGAGAGGGGGAAGAGCTTGGAAATGTTCCCCAAGCCCGTGCCTGGGATCCATACTGCTGGGTGCTGCTCTGCCAGGAGCCAGGGATGCTTCAGTGCAATCTTGAATTTCAGCATTTGGGGCGATTTGTAGGTTTTAATAACAATATTCTGGGTGATTCACAAGTCCATCACATACAGATATTGAAACTCCCTTTTCTCAGGTCCCAGTGAAGTCACTCCAAGCTTTGCTATCGAATATCAAGAAGAAAGCAAAGATAAATCCTCACAATTCCATCCCACCTCTTTTTTCCCTTTATCCCCCCAAAGTGTGCAGGTTTGGAGAGGAAACCCTACCTCAACACACAGGGCAGGCAGAGCCAAAACACAGCTATTTTTCAAGCATAAATCAGGATTAAGCCTTGGAACTTGCAGTGCCACTGGAGGGAGGGGAAGGGAGGGAAGGGAGTTACGCTGCAGCTTTGGCTTCGGGTGGAAGAAAGTCCTTTTGCCAGGAATCCTGTGAAGGAGCAGGGAGAAAATGGTGTCCCCTTCCAGGGGCTGGTGGCAGAGTGGCCGTGGGACTGTGTCCTGCAGGCTCTGCTGAAGGGCTGAGCTTCCTTCATTGCCAGCACGTTTCTCTTCCCCGTGGTAAAGCCTTTTCCACAGTGCTGCCCTACACCCACGGCTTTTCTCAGGCAGGGAGGGATGAAATTCCCTAATCCCGGCCTTTTCCTCCCAGTCCGAGCCCCCTTTTCTCCCTGCACTGGTGAAACCGAACTGCGACTTCACATTTCTATAAGAAAACAAAATAAAAGTCACAAATGTAACTATTTCAATGACTGCATTTAAAAAAAAAAACCCTCAACCAACCACGACTTGCAACATATAATTTTGTTGCTCTCATAATTCAGAGGTATTTACAAGGGCTCACCAACCAGAAAACTCAAAATTCTTGCTGCAAAATTCCTACGTGCTCTACAGAAGAAAATCAACTTGGACTAAAACCACGCGGGCTGACCTTGCAAACCCATCCTCATGTGAGCAGTCTCACTGAAATCCTATGAAATCCTAGGAATTGTGGGCATGGCAATACCCTTCTTGAAGTAAAAATGAAATAAATACATATATTTAAAAAACCTCACACTAAGACGCTGTTAAAGCAGAGGGAAAAGGAGCGAGGAAAAAAAAACCAAACCAACAGACTAAAAGGAAAAGAAACCCTTGATGAAAATATTTTATTCCAAATAATCTGTCTCTTTCCCAGCTGTTCTCCCCGTTTTGTCTCAGCACAGAAAGAGGCTCAAGCAGAAAGAAAACAGAACACGTCCTTGATAAAAAGCAATTTTTAATTTTATCAAATGGGTCTGTACAAAAGTTAGCATTGCTTAGTCAGAAGCGAGTGAAGAGAACAGATCAGTAACAGGCAAAGTCTTTCAAACTTTATACAGAAAAATAGATTGCATAAAAATGAGCTTTTTTTGTCTTTTCCCCCACCCCCATGTCCCCCCAAAAGGAAATATGCAAAAAAATATTTTTTAGAAAAAAGAGTAGGAAACGTAGAAAAGGTAAAAAGATGAATAACCTCTGAAATGTGGGTTTAGATTTACAAAGGTTTTAAAGGCACGAGTTACCATAAAATAGACGGTTATTATATGCTCAGCATACAATGGAAGAAGTAGAAATATATCAATGAAATATTAGTCTAAAAACTAAGTACCTAAACATTTTTAGTGGAGGAGATTTTAGTTTCACAGCTTGATGGATGATATCTGGTCCCTAGAAGCCAAAATTAAAGCAGAAGTTGATAATTCCTCATTAAATTACACCTTCCTATAAAGTAGTCCTGGTTCTGAAAGCCTTCGAAGACTCCGCAATGCCCTAAAAATCCAATTTTGACACCCCAAAGCAGGTAACCAGAAAAGTCACCTGCCCTTTGGAGCCACTGTTTCAGCCTCCCAAATTAATTAGTAATTCCCCCCCCCTCGTTATTTCTCGTCCCCATTTGAGATTCCAGGTCTGCCATGGGCAGATTCCTTCGGTCCCTCTCTCCAGCACGACTGTTGCAGCGGTTCCAAATGCGAAAGAAACCCAAAAACCAACGAAAATCTATAGACTCATAACACCATTTTATTGGATCATCTCCACTATTTTTTATGCTCCCTCCCCCATCTTTAAAATCTTTTAAAATTCTACTTTTTTTTTTGCACAAAATTACTTCATTAATTAAACGACAAAATAATACAGAACATAAATACATATTTAACAGATTTTAAAAAAAAAACGAAACCAACAAACCAAAAAAAAACATTTTAAGCTTCCAAAAAAACCGAAACAAAATGTTAATTACAGCCAAACCTTGCTTAGAAGAACTCCTGACTAAAAAAAACAAACACTTCAGACACTTAATTGGTTGGTCCCACCAGACTCGTTTGTTCCCACGGGATTGTTCCACGGAATAGCCGGGTTTTCGGGGTTCAGCCCTCTTGGTCCCAGTGAGTTCTTGCCCTCAAGGTTGGTCCGTTCCTCACATTGCAATAGACCCTTAAAAGTCTCAAACAGCTTGTTTCTGTTGTTTGCTCTCCCCCTCTTCCCACCCCCTGCTCCACTTTTGCACTTGTCACCTTCCCCTCCGAGGAAGATCAGTCCAGTCCAGTCCTCACAGAGGAGTCGAATGGTTTTGTCCTTCATTTATTCAAAAGGCATCGCCGGTCCTTTGCTGTTGTTTTTTTCCTCTTTGTTATTTTTAATAATTTTTATTCTTTTTTCTTTTTTTTTTTTCCTTTTTTTTTTATTTTTTTTTTTAAATCATATTAATCAAAGAAAAATAGAGCTCTGTCCTTTTGGAGAGTTCCGAAGCAAGGGGACATCCAGTCGCAACGAGCAGAGTTCCCAGCGGCTCAGGAGGCACTTGGGAAACTATCGCAGCACTCCACGCTCTTCCTCTTCATTCCTTCATTAGTGCAGATTCCTGGGAAGCCCTCGAGGGCCCCACACATCCTTTAAGGCCTCGTCAGGGTCGTGTAGACCGGCTGCTCCCAGTTAGCCGTGGGGCTGTGCGCCGGCGGGATGGACAAGCCATTGAGGATGGGCGTCGCGTAGGGCCGGCGCGACGAGTGGAAATAGGGGTACTGGTAAATGCTGGAGGGGTAGCCGGGGTAGGGGTTGTAGTAGTTGGAGCTCTGGAGGTCCGTGTAGTCGCACTGGGAGCTGGAGAAGGAGGCGGCGGCCGTGGCGCTGGCGGCGCTGGTGGCGCACGCCTGGGCGCTGTAGGAGCCGTAGTCGGAGTGCGCGGGGGAGCCGTGCGACTGCTCGCTGTAGTGGCTGGGGCTCAGCTGCTCCGTCTTGATGTGGGGCCTTTGCTGGCCCGGCTCGGCCGCGGGCGGCGACGCCGAGGCCGGGCTTTTGTGAGTCCACACCTGGTTGGTGCCGGCGGCGCCCGCGGCCGAGTGGGAGTAGGACGTGCCGTAGGAGGCGGCGGCGGCGGGGCCGTGCTCGGCAGGCATGGCCGCGTGGCCGTTCAGGGGCAGGTACTGGTCGAACTCGTGCACGTCGAAGGTCTCCATGTTGTTGATGACCTCGCTGCTCAGCTCCGAGATGTCCACGTTGCTGAAGTCGATGTTCTGGCGGCCGCTCTCCACGAGGCGCCGGCCCTCGTGCTTCAGCTCCTGCTTGCTGCCGTGGTGCAGGTCGGTCTTGGGGGTGGTGGGAGGCGTGGGGGGCCCGTGGGTCTGGCCTGGGAACGAAGGGACAGCGAGGTTTTAAGAGCAACCACAAAACACCCAACTCCTCCAAGTTTCATCAAAAAAAAAAGGCATTTCTCCCATCTCTTATTGCAAGGGGGATTTAAATCTACGTCCCTCTGTCAGAGGTGGGTGATGTGCCCCCATGAGTGTGCCAGGGACCTGGGATAACCCACTCACTTGGTTCCCAGTGGGAAGGAGAAGCCAAGGAGCTCCCTGTGCCCATCAGGACCATTTTGGGACACAGCAGGACACCCTGGCTGCCCAAACTGCCCTGCACCCGGGAGGCAGAACCAGCGGGTGGATGTGGAGGGACCCACTCAGCCTCTCCCCGTGGCTGCCCCCGAGGCAGAGCAGCCCCAGGTGGGATCCCCAGCCAGGCTGGGTGATTGCTCAGAGGCGTCTGAGGCTGCAGGACGTTCGCAATCCTCCTGGAATCTGGCAACACGCAGCCAATTCACCACGGAGGGAGCGAGCAGGAGCTGCGGGGGCAGCTCAGCCCGGACCCGCTCCCCAGGAACCCTGATTATTAACCCTTATTAGCTTGCAATTAACTCCCTGCTCCGGGGCCAGCGGGGAAAACGGGATCCCTGTGCTTTGGGGGTCCCCGCAGCTCAGCTGGCTCTGTGAGCATTTACTACAGAAAGAACAGAAAACCATGGCCACGCTCACAGCCTGGGGCACCACCGCAGCTCCTGCCCTCGGGTGGTCCCAGTGTCCCCAGTACCCACCCGTGGGGGGCAGGTGAGCCCGTGCCCCCTTCCCTCCCAGCAGGTTCTCCTCCCAAAGCCACACGCCCGGGCTGTGCAGGTCCTTACCTGTGTGGTCGCCGTGGTGGTGGGGGTCGGCCATGCCCCCCAGCCCGCTGTCCCCCTTGTAGAGCTGTGTCCCACCGTGGTGGCCGAGCTCTGCTCCCGAGTCCGAGTCGCTCTGCCCGGCTTTCACGCTTTTCCTCCTCCGGGGCTGGTATTTATAATCCGGGTGATCCTTTTTGTGCTGCACCCTGAGCCGCTCGGCTTCTTCCACAAAGGGACGTTTCTCATTCTCACTTAGTAAACTGGTTTGACGGGGATTTTATTTTTTTTAAAAAAGGAGAGAAAAGAAATTCAAAATTAGTATCTTTTCCTGAAAAGTTTTCAGCCTGTTTTCAGACTTGCACGTCCCCCGATTTGAGCAATCGGCAATTACAAAATGAATTTGCTGTGGCAAAAAAAGAGCTCAAATTCCAGGCAAAAACCAGATTCAAATGCCA
The DNA here is from genome assembly GCA_035222235.1 of Margarornis squamiger. Lineage (NCBI taxonomy): Eukaryota > Metazoa > Chordata > Aves > Passeriformes > Furnariidae > Margarornis > Margarornis squamiger. The sequence continues at coordinate 14,668,249 of JAWWTY010000032.1, forward strand.
ACTATAGAGGCATGAAAAGCCCAACCACTGTGAACAGTGATAACTGGGCAAAACAAAATCCCCCTTTCCCATTTTCAACGCCTTTCCCAAATATAATTCCCATGTTTGTCCTACAAAATGCCACCCCCTCCCCGCGACAAACATCTCCAGCTTTGTTTGGTGCTTACAAAGAAGGCACCGGCGATGGGATTATTGCTTCCCAAACTCTCCCCTCCTGCCCAGATCTCTCTTAGCAAACTCGGAGAGGCTCAAACTGCAGCGGGAGCATGGCAGGAAGGATGGGAATACACGGTGGGATACACCACACGGGAAAACGTGGCTCGGGCAGAGCCTTGGAAACAGAGTTTGGATGTGCCCAGCAAATAAAAGTTTGCACGGGTGGCAAGCACTGAGCAGATAAGAAGGGAAATTAGGAAGCTCATTAAAACAACTGCTAAAAACCGGTCGTTCGCCTTTACAGCTTGTTAAGCGCCAAGAAGCCGAAAGGGGGAAAGAAAAATTAGAAAAAGCCGTAAAATAAGTAACTTAAAAAGCCTCATCGCCCGGGGATGGGGCCGGGGGGAACCCCAGGCAGGGAAGGGGCTGTGCATGTCCGTGATGGAGCAGGGAAAACCCACGTGTGGAAAGCTCTGGGACAGCCCCGAGGGTGCCCAAGCCGGGCTGGGGGGGATTTTGGGGAGCCAGGAAGGACCGGGCGTGCGGGGATGCTCGGGGGAGTCGCGACCCGCCTTGAAGCGCTCCCCGCGGGCAGGCAAACCCCAGATTAATGGCACCACCGCGGGGAAAACGACCGATAAAACATATCAGGGGGAAAAAAGGGTTTATAGAAGCGTTGGGAGGGGGAATGCAGAATATAGGATATAGAAGCGGAGGGGCAGAGCGGCGCGGGGCGGGGGATGCTCGGGGGAGTCCCGGCTCGCCTTGAAGCGCTCCCCGCGGGCAGGCAAAACACAGATTAATGGAATCACCGCGGGGAAACGATTGATAAAATATCGCAGGAGGAAAAAAGGGGTTTATAGAAGCGTTGGGAGGGGGAATGTAGAACACAGACTATAGAAGCGGAGGATGCTCGGGGGAGTCGCGACCCGCCTTGAAGCGCTCCCCGAGGGCAGGCAAACCCCAGATTAACGGCACCACCGCGGGGAAAACGATTGATAAAACATATCAGGGGGAAAAAAGGGTTTATAGAAGCGTTGGGAGGGAGAACGTAGAATACAGAATATAGGATATAGAAGCGGAGGGGCAGAGCGGCGCGGGGGATGCCCGGGGGATGCTCGGGATGCCCGGGGGACGCCCGGGATGCCCGGAGCTCCACGGGCACGGCTCGGCACTCACCGCCACAGCTTGCCCAGGGTCTTGCTGAGCTCGGCGTTGTGCAGGTGCGGGTACTGGTCCGCCAGCTTCCTGCGGGCCGCCTGCGCCCACACCATGAAGGCGTTCATGGGCCGCTTCACGTGCGGCTTGGCCTTGAGCGATCCGTTCCCGCGGACGGGCATGGGCACCAGGCTCCAGTCGTAGCCCTTGAGCACCTGCGAGACGGCGTCGCGGATGCAGGCGGGGAAGCGCTCGTCCACCTCGGGCGCGTCGCCCTTGCCGGCGATGGGGCCGGGCGGGCGCGGGGCGGGCGCGGGGGCGCAGCCCAGCCCCTCGGAGCCGGCGGGCGACAGCGGCGAGTCCGAGTCCGAGTCCACGTGCGACATGGAGCTGGTGGTGCCCGCGGGGCTGCACGGCGGCTCCAGCGCTTTGTCGTGCTCCTCGGTCATGTTGAGCATCGGGGGGAGGAGGGAGGGGGGGGGCACCGCGGGTGTGCGGTGTGCGAGGGCGAAGCGAGGAGGGCAGGAAGCTGGCGGGAGCAGGGGAAGGATGAATAAAAAGACCCCAAACGGCCGAAGGCAGAAGGCAGGAAGGGCTCAGGGGGGCTCCGCGCTCGGCCCGGCCCGCCGCGGCCCCCGCGCTGCCCGCGCTCCCGCCCGGTGCGAAACGCGGGCCCCGCCGGCGCGCCGCTTTAAGGGCCGCGCGCGCAGCCCCGCCCCCGCCCCCGCCCGCCATTGGGGGACACGAGCTAGTTCATTTGCATAAGGGGCGGGGATGGCGACGGGCCCCGCCCACAACGCCCTGCACATCCCGCCCCGTCCTGTCCTGTCCCGCCCCGCACATCCCATCCTGTCCCATTCCCTTCCCATCCCGTCCTGTCCCATTCCCTTCCCATCCCATTCCCTTCCCGCACATTCATCCCATCCCATCTTGCACATCCCGTCCCATCCCGCACATCCCATCGCATCGCATCCCATTTATCCCATCCCGCACATCCCATCCCATGCCATCCCCTCCCATCCCGCGCATCCCATCCCATGCCATCCCATCCCGCCCACCCCATCCCGCTCACCCGCCCCATCCAATCCCGCAGCGCCGCCGGCCCGCACGGGGGTCCCGCCGAGGGGTCCGCTACCCACCCCAGGGGCGGCTGGACGCGGCCAGACCCGGTCCCGGCTCCCTGTCCCGGCTCCCCCTCCCGGCTCCCTCTCTGTGCTTTCTCCGCTGCGGGGTTGCCCGGGGGCTTCGCCGCGCCGCGGTCCTGGCGGGGACCCCCGCCGGTGGGGCTGTGTTTGATGCTGCGGAGCGCGGGAGGGACCCCCGCCCGGTTTGGGGGGCAGCGGGAGCGGGGGCGGCCGGGGGGTCCCTTTCGGAGGATGAGGAGGCGCGGAGCAGCTGCGGGTCCGCTGGAACAGCCGGCTCCTTCTAAAGCCCCTTTTCCGGGGGTCTTTGGGGGGGTCGGTGCGTGGGCAGCGGGATCGGGACCCCCGTGTGTGCCCCGGTGCTCCGCGCAGCCCCGGGGGCATCGCTTCTCTCCTCTGCTTCCAGCGGGCAAAGAACGCAGGAAAGGGGGAATTGCTGGGAAAAAGCGACACGAGAGTCCCCGTGTCCCCTCGGCCGACCCTCCTGTCCTCCCTCCCCGCAGCATTCCCGGCTGGTCCCGGCTGGAGGAGGAGGCGGCTCCTCGGGGTGAGCCTTTGGGGAAGGGGGGATTATTACCCCCGAAATCTCCCCCATCGGCTTAAGCTGCCCCTCTCCAAGGGAGTCCTGCTTTTGCAGCTTTTATTTGGAGCATTTGATTCTAATTACCCGCGGAATTCAGCCTTCTAATTGCGACTCTGGAAAAAAACAACCCAGCAACTCCCCAGATTCCAGTTTTAGCCGCTGCTTCCCCCCGGAAAAAGAGGGTCCACGTACAAGATTGACAGGAGGAAAAATAGAAATTGGGCTTCAAGCATTCCAGCAGTTAGAAAAATAGCAGGAACGTGGTGGGTTTAAAGCGTTTTGTTTAATTACTGCAATGTATAATAATAAATAAAGCGTATGCTTTGAATTTCAATGTGTTTAAATGTGCCTGAACATCCATCTGCTTTCTGTGTGAAAACGAATATATTCTCTTAAAGTGTAAAGCAGGATTTTATTTTATTTAAAAATTTTCTGCTTTCCTTATTTAGTAGTTTCTCCAGATTCCAGCTTTCGTTTTGCAGAGTCACAAAGTGAGTTACGTCCTGACGAAGTTATTTTAAATATAATTTTACAAAGTGTCTCTTAAAAAATATTATTTTGAGGCGCAAGGTGAAATAAATATGTTGAACTTGCAAATGAGGAATAATTGACATTTTCTTCCAAAGCTTAATAAGACTGGGGAAGAGTTTGTTTCCCTGGGCTTCAGACCAGTGGCTTTGCACTGCTGTTGGGCACTTGGCAAAACCTTTTTCCCCCCTCATGTGACATGTAATTCATGTATATTCCTATAAATCCTGTCTCCTTGGGTTCTCACAGCTCTTTAATGACTAACTTTACCTTACAATTTACCTGACTCACAGAATTTCAGTGTTTTGTCTGTTTTAGCGGTGGCTGAGTCAAGCAATAATCACTATTTTTAGTCCAGCTTTTCCAAGCCAGCCTCTCCTTCTGGAGCACCTTCCTCGGAACATCCGACCCTCATTGCGTGACTGAGGCTGGGAAGGGGTTTGTGGGATCCTTGGAGCCCTGGGGCGAGCCCACAGAGGTAGGAAGGAAAAGAAGAGCCCCTGTTTTCTGCTCCCTCTCTCCAGCTCCAAGTCAAATTCCTGCAAAGGAAGCCCCCAAGGACAGCAGGAATTAGAGACGTTGGTTTTCTCCCCGCTCGCTGTTGCCTTTCAGGGCTCCCCAGCCCTGCCTGAGGCAGGGAATTGCATTTCCCAGCCCACATGCCTCAATTCCTCTTTGTCCAAGGCAGGTAGAAGGAGGACAACTTTTGGGAGCTGTTTCCTCTTGCTCCAGAGATGGGCACAGGGAAGAGGCCGTGCCTGGGAGTGGAGCAGGGGACGTGTCCTGCCGCACGTCTGGGTCTGTGATGTTGCACAAACCATTCCATGTCTCTGTGTGTCAGTTCTCAGCTGAGCTGCTGGAGGGAGCAGCATTTTCCTGCCTCTCACACCGAGGACACTGAGCTGGAGCACCTGGGAAACCTCACAGCTCCGATTTCCCGAGAAGTTTACTCATCCATGACGTGGAATGAGATAATGCTGGGAGAACAAGTGGGTTCAAGTGGTGCTGTTTGTCTTACAGGGTCTCACATTCAATTTTTGTACAACAAAGGACCAGTGATGTCTGCCCAGGAATGGAGCTGCAGGGCAGGTCCTGCAGTGATCCCAGAGGATGTGTCATCTGTCCTGCCCCAGGATGCTGCAAGGCAGCCCCTCACATCAGGATTCCTGGGAAAAGGGTGCAGATCTGGGAGGGAAGAGCCGAGGTTCCTGCTGCCCAGTGGAGCCTTCAGAGTGCACCCTGGTGGGGTATGTTTAGAGAGGGTTTGATGGAACAGAGCCGGCTGTTCTTGGCAGGGTGGGCACAGCAGAGGTTGGTATTTGGAATTTTGCTTCAATAAAGTTCCTGGCCAGCTCACACCAGTGTTTCCTGGAACCAGGCACTAAATATCAGGTCTGTGTGCTTGGCTCCATCACAGTGGCACTTGGGAACCCTCAGAATCCCTGTGGGATGGAGATGGCTTGACCTCCCCTCCTGGTTCCTCTCTTCCACACCCATTCCTCACACAGGGATAAGAGTGTGTGTGCATTGCCTTCAGAGCAGGCAGAGCCCTGCTAGTGCCAGGGAGGAGAAATTTCCTTCTCAGTGGAAGCCTGGGAAGGCATTTTTGGAGCATGAGAGCACGTGGGAATCACTGGACACGACAGATGTCCTCTGTGATGCACACACAGACTGCACTCCTCCCCTGGCTGGGTGCAGGCCCAGCCCAAAGGTGGGCTTTATCCTTAATCTCAACAACAGGTAAAGCTACCATTTATCAAAAATTGGCCTTCTTTGAACTGCCAGCAGATTTTACATGGGAATTCCAAAGGGCAAACAGAAAGAGTCTTATGGGGGAAGAGAAAACAAGCGCTGATGAGATAAGAGTAACCTGTGCGTGGTGTTAAAATAAGGCTCTGACATGAGCAGGATTAATGCTCTGCCCAGAGATTGCTGTGAAACAATGCCCAAGCCTTTTCAGGAAAGCTCCTGATAGCTGAAAAGAAGGGGGGGAAAAAAAGACCTGTGGTAACTGTCAACTAATTTCATTTAAAATACCAGCAGAAGAGCTGAAGAACTTTCCTCTCGAGTTAGACAATAGAGGTGGGTCCCATCCTACACTGGGTGCTTGGGAAGGCTCCAGCACACAACTGGTACCTACTCATGGAATTTTAGGGCTAAATTTATATGGCTCCAATGCTTGCAGGTCAGTTTAGGTCTGAAATTTCTGCTTGCATCAAATGAGCCTTGTCTCATCCACAGCCTGTGTAGACATGGCACCCGGGGACATGGGGTAGTGGTGGCCTTGGCAGCACTGGGGGAATGATTGGACTTGTTGGTCTTAGAGGGCTTTTCCAACCGAAGCAATTCCATCATTCTATGTCCCCCAGCAGCTCCTTTCCAGCCCATGAACATTTTTCTGGTGTTAATACAAGAAACTCTGCACACCTGCACTGGGCAGGACTCTGCTGACCTCTCCCTCTCTCCTGCTTGAAATGCAAGTGCAAAGGAGAGCTTGGGATTCCTAAGCCCTTTTCCAGGGTTCAACAAGGCAGCAAACATCACAGAAAAAGAATGTTTGTAAATACGTTATGTTTATCCAAATATTTTAAGATCCCAGCAAGAAAACAAAACGCTTTTGCAGGATCAAACCTCACACATGTGTGAGTTGCACGGTAAGCCCAGGTGAGCTGCTGGCAGAGGATCTCTTCTTTCCTCCTGCACAGCACAGGCTGGGTGGCATCTTCTCAAATAATGGAGATTATTGCCATTCATTATGACTACTGTGGTTATTAATTTTTTTATCCTATGGTACCACTAAGGAATCCCTCTTCTGAATCAACACCTCCTCATTATCCTGTACAAATACACGGTGGTTTTTCCTCCGAAGATCCTTTTCAGCCTTAATCCTGCTAACCCTGGAGTTAAAGATCTGATTTCCCCATATAAAGAGCAGGGATTTTAAAGGAAAAAATTGTTATTGCTGGGAAAATCTTAACCAGTGGAAGAAAGCTCCCAAATTCTTTGTGAGATCCCCATCTCCCATTTAGCAAACGCAGCTGAAGGCTCAGTGGGGTGGTGTATAACTGCATTATCCATAACTGAATGTATGTTCTCTTTAGAGGAGCCCCCAAATGTTAATGCTGCTTTACAAACAAGTTATTTCTGCTCACATTCCCTTTCTCTGTTTTCTTTAAACCCAATTCCTGGCAGCCAGAGGGGCGAAAGGCCAGACCTGAATGAACACAGAGCAATTTCGGGTGCCAGGGACAGCAGGGTTGAGGTGCTGGTGGGGACAGCTGCTGGGGGCTGGGACAGTAAAGGCTTGTTTCCCTGGCACTTTTGCAGCTGTTTGGAACACAGCAAAATAGGGTCGGGCGGGGGACGCGGCGGCCGCCGTTTGTTGAATGAGGATGAGCATCAATGATGCCCCTGCCCGCCTGGCATTCATGAATCGCCCTCCCTTGGAGGCTTCAAGGCTCAGAGCCTCGCTCTTCAGGGTCTTGTTTGCCTCATTTGCTTGGGCTTTACACTCTTTTCTCTTCTGGTGCCTTAGCTGGGAAAGGGGGAAAGTCGCAACCTGAAAATAAAGGTCAGCGGTAGAGAGAGAAGTGAGCAGAAAACCCAGCACAGAGGATGGGCCTCAGAGCTGTGTCCCAGCAGGGATTTGGGACACAGAGCTCATCTGGTGTCCTAATCAACTGGTTTACCACGTGTTTTCCTTTACAGCTTGAATCATCTTCCAGTAAAGCCAGGAAAGGCTTCCATTGCCTGTTACGAGAACTGGATCAGTCCCTTTTAGTAACAACACATTTCTCTCGGTTTGGGGCTTAAAATTTACAGCTCATCTTGTTGAAAGGTGCTGCTGACCCGGGATGTCCCCAGGTTTGGTGTTTGTTCCTGCCACCATCCCAACCTGTGCATCCAGCAGAGCTCAGAGGGACCCTCAGCAATGAAAACTGACCCAGCTCAGTCTTCCTTTCCCAGCTCCATTTATTCCTTCTGGTTTTTTTGCTAAATCTTTAGCCTAAACCCTCCGCTTTTCCTCCATAATTTCCTCAATTATTCAGCTTGTTTTACAGACATCTCCATTTAATGTGGAATTTGCTGTAAAAGACCCCACAGAGGAAACCTTTAGCTTACATCTCTTTAAACTTCTCCTCCCCAAACCCCATGGCTAATCCAAGGGGAGAGTGAAGCTGCAGTTTACCAGAGGCCTTTAACAAACAGCTGATTTTCCCTTCCCTATACAATGCACCATTATGCAGGGTTTTTTTCTGAGCAGAACAATGCGAGCAGCAGTGATGGGAAACTGGAAAAACAAAAGGGGCATTTAGAAGGGACCGTTTCAGAGGCTGAGAAGGGTTGAACAATGTCACACCTGATAGCAGATACTTTCTCAGCAGCCTCCAAAGGGTTAGCACGGCTGTGTTCACCATGTGGGTACCGGTCTGTGCTCAGCAGCCACTCATGAGGACACTCCAGTAAGCTGGTTTGGCTAAAAAATGCAATTTATGAGCTCAATGCAGCAAAGTGTTTGATGCCTATAGATTATTTGAAGCAAAAATCACGGTAGCATCACAAATGGTGAATTTAGATGAGACATGGGGAAGAAATCCTTCCCTGGGAGGGTGGGAAGGGACTGGAACAGATTTCCCAGAGAAGCTGTGGCTGCTCCATCCCTGGAAGTGTCCAAGGCCAGCTTGGACGGGGCTTGGAGCATCCTGGGCTGGTGGAAGGTGTCCCTGCCCATGGCAGGGGGTGGCACTGGGTTATCTTTAAGGTCCCTCCCAACCAAAACCATTCTGGGATTCTATGTGGAAATCCTGAGGAATTTACCTTAAGATATTCCCCCAGGGTGAGCCAGGGGGTGCAGCCAGCGTGGCAGAGCATCCCGAGCTCCTGGCATGGGGTGGGCACAGGGCTCTGGACCCACAGAACCCGGGATATAGCAGGGTTGGGAGGGACCTCTGGAGACCACCCAGTCCAACCCCCTGTCACTGGGAGCAGGTGACACAGGGACACATCCAGGTGGGGTTGGAATGGCTGCAGAGGGGGAGACTCCACAGCCTCCCTGGGCAGCTGCTCCAGAGCAATGTGGGAAGAAGTTCTTCCTGATGTGGAGATGGAACTTGCTGTGTTTTGGTTTATGGCCATCACTCCTCGTGCTGTCACTGGGCACCACTGAGCAGGGCTGGGGTCTGGTTTGCCAGGTGCCAAAGGTCACAGATTTATACGGGGATGGGACAGAACCCCCATTATGGGGCCCTGTTCTTTTTCCAGGGTAGGGTCCCCTTTCAATCCCCCGACACCTCTCAGGGATATTTGTGTGGATTGATGAGACCCCTCTCAGCCTTGTCCTCTCCACACTAACCAAGGGATGCTCCAGACCCTTGGCTGGCCACTCTTTCCCTCCATCCCTGCGGAATTCCCAGTTCCCAGCACTGCCCCTCTCTCTCCCTCCATCCCTGCGGCATTCCCTGTTCCTGGTCTGGCCACTCTTCCCCTCCATTCCCACGGCATTCCCTGTTCCCCGTTCATTCCTGCGGCACTCCCTGTTCCTGGTCCATCGCCTGTTCCCCTTCCGGGTACCCGGTCCATTCCCCACTCCTGTTCCCCATTCCCTGTTCCCGGTCCATTCCCATTCCCATTCCCCGTTCTCCATTTCCCATTCCCATTCCTATTCCCCTGTCCCGGTTCCCGGTCTATCCCCATCCCATTCCCCATCCCCATCCCATCCCATCCCATCCCCATTCCCATTCCCATGCC
>JAWWTY010000032.1:14677663-14692480 GCA_035222235.1 Margarornis squamiger
GACCCCCCCAGACCGTGGGAGCCCCAAAACTGTGGGAACCCTGAGGTTTTGGGAAACCCGGAGGTTTTGGGACCCCCCCAGACCGTGGGAACTCCCGAGTTTGTGGGACCCCCGAGCTTTTGGGACCCCCCCAGACTCTGGAACCCCCGAAACTGTGGGAACCCTGGAGGTTTTGGGACCCCCAGACCGTGGGAGCCCCAAAACTGTGGGAAACCCGGAGGTTTTGGGACCCCCAGACCCTGAGAGCCCCAAAACTGTGGGAACCCCGAGCATTTGGGACCCCCAGAGCCTGGGAACCCCAAAACTGTGGAAACCCTAAGGTTTTGGGACCCCCCCAGACCGTGGGAGCCCCAAAACTGTGGGAACCCTGAGGTTTTGGGAAACCCGGAGGTTTTGGGACCCCCAGACCATGGGAACTCCCGAGTTTGTGGGACCCCCGAGCTTTTGGGACCCCCCAGACTCTGGGAGCCCCAAAACTGTGGGAACCCTGGAGGTTTTGGGACCCCCCAGACCGTGGGAGCCCCAAAACTGTGGGAAACCCAGAGGTTTTGGGACCCCCAGACCGTGGGAGCCCCAAAACTGTGGAAATGCTAAGGTTTTGGGACCCCCAGACCATGGGAGCCCCGAAACTGTGGGAACCCCGAGCTTGTGGGACCTCCCAAACCCTGGGAACCCCAAAACTGTGGGAACCCTGGAGGTTTTGGGACCCCCCAGACCGTGGGAACCCCAAAACTGCGGAAACCCTAAGGTTTTGGGACTCCCAGACCGTGGGAGCCCCAAAACTGTGGGAACCCTGAAACTGCGGGACCTCTGAGATCGTGGGAGCCCCAAAACTGTGGGAACCCTGAGGTTTTGGGACCCCCAGACTGTGGGAACTCCTGAGTTTGTGGGACCCCCGACCTTTTGGGACCCCAAGATCGTGGGAACCCCAAATCTGTGGGACCCCTGAGATCATAGGAGCCCCAAGACCATGGGACCTCTGAGACAGTGGGAACCCTGAGATTGTGGGACCCCCAAGATCGTGGGAACCCCAAAACTGCAGGAACCCCAAGACTGCAGGAGCCCCATGGGGTGGGTCTGTGTGTGTGTGATGCAGGATGTGCTGTGCCCCAGCCCCACATCCCGACCTCATCCCGTGTGGAAGGGATAGGGCCATGGCACAGATGAGCCCTGCTTGTGACCCTGTTCCTGCTTAATTTGGGGTGCTGGGGCCTGTGTGTGTGTGTGGGGATGGCTGAGGTGTGACCTGGGAAGAGCCAAGGCTGCCAGAGCTCAAGGAGTGTTAGGACAATGCTCTTAGGGACACAGTGGGATTTTTGGAGTATCCCATGCAGAGCCAGGAGTTGGACTGGATGATCCTTGTGGGTCCCTTCCTGCCCAGGATAGTCTGTGATTATATGGTCTTGTGGGTCCCTTTGAACTCAGGGTCTTCAATGGTTTTATGATCCTCGTGGGTCCCTTCCAGCTCAGGATATTCCATGGTTCTCTGGTTTTCCACTCGCTCTTTGCTGGTGGGATCCTGTGGCTGGGGGCTGGACGGTGCTGGTGATGTTGGAGCTCCTGTTCTGGTGGGGCTGGAAGGAGGGTTTGCTCACACCCCGAGGCTGGTACCTCTCAGCAGAGCTGGTGGGAGCTGCTCCTCCTTCAAAGCAGATGTTGTGAGCTCAGCTACTGAAGAGAGGAAGTCTTTGCTTTATGCAGAAGCAGGACTGCAGGGAGAGATGATGTCCTGGGGTGCCAGCCCTGCCAACCAGGGCCTAGAATGGGCATGACCTTAAAATGCTTAGCAATAAAACCAGTTTCCAGCCTCTGCCGTGCTCGTTTGCCTCTCTCTTTGGCACTGAGAACACAGAGAGCCCCGCTCAGAGTCCACTGGTGCTCCACTTAAAAAATATTTACAGCGAAACCAAAACTGACATGTAACACACTATGGTACAAATTCCAAACTTGCCCCAGATTTGTCCACAGAATCGTTAGAATTTGTAGCCTGCCAGCCTGCTTAGATTATTTTGCATCAAAACCATGCAGAAGTTGTAGTTTCGTATGGTTTTGACACGTGCTCTGTTTCTAGTTTGGTTTCAGCTCTTGGTGAAATGCGAGGTTATGACTCTTTCAGTCAAAATGAAAGCGATTCTGATATTCCCCCGTGTGTAAATCCAGACTGCTGAGTTTCCCGTGGCTCAGTTTGCAGCTCCTTATGAAAAACTGATTAGTGCTCTCTTTGTGGAGGCTGCTGCTCTTTGATTGTGGATTTGGGGTTATAAATGGGCCACATCTGGGACCAAAAATGCTGTCCCCAAGGGTGGTGGCATGTTCGGTGGGGTGAGGCTGGAGGGGGGAGTGGGAAGGGAGCTGACGGTGGCTGGAGGGGTGGGAATTGGTAGGAGACAAATGTATAGGACATTCTGGTGAGTGGGAGACCTGATTTGGGACAGTAGAGCAGTGACAGGTGAGATGAGTATCCAGTTAAGGGTAAAATGAGTTACAGGTGCAAATGATTGAAAGTGATGGGCTGCAGCATAAAGGGAGGGGAGGAGGAAGGGCTGAGACATGTGGAGGGAGCTGAGCTTGCGGAATGGTGAGTGGAAGGAGGGTGATGATGGTGGAAAAAAGAAAAAGAAGAGGGAGAAGAATTGTATGTGTCACTTTTCCACCCAGGAGAGGGGAGTGGGAGCTCCTGGGAGCAGCTGAGGGAGAGTGGGACACCCTGAAATGCTTCTGTAATGCAGAATGTGGGAACCCTTTTGAGAGAGGTACCTAAAAGGGTTCGGGTACTGGAGCTGAAAGGAACAGGGCAGGAGCATGGTTGTGTCCTGCGTGGTGGAAATGGTACAGAAGAAGAAAAGTTTATCTGCTAGTTTATGCAACTTCTGCTTGGCTGCAATTGGGTAACAGGGATTTTTGGTTTTGGTTGAGTCACAGCTGAATGACCCAGAGCCAGCAACCTGGGCCTGGCTTGAGACCTACTGAATTCTTGTTGCTGGTTTTGGGGCTGTGAATGGGATGGAGGGGAACGTGATTTGGGGTGTGCAATGATGCTGAGGTGAGGGGCAGGACTCCATTCTCAAGAGGGTGTTTATTGCCTGGTGCAAACAAGGGAGGTGCTTTCCCTGAGGATCTTCCCCTGTGGAAAGAGGACAGGCAGAGCAAGGCAGGTGGAAGTGTCCTTATGTGTGCCCTCCCTTCTCCCCCACCCCTTTTGCTTATAACAACTCTCTTCTTTTTTTTGAAGGGGGTTTCCAGAAGCAGCCAGAGCCTGGGAAGTCCCTGGCAAAGCAGCTGCTGTCTGAGGGGCAAGTTAGAGGTGGGAAGGTGGGACTGGATGTGATGATTTGGGCAGGTCAGTGACCAAACCCACCTGCTGCTTGGGAAGGAAGGGCAGTGGATCCAGGTGGAAGGGCTCTGTAGGTTTGCTTCTTGGAGCAGGGCTGTGCTGGGGGGGCCTCAGCAGGAAGGGAAAGGAAACACCTGTTTCTGCAATTCCCCTTTTTAGTAGGAGCTGGCACCATGTGCTGGTAAATCCAGTGACTTTGGAGTTTCTGCAACTGGCAGCCCTCAGGTGTTCTCAGGTCTGGGACCTCTTTCACTTCACAAGTGTGGGCAGACCAAGCAGTAAAACTCTTGTGGCAGAGAATCATGGAATGGTTTGAGTTAGGAAGGACCTTAAATCTCATCCAGTGCCACCCCCTGCTGTGGGCAGGGACACCTTCCACCAGCCCAGGTTGCTACAAGTCCCATCCAACCTGGCCTTGGACACTTGCAGGGCTGGGGCAGCCACAGCTTCTCTGGGCACCCTGTGCCAGGGCCTGCCCACCCTCCCAGGGAAGAATTCCTTCCCAATATCCCATCTAACCCTGCCTTCTGGCAGTGGGAAGCCATTCCCCCTTGGCCTGTCCCTCCAGGCCCTTGTAAATAGTCTCTCTCCATCTTTTTCTTAGCTCCCTTCAGGTACTGCAAGGGACAATTAAGTCACCCCAAAGCTTCTCTTCTCCAGGCTGAGCCATCCCAGCTCTCCCAGCAGAACTGCTCCATCCCTCTGACCATCCCGGTGCCTCCTCTGGACTCTCCAGCAGCTCATTGTCCTTGCTGGGCTGGAGGCAGCTCTTCTGGGGTCTCACCAGAGGGAGCAGAGGTTTGGGAAAAGCTACTTTGAGCTTTGAAGGTTTTCCATCCTGGTCTTGCACTGTGTGTTCTTTCTTTGTGACAGGGATTGATGTTTTGGCAATACAGAAATTCTTTGAGGTCTTGTTGGAAGTGCTGTTACAGGTAAAGAGCTGGTCCCAAAGCTCTTGACAAGAAGTGTGCCTTATTTTCTCCCTTCACCCTCCTTCTAAATCATTGTTAGGTACCCTTTTTGGATGATTACTATCATCAGGTTCCAGATGTAGAAGTTTAAGTAATGAGATACCACCCTCCCCAGTCTCAGCCAGGCTCTGTGGAGTGCTTTGAAATAAACTGGATTTAAATAATAGCTTTTATCTTCCTTCTTATGTAGTGTTTAATAGTATTTTCTTTCCCCAGAGCTGGAGCTATGGGAGGCTCGTGCTCCTTCTTCCTAATTCTGAAATCTAAAGCCCTCTCAGGGGCTTTGGCTTCCTGTAGGTTCCTGGCTCTCCCCGGTGTCCTTCCTCCTCTCTTTCTCTGCCATCTCTCCTTGCTTTCCCTTCCCTCAGATACATTAAAGGGCTCCCAGTAGCTTCCAGCTTGCCTGGTCAGGATTAGAGAGCATCTTCTGCTGCTTTTTGTCCCCTGGAAGGTTTTATTTCAGCTTAGAGCTTGTTAGCAAGTCTGTCCAACAACAGCAGCACGTCAGCACTGGCTCCTCTGAGCACCTGATCCCCCTAAAGTGGGAAAAGGAGAACAGGACTGGAGAAGGGAATCTGTCTCCCAGTCTGCTGCTTGCCAGAGGTGCTCTGGAGCAGAGAGGGATCTTCCCAGGGCATCCCCCAGCTGCAGACTGGGCTGCACTGGTGTGGTTGGAACAGCCTGAGCCCCCCAGGGAAGTTTTTCAGCAGTGCCACAGCCCAGCCTGCTCTACTTGCTCCCACGTTATTTCAAAGAAGGAGGCAATGGGAGATAAGGGCTTAAAATCCCCCAAATCAACCACCCCAAAGTCTTCAGCTTCGCTGGGAATGGCAAGGAAACAAAAAGGTGTTAAGAACAGAGGAGTTTGTTGTTTCTTTGTGGCTGTGGGGTAGCACGGTGAGAAGGGGGTGCTTGGCTTCACTCTATTCAGTGCTGTGGTGTTGTTACTTCTGTGTTGCAAAACTTTGCAGGGGAATTTATCAATTGAAAACTTATTTGATTAATTTCTCTGATAATAAAACAAATACCAGGGCTATTCTCCTCTTTCTTCTCTCTGTTAGCACAACCTCAGCTTGCAGCACCCAGCACAGGGCCTGTCTGAATGCTCTGTTGGGTCAAAGGGGCACTTGGTCTGTGGCTCCAGGCAGGCTTTTTGGTTGTGTGCAGAGAGTAGTTTGGGTTTCGTGCAGAGCTCTGTGCTCTTGCTTCATTCCTTCTTGTGGTTTGGGCATTAAGTGAAAGTTAAGACTTATTTTAACGGGGGAGAGAGAGAGTAAGCCATGTGACCGGAAAGTTTTGGATTTCACATCTTTAAATCTTTACTGAGCATGAAGAGTGGGATTCTCTCATTGCCCTGCCATGACAGGCTGAGCCTGGGCTGGGGGAAAGGAGCTGAGGTGACAGGGAAACATGGATAGACCGAATCATTCTGGATGGGGGACTCTGGTGCTGCAAGCCTGGGTGGTGTTCATTGGGAGCACGTGGGTTTGAGCAGCGCTGGGGCTAGGGGGAGAGGGGAAAAGAGAAGGTGGAGGGGGGAGCTAATGGAAAAGTACAGTTAAAGCACCTTCTGAGGTGAGAATAAGCAGTGAAGGTCTATTAGCAGTCGATGACAATTTACATGTATTACTTATGTAAAGCTCAGCTCGGCAGGGAGAGGAACGTGCTCCCATGTGAGCTGTCAGAGGCTCGGGTGGGAGGGAGCTCAGGGCCAAGGAGCCTCTCCAGTCTGCACAGCAGGGCTGGGGGCTCCAGGTGGGACACGGGGGATTGGGATGGGCTGGAAGCACCCACATCTTGGAAGTGTCCATAGACAGTCCTGGCAGCGAGGAAGATGGGAATGTGATGGGTTTTGTGTCAGGAAGAAGCTACAGGACAAAGAAGAAGTGGTTCAACATCCCCCAAGCCCTGCAGCCAGTGCCCAAGGTGGAAGCAGACTTGTTTGAGCTGGAGGGAGTGGGAAGATGGAGAGTGGAAAATCCCCAAGCACAAGGACACAGGGACAGAGGTTTCAGAATGTGGGCTACGGAAGAGGAAGAAGCTCAGGCTTTGGGGGAAAAGGGACTTTTTTACCCCCCTGACTGAGCCAAGGTCAAAGGGAAGGCTCCTGGAGAAGGGAGGGAGGTCTGTTACACTGGGTTTAAGGATGCAGTTTCTCCAGGGGTTCAGGGAGAGGAAGCAATGACATGCAGATAAATAACTTCCCTTTTTTCCCCTACTGGATTTCCCTGCTGAAATCCTTTGAAGAATCAGTCTTTAGTTTCAGCCATTCCCTGTGTCCACTAAAATGGAACTGCTGGCAGAGGGAGAAGCCTCTTGGAGATGGAGCTGGTGCCTTGGGAGAGAGCAGGAATAGAGGGTTGAGTGGGAGCTGCCTGAGGGATGTGTCCTTCAAAGATGCTCCCAAAGGTGCTGGAGATGCGTGGAGGGGGAGCACAGCCAGTGGCTCAGCCTGGGGAGTGTCCAGGAGAGGGAGCTGGATCCGGGCTGGAGCAGGCTGGGAATGGTGCATGTGTGAGCAGTGCATGGGCTGATGGATCCAAACACAGGTGGAAGGGTCAGATTTGGTTTGGGTGAGGTGAATTCCACCTGAATCTGGTGCTGTTTAGCTGTGAATGTTGGCATGTGAAAAATCCACGTTCTGGGAGAAACCCACTTTGGAGCCCAGACTGGGCACTCCTGAAATGTGCCTTTGGTGTCAGCTCAAACTGAGGGTTTGCTGCTTGTCACTCCAAAAGGCTGTGCAGGACTTTGTCCATACAATGTGCCCTTCTCTGCAATTGCTATAGTTTGCTTTTCCTAATTTACCCTTGCCTTGTTTGTCTTGCATACGGTGCAGGGGTCTAATTTAGACTTTTTTAGACAAAAACGTGCTTGGCAGTTATGGGTTGGGGCAGCAATTCTGGAGCATTTAGAGGTGAATTTGATTAGCACTTTTGGAAAACTGTGCAGCAAATTGCAGTGCTAATCACGGGGAAATCAAGCCACGGAGTTTTAAGGCAGAACTAGTCTTTAGCTGTATTTTTTTTTTAAGCCAAAAATGAAGATATTAAGCTGTCTGAAGCTCAAAAGCATCATATTTCTGCTGGTTTCACATATCAGGCTTTGTGATTGCCCAGTAGTGCTGAACTGGGTGTTGGTAGAAAATATGAATAAAATTAATTTGCAGTCCAGAACCGACTCTGTTGGGTTGTGATCAGTTTTTCTCTTGTCCATGATAGAGTAAAATAATATCCTGTGTATCTTTTATTAGTCTGTAAAAACCTTCCCTGTGTATGAAAGATGGATGGGAAGAGATGCAACCAATTAACTGCCAACTTTGGTGTGTCATCGCTGTGATTCAGGATCTGCTGGAATCAAAGGGAACCCTCCCAGTGACCTCTGGGGTGGATTATGACTTGGAGTGGTTTTCCAAATGAGAACAAAATACTTGGTGTGTGCAGAGAGCTGGGGAAAGTGTTAAGTGGATTAAGTGAACCCCAGTGGAGCCCTTTGTCTGTGTCTGGGGAAGGGGACGTTGGGTTTTATTCCCTGGGGCTGCAGACTTTTGGTTGCTACTTAAGACTTCAAAGAACTGGCAATCCAGGCCTGAACTCGGGGTTTAATTTCAGTGTTCCCAGTGAGAGGCAGCGACCAGATGACACCAGAATTCTTGTTTGCAGAGTGACACTGCTCAGATAAGGAAGGAAACAAATTTGATCATTAACCAGGGAGGTTTGGGGGGAAACAAACTGGCCTTTTGCAAGAGCTCTGGTAGGGCTGTGCGTGACATGGCTGGGGTTTGATAATGTTTGAAAGATGGGCATGTTAGTGCATGGAGCCTAATCAGGGAATGTTGGCCTCCATCATTTTTTTTTTTTCCTGAGAAATGGAGATTACTGCAGTTCCAAACTGCAAATTGGGAACGGGAGGAGATTCTTAAAATATGAGCTAATCCCTACAAACTGACCAACTTTCTCTGTAGAACATCAAATTCTAGGTCTATAATCTGTAATTAAATTGCTTCTGTGCTGTTAAAAAAAGCAGCTGGTTGTTCTAAGATTGTCCAGTGCTGGAGCACAGACACTATAAATGGCAGAGCTGCAGGGGCATGGAAAAAGTAGTAATTTAGAGGATGGGAAAATATTAAGACTTTGTATTTCCAACCTCCCAGGACATGAGAGGATCCAGAAAGTCAACCCATAGCAGAGCTACTGCCTGTGGCAGTTGTGATGGAGAACCATTAACCATTGCACTGCCAAAAGAACTGAGGTGTGGTTGGAGCTGCCCTGGGCTTCTCAGGACAGGAAGGACCTGGACCTTTGGAGCAAGTCTAGAGGAGGTCATGGAGGTGCTCCAAGGGCTGGAGATCCTCTGCTCTGGAGCCAGTCTGGGAGAGCTGGGGGGTTCACCTGGAGAAGAGAAGGCTCCAGAGAGACCTGAGAGCCCCTTCCAGAGCCTAAAGGGGCTCCAGGAGAGCTGGAGAGGGACTTGGGACAAGGGCCTGTAGAAAATTATCTCAGACAGACTCTGCTGTTTGCTGGTGTGAAGGGAGAGACAATTTATGGAATTCCTCTGCCTTCTGCATCATGGTTAATCGAAATCATAGGATCATGGAATGGTTTGGGTTGGAGGGGACCTTAAAGATCATCCAGTTCCAACCCCTGCCATGGGCAGGGAACTTTCCATTTGAGTGTTACTAAGACTGAGTTGGATTTTAATGGAAATGGAGCCTTGAGTGTTCCTTCTGAGACATTAATACACTTCTGTAACTCAGGACTCAAAATACATCCTTCAGCCTGGATGATTTCTAACACAGTTTTCCCCTCTCCTTGTTTCCCTATAGTTGTGGCCTTCCTGGTGGCATACCATCAAAACAAGCAGCTCATAGGAGAGAAGGGGCTGCTGCCCTGCAAACTGTACCTGCAGAACATCAAGAAGTATTTCAAAGGGAAGATAAACCTGGATGCCCTGAGCTATGCACCAACCATCATCTGGTTTCTGGATTGGTCTGACATGGACAGCGCCTTGGACTACCTTGCCCTGGTTGGCCTGGCAGTGTCATCCTTTGTGCTGGTAACTGGATGTGCAAACATGGTCCTCATGTCCATCCTGTGGGTTCTCTACCTCTCCCTGGTCAACGTTGGACAGATCTGGTAGGTGCTCAGGCTTGGTTTTTTCTTTGGTGTGTTGGGCTGTTTGCTGTGCCTGTTGACTCTGTTACATTTGAGGTTGATAATCTGGTTAGGAACTGTGTAGGAATGTGAGAGAGGGAAAGCAGAAATGAGTTATGGGAATGTCCCAGCTCTCTCTTACTTGGGATATCTTCCCTGATTTCCATTGTCCTCTGAGAGAGGTAAATTGGCTGCAGTTGTTGGACTTGGTGATCCTTGTGGGTCCCTTCCCTCTCAGGTTGTTCTATAATGTACCAAGCTGTGTGTTATCCCTGCTGTGCAGTACTTACTGCAAGGGAACTCCCCTAATAATTACTCCTGGGATGGTTTCTCAGTTTTTGGTTCTATCCAGAAGAGCTGGAACACTCAAGATATCTTAAGTACAGGAAGCCTGTGGGGGAAAAAGGCAAGGAAGAATAGTGGCTGTCTGCAGGGAAAGGCTGTGGGGCCAAAAGAAAGGGTTTAGGTTGTCCTCACTGTTGTTAAGGCCCCAAATATATTGATTGAAAGAGGATGTGCCCTTAGAACCCCAAATTTCATTAGTTCCCCTCCAGAGGTGCCTTTCTGCCTGTGGCATGAAGAGGTGCCCAAGCTGTGTCACTGGGGTGCTCTTTCCAAATCTTATGGCCCCACAACAGGTCACATTTCCTATAGATGGGCTCAGTGGGTTTGATTTTGAGCCTTTGCATGTGCTTGGGCAGCCCTGGGACATGTCCTGTCCCATTCATTCCTCTCCTACTCCAGCTGGTATGTAAGTGGGTGAAGGACAACAGGCTCAGCTTTCTGAAGAGCTCTATTCTCTGAGCTCTTAACTCAGCATGACCCTAGGGCTGTGAAAGCCAGCCACAAGTTTTGAAAAATAACTTGGTGGATGGTTTTCTGTTGCCCATTTCCAAGTTATTCCAGAATTGCCTGGCTATTTTCTGGGTGATTTATGTTACAGAGCAAGAACTCAGGCATCATCCTGCTCATTTCCAGAGGTACAGGAACTTGTGGCACTGTAGCAGCAAAATCTGGATGTGCTCCTTGACTTCTTCCTCTTTTGTGTTTGTTTGGGAGGGGGGGAAAAAATATCTCAGTAAAACCTTGCAGTTTGAGGGGAAGGTTGTGGCCCAAAGCTGGACCTGCAGGGACTCTGAGGGTGAAGCTTTGATTCCTGTTACTCCTGAAGCAGTGGGATAATTAAGACATGAGCATGACAGGCTTTCTTCATTAGTGCCCCCAGGCTCTCTGGAGAGCTCCCTGTGCTGCTGCTGTGGCTGTGCTGGGGCTGTAATGTCATTACAGTTTTGATTTTAAGGAAATCTGGCTGGAATGTGGTTTTGTGTGTCTTTGGGCAGTGCTGGGCTCTGCTGTTCCTCTGTTCCCATGTGCTGTTCCTGGTACAGGCAGAGAGGGGGTATCTTCTCTGCCAGGGAGGGGTGACAGTCCTGCAGAGCTCCTGAGTTTTTCCCTAGATAGTTCCTGTTGTGCCTATTGACCTCTGAGTGGCTGTTTTGGCATCTTTCCAGTCTTTAAGGGTGAGGCAAAGGGTTGTGGATTGAGAGGGGAGCCTTTCCCACTTCTTCCACCAAGGCAGTGTCCAGCAGAGCGTGTCCACACAGCTCCTCCTGGGCAGGGAGGGAGCTCCTGGCCAAGTGTTGGGGCTCTTTCCAGCTCCAAGACAATGATCTGCCCACCAGGAATTCACACGGAGCCTGGAGTTTGCCTTTTGTGGGTGCTGTGGTTGAAAGGAATTGACTCTTGAGATAAAGCTGTATTATTTTTTTTGTGTTTCCTCCTTTGCTGCTTCAGATTTGGGGTTTAAAATTTAGTCTGGCACAGGCAGGTGCTCCTGGTGTTCAGCAAAAACACAGCAAGGCATTGGGTTGGGTTCTTCTGGGAAAGGGGTAAGAGAGGAAAGGGGGGTGTATAGATGATGTTGCCTCAACTCCTTCTCTTCTTAATATTATAGATGAAACAGGAAATTAGGTGGTTCTTGTTAAGGAGTGGGGAAAGGAATCAAAGCAACCCAGCAGCCCAGTTGATTGAGCTGTGGTTACATTTTTCATTACATCCTCTGAAATGGGTCACCGTGTGGTCAGAACCATATTATTATTGTGCACACAGTGTGACATGGAATTCCCTGGAGAAAGGGATGCTGGGTGCTCCCAGTGCAAGTAAACACAGGCAGGGAGCAAAGCAGGGATGAGCTGAGAGTACCCAAAATCTCACCTGGTTTGGCTGCACTGGCCTTAAAATCAAGACTGGCTTTAAATCTCCCTTCTCACCCTGCTTTGTGCAGGGGGCTTTTAACTGTCTTATTCTCAGTTTTGGGCACACCAAGAGGTTTGCAGGAGTTCTGATGCTTCCCCAAAGTAGAAGCCCACAGATCTTATAAGGTGGGGAAGGATAGCGTTGTCAGGCATTCCTGACTGGAGTTATAGCAGAGGCAACTGAAGTGAGGAGGAAATTCCTCGTGTGGCCACAGTGCTTTGAGTTGTGGAACATGCTGATGTTCCTGTTCCCCTGGCCAGGCTGGGCTCCTGTGCCTGGGCACAGACCGTGGGGTCCTCCCTTCCAGCCAAGTCCTTTGCTGTAGGTGCCTGGCAAGCCAGCCCGAGGAAGATGGGGAAAGATAAGGGGGAATAGAGCTCTCTTCTTTAGGGCCAGTGAGGAACAATTTATTCCTTTTATCGCCTTTGCTCTCTTTTCTATTTCAATTGTAAATGTTCCTATTTGTTTTGGGCTGGAGTCTCCAGATAGCGGGTGCTGCTGGAGGAGAGGCTCTTTCAACTGCTGTCCAGCTGGCTTGGGCTCAGTCA
Source organism: Margarornis squamiger (assembly GCA_035222235.1). NCBI lineage: Eukaryota > Metazoa > Chordata > Aves > Passeriformes > Furnariidae > Margarornis > Margarornis squamiger. Next base: position 14,689,926 of record JAWWTY010000032.1, read on the forward strand.
GGGGAAGCTTCAGAGGAGCAAACCCTCTCCTTTGAAGGGCAGGACATGCTCTCTGCCTGTCCTGGTACCACCTGGGAGCTGGGGAATACTCTGGGAGCTGGGGGACAGCTGGGACAGCACAGCACGGGACCAGCTGAAGGGCTTGGAGAGTCTTATAACCCCAGGAAAGCTGCTCCTGGAACAGGCTGATGGGACCTGTTTGTGATGGGTTCTCCAGGGTAAGGATTACTTTGGCAACCTAAAATCCTCAGAGCTGGGACCAGGACAGTGTCCTGGCCTTGAATTCTTGATGTGCCAGTTTGTTGTTGGCCCTGAACTGTCTGAACTAAGATGCACTTTGGTGGTTCTCAAACTCAGCTGAGCTTTCAGAGAACAGCCTATTAATTTAGGTACCTGCTAGATGTGGGGCTGGGATTGCCAGGATTGAAAGTGGAAAGCTTTTGTAATTCTGGGCACAGTGTTCCCAAAACAGCTGTGGGTCTGCTCAGACTGAACCTGGATGTGTTCTCTGGGTCATGGGCCACACTCGTGGTGTCACACTTCCATCAGGAGCTCAGTGTGCCTGTCTTAAAATACTGGTTTGGGTTTTTTTTCCATCTGCCCCTTTGAACTTTTCCTTTTGAAGTTGGAGGAGACTGTCAAGAACCTGCCAGTGCAAGGGGATATTTAATGTCTGACCCACTGAGTGAAGTGCTGAATCCTTATGTTAATTTTAACCTTGATTTTTTCCTGTCGCTTCTGCAAACTGTGCAGTAGTAAAATGATAGTAGTAAGAAGCAGCCCCAGTTTGAGTAGAGTAAAAGCTGTTTGGTGAAGATGCTTAAAAAGACTTTGTGGGGATTCCTCATGTTTGCAGCCTGCAGATCCCTGGCTGGGTTCAGTGCCCAGGTCCAGTACAAATGGTTTTGCCTCTCTCCCCACTTTCTCCCTCCTGAATATTAATGGCTTGTCATATGTTTACCAAGGCTGGGAAAACCTGCCCTTTGTTTAAAAGGGAAAATCTTTGTTGGAGGTGACCCCACGAAACCCCCCTTTGTGGGTTTGTTCCCTGTGGTTTCTGCTGGGACATGTTTGTGGAGATGGACACTGGCCATGGAGCTCCTGTGGCAGGGCAAGCTCTTTGGGAGAGTCATTCCAGCAGAACTGAAATCATTTTTGTACCAGCATAACTAATGCACTTGTGAAGTGAATTGGTAATTCTGGAATAAATTCACTTTTATCCCACAGTAAGGTGTCTCCAGAGAGCTATTACATTTTCTTATATAAACAAACTTTCCAACTGCTCTGCCACTGATCTCCTGTTTCTTCTTCTGTTGTTTCCTCCCCCCAGCATTTCCAAATGGCATCTGAAAGCCCTTCCCTTCCCTTGGTTATTGTGTCATTTCATTTTACAAAGCTCCTTGCCCACTGTTGGGGAGCACAGTTTAAGACACTTGATAGAAAAGCTGGAATTGTGGCTTTTTAAATCCTGTTGCCTTTTTTTCTTTCATGACTAAGATTCTGGTGGAGTTACAAGAGCTCAAGGGAACAGGTTAAACAAGCCAATAAATAAAATGTTAGAGCAGAAGTGGCTGCAGGGTTCTCGTCAGTGTGTTCTTCCCTGGTGGAAATGGAGGTGGAGCTGCTGCTAACAGGTATTTAGGGTAAAATAACTCTGAGCAGCACCTACTTTTCTGCAGGGAATAAGAAACAGAGTTGTGCTTGTGTTCTTTTCAAAGCCCCCATGTCCAGGTGGTTCCTGAAAAGTTGCTGGTGCTCCAACACTTTGCTACAGCACAGAGGGGAAGAGATGCCTCTGTGTCTCTGCCCCCCAAACCTGGTGTGTTTTCATATTTAGCTGATGGAATTATAGCTTGAAACTTTCATGTGAAAGGACCTATTGGAGGGACAATGTACTGCAGGTCAGGGAAGCTTGTCTCTGAGGCTTGTAATTTGATTGCAATTAAATTACCATCCTCAGAAGTTCATTTGCAACAGAGAAAGAAGAAAGGCTTGTGTGTCACATTAAAAAGCACTTGACCTATGCAGGACTTTAATCACTGTGAGCTGTGGCTGGGGCAGGCTGAGCTCCATTAGCTGCTGGGGCTCAGGAGATGCTCAGGGCTGTTTCCCTCTCCAGGAGGGCATCAGTAGCCATTAAATGAACCTCTTCCCTGTTTCCTTTCCTCTTACATTCTACAGCTTTGGATGTTGAGATGAAAGCACTTGCAGTTTTTTCTGGTGTGATCCAAGTACAGGTTAGAGACAGATGTCCTGAGTTTCTTATTCCAGGCTGTGAAGCAGCCAGTGTGTGAATTTGGGTCTGGATTTGAGCAAAACATCTTACCCAGTTTTAAGCATATTGGTTTGTGATGCTTTTATCACAAGGGCACAGCACTTGGAGTGTGAATAGAATTGTCATGGAATGGTTTGGGTTGGAAGGGACCTTAAAGTCCATCCAGTTCCATCCCCTGCCATGGGCAGGGACACCTTCCACTGGCCCAGGTTGCTCCAAGCCCCGTCCAGCCTGGCCTTGGACACTTCCAGGGCTGGGGCAGCCACAGCTTCTCTGGGCA
>JAWWTY010000032.1:14692580-14713819 GCA_035222235.1 Margarornis squamiger
GAAGCCATTCCCCCTTGTCCTGTCCCTCCATCCCTTGTCCCAAGTCCCTCTCCAGTTCTCCTGGAGCCCCTTTAGGCTCTGGAAGGGGCTTTGAGGTCTCCCTGGATCCTTCTCTTCTCCAGGCTGAACAATCCCAGTTCTCTCAGCCTTTCCTGTGATCATCCTGGTGCCTCCTCTGGAATAAAGAGTCCTATTCTGACACACAAAATAGGGCAGAAAGAATTCCCCTTGGAGCTTCCAGTGGCCCAGATGAGGATGAGTGAAGGATCCTTCACTGGGCTGGGCAGAGTTTGTGAAGCACTTTGGGGAATTCAGTCAGACTCTTTTGCACAGCCCTGAACAAGCAAACTCTGAAAGATCAGGAGCTGTGCAAGTAGGGAATAGAACCTGAGTGTCCTGGGTTTTATCAGCACACTTGGGAAGTTCTCTGGGATCAGTGTGCAGGCAGCAATGGATGTGTCAGCTGTGCTTAACCGGGTGACCTTGGCAAGCTCTTTCCATCAGTCTCTATCCTGCTTTATTGGCCTGTCTGGAGTTAATACAGGCTTGTACTGAGGGATGCAGGACTTAACTGATACCAGCTTTACAGATATGAAAGCTTGAAGTGGAAGCAGAAATTTAATGTTGTGCCTGAATCCAGTGTGCAATTCATGTATTAAAAAAAGGATCTGAGTTCTTCAGATAAATCCCATTAACAAATCTCACCTTGATGCATATGCTAAGCTGGAGTCATTTAGAGGGGTTTTTTAGGGTTTTGTGCAACCTGGCTTTATTTTTCCAGCTCTCCTAAATATCCCAATGACAACAACAAGAAGAAAACTTAGAATATCTTCCTCCTTTATCTGACCTTGGCAACAAACCTCAGGAATTTTTGTTATTGCGGATCGCAGCCTCGCGTCCCTTTTCCTCCGAGCTGCCCTCCCTCCTTGCCCAGAAAGAAAAGATTATCTCTAGAAACGTAAACCAAAAGTTGCAGGATCTCAGGGGGTCATCCTTCCTGTGCAGGAAGCTGCTTTTTGGCACTTCCTACCCCGCACAGAAGAGAGGGAGAGGATCGGTTTCAAAGAGCGCTGAGAGCAGCCCTGAGCTCTTGATAGGACCCATTAATGAAAGCAGAGATTAATGCCATGTGACACCCTTGCCTTGCAGTACAACTGGGGACTAATGAGGCTAATGAGAACCATATTTTGGGCTGAGACATTCAAATTTAATCAGGGCTGATGTCAGAAATGAATCATTTAGCGTTTCCCCCCTAGCATGTGGAAGGTTTCCCGTCCCTGCCCCAGGCTGGGTGTTGGTTTAGTCTCAGTCCTTGAGAGGGGCTGGTCCCTCTCCATGTGCTCACCTGGAATGCAGAATGGCTGGGCAGGAGCAGGGTGATGCCATGGCTGGGTTAGTCCTCCAGCCCTGGAAATGTGAGGTTTCTCCTCATGGTTGGGGCAGTTGAGTTCAATGCAGGTGGCCATGGAGTTTATGCCTTCAATTAGGGGCTCTTTGAAGGGGCAAGAACAATCAGAGTTATTTAGGTTGGAAAGGACCTTAAGGTCAAGTCCAGCTGTTAACCTGGCACTAAGTCCACCACTAAACTGTGTCCCCAAGTGCCACATCCCCAAGTAGGAGCATGGTTGCCATGGGCTATCCAAGGGATTGGGTGCTCCTGTCCACACCCATCCCAAACTTGGGCAGTGGAGATGAGAGCAGAGCAGACCTAAAGGGCAGGTGGAGATGACCCTGGTTAGGGGGGCCAGGCACAGCTCTGCTGTGGGTTTGAGTTCTGTGCGAGGTGTTGGTCCAAGAGCTGCAAAAAAAGCTTTAAGGGCTCTTTGGAATTCTGTTTGGAGTGTTTTCCTGCCTTGGAAGAGGAATCCCTGTCCTAAATAACCTGTGTAGCTCTGGGGTGGTTGAGAGGAAGGGAATGGGAGTTTATTGGGCAAGTCTGGCCCATGTGCTTTTCCTCCTCCTTGGGCAAATAGAAACCACCATCCCAGGTGCTTTGCATGCAGGAAAAAAGGGGTTCTATGGAAAAGGGGATGTTTTCTGCCAGGTGGGTCTGGGAGCACCCTGTTCCTTTGTCCATGGGGGATTTTGGGGCCATGGAAGCTCTTGTGGAGCCGTGTCCCCAAACCCAGCTGGGCTGTGCTGCAAGGGCAGCAAGGAAGGATTTTCATCAGGAGTAATCAGTTTTTGCTTTCTAGGAATATACTTGAGCTAGAATTAATCAGCATGACAAAGTGGTGAAAAGCATTTAACCCAAATATTTGGTGATGTTTATGGTTCCCAGCTGATAGTGACAGTGTAAGTGACACGAATTTTGCCTCCAGTGGCTCATGACACTGTTTCTCCCACCAGAAAACAGGCATGACATCACATTTTCATTTGATTTAGACAATCCATATGGAATATACTTTGAATTTGCAAAATTTCTGCGTTTGACATAGTGCAGCTCAAAAATTCCTCTGTTGAAATTTGCCCCCAGCCCCCCAAGGCTGCAAAATCACATCCATGTTTTCACTTGTCATTATCTGTTGGGAATGTTTCGATGCCAAGACAGGCAGTAGTGACACAAATGCACTTTTTAAATAAACACACTGTTAACTCCTTATAGGGGAGCTTGAAAAGGGAAAACAGCAATTAAGTTCCAAACTCCAACCTGAAATCTGTGGGATTTGGGTACCTGGCTTTTTGTACCTATAAAAAAAATCAGCAATTCCTGCTGCTTTGCTGTATCTGGAGCGGGCCATTGGGGTTGGTTTCCTTGGCATTTGTCTCCTGGGCTCCTTCAGGGAAATCAATCCCCAAGTGTTGGGCTGTCCTCACATGAGCCTGCACTGATGTCAAGGGCACCAGCCACATGTCAGGGAGCTCCATGTGGTTCCGAAGAACACGCTGTTTGATGAATCCCTCCCTGTGTGTGTGTCAGAAATGAGCCTCGGGGGCTCTTTGCTGTGCCAGGAAAGCAGGCTCATTGCTGTGGGTTGGTGTGGAGCAGCACCACGGCTGCTGGAGAGCACCGAGGGAGCTCTTCATAAAGAGCTGCTTGGATGAGCAAAGTCCAGCATTGCTGTGCATTTCTAGTTAGTTCCTTCTGCATCAGGAGCTCTGCGTGAAACTTGCTGAATATGGTGTGAGGTGTTTGGATTGATGGATTTCGGGACTAATTGAACTACCAAGTATCAAATTAACACACCTAGTGAGGGTCGTTTCAGTAGCAGCAAATCTTCCTGGAAATCTGTAAAATTGGGGCTGTTTTTTAGTTTGGGGGTTTTTGGGTTGTTGTGCTGTGCACTACACTAATGATAATAATACTGATGTAAAAGATACAAATAATAAAGCCCTGGTGTGGGATTGAATTGTAATGGGAGTAAACACAAGTTAGTGAAGAACAGCAGCTTAAAACCTGTTAAACTTTGGGGTTTACTTTCAGTAGGAATTGATAATCTTGGAGAAGATCACTGTGGTGTAGAGAAGGCTAAAGGTAATTCCAGTAATTCCAGAGGAGACCAGGAGCAGCCCAGTGTGAACTGCTGGGATTTGGGACTGTGGTGCCCCTTCTGGGTCTGCTGCTTTGGCATCTCTATCATAGCGAGGGCAGCCCATTGCTTGGATTGCTAAATATCACTTTAACTGCTCACAAATTTGGGGATTTGCTGCTCTTCCATCTCCAGGTAGCAGCAGTTTCCCACTGGAGTTGTGTGTTTTGTGGTTCAGGCACATTGCTTTGTCCTTGAACAGTGTTTTGAAACTCAAACCATGTGACACGAGAAATAAAACTAATACAAGATGTGGATTCTTTGAGTTATCAATGAAATTAGTAATTGTTTTGCCTTTTGTTCATTTTGTTTTGCAGGTATTCCTTTGGTAAGTGAATAAAAATGGAACAAAATCTTCAGTAGTAGCTTATTGGTGCATTTGTGGGTATGTAGCTTTTACATTATTCCAGCTTCTCTGCTCAGGCTTGCTCTGTCAAATATTTAAGTTCTGAGTATTTTTTTTAATGAAGTTTTTGATTGCCTTTCCCTGAATTTCTTCCTGCCCATAAGCCCTTAAAGGGAATTCTCTAAGTTGGGGTGGGAGGGTTGTGGAAGTGCCAACAGGATCATTTGGGGGGTTGTATTTCACATGAGCAGCTAAATAAGCCTGAGGCAGAGTCTGAAGGACATGCTTGGGAGGGACCCTCTTCTCCCAAATTCCAGTTACATTTCCCTGTGGAAAGGGATGTGGAGAAGCTCTTGCATCATGGGCTTTTCCACTGGGATGTTGTGCAGTTGTTGCTCCCTTGGAAATTGGGAAGGCTGATTCCTGCTTTGCCCACGGTTGGGTTTTTTCTGGCATTAGGTTTTCCAAAGTTAAAAATCCTGGTGGTAAACATTCCTGTCTGTGGAAATACTAGGAGAACTGCCAGAGTGCTGCTGATTTTCTGGGAAGTGCTGCCCTGGTATTGTAATGTCTTAGAACAGCCTGTTTGGATGTGTCTTCTCCCTGCTGTGGGATGGGTGGGGGCAGGAGGATCCTGGAAAGGGGGTTTGTGTTCCCAAGCTGTCACTAGCCAGTCCCAAGTGGAAAATACTGTAATGGAAGGCACAAGAATACCTAAAGTCCATTTGTATTGTGGGGGTTTGACCCCTTTTCCCACTGTCCATGAAGTATTTCAGAGAACACTCCCATGGTGAGGGGGTATTTTAACCAGCTGGACAATACAAACCCGGACTTCTGCTGAGGACACTCAGCTCTAACTCAGGCTACTCATCTTCTGGATGTTTTCCACTCTCTCACTGATGGTTGTAGCAAATATTGCTTTTTTCCAGTGGTGTTTCATCTTTTTTTGGCCTTTCTTTATGTCCTAAGTGAGAGCCACCCCTCAAGGATCACTGAAGTCCTTTGTACGCAGTAGGGTCTCTCCCTTCCTTGTTTTTGGCTTAAGGGCCACTTCGGAATGAGATGAATGAGATGTAAATCTTGAGTTCCTTTTGTTAGAATACAGGAAAACCACAATATTTTTGTTATAATATAGCTGAAACAACAACACTGTCAGCCATTGCTGGAGAGGTCCATTAAATATTGCTGAGCTCTGGAGGCCTTATTCTTTGGGAGCATCTACTTCAAAGCAAGATCCTTAAAAAAAATTCCTGGAGAGTTCTTTGTAAATGCTGACTATTTCCTACCCCCCTCCAGGAAGTGTCCTTTTTTTAATACATCTTAGCCTGGGTTTTGGTAGCCTCTATTAAAACTCCAGGCTGTCCCTATGAATTTTAAAGAACTCCATAGTCTGGAAATGACAAGGAGCTGTCAGGCCAAAGGGGATCAGCTGGTCTGGCCCCAGGTTTTGCTCTTTGCTCTGCCTGCTGTTGGGGCAGAGTGATGAAAAACACCCCAGTGGAGCAGGGGGGTGGTGGGAAACAGCCATGCAAGAGGTTCCCCAGGGCAGAGCTCCACGTTGGGGGTTTATCTCTGGAAGGTGGGGAGATGCTCTGGGATGGAGATCCTGGAGAAGGTGTCAGCCTGGTGTTGGTGCTGCTCTGAAACTGGCAGAGCTCTGATGACTTTAGGCTTTATTTGTTGTTATTTGGGTGTAAATTTGGTTTTGTGGGTGTGTTTTGTGTGGTGGTGTTACTTTGGACTCCTTTCCCCAAAGACTTTTCTTTCCTAGTGGAAATCTGATATAGTGATTTTTTTTCTCTCTCCTATATGAGAGGCTTGGAAGAGGTGATGCTCTTTTAGAGGTTCCTTGTCCTTTCTTCTGTTCTGCCTCATTGTTTTAAGTAGCCCCAGATACTCAGAAGGCACTTTGGTGTCCTGAGACACTGGGCAAATGAGGTGGGAGTGGGAGCTAAGCAGGAAAACTGAGGATTCAGGGAGTTGGAATGGATGGAAATACCTGTGTAGAATAAAATTCCAGGTGTGATGTGGGAAAATCATGTCACTGTCCAGAAAGATTCTGACTCCACATGGTCACCCCCATGGCCATTGGGTACCCCTTGGGCCAGCAATTCCCAGTGAGGAGCACCCAGAAAAGACAGGAATGCATCTGTTTACCTTGTGCTATCAATGGGATCACTAAGCAGAAAGAGTGGGGGAGCAGCTGATCTTATTTGAGTCCTGATGCACAAAAGTGTCCTCTTTGGAGCCAAAGCAAATGTTTCCTTAGGGATTGTTCCAGGGAGCCTTGCTCCTGCCCTCCTTAAGCCAACTGTATGGCCAGAATTAGAAGCACATTGGAAAAGTAAGAGGGTGGTTTTTTTTTGTTTTCTCCCCTCTCACATTAAACTTTCTTGTTCATTTTGGTGTGCAGAGAAGGCAATTGAATTAAACTGAGTTTTATTCCATAATCATGGACTGAGCAAGTAACTCTGTTCATATCCAAAATGTCCCCAGATTTTATATTGCATTTATTATCTCAGAATTTAAGCTGAAGTGTGTTTTGATTAGAAGGAGAATAAAAAGTTGAGAGCCGAGTATTTGTAATTCTCCTTCACTTGTTAAATCCTCACTCTTTGCTTCAATGCAAATTGTTCCAAGGAGGATTTTCTTTTAAAAGGTCTTCAGGGATCTTGAATTTTAGATGTGCATTGACATAAAATGAAATGTTAGAGTGCACAGCTGGGGTTCTGGCTTTTGCTGTGTGAGATGGAGATGTTGCTCCTTTGTGAGCACATTCCCAAGGAAGGGCTGAAGTTTTCCTGGGAGTTGCACTATCCCAGGGAGCAGCACTGAGGTCAAGGAGGAAAAGGGGAGGAAAATGGAATAACTGAGGTCAGGCTTGCTAGTGCAGGTCCAAAGCTTGGTTTAAGTGTGCTGAGGTGGGGATGTGTCTGGGCTGAGCTGTGCCTGCAGCTGCCCCTTTGGTTCCTCCAGATCCATCTGCAGTGTGTGAGGCTGCCCAGGAGAATTCCCTGGCACAGGTTTGCCTTGAAAAGTTGTGACTGAACATCCTTCAGTGTGATTGAGGCCAGATTGGATTAGACCAGGGGCAACCTGGGCTAGTGGAAGGTGTCCCTGCCCATGGCAAGGGGTGGAACTGGATGATTTAAGGTCCCTTCCAACCCAAAGCATCCCATGATTCTGTGATTTCTCATGTGGCAGCAGGGAATTCTCATGCTGGCACCCAGTGGCACTTGTTACCCCGGGAGGTCTCTGTGCTGTGGGGCAGAGACTGTGGCAGTGGGACGTGGAGGATGCCTGGGGCTCTGTTATTCCTGGACAACGTCCCCTTCCCAGCAGGAGAGCCCGGGGCAGAGTGTCCCAGCGAGCCCCTGGGAATGGCTGGGCTTGAACACCCAGATGTGCTGTTTATTCCTCCTCCCCCACGGTGGGATGGGAGGGTCGGGGCTGCTTCCCCACTGTTCCTGGCTAATATTGGGATCTGCTGTTCCTATTGCTCATGTAAGAGTGGGAAACTTTTCTCTCTGTCTTATTAAATCTATTTTTCAAGCTGTCACTTACCCAGGTCTAGTGACAGAGTCGGATGTTTATGTGGCCCTGGACACTTGAACTCTGGTGTTTTCAATCACAACAGCACCTTTTGCCAGCCGTTCTGAATTAAATCCTCCTCCTGACCTCTTACCCTCGCCGCTCTTAAATTCATGCTTTAAAAACAGCTTAATGAGGGGTTTACTGGCCCAATTGGAAGTTTTTATTAAAACCTATTAGTGTGCTGGAGTAGCCCTGCCTGAAGGAAACGATTAGCCCAAAGCAGCTCGGCTCGGGGCTGGCCCTCAGCCACTCCAGGTTTTGCCTAAACTGCTTCCAGACCCATGTTAACCCCAACACTGCAGCCTGCATGGAATTCATATCCTCTGCTCTAATTTATGGCTTGTCTCATTCTCTCCCCAGCCTTTCTCCGTGTTCACGAGAGCGGTTGGTTTGCGTGTCATTAGACCTGCATTAAAGGGCTCTGTGCCTTTGGCTCAGGCTGGGCTGGTTGGAGAACCTCAGTTGAGTGGAGGTGTTCCCCCAAACCTCGTGCTGGTGCTGCCCTGTAGGTGGGGTGGCCACTCTAAGATGCTCCTGTGGTGTTGGGCAAGCTCTCCATGAGCTGGTGGTGGAGCAGCCCAGGGCTGGATGTGTTTTCTGGAGGACACAGACCTTGAATAGTGCTCAGGAGCTGGAGGGTGGAAATCCCAACTGGGCACTTCCAGTTGGACCTTAACTTGTTTGCTGTGTGTTATACTCAAAACTGGGCCAGTGGTTCTTGCCTATCTTAAAAATAAACCTGGCAAGGCTGCTGCAGCCCTGTGCCATTGTCTCCATGGGGCTGAGAAATACAGGCCAGAGCTCCTGCTTGTTGGGAAAAACCTGGTGTAGTGGAAGGTGTCCCTGCCCGTGGCAGGGCTTGGAACTGGGTGGTCTGTAAGGTCCTTCCCAACCCAAACCATCCCAGGGTTCTGTGAAGGCAGACTGAAGAGTGAGATTTGGAATCTCAGTTCCAAAAACCTGCTTTTAGCCTGGGAATGAGCCAGATTTCCCTCTAAGAAAACAGTAAATATAGAAGTTAATAAAAAAAAAAAGAGATGCCCATGTACCATCCAGGGTGCTGTTTAAGTGACAAAAATGCAGGTTCTGGGATACATTTTGAGTGTGATAAAGCAGAAATAATGACAAAAGAAAAAACAACTGGTCCCACACCACACATTGCCCGAGTGTCATCTCCTGCCTTTGTTTTTGCTGGCATGTGGATGCACCAACCTTGGGAGGCACCTTTTAAAAAGAATGTTTAAGGAAAAATCTGCCATTAACGTTATTACTGTGCAGCAGCGCCTTTGATTGCGGCAATTATGCAAATGATTGTGAGGGATAAAATACTTCTTAGCGAGGACTGATGCAAATGGTGGTGCTGGAATGAGAGCAGAACTCCTTCCAACAACATCTTTCCATGCAAGGAATTCTCTTGCAGCCCTTTGCCATGTTGTTTGGATCTTGACCTGTGTAACCGATGACCGGCGTGCGGATGTGATTTTATTTTCCCTTAATACAGGAATGTAAGTGGGTGGAATGGGAACGCTGGTCTTGCAGAAACTGGGAAACCCTTTCCCTAAGCAAATTGTTTCTCCACAGCTCTTGTGACTGACTTTTGTCCTTGCCTTAAGAGGAGGAAACAAACAAAAATGCTTTTTGCAGAAGGAGATTTTGTTCTTTGGAGAATTTGGGAAGAATTTCTCCATGGAAAGGGTGGTCAGGCCTTGGAAGGGGCTGCCCAGGGAGGTTTGGAGTGCCCAGCCCTGGAGGTGCCCAAGGCAGGACTGGCCATGGCACTCAGAGCTCTGGGCTGGGGGACAAGGTGGGCATCGGGCACAGGGTGGGCTCCATGGGCTGGGAGGGTTTTTCCAACCTCAGGGATCCTGGAATCCCATGGTTTTGAGCAGAAAAGTTGAACTGGATTGGGTGTCTGGCAGGAGTGAAGCTTTCCTTCATTAAGTGTCTCAGGTGAAAGCATTGTCAAAGTTAATTGATGTTTTCTCCAATTTAAAGCAGAGGAGTTGGATCCTTGTCTACCCAAATGTGGAAAAACCACAGTTAGAAGGAAGCAAGTGCTGCTGGTGTGGTGAGATGTGTCTCCTGTTTGAGCCTGTGGTGCTTCAGCTCAGGTGTAGCTGCTGGGGGAGCAGATCTGCTGAGCTGAGCCCTGCATGGCACCACTTAGGGGCCACTGTCACTGCACATCACTCACAAAAGGTGACTTAGGACTGGGTCAGAAAAGAGGGAGAGGGACTTTTCCTATGGGCAGATTGTGACTGGACAAGGGGCAGTGATTCTGAACAGAGAGGGCAGAGTTAGGGTGGGTTTTGGAAAGGAATCCTTCCCTGGGAGGGTGGGCAGGCCCTGGCACAGGGTGCCCAGAGGAGCTGTGGCTGCCTCATCCCTGCAAGTGTCCAAGGCCAGGTTGGACAAGACCTGGAGCAACCTGGGCTAGTGGAAGGTGTCCCTGCCCATGACAGGGGGTGGCACTGGATCATTTTTGTGTTCCCTTCTGACCCAAACCATTCTATACTGTGAGAAAGACAATTAGTTCAATTAACTTTAATTGCTGTAAGAGTGAACCTGCTCACAGATGCACCTGAGCAGCTTGGCCCTGGCCCTGAGTCCTCCTGGGTGATTATAAAGCCAGCACTTGTTCTCCTTATCTTGCCTGAGCCTCTCTGTTATCTGCTGTGCCGAGCTTAGGCTGGATTTGTGTTAAGCCTTTCCGCTGAACTCGTGGCTTCCTGCCTGCTCCCAGCTGCAGCTTCCTGGGCAGGAGCAGGGACAGGGCTGGGTGAAGGAAAGTGCCAGCTCACTTCTTTAAAAAAATACAGCTAACAGTGTTTAGGTGGGGCTCAAGAGAGGCATCGGTGCTGGTCAGGCTCACAGGTTTGAGGAGGGTTTGGCTCGTGTCCAGACATCCCAGCTTGGACTTGTTTGTGCTAAAAAAGAAGGCTTTAGTTTGGGTTTTATTCCCCAAAGAGAAAAGCTTGTTCCATGCTCAGTCTGGGCAAGGGAAGTGCTGCCCAGCACCAAAATGCTGCCACCACACCGGGCTGAGGTTCAGCATCATCTGGTGTTGCACAGGGACAGTGTGGGATGGGGTGACTCAAACACAACACCCACTTATTCTGGGGATTAAGGAGATCAAATGTCACTCCCCAGCTGGGACGTGGCCAGGAGAGGGTGATGAATTTCCCCACTCCTCCAGGGACTGGGAATTTTAATGACCCACTGATAAGATGCTCAGTTCTGTGCATCCTTCAGGACAGCTGAGCTCTGCCTGCCCAGCCCTGCTGTGGCACTGGCTGTGCTTGGATTTGGGATTGTTTTGGCAGGGAGGAGGGATGGGAGGTGTGGGATGGGCACTGTCACCTGCAGAGTCCTCACCTGTGTCCCACAGCCCAGGCAGGTGTCACCACCCTGACCTCACTCAGGTTGTGGCTTAGGGAGAGGTCCCAGCAGTTGTTGTGACTTTTGGAAGTTGTTGCTTCTCCCTCTTTTGGTTGTTCCTGTTTCATTGCACAAAAGGATGAATTTTCCCTCTGGAAAACTGGAGCAAAGTCTCTCAGCAAGGGTGACCTCGGACAGCAGCCACAGAAAGTGTCCTGTAAATATTGTACAAGTGATTATTTTTTCCTTTTACTCTATTTTTAAAAGCCAAACTCAGACAACTGTTTGAAATGAGATTTTTTCCAAGTGTTTAAGCAATTGCAGACACAGGGTCCCTGTGGTACTGCCAGGCTTTGAGGGAAGGAGGATGGATGGGAGCTGGGCAGAGCTGCTTCCAAGGCTTTCTTCCATCAAAAGCTCAGGGTGAAAAAGTTTTATTTTTATTTTTCTATCTTTCTGAAGTTTAAATAAACCTCGATGTGCAGAATAACCCCCGAATAATCATAATAAACGGATGGGCATCCAAGGAGCTGCTGGAGGTTTTATTTTCCATTAACCACACTGTCATTTCTGCCGTGCAGCTGATTTATCTGTGGCTCGTTAACCACTCCAATGCCCTTTTTCTGACCTGATCTGCATCACATAAAAGTTTTATGGCAGTAATTTATGAGGGTAATTATGGCTCTGCATGTAAAGTTTTGGAGCACCATTTTTCTTGGAGATGGTGAATCTTGTTGGGTGTTCCCAAGGTATATGGAAGAGTTACAAATTAAAGGGTTGAGGGCTTGGCATTGGACATCTCTGGGCAGCTGGAAGTTGTGTGTGGAGCTCTGAGGAAGGTTGGTGAATCCAACCCTTGGGATATTCATCCTGCTTTTATTTGATCTGGTGAGTGGCATTTTGAGTAGAAGTCTCTGGATTCTGGATGCTTTCCATCAGGAGTGTTTGAGGAGCAAGAATTCACTGCCCTTTGGGTCAGGTTAAAGGGCCTTGATCTTTTGTCGTTTTTAATCAGTCAGGCTTGGAAAGCTTTGTCTGGAGAACCGTGGGCAGACCTGCAGCACCTCCATGCAGGATCCCAGCTGGGCAGTGGGAGTGGAAGAACACTTTAGTCCTCCTGCCTATTTCTATCTGGTACTCACCTTTTTTTGGCCATATATTAAAAATCCATTGGCTTGGCCAATAAATCAAGAGTTTGGTTTCAGGACATGTGTCTCACCTGCTCTCATCTGCACTTCTTGTCTCTTCCTGGAGGAGGTGGAATGATGTGTGGGATTTCTCTTTTCCTTTCTTTTAAGTTGTCTTCTTAAGGGTAATTTTGGTGCTCCTGAGGCTAAATGATGTATTTGTGCTGGCAGAGGCCCCTTTGAAGCCTCTGTGGTTCTTCCCAAGGCTCTGTTTTGAAGTTTATTGCATTTTCTGTGCTCGCTCCCTGGGTAAGGGCTGGTGGAAGTGTTGGCGTTGGGCAGCAGAGGGAGAGCCAAAGGTCAAGTTTGATCTTCCTCAACGTGCCAAACTCCTTGATCTCCCCAGAGCAGGGAACAAGTCCATGAATGGAGCTGTCTGTGGATTTCTTCTTTGTCCAAAAATATTGTTTCCTTGATATTATCAATGGGAATGCACTGGGTCAAACAGATTTGTGGACGAGAAAAACCAAGTCAGCGCTTCTGGAATTGTTGGGATTCTTTTTGTCTTGCCACCTTTAAATTAGGGGAAAACTATGTCACAGTTCAGAGATTTGGGGAATAATGAGTTACACTTATTATATAAAAGATGGCACATGTTTGTGTGTTTGTGCAAGGGAAAAACATGGGCTTAGCAACGAGGTATTCCATCTTTCCCCACTTAAATGGGAGCAAATGGATTTATGTGAAGGAGATGAGTAATGACTCTACCTTTGTGAATTTAATGTTCATTGTGTCCTTCAGCATCACCTGAACTTCACATTTGGGGTAAAGTAACTCCAAGAGCAAAACTTGAAGCAAAAGATCAAAGCAAACCGGGTGCTGTGCTCGAGTTGTGTCTCAAGGATGTCACATCAGGGAGCTCAGGCCTTGGAGCTGCCACTTTCCCTACTATCCCAGAGTGTGGCTGACAGGAATTCACTGGAGCAACTGGGAGTTGAAGTATTTGGGGTGTTTTTACATGATTTGTGGCATCTTTGTGCAGAAGCTGAAGCTGCTGTGCCTGAGCCCCGTGTGGGATGCCCTGATTTCGTGACAACCTCTCTCCCAGCACTTGCTATTAGAGTTTCATGTCAGGATTTTTGATGTAAGGAGAATGTTACCTCGCCAAATATCCATGACCTCCTCCTTCCACCATGTTCCCTCCAGCTCTTTGAAAAATTTGCTCCATTTATTTATTTTCAGTCTAGCGAAATGATTTTCTCATGGGTTTCTTTTCCGCTTCTAAGCCGGGGGAAACCGCAGTGTTAAGCCATGCTCTTCCCAGTCGGTCAGAGGAAGTGAGAGGCAGCCAAGGTACATATTTTAGGTTAGTCAGAAGAGATAAGTGTCAGGATTTCAAAGTGATTTCCAGTGCTGAAATCTCTGCTGGCCCTTGGCTCCTGGGCCTTGATTCCAGCAGTTGGGGTTTTATTGCAAGTCTCCCGTGTGTTCATGTTCTTTTGTAGGGTACCTGTCCTTGGGGCGGGTCCCCAAGGTACCTGTCCTTGGGGTGCATCCCAAAGTTAGTTACCTGTCCTTGGGGTGCATCCCAAAGTTACCTGGAGAAGAGAAGGTTTTGAGGTTACTGAATTGTGACCCTGCAGGGCTTGAAGGAGGTGACAGGAAAGATGGAGAGAGACTATTTGTAAGGACAAGGGGGAATGGCTTCCCACTGCCAGAGGGCAGGGTTAGGTGGGATACTGGAAAGAAATCCTTCCCTGGGAGGGTGGGCAGGCCCTGGCATAGGGTGCCCAGAGAAGCTGTGGCTGCCCCATCCCTGCAAGTGTCCAAGGCCAGGCTGGAGCACCCTGGGCCAGTGGAAGGTGTCCCTTATCAGGCAGGAGATAAGGGATTGTTTTGGGGTCAGTTTGAGCTGTGTCTGATCCAGCAGCTGCCCCGGAGCAGGGCTGGAAGGCCCTGGGATGGAGTGAGTAGGAAGGATGAGGAGTCCCCAGTGGGCTGTGGCTTTCTCCTGCAGCCTGAGCCTCTCCACATGGATTGCTCAACATCCCTGGAGCTGGCTTGGGGCCAGCCAGGCTCTGCGTGGGCAGGCTGGGCTCTGACCTTCCAGGGATGGGTGGGAAACAGCAAGGGAATAGGTCCTGGAGCTCCAGTGTGGGGGGATGTCACCACCCAGCCTTCTGCAGATGTGGGCTTTTTTCTTCTGGAAAAGAGGAGTTGGGGCAGGATCACAGAGACCTGCCTGGGAACTGAGCGGGGGGAAAGGGAAAAGCCATCCTGCAGCTCACCCAAAGACAGGGTGGTACTTCTGTGTGGGAGGGCTGAAAGGAGGGCATGGAGGTGATCCCCAAAAAATAGGGAGTGGGGGATAAAGAAGCCATGCAGTAAGTGAGCAATGAGGAACCTGGGAGCAGGGTGGGGAGGAGATGGCCAGAAGGATCCTTGGGGAAAAGGAGCTGTGGGGAAGGTGAAGGATGAGAGGTAGAAGTGCATGGGGAAATGGTTTCTTTCCCTGGTTTTGGGTCAGTGAGGTGATGATGTTATTTTGGAGTGGAGGATCCTTATGGTGGCTCTGCTGGGCCTCCCAGCTGCCCACAGAGGCCATTGCTGGCAGAGTGGTGGCACAGCCACTTGTCACCACCACTTGTCAGCAGGGCAAATGCTGCAGGACCTTTTGTTTAGTGAAACACAGTTTAGGAAGCAGCAGCCAAATTCAGGTTTAGATCTGGAGCAGTGTCAGTGCAGTTGGATCTGCCCAGCTGTGCTGGGTATCTCAGCCAGAGGAGAGCACAGAGCAGAGCTTGGAAACAGTGGAAAATTCCTGCAGGGATGGGGAAGGGAGATGCCAGGGAGGTGTCTGAGGGGTAATGCAGAGCTGTGGCTCTTCCCATCTATTCTGCCCTTTGTTAAGCTTTAAAATACCACCTTTTGCCCCCTATATTACAATATATAATATAAATATATTCTCATTTACATGGCTTCTTAATATTCCTAATGTTATTCCTCTGGTTTATTCAGCTCTTCAGACAGACAGTGGCCAGGGAGAGGAGAACACTTCAAAGCACTTAGTGCTTTAGGATGTGCACTTTGAATGGGACTGGAGCAAAAGCAGCCCTGGGATTGATGTTTCCCTGGAAGGGCCTGAGGCCACCTGGCTGTGCCCGAGGCAGGCACTGGCTCCCAGTGACGTTCCCCCATCCCAGTTCCACCCTGGGGCTCCTCTCTGGGCACAGCACAGGGATCTCTGTCCCAAAAGGCTCCAGCATTCCCAGCTCTGCTGGATGAGCCCTCGGGAGGGGAGCTGGAGGGATTCCAGTGCTCAGAGCTGCACAGTGGGTGAGGTTCAATCCCGAGTGACATTTGGGATTTAAAACTCCCCCTCAGACCCAGGAGTGACCCAGAGCTCTGAGCAGAGGTAAAGCCACATCCTTGGTGATTTTCCATGGGCTGCTGGGCCTTGGAACCTGTGCTGGAGTTAAAGCACAGCTCGTGGTTGTTCACGTTCTGCAGTGCTGTGTCAGCCCTGTGGGGTGGCTCAGGCGGTGATTTCATCTCTGTATTTCCTTCTTTTAAAAGAAATTTGCTCGATGCTGATGTTCCAACCTCCAGGAACACGGAGAGGCTCAGAAGTCCGTGCAGTGAGAATGGTACAGAGATAGTTAAGCAGGGGAATTTGGCCAAGACTTTCTGGCACACAGCTTGGGCAGTTAGAATAATTTATTATAATATTTTCCCATCTGTTTGTTATTATTAAATCTGAAGTACTGATGTTGCACAATCTTACCTTTTGGATTTATGGCCAGAAGGAATTGGGGTAGGTTTGTATCGAACACCTTTTAACTCTGACTTACAGGCACAAACAGCATTTGGAACTTCTCCTTGGTGAGTCTTAAGTAAAATGAAATTAAAAAACTTGTAGCATGTGCTGCCCTTCAAGGGTCAGCACTTTCTCCTTGGAAAATTATCCTGCACGTGAATCTCTTTAAGTGGTTTGTTTCATTTTTAAGTCCTGGGCCATCAGTGGTTTCTGATCTTACCTGGATTGTTCATCCTGGGCACTGCTGAGGCACCTTGAGGGCTGTGCCAGGTCTGGGAGCATCAATTCAGGACAGGCATGGAGGGGTTGGAGCAGCTGAGAGAGCTGGGGGGACTCAGCCTGGAGAAAAGGAGGCTCAGGGGGGACCTTCTGGCTCTGCAACTCCCTGCCAGGAGAGGGGAGCTGGGGCAGGGTTGGGCCCTGCTCCCAGGGAACAGGGACAGGAGGAGAGGGAACAGCCTCAGGCTGGGCCAGGGCAGGGGCAGGGGGGACATGGGGAGGAATTTCTGCATGGAAAGGGTGGTCAGGCCTTGGCAGGGGCTGCCCAGGGAGGATTGGAGTGCCCAGCCCTGGAGGTGCCCAAGGCAGGACTGGCCATGGCACTCAGTGCTCTGGGCTGGGGGACAAGGTGGGCATTGGGCACAGGGTGGGCTCCATGGGCTGGGAGGGCTTTTCCAACCTCAGTGACTCTGGGATTCTGTGGAAGAATGTGGTCAGTTTTGGCCATGCACACATAGAAGGTTGTATAATGTATTTATAGTAGAGAATTGTGAAGTAGAAGGTTCATGTGATTGCCAGGAATTATCTCAGGCTGCTGATCCCACTGCCCTGCTCGGGTGAGCCGAGGCCAGCAGAGCTGGAGGTGTCCCTGTGGTTTTGTCACACGTGTCACTTTGAGCAGTCACCCTCTTGGGAGCCCCCTGTGATGGCCATAAGTCCCAGAGCAGTGTCATCTCCAGAAATTCCAGATAATTGCTGAGAACTGCCCTCTCTGCAGAGGTACCAGCAGGAGGAGGATCTGGGCTTTTCTTCTGAAGTACAGCAATTTTCCCTCCTCTCAGTCTAGAGCTTTGCTGTGCTCAGCTCTCTTTATTTCCACTTCTCTAGATGCTTTAAAAAGTGTTTTATCATAGATTCTCTGCTTACCCTGCCATGTGGTCACTTAGAGTGGGCCACTGTGTCACACCAAAAATGTTGGGCTCTTTTAAATGGTCTTCTGGACCATCTGAGCAATACCATGTTTGGAACTAGATCATCTTTACAGTCCCTTCCAACCCAAACCATGCTGTGATCCTATTAGAAAAGAGTATTTTTTTGGTTTAAAATTTACTACTTTAGCACTTAAAAGTTGGCTTGTTTATAATTATTTTAACCAAGAATAATTGGTGGTTCCCTCACCACATTTCAGATGCCTTTAAAGCAGGTATTTTTGCCTCTTCCACCCAGGGTGTTCCTGGTGTGAGCACACGTGGCCTCAGGTGTTTGATGGATCACCAGGGTAAGCAGGGCTGCTGTTCAGGCTGCCTTCCCACATGGTTCCAGTTATGGAATTCCAGCCCCCAGCCTCACTGACAGGTCTCCCTTTAATGACTCAGGGTTCACATCAAAGCCTGGGCAGTGATTTCTGTCGATAAAACGAATTCAGTCTTGGAACAACTACTTTGGAGGTGTTGCCATCCCCTGGAAATGCCAGGATTAAAGCAGTGGCAGGATATTTCCCTGCTTTGGGGTATTGAGAACTATTTGTATGGTAGATCCCTGAGCTGTACCTGCTATCTGGCATTTCCAGGTTGGCTTTGTGTTGCTGAGCACTCGGTGAACATCACACTGGGTCTCTCCGTTCATGTACATGAACAAGATGAGCTTTAAGATCCCTTCCGACCCAAACCATTCCATGATTTTCAGCCTGGGTTAATAACACTGCAGAGTGAGGATGGAAAAGCCAATGATTAATTCATCTGGTTCATTTTATGCACTGAAGTCATTTGGATTTCTTACAGCGGGTTACGAGTCTTGTGGTGTCGGGACACATGTGAGGAGCTGTTTAATATCAGTTGTCACTATCCTGGGTGATTGTTGTTTTTTATGTGGCTGATTTCAGCGGTTTATATAAAAATTTAAAAAGCTGCTTTTTCAAATTAGTAGCAAAAATTCATAATTATATGGTCGGGAATGTGCCTGCAAGTGAATTTGATGTCACACGCATGGGAAAGCCACCACCCAGGTTGCCGGTGGCGAGGAGCAGAGGAAAATGTTGCTGTGTGCTGTGTTATGTTATCATTAAAGTGCTGAGTCCTTCCAACTGGCAGCAGAACTCAGGGAATGGGAATATTTGTGGGAAAACACGCTGCTTTTCTTCTCCCCTCCGTCCTTACTGGGAAGGCTCCATGGTGTTTGCAGCGGGGCTGGAGAAGGGGCTCCTCTGGAGTTGCTGTGGGGAGGTGTTTGCTGGAGCGCCAACCTCGGGTCTGTCTGCAGAAAGCCAAGAATGCCTTGGCTGGGAGGGTGGGCAGGCCCTGGCACAGGGTGCCCAGAGACGCTGTGGCTGCCCCGGCCCTGGAAGTGTCCAAGGCCAGGTTGGACGGGGCTTGGAGCAACCTGGGCTAGTGGAAGGTGTCCCTGCCCACGGCAGGGTGTGGGACTGGATGGGCTTTAAGGTCCCTTCCAAATCAAACTATTCCATGATTCTGTGGAAGGTCTGTCAGAGGGACAAGGGAGTTATTTTGTTGGGGTGACCTAAATCAGGGCAGTGCAAGGGGTTGCAGGAGCATCAGGGCACCTTCACTGCTCTGCTGGGTTTGGCACCAGTGTCGTGGGCTGTGCCAACCCCCCAGCCTGGCAGTGTGGCCACATCTTGGTCTTCTGGGCTCCTCTTCCTGGCAGAGTTTGGGTGAGCAGCTTTCACGGTGCCACATCCTTAGGGATCCACACTGAGCTCTGTGCTCACCAGCAGCACAACTCCTGCTCTGAGCATCTCCAAGAGGTAATTTACCACTGATTCTAATTTTGCAAGTGGTAAATGTTAGTTAAGAGCTTGAGGAAGTAAGGAAAGGGATAATGATTTTAAAAAAAGCATTCCTGGAGGAAAAAGAAGCTGTGCCAATGAAGCTGTTGGACAACTTAAAATGAAAGTTTGCGTCCTTTGTTTTTCTTGTTATTGTGTTTTGTTGTTGTGTTATTGTTTTTTAATGATCTCCTGGCGAGAGGAGAGGAAATGCAGCATTTAGGGTTGTCTATTGCTGTGGTTTGTTCCTGACTCTGGGATGTAGAAATACAATTATGAGATTTAAAATATCAGCTGTGACTTCCTAACGTGGCTGTGTCAGGAGCTCCAGGGTTCCTCCACCACTCTTCCTGCCTCTGTAGGTGCAGCAAGAATGGTCCAGCCCTTGCCCTGCAGCAGTGACACCCTGGCACAGAAATAATTAATTCCTAGATTTAATTCCTTGGGAGGGGAAGTTGGTTGGATGGATGGGGCAGAAATAATTGGGTCCCTGTCTGTTTGGCACCTGCTGTGGTGGCACCTGATGGTACAAAGCCACCAAAGGGCACCTGAGGGCTGGGAAACAGGCAGTGGGATGGCCTGGAGTAGCTCATGGAAGATCTGAGACTTTCCTGGCTGTGTTGGGTCTTGCAAAGTCACTTCTGCAGGGAGCAATTCTGTTGTTCCATGTTGGGTTGGATACAGCTTCGAAGGGTATGTGGTAATTTTGGGAACATAGATATGTCTTAATCCCCTTTCCAAGATTCTCTTGATTGCTCCTTTTATTTCTCCCATCAAATGGTTCTCTTGACAGTTGAGTGTGACAGCTCAGGTCTCCTGTCCCAGGTGAGTTTGGGCCTGGAAGCTGTGGCACAGGGCACAGGTGAGCACAGGTAGGCAGAGCAGCAGGGTCATGTGGAGTTCTGCTTCCTTGGAAGCTGAGTGGGCTTTTCAGGAGTTTCCTTTCAGGAAAATGCCTTTGGAGGAATATTATTTTTATTGTTATGTTTGTTAGCACGTAATGATATTCAATAGTGGGCAACAGCTCTGCAAAGCAGCCAGAAAACTAAGAAAATATATGTTCTTTTCCAAGTGCTGGGGAAGATCAGGAGAAGTAAAAGTAATTTATCCCAGCTGGCATTCTCAGCCATGAGATGAGTGCCTGGTGTTTTCCCAAAAATAGTGTAGCTCAGAGCTTCCAGGAATTAGAGCCTTGTTTTTCTTCAGGCAAGGCTCAGTCCCGTGGAAGATGTGCAGGCAATGTCACTGAAGTGTGGATGTGTCATTAACAACTCACTTGATGGAGTAGATCTTTATCTTATTTAATGAAGTCCTGGGGTATCTGCAGAACTCCTGATGGATATCAGAGCTAAGATACAGATCTTCCTAATGAGAAACTGGATGTCAAAATACATAGAAATTTATCTGCTTTCCTCTAGTTTCACTGATTTCAAGGAAAAATGAAAGGTTACTGAGGATTTCATAGAATCACAGCGTGGTTTGGCTTGGAAGGGACTTTAAAGATCATCCATGGGCAGGAGATGTCTTCCCCCAAGCCATGTCCAACCTGGCCTTGAGCACTCCCAGGGATGGGGCAGCCACAGCTTCTCTGGCCTGGTCATGCTGAAACAAACTCAACACTGGACATTTCCTCGTTGGTTTTGTAGGAACAAATTTGGGCTTGTTTTGGTAGTTTTTCTCCTCTCCTTCCCTTTTTTGACTTCATCTTTGTGCCTGAGCCATTCCTGCCCTGCGTGGGCCCCATCCCAGTGTCCCTTCCCAGGAGCATGGCCACAACCTCCCCATGTGCCTCAAAGGATGACCCATTTCAGGTACAGGAAATACGGGACCTGGAAATGGGAATTTGATGTGGCCTTTGGGCAAACAAATACGTTAATCCTCACTTGATCTCATTTCTGCTGAGAAATATTGACTTTAAACCAGTGGAGCAGACTGGGCTGGTGGCAGTGGGGACATGTGACATCTGTGGAGATGGGAGCAATGGGAACCAGCTGGGATATCCCATTGCACCAATATCTGTACCAACACCTACTGGGGCTAAACTGGGGGGATCTTGGGGTCATGGTCACCTGCCTGTGTTTGGGGAGGTGCAGGGGACCCTCAACCCACCCAGGGATGGGCATGCGGGTGGTGCTGGCGTGTGTGCAGGGAAGGGAATGGAGCTGGGGAAGGGGCTGGAGCACCAGGAGGAGCTGGGGGAGCTGAGTCTGGAGAAAAGGAGGCTCAGGGGGGACCTTCTGGCTCTGCAACTCCCTGACAGGAGCGGGGAGCCGGGGAGGAATTGGGCTCTTCTCCCAGGGAACAGGGACAGGAGGAGAGGGAACGGCCTCAGGCTGGGACAGAGCAGGGGCAGGTGGGATGTGAGCAGGAATTTGTGCCTGGAAAGGGTTGTTGGGCATTGGAAGGGGCTGCCCAGGGAGGTTTGGAGTGCCCAGCCCTGGAG
>JAWWTY010000032.1:14713919-14754933 GCA_035222235.1 Margarornis squamiger
GAGTGCCCAGCCCTGGAGGTGCCCAAGGCAGGACTGGCCATGGCACTCAGAGCTCTGGGCTGGGGGACAAGGTGGGCTCCGTGGGCTGGGAGGGCTTTTCCAGCCTCAGGGATTCTGGGATCCTGTGACTGGCAGTGTGTGGCTGCAGGGGTGTCTGTAACCCCAGTGGGCAGCCCTGGGGTCACCACAGCCTTCCTCAGTGTCCCCCCGAGTCCCCACCCTGTCCCAGCCCCAAACAGCAGGTCCCCCTGTCCCCTCCACTCTCACACCAAAGCTGCCATTGGTGAGTCTCCCTGGTTTCCACCAAGTACATTTCAGAGTTGCTTTTCAAACCATCGTAAACAGTTAAAGCGACTAAACCACAGCTGTCAAAATAAATAACCCTGTTTTGTGGGGCTTTATCTTTTTGTTTTCTTACCACTCTGAAAGTTGCTTATTCCTAAAAATGGAATCCCCAGTAATTCTCCAGCTGCTGGCTCAGATTAGTCAGGGTGACTGTCTCTGCTTCTCCTGCCAGTGCCTGGGATTTGCAAATTTAATAAGGAATATCCACGTGTGCTGAGGAAACATTGGGAATGGCATGGTAATAAAACTATTTATTTATTTAATACAGGCAGGAAACTTATTGAATGCCATATCTGGCTGATTCTTCACACAGACCTGATTTATATTTACCTTTTTTTCTAATCAGCAAAATCTAAATTTTATATTCTAATGGCTCTTCTAACTAGGTCTTTGCTGCTGTTGTTTTGTAGGCTGTACTTTGGGGTTCTGTATCCTTGGGCTGACAGGGGTGGGAGTTGCTTTGTGCCTCTGCTTTTCATCGAGGCAGTAAAATATCAGCACAGGCTGAGGAAAGGGCTCAAAGAAATGACCTGAGATCTCCAGTCTTGCAGTTCGTTCTCTCTCTCCTCTCCCTGTGTCCTGCTGGAGATTGAGGATAATTTGATCATGGTGAGGGATTTCTGTGGGAGAGGGAAAAGACAAAATTAGGGCAGTGTTTGGAGCTGCCTTACGGCAAAAGAAAGAGATAAAATTTTATGGTTTTGACATGCTGCTTCATAATTGTAACAGTTTCTGGGGGGGGTGAAGAGATCCTCGTGGGGAATCTGCAGCGTTTCCCTGAGCTTTGCTGTTCAGGTGGGAATGTGGGTTTGGGGGAAGTGGCTCCGTGTCCTGCATCCCCTTTCCTTCTCTGCAACCCCTTCCCACACTGGCTTTAAAGGAGTCCAGAGGATGCTTTTGCCTTTTTTCCAAATGCCTGATGATGGGAAGAACAGCACGCTCTGGATTTTGGTCCTGCTGCTTTCATAAGTTGTCCTTGGCAGCA
This sequence comes from Margarornis squamiger, assembly GCA_035222235.1. Classification (NCBI taxonomy): domain Eukaryota; kingdom Metazoa; phylum Chordata; class Aves; order Passeriformes; family Furnariidae; genus Margarornis; species Margarornis squamiger. Next base: position 14,715,250 of record JAWWTY010000032.1, read on the forward strand.
GATTCCCCAGGCAGGTTGGTCACACTGGGATTTAATGTTTCCTGCAGAGATAGAGTGACAGGACAAGGGAAGAGGGATTTAAACTGAGAGAAGGTTTAGTTTGGAGATTGGGAAGAAATCCCTCCCTGTGAGGGTGGGCAGGCCCTGGCACAGGCTGGCCAGAGAAGCTGTGGCTACCCCAGCCTTGGAAGTGTCCAAGGCCAGGTTGGAGCAACCTGGGCTGGTGGAAGGTGTCCCTGCCCAGGGCAGGGGGTGGCACTGGATCATTTTTGAGCTCTCTTCCAACCCAAACCATTCTGTGATTCCATTATTTATAATTTTCAGCATGTTATATGTTACTGTGTGGAATTATTGCTGGACTGGTTCATCTCTGCCTTCAGATGAACAGGGAGATGCCAGGGCTTGGAGGCCTCAGCCCATAGCTCAGGTCTCTGAGCAGCAGGATTTGTGCCTGGGGGTGTGTTTGCTCCTCCCTTTGTGCTGTGCAGGGCAAGAACAACTTCCTAACACAGTTGGCTTTTGGGCACTTGTCCCATAATTGCCAAAAAGCTGCAGGGTCCTCCTACGTCTCCTCAGATCTCCTCCCCATCAGAGGGGCTCTGAAAGCAGCTTTTGGATTTCCTCAGATCTGCATTTGGTCTTTCTTCCTCCTGCTCCCTCTTTCTTCCTTTGTTCCTGGAGGTTAAAGCTGTGGGTGTTGAGGTCCTGTTAGTCATTCTGGTCACTTTGGAGCTCAGGGTGCTGACACAGGACTGGGTTAAAGCAGCCTTGGGGTTGGTGGGGCTGTGTAGGGGATGGAGCTGTGTGGAGAGGCTTGTTGGAGGGATGTCCTAAAGGGCATGGCAATATCCACCTTCTTATGTAGCTGTAATCCCAAGAAGCCTTCACTCTGGACAGAGCAAATCCCCTTTCGGAGTCAGAAGAATCAAATTGCAGGCTCTGCAGTGGTTTTGTCGTACTCTCTGCTCTAAAGTGTACCTGCTATTTTTTTTTTTTGCTTGTTTGGGACTTTTTTGAAGTTTTTTTTTTTAAGGTTTTAAGTGTAAAAGATGGTGCAGGAATCACAGAATCCTTTAGGTTGGGAAAGACCTCCAGGATCAGAGCCCACCCTGTGCCCAATGCCCACCTTGTCCCCCAGCCCAGAGCACTGAGTGCCACAGCCAGTCCTGCCTTGGGCACCTCCAGGGCTGGGCACTCCAACCCTCCCTGGGCAGCCCATGCCAGTGTCTGACAGCCCTTTCCATGCAGAAATTCCTCCTGTACCTGTAAGTTCAGCCCATCAGGAACCACCATGCCGTGTCCCTCCCCTACCTAAGCACAACTACAAAGTTGTGTTCTCCTTCTCTAGGACTCTTTTATATGAACAGGACCTGCATTTCCTCTCCTGCACCTGACAGCCTCTCATGTTCAACCTGAAATTTGGCCATAACTTCTCATTGTCTTATCTTAGAATTTAAAACCAAATTTCTTTATGGAGAGAGTTGTCAAGCCCTGGCACAGCTGCCAAGGGCAGTGATGGAGTCACCATCCCTGTGAGTGTTAAGAAATCATGTGGATGTGGTACTTGAGGATATGGTGAATATGGTAGTGCTGGACTGGTGGTTGGACTTGATCTGTGAGATCTTTTCTGACTTTAACAATTCCATGATTCTCACCCAAAACCTTTCAGATTATACTTTGGAGTCACTCCTGTGATCCTGTGTCTTTTGGGGTGTTGGATGGGGATTTCTGCCTTGAGGTTAATAAATTATCCAGCACTATTTTTCCTTGCTCTGTGTACAAGCTGTACTTGAAAAATACCATATTCAGGAAATAAAATTAGGGATTCAGGGAATGTTAAATGAGAGATTCACTTCAAACCAGTGTGAAAGCCTGAGGGAACCATGCCCTGCTCTGTGTTTATCACCTCCTGCAAACACTGATGTTAAAGCATGTGCTGGCACGAGGCTAAAATTGGATCTCCCTGGGGCAGTGGGAATCTCACATGGCACAGCAGGGCCAACTTGTCTAATGTGCTGTGTCTCTGGAGGCTCTCTGGTTTGCCTGCTGGCACAGCAGCTCGCCAGGTGCCTTCACGGGGTTGGGTTGATTTGTTCTTGCTGGCAGTGCACAAGCGGGCAGTGCCGGTTGGAGGTGGAGAGGGGAGCAGGCTGGGGGCTCTTGGAGCCACAGGAACAGCTGCTGGTGGTTCCTTGAGCTGCCAGAGCAGCCTGAGGAAAGATTTAACACTCCACAGGCACCTGTTTCTAGCAGTTCAGCTCTGCAGGCACATGGCACGGTGCTGCAGGGGCCTGCCCAGAGAGGACAGATGGAATTGCTCAGCAGGTTGCTTGGAAAGGTGGGAATTGCTGTGGATGGAGTGGGAAGGTGCTGCCTCACCTGAGGTGAGGTGTTGCACCAGCACTAAAGGCATCCCTTGGACTTGGCCTGTCCTTTTGCTCTGTGTCTTTTTCCAGCTCTAACATCTCATCTCACAGCCAGTCCCTTCCATCCCTCCCCATCTCACTGCAGAGATCTCTGTGTGACTCCTGGGCTGTGGAGCTTTGCACGATGCTCAGCTTTTTTCAGGTTGGACATCAGGAAGAATTTCTTCATTCATAGGGTGGTCAGGCCTTGGAAGGGGCTGCCCAGAGAGGTCTGGAGTCCCCATCCCTGGAGGTGTCCAAGGAAGGACTGGCTGTGGCACTCAGGGTGGGCTCTGTGGGCTGGGAGGGCTTTTCCAGCCTTAATGATTATGAGATTCTGTCCCTTCCTTGGAGATCACCTGGTCTAAATTCATTGATGGATGTCATTGACCCTTCTCCTGGTGATCTGTAGGGGGGAACCCTGGAAAGCCACTGCCCTCTCTGGGCTGGGACATTCCTGGTTGCTTGTTCTCCTCAACTCACTGAGGTGGGAGGTTGTGTGACCATTGGCCCTGTGAAGATTTTGCAGGATGGATTGAGATGTTGAGAATTCCAGACTGATTTGGACTGGAAAGGGCCTTAAAGCTTATCCAGTCCCATCTCCTGCCATGGGTGGGGACACCTTCCACTAGCCCAGGTTGCTCCAAGCCCTGTCCAGCCTGGCCTTGGACACTTCCAGGGATGGGGAGTCCATGACCCCTTTGGGCAACAGGAGTGCAGAGTGAGCTGCTCTTGCCCATCTCCAGAGACATCCACCCCTCCCTGACCAGCAGCAGTGCATGTTCTCCTCACCTTGGTGGCCAAGTTGGAGAGGTGCTGATGCCCCTGAGTTCTCAGGAACATCGATGAACTTATTTTCATTCCTTTAAGACACAGTAATTAAATCCAGTATGTACAGATCCCTCAAATTGACAGCCGCCCACAGAGCTAAAAACAGGAAATCCATTAACTTCATTATTTAAAAAATAAAATAAAAATCCTCCCAGCTGATTCCTCTGTCACTTAAAGTTCTGCATGGAAGGAGGGCTAATTTAACGCTGCATTAACTCACTGTTATCACCCTCCTGTTACCTAAGTAGTTTCTAATGACACCCCTGGAGAGCACTTGGAAGCTTTTAAAAGTTTTTATGCTAAATTTTTTTTGTTCTGGGTAGTTTATACTTTTAAGAACAAAAGTTATCGATAACATTTTCCCAAATCTTCCACCAACATTGAGAACTTTTCTGTTGGCAGTGGAAATGTGAAGTATCCCAGGGCTGAGGAGGAGAAACGGGACGTATTTAACATCAGTGGAGTTTGGGGGGAGATGGATTTGGCAGAGTTCGGCCGTGGGAAGCTGGGTCACATCTAGGCTCTGGTGCCTTTTGAGGCAGCAGAGTGTCATGCTGTGTAACCCAGGCTGTTGTAACCCCAGGGCTGAGCTGCAGGAGGGAGGAGAGGCTCGGGAGCAGGACTCATTCCTTGCAGGGTCTGGCCATGTGCGTTGGGTGTCTCGCTGCCTTGGCTGCCGGGCTGGCTGACACACGATCTCCATGGGCAGACAGACAGACAGCTGCACTGCCCCGAGAGCTGCAAAAGCCACGTGTCCACCCTGGAGAGGCATTTCTCGGGGCTGTGAGCTCTGTAAATATTATCTATGGATGTTTATACACAAACAGAAACAGCTTGTTAACTCACCTTAGCCCATGTTTTAGGAAGGGGAATTAATAAAAATAACTTGTGTGAGCTTTTCGTGCCACAGCCAGGTATGGGGATTGATGTTGGCCAGATCTTTTTAGCGATTGCTTGAAAATAAGAAATTTCATTGTCTTTGGAGCTGTTTTTTACCTTCTTCTGGAGGCCTTCAACCCTTCTTTGCCTTGTTGCTTCTCCCTGGTTGTCCATGTAAAGAGCAAACTGCTCAGGGATGTGGAGATCGGGGCCAAGGGGCTGGGCTGACTTTCCTCTGCAGGCATGGACAGTGATAACTTGGCTGTTTTCATGATAAATTTATTTGATGGGAAATTAAAGAGATGAAAATTATTATATAATTCTATATAACCTATATTCTATTACCACATAGAAATAATCCCCTCTATAGGGAGCCATAATGGGGCTGCCTTGGACTTTGTTGGAGATTTGGTGTCAAATTGACTCTTTTAAACATGTTAAGCACCAGGAAAGGTTCCTGCAGCACATCAGACCTTCCAAGGAGTGGGGTCTCTGCCAAGGGCTCTGGTGGGGCCATGTGGTCCCAGCTCCTGCAGCTCCTCTCTCCAGCACCAAACGGGTTTTGACTCCAGAGATCACTTAATGCTGAGCTACATTTACAAACCCTACAGAGCATGAGGGATTATATCATTTTAAAGAAGAGAAACATTTGAAAACTCTAAAAGGAATATGGGAAAGCTTTTCTTCAGTGTTTTTCCTTCCTTCCCCCTGGCACGTCCTCCTTGTTTTCCTCCTCCCCTGCCCCAGCAGATCCCTCTAGAAAATGCCCAGCTCTGGATTTTGCCACATCAGGTTCAGAGCGTGTCCCCAACATTCCCAAGGCGTGTGGGGCGAGTGCAGCCCCCGTTGGCAGTTGATTTTATTTCCATTTTTGTATTTTTGTGCCCCCCAAAGCCCAGCCCCTGGCTGCCCCCCCGGCTGCGCAGAGATAACAATGGGGCGCTTTGTGCCGCTCTGCAGCTGCTGAAACTTGACGAGGTCCAAGTGAAGAAAACAGGAGCAGGTGGGTCAACAACATGACCCTTTCGTTCCCAGCAGTGTCAGTGTGTGCCGGGGCTGGGATGGGGCCCAGAAAATATGGATGGGTGGTTGGTGCTTTGGGGGTGGGAGCTGCCCTTGGGAGGGGGGTTTGCTGTGAGATAGAGAATGAGATTCACCCCACGAGTTCTAGGATTGGGGAGTGTTGCTGTAGGTGATGAACCAGCTTTGCTACACGCAGATCTTTGCTTTACTGGTGCTTTGATTCCTGGATTGTCAGTGGTTTATTGGTTTGTGAGATGCCCCTGAAGCTCCCAATGTCCTGCCTCAAAGTGGGGTTATCCAAGAGAACAGAACATCCCTGGAAGTGTCCAAGGCCAGGTTGGACAGGGCTTGGAGTAACTTGGGCTAGTGGAGGGTGTCCCTGCCAGGGGGTGGCACTGGATAGGTTTTAAGGTCCCTTCCAACTCAAACCAGTCTGTGATTCTGTGGCTTTTATCCCAGCCTTGGACCTGTCTGAGATTGGGAGGGATTGGAGCCTGAGGTTTGCAAGGGGCAGATGTGAACAACTGTTGGAGAGTCAGCGGCTGGAAACGGGAGGTTCCTGGTGATGGATCTCGTAATCCTGGTTCTAATATCAGCTTACAGCAAAGCCAGTGAGAGATGGAGCAGTTCCCCTTGTACACTGGGCTGGGGATGCCCTTGTGGTGTTGAACATGTTCCTATCCTTGAAAGTGTTGCTGATTTAGCTGTGATTGCATTGGAAACCATGTCATGTGTGGAGCACATCAGGTAATCCCACCATTGCAAGCACTTCCATGGCTCATGGAGTGGTACCTAGAAGAGCTTTGTTTGCACAAGGTGAAGCCTGAAAGAGGAACAGGCTCAGTGATCTTAGAGGTCTTTTCTAGCCTTAATGATTTTCTAGGAATGACAGGTTGTGGTCAGGAGGAGTCCATGGAAAGGGGAAGAGTGATGAGAGCTTTGCTGGGGGTTTGGGAGCAGGAGGGCTGGTGCTGGGAAGGGTCCAAGGTGAGGAGCTTTTTGGGCTGGAAGGAAGATGGATGGAGGCTGAGAGGAGCTTCCCCTGCTGAGGTCAGGATGTGTGCCTGTTGGGTATGGAAAGCTGATCCCCATGACCACACTGCCAGCTGTGGAGGCTCTGGGGTTGTGAATAAATCAGAGTTTACCTGAGTGGGAGTGCTCTGGGAGTGACCAGCTCCGAGGGTCAGTGGCACAGCACCTCACCCCAGCTGTGCCTGCCATGGACGGGCCACAAGGTGAGGAGGTCTTGGCAGGGCCTCGTGACCACGGTCTGTCCTTGGCTGCACTTGCCCTTGAGGCTCCCAACAGCTGGCAGCTCTGCCCGCTCCGTGCCCGCCCAGCCGGCCCCCTCCTGGCACGGCTCCGCTGGGCTATGCCACCGCTCTCGCAGCCGCTGGGGCCCGTGCCAGGATTGCAGCTTGTCCCTCTGGAACAAGGAGCACAGGTGCAGGGCCGAGCTCCTGCTCCGGGCAGCCAGCGCATCCCGGGGCACGCACGTGTGGGCTGCGAGCATCCTCCTCTGAGCCCCCGGACCCACCTGCGTGCCCCTTCCCTCCACGCCCCCCTGGGAATTTGGTTGGAAAGAAAATAAATTGAAATTACTTTCTGAAAGGAAGAAAAAACACCGGCGTGTCCCTGGTGAGAGGTGACACCGCTGTCTGGGGGATTGATGTGTAGGGATGCAGAGCTGTTTGGATCCTCCTCCAACATCCATCCTGTAGCTCTGCAGGGCAACCAGTGATTAACATATGAAAACGTGGCCAACAGTGGGATTCTGTGCAGGCCAGAATGAAGGAGATGGATGACCCTTTTGGTGCCAGTCGGCCCCAGAGCTGCTCTTTGTGGTGGGCTTTGGGCACAATTAACCTCTCTGGTTTGGAATTAGCTGGGGCTTTCCTGGGACAGCTGTTTTTAGCACAATATTCTTCACTTCTCCTCTCGGAAGCGCTAATTTAGGCACTTGGGGTGTCTGTTCTGGAAACCACAGGATGTATGGAGGGAGAAGGGGGAGTTTTTAATAGCTGTGTGATGTATAATATTCTGAGGGTAAAAAAAAATCCGTTTTGATTTAAGGGGCTTTGTGTGCATTAAGATAAAAAGAGGAGGTTTCCTGACTGCTGCTGAAAATATTTGAAAGCAAATTCAAGGTAGTTTTGCTTATGTGACAACATCAGATCGTGGGTTTGAAACTACTTCTGGTGGGAGATGAGGTGGCTCAGAGTGGAGCTGGAGGGAATGGGTGGGTTTGGAATGTGTTTGCTGCCTGTTTGGGCTGGGTGAAGGGACATGTCATGGCCCAAAGGAGTGCCTGGAGGAGCCTTGGGAAGGAGCGTGGCTACAGCCCAGCCTGGCTCAGTTTGCGTGGCTACATGGATGGGAATGCTGGTGTCTTACATGGCTCCAGTGAGGCTACTGAATTTTCAGGAATTATCCTCCTCAGGGTGCTCTTGTGATGGTTTCACAGTATAATTGTATCACACAGAAATACTTAAAAATAAGAATAATCGGAGGTGGGACAGAGCGAGAGTAATTTGGTTTTGGCAGCAATATATTGTTAATTTAAAACATAGAGGAGGTTGGACTTCACCTGTCACAACAGGGCTGTGTGTTCTGCCTCTTCCAGAAGAATCATTTCAATATTTATACTCTGGGCTGCAAGAAGAAAGTGCAAAATGCAGATTTGCATGAATTAGAGAAAGCCTGGCTTCTCGAAAGCATCCAGTGGCTCAGGGTGTGATCCCAAAGCTCTGCTGGTTCAGTCCAGGGTGACTTTGTTAAATGCAGCCACCTGTAAAATCCAGCCACAGGAAAACTGGCCCAGTGGACAATTTGGACTGGTACCATTAGGATTTTGCTTTGTGATGAATTCAAATTGCACTTGGTGATAAAGAAGACTTAATGTTATCTTAAACATGTCTTTTGAAGATAAAACTGCCCCACTTTGGACAAATCCAGCAGAGTCAGAGGGACTGTAGGCTCCATGACTGGAGGAATTGGTGGCACTGCTCAGTGGTGTCCCTGGGTCACCTTGCCAGTTCCCAGGGCACTGAAAACACGTTTTTCTTTGCTTCATAGAAGTTATTAACTTTTCTCTTGCACAAAATCCCTATTTTTATGCAGTGTGTGCTTGGAGAAGAACAGCATAACCCAATGCATGTTGTTCACTCTGCAGCTCCAAACATCTGACCCCCCCAGTTTGTGATGTATTAGGACTGTTGGTCCTGAATTTCCCCCAAATTAAACTCCAAAAGCATTAAAGGTGGGGTTGTTACTTTTTCAGTGGTTAAAATTCCTGAAAGGGGAAGTCGTAGCAACGTTAACTGTTTTCTTTTTAACTGTTTTCTTTTTCGTTTCTCCCGTGTTGGCACCACAGGCTGGGAATCACAGCTCCTGGAAACAGGATTCCTTGGGATCTTCCTGTGCCCTCTGTGGACCCTGTCCCGCCTTCCCCAGCACTCTCCTCCTTCCCGCATCGTCATCTGGGCCTTCCGCTGGCTGATTTTCAGGATCATGCTTGGAGCGGTGAGTGGCGCTCCACGCTCGGCTGCTTTGAGGTGACAGCAAAAAGGGGTGTCTGATCCCAGCAGAAAAGCTGCCCCTGCTCTGGCAGAGTCCTTTGGGTGGGGAATTGTTCTGGATACGGGGAAGGAGTGTGTAGCAGGAAAGCTTCACAGGATCCTTGCGCTCACTCCTGGTGTTTGGTGGAAGGACAGAGACAGGAGTGGGAATATCGGTGTGGAAATGTTGGTGCTGTCCCTGGGATTGGCTCTGGCAAGGGAATAAAAGGGAGGTTGGAGCCGTGGGCACTTTGGCTGTTGGAGGAGATTGGGAGGAATCCAGGGGGGAATTCCCAGGAAGCAGCAGCTTCACCCAGAGTCCTGTTTCCTTTGTGTGTGCTTTAGTGAAATGCCATCCTCTGCTCCATGGCTTCAGGGGCAACAATTGCTGCCTCACTGTCCCAGTGCCAGTGGGAATTCCCAAGCAGCTTGTAAGAGAATCCATCAGGAGCTGCCACATCTTTGTGGGAATAAGGGTGTGGCAGGGACGTTATCCTGTCATCTCTATCTGCTTGGATGTTTCAAAATATCCCAAAACTTTTAGGATCATCACTGTAGGAGGAGTGGATAGGTGGGGTTTTCTGGTTGGTTTTCTTCAGGAATCCCACGATGGTTGTATGATTTAGGGAATATTTCACCAATGGAATCGTCCCAAATGTCAGAAAGGAGTTTAATGTGTGAAAGTGAAGGATCCTCCTGCTCCCAGGGCACCCTTGGTTCCCTCCTGGTGTGGCAGGAGCTGAAGTTTGTGCTCAAGGCTGTGCTGAAGGCAGCTCTGCCCTGGGGTGGGCTTGGCAATGACTGCATTTTATGCTGGAAGAATGTTCAGCTTTCCCTCGTGGCTCTCTGAGGACTCTGCTAGGTGGGTGGGTGGAGGAAGGCTTTCCTTGGAGAACCCTCCCAGCAAAGGGTATTCCCTTGGGTCAGGTGGATTTTTCTCACCTTGTGCTGGGTGGATGTTAGGTAAGCAGTGCCTTGTTTGAAATACACCTCAGGTGGGCAAGGTGGTCTCTCTTCTGTGATGTGGTGGCTCCCAGTGAAGACTCCAGGTTCTCATTTTGTTTTCTGTGGTTGGCTCCTGTAGCATGGGGCTGATTTCATTTGTCAGCCTCTTTTTCCCCCTCTATTCAGTGTATCATATTTGGGCTCTTTTTCCACGTGGAGCTCTAGCACCAGAGCCTTTGCATTGAGAAAACCTGATCTGGTGGAAGACGTTGGAGGAAGGGTTGGAACGAGATGATCTTTAAGGTCCCTTCTGCCCCAAACCATTCTGTGATTCTATGACACAGGAGTTATGCTGTTTCCTGGCTCATCTTCCCCCCAAAAAATCCTGTCCAGGTGTCACTTTATTGTCCCTGTGTTCCCTGGGGCTGGCTGGGCCGCTTTAGGGGAGGTGGAACACGTGGGAAGTGGAGAGATGCTGGCTGAGTGTGCTGGGGTTTGATTGGTAATGAGTGCTGGGCTGAGCTCAGATATTGCTGCCTTGGTAAGAGGAGTAATGACGTGATTCAGTCTATATGTTTGATGTTCCCAACGATCCATTAGTGTGGGATGGAAAGCAGGATGCTCCCGAGGAACAGGCAGAGGCAACAGAACAGCAGCTCTTTGTGTGAGAGAGCAGCTTGTTGGGAAATAAGGGCTGCAAACAGACACTGGAGGGGCTGCTGTGCCTCACAAGAGCTTGGGATCTCCATCATTCCTCCTCTGCCACCTGGATTTCTGGGAACCTGGAAGGTGTAAAGCCCTGGGCTGTGTTCCCACCAGAATCCTGAGGTGGGCGAGCAAAGGGATGTGTGCTCAGACTTGTGTCACCTCCCAAGTGAAAGGATGGGAAGAAATGGCCTCAAGTTGCACCAGGGAGGTTCAGATTAGAGATTAGAAAGTGTTGTTTCACTGCCAGAATGGTCAGGCATTGGAATAAGTTGCCCAGAGAGGTGGTGGAGTCGCCATGTCTGGAAGTGTCCAAGAGGTGCCTGCATGTGGCACTTGAGGTCACGTTTTAGGGATGATTATGGTGGTACTGAGGTGGCTGTTGGACTGGATGATCTTGAAGGTCTGTGTTAAGCAAGGATGTCACCCAAAGCATGGTGCCTTGCCCAGAGGAGCAGCCCTGCTGCCTGCAGGGCCCTTCCCTTGATGGTGATGGGGTGTTTTTGAGCACCATTCCCCATCTGACCGTGGGCTGGGAGCTCAGTCAGCATCCTGGTGTACATTGAGTTCAGTCTTGAGAAGTGGTTGTTTCCCAAAGGTTTTCCACTGGCGTTTTCCTGTGCAGCAGGATGGGCTGGCAGGGAGCAGCAGCACTGCTGGGGAGTGTCTGTTACCAAAGGCCTTGTAGGTAATGTTTGCCCTCTTGGTGTGATGTTCTGTACAGACCATGGAATCATGGAGTGGTTTGGGCTGGAACGGATCTTAAAACTCATCCAGTTCCACCCCATGGGCAGGAACACCTTCCACCACACCAGGCTGCTCCAAGCCCCATCCAACCTGGCTGTGGACATTTCCAGGGATGGCTCATCCACAGCTTCCCTGGGCAGCAGAGAGGAATTCTCTCTCCTGGGGGTGGAAGGAGGAGGTGGGGGAGGTTTGAGCACTGGGGGGGGGGAACAGCACGTTGGGAAACTGGGAGTAAATAGGGAATGAAGGTGGAGCCGTGTCTTGTGAAGGATCCCAGCCATATGGAATAAGTTACCAGGGAAAGTGGCCGGAGCAGAGAGCATAAGTGAGTCTGAGACATCTTGATTAGTTTCTGGAGGAAGGGATTGAAGAGTGGAGTGAAAAAACAGGGAAAGGGGATTTAAAGCACATTACCACTTTAATTTAAAAGTGCCCAAAGCAAGGAAATTCGGGTTTGGAGCTGCCAATCTCTGCCTGGCTCTGCAGGTGTGGGGCTGGGAGCACTCGGGGCTCTGGGTCCAGATGGGCTGGGGCCATGAGCCTGAACCCAAACCTCGTTTGCCCCAGGAATGAGATCCTTCAAACTGTGTGTATGCAGGAATAGAGCAGCAGTATTTATAATATAAATGTATTTTTAGATAATGATCTGCTCTGTGGGCAGTGTCCTTGACATCTTCCTTGCGTGGTGCCCTTAGGCTGTTGGAGGAGCTGTTCCCTGCTGGTGCTGCCCCAGGAGCTGGGATGGGATCCCTCAGGGAAGGGGCTTCTTCTCCCCCTTTTCCTGGAGAGCCTTCCCCAGGATTCGATCCCTCCCTACCCAGGGACATCACACACATGGCTCTGAGGAGCACAGGGGGAATTTAGGGAAGCCCAAGTGCATCTTTTCCAGCTGGGACTTGTGCCTTGGCACTCCCTCGCCTTGCTTTGCTTCCTGTAAACAAAGTTTCTCTTTATTTTTTATTTCTCTTTATTTTCATCTGCCGCTTCCCAGATTTCCCTTCCTTGCCTGTCGCTCCAGACTGACCCCCCTCCCGCCCCAAATCCAGGCTCAGCCTCTCTGAGCTCTTCAAGAACATCCTCGGGAGCTGCTGCAGAACACAGGAATTTGGAGCAGTTTTTGGCAGGCAGAGACTTAGAAAATAATTTAAATCCTCTGGCGTTTTGAGTCGACACAAAAGATATTTTCCCCTTTTACAGGAGGAAAAAAGATCACTTAAAGCGACTGTCTTGGGGGAAAAAATATTGCAGAAATATTTATAATCATCAGCAATAAATTTTTCCCTTCAACTGTCAAAATTTGTTCGTAGTAAATGTTGTCCATCTTTCCCAGGGATGTGCTTTCACGGGGAAAGGATTATTCCCAGATTATTTGCATGTCACTTGATATCTGATATCTTTTTTAATGATTTTGGATTTTCTTTACTGTTAGAAACATTTCATTTAACCAACTGCAGCAAATCCTTTTAGAAGCTTGTGGTTGCTGTTAAACTCTTCATGTTTCTTGTTTTGTTTTCGCTTGGATCCCGTTAAAAGTGTCATAACGTGGGTGGCATTTGAAAGGTTACTGGAAAGGGTGGGGATGTGATTAGCTAATAAGGGAGATGAACTTTCTGGCAAAAATACCCAAGGCTTTGAAGCAAACAGAATCTGGATGCCTGGAGTAAAATTGCATTAGATGTAATGAAATAAAAGTCGGAATTCAGGCGATCCCTAAATATGAAAGGAGGAGGAGAAGAAGAAGCCAGCGGATGTAGTTGTCATCTCGGTGACAAGCGTGCCCTGATCCTGGGCATTATGGCTCTGAAATTGAGAATAATTATTCTAATTTGTTTTATTACATTAGCGTGGGTAGGAGGGAAGAAAGGGAGCTTTCTTCGCTGCCTTTCTCATTGCTGCTGGGCGAGCGGGGCCAGGCTCCCGGCTCCCGCGCCGGCCCTGCCTGGCAATTTTTGGAAAATGATGTCTGCAATGTTCTGACCTTTGGCGTCCCAGCTGCAGCCTCCTCCTCTCTGCAGGGATCCCACACTTGACTCCTTAGCAACCTCCTTTGTGCCTCTGATCTCTCTGCCTTGTCTGGGAATAGCCCTTGGCAGGCAGGAGGACTTGCTGTTCCTTGGTGGCTGGAAAAAGGCAGGAGCCGCTGATGCCAAGCACTTCTCCAAGTCCCTCTCACCCACTCCCTGCAGCGCCGCCTCCAAAGTCACCTCCAAAGTCACCCACATGATGCTGCTGCTGCCATGGTGGCTTCTCAAAGGCTCCTTTTGGGGAGTGGAGAGGGAGAACCAGCAAATAACCCAAAAATCAGCCCTGGTGATTCTCTCCCAGAGAGGCGGTTCCCAGCCCGTTCGCTCGTGGGTTTTGTGGTGGTGTTTGTGGTGAATGGTTTGGCTCTTGTGCTGCAGGATGTAGATGTTCACCTGACCTTCTGTAGGTGGGACCTGTGCTGGGGCCATCTTAGAGCCCACCTGTGCAGGTGGGGTTTGCTCACCTGAATTATCATGGAATCCTGGAACGGGTTGGCTTGGAAGGCACCTTAAAGATTATCCAGTCCCACCCCTCACCATAACAGGGACACCTTCCACTATCCCAGGTTGCTCCAAGCCCTGTCCAGCCTGGCCTTGGACATGTCCAGGGATGGGGCCATCCTGTTATTTCTCCCCTTCCACAGAAGAAGCAGCAGAGTTGAGTTACCAGTGGTGAGTTTGGTGTGAACATCAGGTTTGGCTCCTGTTGAAGCCTTGAGCTTGGAGAGGGAAGTTTCCACAGAGCCTGGTACCTGTGTTGTCATGTGTCCCCTGTGTGGCCTTTCCTAAAGAAAGGAGTGAACCCCCCTGTGCAGGACATGGGGTGCAGCCCATCCCTCTTGTGCTGCAAATAAAAACAGTCATAAAATGCTGTCTTAGAGTTCAGAGGGAGTCTCAGACACCCAGCAGAGGAAGGGTCTTGTTGGGTTCCTCAGATTTAGGTGCTCCAGGTACCCCTTCCAGCCCTGCCCTGTAATCCTTTAAACAATTCTATTTTTAAAGTTGAGCCTTGTAAAGCTCCTTCCCCTTCCACGAATTGGGCTCTAAATTAGAGCCACTTTGTTCAGAACACACTGGTGAATGTTTGGCTTTCAAAGAGATGCTGAACCCGCTTTCTCTGTGGGTGGCAGAGACGGTGTGGGAAGTGCAGGGATTTGGGATTTTCTCTGGAAGTGTTTCTTATTTATATGACGAGAAAAATGGAAATCTAGAATTCGTGGAGATTTTTGGTAGGTTCTCACCCATCTTTGGCATAGTGAAGACACAGGAAGGTCCTCAGATTGCCTGCAGGTTTGGAAGGCGGGTGCTGCAGCAGTGGGGGCTGTGCAGACACAGCTCCAGTCACCAGCCTCTTGCTCGGCTTCCCCTGCTATTGGCCTGTCTGTACCATTTTTTTTCAGAATTAATTTTGGGCTGAAAAAGTCTCAAAGAGTGCTTTGTTCCTCCTTGACACTCACTCCAGGGAGAAAAAAAGGAAAAAAAAAGAAAGAAAAAGGGGGAAAAAAACCGTGGAAAATCTGACATCTGCATTGTAGAGAAAAATCAATAGATAGGGAGGAATATAATTATCCCCCACTCCTGGAAGAATTTGGGAGATATTTTTTTGTAACAGTGACTCATATCGGCTCCGAGCTTGAATGACATTTTAATTATTTAGGGGGTTTTTTGCTTTGAATCACCCAAGTGCAGAGCCTGCAAGGGGCACAGTTGGGCAGAGCCGTCCAGGGGCAGGGAAAAGCAGGATTTGGGGAGTTGGAGTCGAGCACTTCCCTCCCTCTGCAAGGTGTCAGAGTGGGAGCTGCAGAGCTGGGTGGGCAGAGCTGGGTGCTGCACCCACGGCCACAGGGGATGGATCACCCCTGATCCAGGAGGGATCACCCCTGGGTCCATGAGAGATCAGCCCTGAGCCCTTGAAGGATCACCCCTGGATCTGTGTATCATCTTTGATGGCATCAAGAAAACAAGGGAGCAGTTTGCCTTCTTTGGGAATGTTTTGCTCCATATTTGAAGCATAAAATCCATAAGGAGTTGGCTGATGGGGCATCTCATCTGGTGCTTGTGCCTGACTGTGGCCTTTGGGGAAGGGGTCAGGGGTGGAAGTGAGGGAGGCAGTGCATGAGAAGGGAGCAAGGGCAGTGCTGTGGATTTGGGTTGGGCAGGTTTAATTAGAAGGGAATTGGCTAATTAGGAAGTAATTAGAGCAAACACAGGAAGGAGAGACAGGTCTGGGGAGCAGAGACTGGCCAGTCTGTGTGGGGCTGGGGTGGGAGGGAGCTTTGTGGGACACTGTGGAGGTGTGATCCACAGGGACCTTCCCAGGAGGATGCTCCCCCTCATCTCTGTTGGGTGGCTGAGCTGCATCCTGGTGGGACAGCCTCGGGTGACCTGGGAGAACCCTTGGATTGGGGAGATGAAGTTGGAGAAGGGTTTCTGTGATTCTCAGTCTCCAGGGCTGGGATGTGGACATGGTGGAAAGGCTCCCAGGGTGGGCTCACTCTTTGAGCCTTCTGCAGGTCCAGGAGGGGCATGTCCTGGGGATCCAGGGTGGTTTCCCCTTATGGAGCATCTGCCAGTGGCAGCAGGGAGCAGGAACTCCTCCCAATGTAATCCTGACCTGGGGAGCAGGGATGGTACAATCCAAGGAGTGGTGTCCGGGTGTGCTGCTCTCTCTGATAGCAAAGTGAGGGGCCTGTCCTCCTCAGCAGTTCATCCATCCTGCCTGGGACTCAGGAAGGTGAATCCCAGGATGCCAGGTCAGATTTTGGTGCCCTAAACCCAGGAGAGATGTGTCTGTGGAGGCAGCTGCACAGCTCCCATCCCACTGATTCTGCCTCCCAGTCCCACCTCACACTCCCGGTGCCATGGCCTCGGCTTTGGGATTTCTGCCACCCTTTAATCAAACTCATGAAATGTAGGAAACAAAAGCTGCTCCTGAACTTCCTCTCTGTGGCTTAAGTTCCCCTGAAATCCCTTTTGTTGGATAGTCTCAGTGCTGGGGAGGGAGAAGGGGCCATGTGAGGTGACTCAGTGGAGCCAGACTGGAATTGTTCTGTGGGGGTGAAGGGATGACTTTGATTTTCAACCCCAAAGTCCCGTGGCTGCCAGTTGGCAAAGGGATTCCCCAATGCCCTGCACCAGAGAGAGTTTATTAGTCACCAATAGCCAGCTTTGGGCAGGCTCGGGGGGTTTTATAGAGCAGACTGGGTTGGTGCCTTGAGGGTGGGTCCAGCCCTGCAGCAGAACTTGATCAGTTTGGATTTGATCAGTTTTTGCTGAGAATTTGCTGGGAAATAGAGGTGGTTTTTTTCTCTTTCCTCTGGTTGCTTGTGGATCTGCTCAAGGGACTGTGTGGTCTCCTTGCCTTGAGTGCTGTAGTGAGTTATCAGAGGTGGGATGATGCTGGAGGCAAAACAAGAGTCTTGTCCATGTAGCTGGAGTCTTACCTATCCATGCCTTACTTATCTTCTCTAGCTCTAGCTTATTTAAGATAAAAGTGTGGTGACAGAAATCACCCGTGGTGTATCCAGAGTGTGGGAATGCTCTTTATCCATGACCATGAACTCCTGGATACAGAGCAGGGCTGGTGGCTGGAGGGTTTGTGGGGGCTGAGCGAGGCCAGCACTGATTAAACCCAGGGATTGTATTATACACCATTAAAACAAATTTTTAAAAAAAGGCCTAAATGTAATTTTCCTTCCCCTGTGAAAACTGCTGGTGGATTTAATGCACCTTAACTTTGGGAGCCTGGAGGTTGGTGTTTTCCACATGCAAGCAGGTGCTGCCCCTCCCTCCTCCCCCTGGCCGTGCCCTGAAGGGAGCAGACCTGGAAGGGCAGGAGATATTGAGCCCATATTTCACTGGGGACTTAATTCAATCCAGGGGCAATGTTCTGAAGGGTTCCTGTGGGGAGAGCAGCACGAGGGGGTGTCTGAGCTGCTGGAATTCATGGGTCCAAGATCCCACCTTTCCCCTTCCCCAGGCCAGGATTGCTCCAAGGAACTGGGGGGCACGTTCTGGCTGCCACGAGCTCAGCCTGAACCATCACCCCGATGTCTTTGCAGCTCCTTCCCATAGGATGGATTTAATCAGCCTGCTCGGAGCTGGATTCAAAGCAAGGCCAGGGAGGTGAAAGGGCAAGTGCTGGTTCACTTGGCCACCTGTTTCCTTCCCTTTAGCTCATAATTAATTTGTGTGGCTGAATTCCTTCCCCTTCTGATATGTGGAAGTCCCCTCAGCCCCCACAGTGTGCAATATTTTGGGATGTCTGCTTTTTCCTGGGGTTGTGAGTTTGGAAATGTGCATTTGCCTTTATCGTTGGGAAGGGGAAATGAACTTCAAAAGCCATTTTCTTGTCTCCCCCCCAACACACTTTTTAATTTTGTCTGTTAGAGCTGATCAGAAAAAGGGGAAAATGCAAATATGTTTTCAAAAATCCCCATCTCCTGCCCCACTCTTCAATCCTTACGTCAAAATGAAAACAGAGTTCAAGTTTTTTCCTACTGCTCTGCTAGCTCAGAACTAGGAAGAAACTTCCTAATTTTTTTTTGGACTTAAAAAAGGAAAAAAGCAACTTTTAAGGTACTTTTAGAATTTAGAAAGCCAGGTACAAGTTAGTGCACTGAGTTGGCTACAGCACATCTTTTCCATGTTTCCCAAATGATTCCATTGCTACGTGGCACTATTAGGAGCATTATGCCAAGCGGGAATAATATCAAATTATCTCTTTCTTTTCTTAATTTTCCATTTAATTTGTCCTTATCATTCACTCCTTGAACTCTGCTTAATATATTCCCGCCAAAGATTCCTTGAAAGATGTTGGTATCTCATGTCCAAAGGAGAGGAGGGTCTGCCAGATCTTTGGGAGTCTCCTGGAGTTCGTGTCCTCTGGCTCCTTTCCTTTGGGGTCCCTCACATGTCCTCTTGTCATGCAGAGGGAGGAGAGTTGGGGTCCATCAGAGATTGCCCAGCCTGTCTGGGAGCAGGGACTGGGGCTTTCCTGCCTTTGATGTGGCACATAATCTGCTGCAGCTGTGGAGGCCAGGCTGCTTTGGTGCACACACAGAAGTCATGGAGAGGGGTTGGGAATTGTTGGCAGGCTCAGAGGAGCCTGGGGAATGTGAAACCCTGGCAGATGTGGGATCCCCAGTTTCTCCCTTCCTCCTCCCCCCATCCTGTGCTCACCTGGACCCAGAGACCACGTCTCCAGCTCTGCATCTCCAAGAGAACTGGAGCTGACTGCCAAAAAATCTGGCAGCAGGAGCCAAACGATTGGGCCAAACCAGAGTCCCTCCAAGCGTGGAGCATCAAGGTATGTGAGGACCCATCCCTCACCCAGGGACCCACAGCACCAGGATGAGAGAAAGGCCTTAAACTGCCCTAAGGCAGGATTAGATTGGGTATTAGGAGAAATATTTTCATGGAAGGGGTTGTCCAACCCTGGAATGGGCTCTTCAGGATGATTGTGGAGCTGCCATCACTGGAGGTGTTCAACAAACACATGGATGGGACACTTGAGGGCACGGGTTAGTGGTGAGCACAGTGGTGGTGCTGGTTGATGGTTGGACTTGCTGATCTTGGAGATCTTTTGCAGCCTCAATGATTCCATGATTCTGTGATTCTTCACAGCAGGATTATGGAGTGACCCAATGTGTTCTCCTTCCTTGGTCCTCCCCAGCAGAGCTGAAACCACAGATTTTCTGTGCACTTCATGCTCTTTGTTTCTTGGTCTAAATTCTTTGGAAAAGTGGAAAACTCACGTGCCAATGTGGGAGTGGAAGTGGACTGGAAGCAGCAGCAGGAAACGACACTTGAAACACCCCCTAATTAGGAGAGTGGGAGTTTTTGCTGCTGCAAACCAGCTTTGATAGGAAGGGCTTTAAGTGACTTTCCTGCCTGAAAGCTCCATAGTAAACAAAATGTGACTAACTGCCTTAGTGACTCATTGCAGGGAAGATTCTGATTTTCAGTGTGGAGCTTTTCCCTCAAATACTTGATTTAATTATCCTGCTGAATCCTAGAGCTTGGTAACAGCCTGGGAGGGCAGGAGGGAAGGTCATCGAGATAACCAGCCTGCTTTAATATTGCAGCATTCTTGCACAGAGCCTTCCTCAGCTCTGTCCTGCTCCTGCCAGCTGAGGCACATCCTGGGAGATGCTATCAATGGATCCTGTAATTGTAGAAAAGGTTGGAGGGCAGGATGAGCCGTGGATGATTCCGGAGGGGAAGGTGAAGCCGGGGCTGTTGACAGCGAGTGTGTCTTGTCCCAGCCCCTCCTGCCCCAGCCCTGCAGAGTGATGGAGGAGGCTGATGGGATCTGCTCCATAACTCACCTCAGCCCTGCTCTCCCAGCCCAGTTCCTGCTGAGATCACTCTGCATCCCTTTCCTGCCAGTCGGGAGTTATTAAACTCGGCTCTGGCTGCTCTTTGGCACACTCAGCCTTCAGATCAGTCACACACACATACATAGAGCCCATACACAGCCTTGGGAACTGGATATTTCAGGGTATTTAAGAGGTCTGGGCAGTTTTGGGAGGGCTTTAACTGGAATTTGATTTTTTTTTTCTTGAGCCCCAAAGCTGCTAAACTTTGTTTTATGCTGCAGGTGAAGACTTGTTTTAGCATGAGCAGGGAGGTTGGACCAGAAGAGCTGCCGTGGTCCCATCCACATCCCATTTTGTGATTCTGGGAACTTGGATGAAATCACTAGGCCAGGATGTGCCATAATGCTGGAATTTCCTCCTCTGGGCTCTCAGATTTTAGCCATGGAAGGTCACTGATCTCTTCTTGAAAAGCTTCCCTGCTGGAAATGTAAAGGAGCTTCAGGATGCTCCTGGTGCAGCAGCCAGGGCTCCTTCCAGAAACTCCCTGTATTTCTCTCCTAAGGGAGGCAGGAACATCATCATTAGGGGCAATGTCAGAGGTAGGCAAGTACTCCTAATTGTATGCAGATGATAGAGCCGGGTCAGCCTTTTGACTAGTGAAGCTTTCCTCAATTTGGGATATTGTGATCCTAATCAGGGACCTTTCCCTACATCAAAGCTCAGCCCGCATCCCTTGGGGCTGGCACGGCTTGATTGCAGGGCTTCCTGCTCATCCCTGCCCAGGTGTCCTTCCTGCTCTGGACAACTGATTCCTTTCTACTCTTCATCTCTGAGGCAAGGAAATTTAATCCCAATATTACTGCCAGGCCTGGAATGGACCCACTGGTTTGGAAATTTCCCCTCTTGTTGCCCTGAGATATCAGCGCACGGCCAGCTCGGATACCTGCTCGTTTCCTTGCCAACCTCTAACCTGAGGTGGGGCAGAGCTGTCATTAGTGCACCCATCTGTGTTTGGATCTGTCAGCTTCCTTCCCCTGCTCCTCTTTTGTTTCTCTAATTACTTTGATTGCATCTCTGTGTGCAGCTCAGGGGACGCTGCAGGTCCCCATCCCGCTCTGTCACTGTTCCTTTTTCCACAGGCAGCACAGGTGGCTCTGCCAGAGGGGAACTGTTGGGTTTAGGGTTTTGGAATAGTGATTGTGGCTGTTTAAGGGCTGCAGGGAACCTTTATTGTTCTGCAGAGGGACCCCGTGGCACAGCCTGGTGTTTCTGTCACCCAGGGGTGCTGGGAGCTGATCCTGGGGGAGCCCTGGGCTGCTCATACCTGCTCTGCCCAGGCTCAGGTGTGGGTAAAGCTTCTTCCAGCATCCTTGAAGTGATTTTAAATATTCCACAGGGTTTTATGTCAGAAAATCAGTAAAATGGCGATGGGGTGAGTCACATGCAGGGTGTTCCCTCAGGGACGAGGACTGGACCTGGGGTGTGGATGTGCCGTGGGTGTCCTTCAGCCTCTGCCATTACAGGCTGTGCTTTAACACGAGCATTTGGCACCTTGAGATACAAGATAAAGTAAAATAAAATATTTGTGACTGTGTTCTTGTCTCTTTTTTCCCCCAGGGGCTGATTAAAATCCGAGGAGATCGCTGCTGGAGAGAGTTGACTTGCATGGATTATCACTACGAGGTGAGTGATCTGCACAAAACACCTCATTTCTCTTCTCTGCTTTACTTTGGTAACACAGTTTTCCCAGCCTTTCCTCTCCTGCCAGGCAGCTCTCCACGTTTTCTTCCTTTATCACAGCCTTCTGGCAGTGCAGGCAGTGTCCTCCTGCCAGCTGGGTGATGCTGTTTTTCCCAACCACAGCCCTAAAAGACCCATTTCTCCCCTTCCCTCCCCTTCCCCATCATGGATTCTGGAGCAAAGCTGAGCCTCGCTGAGACCTTCCAGTGTGAAGGTGCAGCGGGGGGGGGGCATAGAGGAGCTTTCTGTGCTGTGTTTCCTGCTGCCACCCCCAAAATGTGGGTATATGCAGAAACAGGGCAGCCAGAGCTGCCCAGCATGCAGAGGGTTATTGTTGCCAATTCAGAACTGTGGGTTTATCTTTTTGCCATCTTTCAGTGATTATGTTGGGTTCTGATTAGAAACTGTGGTCTGTTTGCTGGCTCTGAGTCTCGTCTCCTCTCTGGCTACAGAAAGAAGCTCAGCTTCCCTTCTCTCTTCACCTTCATTTTTGTGTCTCATAGAAAGGGGGTTAAAATAGCAAATGCTGCATTATAGTGATGCTCCAAGGGTGAGGAGCCCTGGTTTGGGGAAGGAAACACAATATTCCCTTCTCTGGAGCAACATCACAGTCACAATGTTGTAACACCTCTGGTCTGTAATCTATGTGCATCTGATGTTTTGGAGCATAATTCCTGTGAGGAGGGGCTGAGGGAGCTGAGGGGGTTCAGCCTGGAGAAAAGGAGGTTCAGGGGGGACCTTCTGGCTCTGCAAGTCCCTGCCAGGAGGGGGGAGCCGGAGAGGGTTGGGCTCTGCTCCCAGGGAACAGGGACAGGAGCAGAGGGAACAGCCTCAGGCTGTCCTGGGGGAGGTTCAGGTGGGACATGGGGAGGAATTTTTGCCTGGAAAGGGTGCTCAGGCTTGGAAGGGGCTGCCCAGGGCAGTGGTGGAGTCACCATCCCTGGAAATGTTCAGAAAACATGGATGTGGCACTTGAGGACATGGTTTAGTGGTGGTCATGGTGATGATGGTTGGACTTGATGATCTTGGAGGGTTTTTCCAACTTTAACAATTCCATGATTCTGTGAAATGGAATACTGCAGGTGCAAAAAGCTCCATCTGCCTTTTCAGCTTTAATGCTGGTTTTTTGTTACTCTCAGTTACTTTCCTGGGGTGTCACTCCTGAGTGCAGAGATGCCCCAAGGCTGCTGCCTCATCTTGCAGGACACTGATGGTCCACGTTCCTTCCCAGTAAAACTTGGGGATGGCAAGACCCTTGAGTGCTGCTGTTCTTAGTGTGGGCACGAGGGTGTCTGCAGGGAACTCTGCACTTCTGCTGGGCACCTGGCAGCACTGGGGGAACACCCAGCTCTGGGCCAGCACCGCTGACCCTGGCCCACAACAATCAGGCTGCACAATCCCAAACCTCCCAAATCAAAACCAGAATCAGTGCTGGAGCCCAGAAGGCTAATTAAGACCATGCCTGTCCTATCCATAAGGCAGGATCCCCAGCCTGTGCAAGTAATTGGGAACAGGGGCAGGGGGCAGAGCACGTTATCAATATCAATTATTTTAATCTGCACAAAAGAAGCTGCAATAAAAGGAAAATGAAAGGAGGCCAAGCTTTGTCTACCAGCAATAATATAACAAAACTAACAAAGGGTTGCAATTCACCTGCTGGTTCCAACCAGCCAGAGGGAGGAAGAAAAGGGTGAAGCTGAAGATACCTCTGGGAGGGAGAGGGAGTGGGAGTCTGCTCGTAATTAGGATGATAAAATGGGGTATTTATTGGACTGGCTCGTAAGTGGAGCTGGGCCAAGTGAGTGCTGTGATGTATGTTGGCCACCCCAGCTCTGCTGGGGCAGTGCTGAGCCCCAGCCCAAACCCACCCAGCTCTGCTGGGGCAGTGCTGAGCTGCAGCCCCAGACCTCATGGGCTGCTGTGGAAAGCAACATTTCCACTTTTGTCAGGAGTGGTGGATGCAACAATCAGGTGTTGGTGTGGGGGGCATTTTTTTTCCTGCCTCTTTCCTTTCTAATGTGCAGGGCTTTAATCCCAGCCTGGGTGGGGGCTGCTCCTGTGGCATTATGTCCTATGGCACTGGGTCATTTGGAGAGGAAAGTGGCAGAGCACGTGGCTTGCACAGGAGAGGGCTTTTCCTACCAGCCTGCTCTGATCCCTGAGGAGCAGATGGGCTCCAGTCAGCGTGGAAGAGAAAGGCAGGCTCTGATGGGGATGGAGAAGGCTTTGCTGCACGACCAGACACAACTTGGCACACGGAAACATCCTGGAGGCTGGGATGAGGGGTGGGGGAAAACACTCGGTGGATTAATCGTGGCTGTGGGTGCCAGGAGTCCCAAACTCTAATCCCAGCCTGGCAAGGCACCAGGAGCAGGGAATTTAACCTCCTCCTGCTTCATTTCTTTGCTAGCCTGGCCAGAGGCTCTGAGGTGGCTGTGTAGGTTTGCACTCTGGGGCTCCTGAGCCCATGTCCACGTTAACATGTCAAAATGGACACGCCTGGGTGGCACCTGGCAGGTGGAGTCCTGGGGTTTTCCATGCCATGGGTTTTGTTCATCCCTTTTTGAGTCTGCCATCGCTTCACTGCTGGCTATGGTTTGATGGGTCTTTGCCCTACAAGAAATCCCAGTGAAAGGGAGTTTTTTCCCCAGTGGAACCTGTCCCTGGTGCAGTTGTTGCAGGGAGAAGCTCCTTCTGGCCTTCAGGTCTGTTTGTCATCAGGATTATTAAGCATTTTATCCACTGTGTAAGCACGGGTTTACAAATCTCTGTGCAGGGTGTGCAGGCTGGAGCTGGAATTCTCCTTCCTCTGGAGCATATGGAATGGATCCCAGGTGTTTGGGGCATCCCACCTGCCAGAGGAGGCAGGCAGCCTTGGCTCCCTCCTGGTGCAAGCAGGGGGATGTGGCTGAGCGTGTCCCCTGTCCCTTGCAGGGCATCTCCCAGGTGTGGGCTGGAGCAGCTTTGCCACCCCCGTTGGCAGGTCCTGGGTCTGTGAGGCAGGGATGGGATTGGGAAGCACCACCTGGCCCCCCAGGGGCCTCCCCATCCCCTTGTGCCAGCCTTTATCTGGCCCAGCTATGCCAGTTCTGGGAGTGCTGCTTGGCAGGCACAGGCACAATGTCTTAACGTGCTCCAAATGGAGACAATCCTGTGGTGTTTTCAAACCTCCCCCCAGCCCTGCGATCCCAGACCCTTCGGAGCACCTTGAGACCAGATGTCTTGGCACGGGGTGGGTTTGAGTGGCACAGGCAGGGGATGAACGTTTTGGACCTCCAGCCATCCCAAAGGGAGCCAGTGGGGTTTTGGATGCTGGTGGTGCTTTTGGCAGAGCAGTTCAGCAGATGATCAAAGGGCTTTAGAAGGTCCTGATGGTCACATCCATCCCGTGTTCCCCCAGAAGTGCTCCGGGTGGGATGCAATCCAGTGATGCATTTTTCTGATGGCTGCCAAAGTGCTGTTGCTTTTTAATTACAGACAGATATCTTGTAAAACTCACCCACCAACTGGTCAGAACAGCTGCAGGAGCAGCTGCTGGGACAGGAGCCCTGCTGGGCATGGACTGCTCTGCCAGCTCTGCACCAAAACCATGCAGGAGCTGCTGGACACATCAGGGGTCCCTCCTGTGGGACCTCCATGGCCTGACCTCTAGGAAAGGAAAGACACCAAGGGGCTGGAGTGTGTGCTGGGAAGGGGCTGGAGCAGCTGAGGGAGCTGGGGGGGCTCAGCCTGGAGAAAAGGAGGCTCAGGGGGGACCTTCTGGCTCTGCAACTCCCTGGCAGGAGGGGGGAGCTGGGGGGAGTCGGGCTCTGCTCCAGGGAACAGGGACGGGAGGAGAGGGAATGGCCTCAGGCTGGGCCAGGAGAGGGACAGGTTGGATATTGAGGGAAATTTCAGCACTAAAAGAGTGTTGAGGCATTGGAAGGGGCTGTCCAGGGCACTGGTGGGATCAGCACCCCTGGAAGCCTTCAGAGAATGTGTGGATGTGGCACTTGAGGACGTAGTTTAGTGGTGAACATGGTGATGGTTGGAATTGATCATCTTAAAGGGCTTTTCCAGCCTTAATGAATCTGGGATTCGAGGCAAAGGGATAAAGGGAAAGGAAAACTAAACCCTGCTCCTGGGACAACAAAATTGGAAATAAGACTTAGGATTTGGTTCCTGGCTCTGGAATTGCCTGTAGGTGCCCAGGATGGAAGCAGGAAAGTTTGAAGGGCTTTGCTGACCCAACCTGTGCTTCATCTGAGTCCCATTTTAGCTCTGAATGTGCTGCTGAGGAAAGCTTTGCTCTGTCCCCCTGTCCCTCGGGCTGTGCAGCCCCAGAGGTCCCTCCTGACTGGGACAAATTGTCCCTAATTATTGTGTGAGTGTTTTTCCCAAGGAGGGGCTGTCACTCAGTGCTCCAGCTCCTGGAGCAGATCCCCCAGTTCCCAGAGAAGCTCTCCAGAGCACAATGTCTTTTGTGCCTAATTACAGGCTTGCTGACTGATAGCCGTGCTGATAAGGACGAGAAGGGAGTTCAAACTGCTCCTTAACGGCCTCTTCAGTTCTTTTCTCCCTTCTCTTCCCCGTTTAGACCTCATTAGACTTTTCATCCAGCTTTTCCCAACCCATTATGACACAAAAAGTAAATAATATCCAGCAATTCGTTTCAATAAATCAGAAAATGAGCTGCTTTCATGAGCCCCGAGGCTCAGGATGGGCTTTATTCCAAGAGTTTGCATTGCTGGGAGGAAAAATGTTCCTACCAGGGAAGCAGGTGCTCAGATTCTGTGCTGCAGATTTTAAAGTTCCAAGTTAATACAAGGGAAGTGGTGCTGAATTCAACAGAAAACAGGAGCAATTAAAACAAGCGTGTGGCATGTGTGTTACCAGCTGAGTTTGCTGCAGAATTGGTTGAGGCTTGAAGGAGGGATGAGATGCAGCCTTGACTTGGGACAGCTTGAGAGATTTCTCCAAAAGCCATTTGGCTGTGGAAGTCCAGCAGGCTGTGCTTCAGGGCTTGGGCTGAGCTCAGCGCTCAGGGCATGTTTGAAGGTGTGATCACGGGGTTTGGTACTTGAAACAGTCAAATTTGTCCTTTCGAAGTCACGTTTCCATGGAAAAGTGACATGAGTTGTGGTCCATCTCTGCCCTGGTGGGGCAGCTCACCACGTGGGAGCCAAAGCTGCTGGTGGGGAGTCCTGAGCAAGGAAAGAACAAAGTTCTGCCTGTGGAGGGTTGTAAATGTGCTTATTGTCATCTCCTGGAGCTAAAGAAGCTGGTCTTGAGTTGAGGTGACTGATACCACAAGGAAGAACATGCTTGTGTTCAGCTGCTTTTTTCTTTTTTGGTCCTTTCCATTTGGTCATAAGTTTTGAGAAATGACCTTTTCAGAGGCATAATTGAAAAACCACTTGACACGTCTGGAAGGGCTGCGGAGGGGGCTTTGAGGCTCAGGATTAGGTGCTTTCTGCTGGGTTTGGGGGAGTTGCATGATGTCAGTGGAAGGAGGGCCAAGGCCTGACCTTGCCTGTGATCAATTAGGTAACAAGATCCATCATAAGGTAAGTGCTTGGAGCAATAATATTGGCAGATAAATGTCAGCAGGACATCAAAAGCTTATTACTGGCTCTGGAGTTTGTATCAGGCTGCTGCGAGAAGGGCTTGATCTGAGGCAGGTTTTGAGATGAATCCCAGCTCTCTGTGTTGGCTGCAAGGGATCTTTGAAAGCAATTTGCTAGGAAAGTTTGTTATTCCCAGTTTTGGGCTGGGCTCTGCTGATCTAAAGGTGCTTGTGGCTTCAAAAAGGAGGGAGCAAACACTTTAAAGGCGGGGCTTGGGAGGATCAGTGTTGCTGGCCTTGCACAGGTCAGCTTTGCTGGCAATGGCACAAGCAGGGATTCAGGGATATGACTTCCAGCTGAGCTCTTCTCAGAAGAGTCCTGGTTTTCCAGGGTTTGGAAGTCCTGCTGCAGATGATGAGTGCTTTGGAAAATGAGGGCTGAGCTCTTGGAGCAGTAAATTCTGGGAAGTGTAACTGTCCTCGCAGGGCTGCAGCTTTAAGAGACAGGAGGATAAATCCTGCCATTTATGCCCAGTTCTGTTGGTTTTAAAAAGTGAAAAGGAGGAATCCAGGACTTTTGCAGTCAGGGGGTGCTTGGGAAGAGCGAGAGTGGTTGATAACATTAGACTCTGAGCAGAACAAAAGCAGATTTATGCAGGGGATGTGGTGGGTGATGTTTTAGTCCGAGCAGGGCAGGCAGGGAAGCAGCTTCTTCCCAGAGCCAGGCACCCTGAGAGTGTGGTTTGCTGTCAGGCACTGGCACATGTGTCACCTGAGCAGCAAAGGTGACACACCAAGGGGAAGGGGTTCCAACCTGGCAGTGCTGGTCAATGGGACCAGGATCCCAGCAGGGAATGTGGGAGAAAGGGAAGGAGTGTCTGCTCAGAGAACTGTCAGTGTAAAGGCAAATCAGCATCATAAGGCAGCCCCAGCATCTTTGGCTCAGGCTCAGGAAACCACACACTGCTGGAGCAAATTGGACTTGGGCAGGTGCTGAGAGAGAAACCTTGGAACAGCTTTGAAAGGAAAACCATGCAGGAACTTTTTACAGGGGTCTGGAGTGACAGGGCAAGGGGGAATGGCTTCACACTGACAGATGGGAAATTGGGAAGAAATTCTCCCCTGAGAGGGTGGGCAGGCTCTGGCACAGGGTGCCCAGAGAAGCTGTGGCTGCCCCAGCCCTGGAAGTGTCCAAGGCCAGGTTGGACAGGGCTTGGAGCAACCTGGGCTAGTGGAAGGTGTCCCTGCCCATGGCAGGGGGTGGCATTGGATGGGCTTTGAGGTCCCTTCCCACCCAAACTATTCCAGGATTCTCTGAAGTGGAGGCGTGGGATAAGCACATGGTAAGTGGTCCCTCCTGTTCATGGCTGGTATGGGTTTGCTGCAGGATTTTCTTTCTCTCTTTGCTGCACTTCAAATCTGCTTTTCTCTCTGTCTTTTCACCACCAGTAACTGTAATTCCACCATCAAAAACACCCTGAGCAGCCTGTGGGGTTCTCCCTTTGGGCTCAGCCATGCAGGTGGGGGGCACCTGCCTCCTGGTGTCCCACCCTCATCTCCAGCCCTATCAAAGCAAGGCAGGCTCAACCAGCTGAAGTTGGGTGGAAGTGCCTGCAGGGAACTGTGTGCTGGGAGCCTGGTGAGGTTTCTGGGGCTCCGAGGGACCTGATCCATCCTGGGAGCAGCACGGAGCTGTCACTCAGGTCCTGAGCAGGCGCTGGGAATGTGCCAGGGCCGTTTGCAGCAGTAACACAATTCCTCTTCCTGGAGCCCTTTCTGTTTTTCTTAAGGATTTGTTTTAAGCCTGGTGAAAGCTTCCTGTACACCTATTGGATTTCATCTCCTGGTTACACTCTCCCACTGTTTCAAACCCTTTGCAGACCACCCAGGACCCTCATCACTCGCCTTAAATATTCCCTTTTCCTTCCCCCTCCACCCTTTTGCTCTTTTTCAGTCCTAATCAGATTAATTTTTAGAACCCACTTTGCAGCCACTTAATCAGCTCTCGGTGCTGTGCCCCTGGACCTGGCTCTTATCCTGCTGGCCAGCTTCTCCAGTGGGCAGGAATGTTGGATCCATCACATCCCTCTGCCTGCTGGGGGAATGAGCTGCTGCTCCTGAAAGGTGCAGGGAGGTTTGGTTTGTCAGGTGGAAGAGAACAGAGGCAATGTTCTGATAGTTATTGAAATTGGGGATTTATGAGCTGCTTAGTGGTGTGTTCTAAGAAATGTGCAAAGAGAAAGATGAGGAGGAATCTTGGTTCTTCCTGGAACAATGAAATGAGAGGGGGGAATGGCAGATGAACTTTCCAGTCCTTCAAAGTGACACAGAATGGTTTGAGTTGGAAGGGACCATAAAAATCATCCTTTTACATCCCCTGATTTCATGTAGTATCAGCTGCAAAATGGTGTCTGCAGAGCTCCAAGGCCCAGTGAAATTACCCAAAAGCCAGCCCTCATCCCTGCCAGCTGCTTTTCCAGGGAAAGCAAAAGAACTCCATGCTTTTAACTGCACATGGAGTTAGAACAAACAGGGTGTTGCTGGTGCTTCTTTGGAGAGCAGATGACATTTTCATCAGATGATGAGACATGTTACAGTTTCATCTCTTTCTTTGACTATTAAATGTGTTAAATTGCCTAATGAATTTTCACACAATGGAGATGCCTGTCTTAATTTAATGTGTAAATTATTGAATTTGTTGCCTCCAGAAGAGCAGACATGCCAGAAAGTTCTGCTGAAGAAGCTGCATTACAGGTGGTGGATGCATTTGTGCATCTCTTCTCCTCTTCTGGCCTCATGCTGGGATTTTATTCTGGGAATAATTGTAATAACCAACTCCAGATCTCAGGGTAACACCAGCATGGGTGTCCCAGAGAAGCTGTGGTTAACCCTAACCCTGGAAGTGTCCAAGGCCAGGTTGGACAGGGCTGGTGGAAGGTGTCCCTGCCCATGGAAGGGGATGGAATGAGATGGTCTTTAAGGTCCCTTTCCACACAAGTTGTTCCATAATAGTAATTATTACACCAAAGGTTTTAAATTAATCTTGGGAGTTTATTTCCACAGCAATGTTGGCCTGTCCACGAGAAGAAGCCACCACTGGCAGAATGTCAGAAACAGCAGAGCCCTTCCCTTTGCTGCTAAAAGTTTGTGTGATTTGCATATCTCCAGTTTACACTGAATTTCTGCCTTTTCCCTACAATTCTCTGGGACAGTTTCCCACCTCCCATGCTGAACCCACAGGTCACTGCTGTGGTCAGGGGCTGATGGCCCCAGACAGTTCCCATGCACGTTTCCCTCCCTGCTGTAGATCAGGAAGAACTCCATATATTTCTCCAATTAGATTTTTCTCCCTTACAGCTCTTTCAGAGCTCCCAGCAATCCCCTGTAACTGTAAAAACAAGAACACAGGTTGGGGTGGTGTAGGAATGAGTTAATATTAAGTCACTCCGTGGTGTTTTGCTCCAAAGTCGTGTGCGCCAAACTGACCTTTAATCTTGGAATATAAATCACTTTCCAGTCCTATTATTTCTAAAATCCTACAGGCTTGCAAATGCACAAAAGAAGCCTTTGTCTCTTATTAATTTAATTTATAGGTTAAAGTTTCAAATCAGTGGCAAGCACAAGCTGATTTACTGTTTGCTTCAGGAATTGCCGTTCTGGGAAACACGGCATGTGCTGGGCAGCCTAGGAATGGTGGGGTGTAATTAGGAGCTTCTGTAATTAGAGATAATGTCACATAATTTGCTTATCATTTTTGGAATGCATTCTACATGAAAGCTGGGAGGGGGAACTGGACGTGGATTAGCTCTTTCAACCCTAAAAACTCCCCGGCTCAGGAAAATCACGTGTGGAACTGTCCCCTCATCTCTCCTGTGATGTTGTTGGTGCTGTGAGGAAGAGCAGCCACTTCTGTGAGGAGCTTCAGATAAAAGAAGGAAGGGAGGTTTTTCCCACCAAAGACACCCATTCCTTCTTTTTGTTTTTTAGTTAGATTTAAGCTATGGAATTCCCATGTGGAGTCAGATGGGAGACACTGGCTTCTCTTCCCAGAGTCAGGAGTGTTCCCATCTGCAGTTCAGACGCTTTCTTTCACTCCTTGGGACTTCTGGTTCTGGAATTTCATAACCAACTTTTCTAGTCTGTCTCGAAGTAACTCAAGACAAAGAAATAGGACTTTTTCCTACCCAAGCTGTCATTCCCCATTCCAGGGTAAGTGCTCTGACTGCTCCAGACACTCTCTAGAGGCTTTTTCCTCTTGACCACTTTACATGGAAAAGTGGGATTGTGACTTGCTGCCCTTGCCAACGTTGTGGAAAGATCTGTATTAAAACTGGCATTTATCTTACACATACCCATGACTTCACTTATCTATATTTTCTGAGGATCAGATTCTTCCTCTTCCCTTTCAGCCTAAAAGGGCTTTTATTGCTTGAGCATCAATCAAGGCAAGTGACAGGATTGAGCTGGATCCCATCCAATTGGCCTGGGGTGAGACTGAATTTCCAACTGTCAGCCTTGGATCCATTGGAATGTGACAGGAGCTGGTTGCTCTGCAGTCAATCCATGCATTCATTGATCCTGGGAGGAGGTGAATGAGTGCCCACCTCCCTCCTGGTGCTGGGACAGTGGCTGTGCCTGGGCTTTCCCATCAGCTGCCCAAGGCACCCAACTGCAGTTTGGTGGGACAAGCTTTGGACTCTTCCTCAAGGAACCTGCCAACAGCTGGAGTGCTGCTGCTCCCACCTTTCCCCTGTCACCATGTCACTGGTGAGTTGTGACCAACATCCCTTTTCTACCCCCGTGTTCTCTTAGGAATATTCTTGCTTTTATAACTGAAGTCATTCATTAATGACTTTTTTAGTGTTGCTGCCTCACTTTAAGTTGCTGAAAATCATTGTTTTTCCAGCAACTACAGCAAGAGAGCCCTGTGGGCAGGTAGGGGGGAGGGATCCTGAGATCTTGGAGCAGCTTCCAGCTCCAAGTGCCGCCTCCCTTGGCACTCTCTAACCTGTTCTGGTGGTCAACAGGGCTGGTGGATGTTCCACAGCCTGTTCCTCCTTCTGAACACTGAACCTGAACTATCTGAGTGCCTGGGCATTGACAGGAGAGAGCAGAGCCAAGGAAAGCTGTGGGAGCCCCTTTGCTCTGCCAAAAGGAGTGTGAGGATAACGTGGCATGTTCTTGTCCAAGGGAGGTTCTCAAAGCTGGTCAGACCTGACTTTCCTGATGGAACTTGGGTTTGTTATGTAGGGACTAACCTGCTTTTGTAACTGGCTGACAGTGAAGTTCACCTGTGGGAGCCTTTCCCAGTTCCTGCCCCCTGGTCTTGCTGTGGAGTCTCCCTCAGTGGAGATATTGCAGAACCATCTGGACACAATCTGGGGCTGTGTGCTCTGGGGTGACCCTGCTGGAGCAGGGAGGTGGGACCTGGTGGTCCCTCCCAACCTGACCCATCCTGTCATGGGACCTTGTGTGTTTGTCCTTAGGGAACCTTGTGCTTCCAGCAATTCTTGTCCCAGCTTTGATTGTACCAGAGGATGCTTGGGAAGGTCCTGCAGAGCTTATCAAAGAGAGCCTGAGGGTGCCAGGGGAGGAGCAACACCTGGAAAACCTTCAAGGGGAGGCAGCTGACTCCTGTCCTTGCTGGGGTGCCCCATTTCCCTCCCTGGGCTCCCCAAAGGAATGCTCTCCTGCTAAACACCATCTCCTCTGTGGTCCTCACGTGGTGGCCACGTGTGGCCTTTGGGAGGGGCTGGGCAGCTCCACCTCTTGCCCAGATCCTGCTGGGATGCCTCTTGTAAGAGGTGCTGAGCATTTCCAGCAGGTTGATCCCTTTGTTTCCCAGAAACCTGCACACACAAACTTCTAAAGGGCCAATCCTTTAATTCTTTAAGCCTCTAGTCTGAATTTCACCACGGTCTGTGAATTTGTTGTCGCTGAGAATTTCCTTTAGGAGGTTTATAAGAAAAAACAACCAGAAATACGGCTTTAAAAATCCCTTTTTCTCCCTCAGTACACTCCGCTCGGCAGGACGTTTGATCAGTTATCCCTTGGTGGATGTTTGGGTGCAATTTTCATCCAGTTGCTCCTGCTGGACATTTTCCTAACCCCAAGCAGGATCTAAGAGAGCTTTTTATAACTCCCTTTTGCAGTTTTCTGTGCCAAATATGCAGCAGCCACACACGTGACCATCCTGTGCTACCGGCAGAGCTGATTACCTTGGGGGGAAGGAAGGCACTTAAAGCTGCTTAAATATTGGACATTTGCTTCCTATTGTTTTATTACTCCTCTGAGTCTCAGCAGGTTGATCAACACTGAGCCCAGTGCTCTCCTCATTCCTGTAATGAGTTTCCCAAGCTGGTGGGTGAGGCTGGAAGGGGAATTCCAAGGATGATGGAGTGGGATGCTGCCCAGATGGGGACACCACGTGTGTCCTGTTACGTAACTAAAGGCAAAACTTCCTGAGCTACCAAGTCCTTGTGAGGGCTGGAATTGGTGTGATTTTGGGGTTGTGGGGAAGCTGGAGGGAGCAGGAGAAGAAGCTGTTGGAGATGCTGGGTTTGATCAGGATAGTGCTGGGTGTTTTGATACTTTTGAAATCAGGTTTTCTAAATGTGGCAGTTCAGCAGTTTGGGTGCTTTAGGGGATTTCACAGAGTCCTGGAGTGGTTTGGGTTGGAAGGGGCTTAAAGATCATCACATTCCACCACCCTGCCCTGGGCAGGGACACCTTCCTCCAGCCCAGGTTGCTCCAAGCCCTGTCCAACCTGGCCTTGGACACTTCCAGGGCTAGGGCAGCCACAGCTTCTCTGGGCACCCTGTGCCAGGGCCTGCCCACCCTCCCAGGGAAAGATCCCTTCCCAATATCCCACCTAACCCTGCCCTGTGTCACTTTAAAGCCATTTATCCAGGGCTTTGCCCTGTTTAGGCTCTTTATATCTGCAGCCTGTATGAATTATTAGCACTTAGTCCCCTTCCTGGCTGGAATAACTGCAGAGTGACCCAGAGTGTGGGCAGGAGTGACATCCCCTGAGGCTCCAGGGACCCAGGGGAGCTGGAGCACAGGAGCAGGTATTTATTCCCTCCTTGCTCAGCACCACCTCCAATTTTATCTGACAAGGATGAGTCCAGGTTTCATTTGATGGCATTTGCCTCCAGCAAATCTCAGCAGAGCTCATGCCAGGCTGCAGCATGTCCCCCTCCCAGAGCACTTTTTTTGGGCAAAAATCCAGGCTTTTAGCAGGCTTGCCTCCACATCAGACATGGTCTGGGTTTAATTTGCTACTTAAGATGTTCCTGACTTCTCTTGGCTGTCTAATATTTCCTCTCCTCCGAAATCTTATATGTCACCTATACTGGAGCTGCTTTGGGGGGTTCTGGGAATTTCTGACAGTTTCTCTGGCACTTCAGCTCCATTCCCAGTGCTCACTGAAGGAGGAGTTCCTCCAGGCTGGGCTGGGTTTCACTCTCTGCTCCATGGCAGAACAAAGGGCTGTGTGTTACAGCCAGCACGGGAATACGCTGGGAGGTGACGCTGCATGGGGAGGACACGAGGCAGGATTTTGGGGACGCATTTCGTGTTTAAGGGGTGTGACAAGCAATAAAATAAGACACAAGCAACCCCTGAAATACTGCAAATACAGAAGTAAGAGGGCTGATTAAAGCAGAGGGAGCTGCCTGCATTGGTGTTGTCTATATATAGGGATGCTGTGGAAGGCTGAGGTGGTTTGGGAAGGCTGGATCCTGCTGGATGAGGGGTCAGGGAGGTCACTGCTGCCCTTGGGCTCTGCTGGGGCCTGTGAGCAGCTCTGCCCTCCTCCAGAGGCTGCAGGGATTCCTCCACCTCCCTGGCATCTCTCAAGGCTCCTCTCAACTTGCATCTTTGTACTGGGTTAGGGCTGTTCTGGTGCTGCTGAGGGGCTGTCCTGGTGCCATGGTGGGAGGTGATGGGCCAGATGGGTGAAATCGCTTTGGGTTTTTATCAGCACCATCATTTACTCAGACCTTCATGGAGAACATTAGGTTTTGCCTCCTCCTGAGTTGTCCTGCATGGTCCTTGGCATGAACAGAAGCCTTTTACTGCTTTTGTGGTCACATCCCCTCCAGGGCTGCAGCAGGTGGAGCCCATCCTGTCATCTTGGTGGTACAGCAGCCCCTGGTTGGGTGTGCTTTGACATTCCTGGGGTGCAGGACACAAGAACACTGTATATCCATATCTCTGCTGTTTTCCCTGGAATACATCATTACATCATTTAGTCCAACTCCTTTTTAAAGCCTGCTGGAGATGCTCTCCATGGCCTGGTGTTCCCAGGGCTCTGGTGCCTGCAAACCTTGGCACAGCAACAATCCCTGACCTCTCCTAAAGGACATTTTTGGGAATGTGTGGTTGAAACAAGGTATGATTGGTGTTGGAGAAGGAAAACCTGGCACACAGGTGGAAGGGTTTGGAGGGTGTTTTGGACATGGCTGAAGCCTGGAGAACACTGAGGCACCACAGTGTGGGTGTCACGGGAAGTGTGGTGGGTCAAGGATGTTCACCTGGGTCGTGGTGCAAGAGCAGCAGCAGAACTGGAGGAATCCAGGAGCTTCAACTCCTGGTGGCACAGCTCTCGTGGCTTTTGGCACTGTGTGCAGGATTGAGAACTGGGAAGGAGGTTTATACTGGTGGAGCCTTCAGCAGGTGCCCCCAGGAGCTCCCTCCTGGCTGGACCATTGCCTGGATCCAGAGGTCATGCTGCTTCCTACCTCATGGAGCTACTGGTTTGGGCTGTCCCCAGGAGTGCCATCTAGTTCTTCCCCACAGTACTGGAGCATCCCAACCTTTCCTTTGGGAGAAGGTAAGGCCTCTGTTGGCTTTTTGTTATGCTAAACCTTGTGCTAAGCTTGTGGAAAACTAGGTCCTTGTGTAAGTTTCTTTGGAGGCTTTGTGTTTGTCTTGTCCTTGGCATGGGTTTCTGTGTTGCAGAGATTGCTTTGTTGGAGACAGGCTCAGGTCTGATGGCTGTCACACCATGAACATGCTGTTGTAGCCCATATGGCTGATCCTGGTCTTTATGATGTGCTGCTCCATGGAATTACCCCCTTGCCAGCGATGCTGTGGGGTGAAACTCTAGGCTTTAGGGTTTATTTCCAGTCCCAGCACTCAAAGAATGGCCTTTGTTCCCCTAAAGTAAAATGGGGCAGTTTGGTGGTGCCCTGGGCCCTCTCGTGGGAGGGCTGGGGTGGGTGGAAGAATGTTCCCGTTATTCCCAGGGCACACGTGGTTCCTGCACACACAGAGGGGCTGTGGGGGCTGCGGGTCGCTCCCCGTGCCATGGGCAGCAGGTTGGCTTTGCCCCAAAGGCCTTCACCCCAAAGTTTATCAAGATGTTTTTGCATTTGCCTTCAGTGAGTTTGGCTCAGCAGGTCCCCAGCTCGCTGTGGCACATGGGCAGCAGCCCCGGGTGGCCCTGCAGGAGCTGGGGCCGGGCTGTGCTGTCTCCACGTGGCTCTGGGGATGGGAATGTGTCCCTGCTGGAGGGGTGGGCAAACAGCAGCCTTTTCCCTTTGCAGTTAAAAAGCCCCCCAGCACTGTTGACTCCTCTGGCTGCTGTCCAGGAATGTTGGGCATCTCCTGCCCAAGCGTGGCCACCGAGGAAGCAAATCCATGGGAAAATGGAACAGCACTTTGTCTGCTTTGGTGTTTGAAGTAATTCCATTTCTACTGCTTGTCTAGAGGGTTTGGATGATCTTCTAGTGGAAGGTGTCCCTGCCCATGGCAGGGGCTGGGAATGGGATGACCTTTAAGGTCCCTTCCAACCCAAACCATTCCATGATTCCATGATGTTCTCAGGTTGCTGGTACAGTGATGGTCCAATTAGGGGTGAGTGGTGGATGCAGGGGCTCTCAAAGGCAGGACAAGGCTTTCCACATGGGATGCTCTCCAGCAGGTCCCCTCAGCAGTGGCAGGAAAAAGCCCTTGTAAAGCCATTGTGAAGCCATTGAAGGTGTCACGCTTCTTATCTGCTTTTTGTTTATTAAAAAGCAAAAAAAAGGGGTTACAAATCAAGCAGTGTCACGAGATCCCTCTGGAGCTGAGGGGCCGAAATGAATTAGCCATGGTGAATGTTCTGCTTGGCTTTCTCTCTCCTCTGAAGAAGGACCCCTTTGTGCATCCCGGCCGTGCAGGGTCCACACATGGAATACCTGAGGGCATCACGGGGCCTTCTCCTCCCTCTCCTATTTTCACACTTCTCCTCCCCATTCCCTGCCTGTCCTTTCAAGTTCTTTGGATGGGAGGATTTCCTGACATCTCTTTTCAGCATCGCTTCCTCTTTGGCTCCCTCCCAAGTGCCCCTGAAATCCTCAGCAGTGGTGCTGTTACTCCTCCTGGTTGATTTTTAGCACCAAGGTGATGCCATGGATGTCCAGTTGCTCTCAGGCATGTGATGGGATTCCTGGGATGGTCCTGTGGAGGACCAGGAGTTGAACTTGATGATCTTGTGGGTCCCTTCTAGCTCAGGAGGTTCTGTGATCCTTTTTGATGCTGTTTGTGCTCCTCTGCTGTGCATCTTAATTTGGGACTTCTGATTCCTCTTTAGATTTGCTTTTTGTAGTAAGTTCCATCCTTTTTTTCCTGATAATTAGCACTGTTGTTCGTCATTTGTTAACTGAGATTTGCCTTTTAGGAGTGTAGTGTTGGGATTTTCTGCCCTCTTTTTATTCAGCCTCTTCCATTTTTTCCAGCAACTCCTGCCTGGGGAATTTAAGCTTCTAGACAATGCTGTTAACCTTGAAAACACAGTTGTCTTGCAGAGAATTGCATTTTATATCATTTAGTTTACAATTTTAGTTTGAAGTTGCAGTTTAAAATAAGCCATCAGCAGCAGATCCCAAGGCCTTTTTAGGTTTCACGTTTAAGGTGCAGGACTGGGCTCTGCCCTCCCAGAGTGTCCATGAGCTTTTCCCCTTTTCCTGGGGCTCTGCAGCTGAGGAGCAGAGCTGCTGGGTGAGGAATGTGTCCATCAGCCCCGAAATAAATGCGGATGGGAAGTGTGGCGGGAGCACTAATCCACCAGCTGTTCCCCCAGGAATGAACCCAGGACGTTGTTCTGCAGGCACAGCCCAGGTTGGGTCCATTCCCTGGGGCAGGAGGTGCTGAGCCAGGCTCTGTGCAGAGCATTCCCCATGGATGAGCATCCCATGGGAGCAGAACCCTCTTTCCAATGGTTCTGTGCTGTCAGACCCATCCACTGGAGCTCCTTCAACCACTGCTGTGTTGGCAGATAGCCTTAAAAGGGATAAATCCAAGAAAAACCCATTTCCCCATAGGTACCCTTAAAGAGGGATAAATCCAGGGAAAACCCATTTCCCCATAGGTACCCTTAAAGAGGGATAAATCTAGGGAAAACCCATTCCCCCACAGACAGCCTTAAAGAGGGATAAATCCAGGGAAAACCCATTCCCCCATGACCTGG
This sequence comes from Margarornis squamiger, assembly GCA_035222235.1. Taxonomy (NCBI): domain Eukaryota; kingdom Metazoa; phylum Chordata; class Aves; order Passeriformes; family Furnariidae; genus Margarornis; species Margarornis squamiger. The sequence continues at coordinate 14,753,426 of JAWWTY010000032.1, forward strand.
GAACCTGCCTGGAATCTGTTGAAGTTGTAAACTTGCCCTCAGTCCTGTTTAATTCCTTTGGGGCTGTTTCAGCTCAGCGTGAGCCTGATGTTGTTCTGCTGTTCAAGGCAGGGCTAATTAAACTCGGCTCTGCCACTGGGCAGAGCAACTGGAGTAAGTCAGGTTTAAATCCCCCAGCCAGGCCTGACATTGGAGACATATTTCATAGGGCAGTAACGAGCCCAAATTCCAGCTCAGCGTCCTCTTCCCTCAACAACACCCTGTTTACTCAAGGAAATTAAAGCCAGCAACGTATGCTGAGGGGTTTTTTATTTGTTTTTTTGTTTTAAAAACAAACCCCCCCCTCCCAACACCCTCCCTGGCTGTTAAAGTTTGTGCATGATTGATTTTAGTGGGTGGATTAGAAGAGCAAATCTCTTTTTTTTTTTCTTTTTTTTTTCCCTTTTTTACCACGTGCCAAATCATAGAGGAGAAATCGGAGGAGAGACGTTTCCGCCCTGGGAGCTGGGTCTACATTTAATCCCAGGTTTAATTGTGGAGCCTGGATGTGTGCAAACTGTTTCTCAGCATAATTGGCTGAGGGTCACTGGCTGCCCTGAGATATATGGGCACAGTAATCAGAGAATAATTTCAACCCAGGTTGAAGCTGCCAGTAAAAGTTGTAAAAGTTAATTTTATAGGAGTTGGTACAAAATATCAGCGAGCGGGGTTGTAGTTATGGTTTATTTGCTTTGTCTAGTGACGTTTTTATTATGTTTTATTGTTATTATTTGTGTTTTAAATGCAGTTTGGGGCAGAGGGGCACAGAGAGGAGGGGGGGCTGACCTGCTTAGCGGAGTGTGCAGATGGATCAACCGCAGTAGGAGGAATTCATAAAGTGACAGGAACTGCCCTGGTCGCAGCCAGAATTAAGTTGCAGTGTGATTTATACATTTTTACTGTTAGATTCGTTCTTTGGATTTCTAACAAGGAGCAAAGCTCATCCAGGGGGTATTAAATAAGTGGGTTTCTATATGTGTGTTGCTCTGTGTGGATGAAACCTTCCAAGCCATAGAGGCAGAGACAGAATTATGGGAGCATTTAGGTTGGAAAAGACCTCTGAGGTTACCCAACCTTTGACCAAGGCCAGCCTTGGTGGGACAGGGCTCATGTTTTGGGATCTCTGCAGGGAAGAACATGTTGAGAGAAGTCACTTGGTTTAGAACTTCATCAGCTCCATGACAGGAGATAATTCTGGTGACTCTTTTCTTTGCCCCTAAGAACATTACAGTGGGCAGTCCCCATTAGTATTAATAGCTGTGGCTGAATCACAAGGTCATTGGGTATAAACTACTTCCATTTACAGTCTTATTTCAGGTGAACTCAGAGAATCCTGGAATGGTTTTGGTTGGAAGGGACCTTAAAGCCCATCCAGTGCCACCCCCTGCCATGGGCAGGGACACCTTCCACCAGCCCGGGTTGCTCCAAGCCCCGTCCAACCTGGCCTTGGACACTTCCAGAGCTGGGGC
>JAWWTY010000032.1:14755033-14768502 GCA_035222235.1 Margarornis squamiger
GGCAGGGACACCTTCCACCAGCCCGGGTTGCTCCAAGCCCCGTCCAACCTGGCCTTGGACACTTCCAGAGCTGGGGCAGCCACAGCTTCTCTGGGCACCCTGTGCCAGGGCCTGCCCACCCTCCCAGGGGAGAATTTCTTTTTAATATCCCATCTAAATGTGCCCTCTTTCAGCTTAAAGCCATTCCCCCTTGTCCTATCCCTGCTTCCTAGCTGGAGTTCTGCCATATTTACCTTTTCCCCTCTGTAGGTTCCAGCTCAGCCTGTTGTGGAGCGGTGCAGACTCTCATCTCTGACCTGAAATAATTCATTAAGGATTTAATTGCACACAGTAACCCCCAGTGAAAAAATTGGAGTCTGACCCCATTTTGAAGTTATAAAATAGGAGAACTTAGATTTCAGCAGTGCTGGAGGTACCCTGGAGCTGCACAGGGAGAAGATCTGTGGGGATGTCAGCAGACCCTCACTGGAGCCCCTCAGCCCCTGCGTTGGGAGCATTCCTGCCCCATGCTCTGTGGGTCCCACACCAAAACACAGAATTAAACCTTACAGCCCTTATAAAGGAGTAATTGCTCTGGAAAGGGCTCTGTTAAACGATGCCAGTGCCATGAAGTTCCCATTAAAGTGGAGCAAACACCTCTGGAGCCCAGGTGAAGGCTCTGGCCGGGGCTGCTGGACCACAGTCAGCCCTTGTGCGCTCGCTGCTGGAAGCTCTGGGCTCTGCTTCCCTGCTTTTCCAGCAGCAGCACTTCAAGGGACTTTCTCAAAATAATTTTCTGTGGTGCTGGAGAATCCCCTGAGCTTTGCAGTTTCAATAAAAGCCAGCCCTCAAATGAAAGCTTTGTAGCATTGGAGCAGCCCACGGTGACGGGTCCCCCGTGTGGCACGACCCCTTCCCAAAAGCAAACAGGAGTTGGAGCTCAGGGAAAGGGTTGGGGCTGTGAAATGGCCTGAAATGCTTTTTGGTTCCTGTCTGGTTGTGTTTGTATTTTCTCCTGCAATAGAAAGTTTGGTGTCTGGAGGAGCTGTTGGTGATTTTGGACTCGCTCTGTCCCCAGCAGGGATGTTAATGTTTGGTGATGAGGTGTGGCAGTGCTGTCTCATCACATTTTCCTTGGAGGAGGCTGAGCAAGGTTTGGAATACAGGTTAGGAGAGGATGGCTCACAGGAGTGTGACATGGCACCAAAGGAGCATCCTTGGTTTGAGATGCTGCTTCAGCTGCCCTTGCTTTAGCTGATGCCACCAGCACCTGGGCAGGATCCCTCTGGCTGCTGCAGCTTTCCCAGGCCACTCTCTTACTGCTTTTTGCTGCTTTCCTTGGAAAATTGCTGTGAGAGGAGAGCGTGGAGCAAGAGAAGCAAGAGTTTTGAACTACTGAGTCAGTTTAGTAACGGGGATCAGGAGTTGGTTTAACTATATTTCCTACACATATTCCAGGTGTGAAATCCATAACTCGCCTTTCCTCCTTTCTCCCTCTCTTTCCTTCCTCTCCTCAGGCTCTGTGGTGTGGGTTTCTCTCCTGGCCACAGTCTGTGGGCAGCATGTCCATGGGCTTTAGTAACTTTGGATGGTTTGAGCACAAAAAGAAGGACCACACGTACAAGGAAGGCACCAGGGTCTGGTGTCAGAGCCTTGGTGTCCCAGGGCAGGATTGTGCCCCCCTGGCTTTGGATACATCCATCCCTTACACCTCAGTTATCCCATGTTTTGGAAGGGGAATTAATTATTTCACTTAGAGTTGAAGGATAAGAATGTGATTCTTAGTATTGGAAGGGGCTGCCCAGGGAGGGTTGGAGTGCCCATCCCTGGAGGTGCCCAAGGCAGGACTGGCCGTGGCACTCAGTGCTCTGGGCTGGGGGACAAGGTGGGCATCGGGCACAGGGTGGGCTCCCTGGGCTGGGAAGTGAATTCCAACCTCAATGATTGCATGATTTTGTAATCTTTCTCTAAAAGCAGGGGGTTTGCGTCATCAGGAGAGTGCTCTGCCCTCTGCTCCCCCAAACCCTCTGCTCTTCACTGGGCTCCAACACACACAAATAAATAGAAATAATATTTTGTCAACAGCACAGGGTGGGGAATGTTTTGAGCCTTGAGTTGTTTGTAAGAAAAGCAGCTGAAGGCCTCCCTTGCCTTTTCCACCTTGCTTGTACCTGCACAGCTAGCTATTAAATTTAAAATACATGTGCCTTTTGGGCTTCAGTCTGGTTTAGGCACCAGGGTTTGTGTTTTGGAGCTTCTGTGGTTTGTGCCCTTGGAAAGATGGGGTGCTCTGGCCCTTGTTGTCTGCCTGTCTGTCATCCCCCTGTTCCTCCCCTGTGGTCACCAGGGACTCAGTGGTGCTGGTGATGGGCACAGAGGGGCCCATGGAATTCCCAGACCATGGAAGTTGCACATCCCTGGGAGTGTCATCACCCCAGGTGCAGGTCCCCTGGGGCTACAGACGGCTGATCCCCTTGTCCTCCCCTTCCTTGCCTGGAATCTGAGGAGACAAAGGTCTCACCAGACTTGTGCTAACCAGCAGCACAGGATAGTCCCAGTTCAGTTGGTGTCCCACCATTGGAACAGGAAGGTGGTTCTGTTGCTGTACCCCTGGGATCTGGGATGGGATGTTCAAAGGGATGAAGGAAACAACTCCTCCTGTTGTTTCTGCCCTCTCTGTGCCATCCTGTCCCAGAAAGCCTCTGGGGATATGGAGAGCCCCGGGTGTTTCCCACTGGTCCCATCCCACATGTGCCCTGCTCGCTGGGGCCCCGGGCACTGGCAGGTGTCTGTGCTGGGGACACCTGTCCTGATCAAAGGGTGTTTCCTGTCCTGGGGACAAGGGGAGGGCTGTGTTCTGCCAGGTGTGACTTGTCCTTGTGCCTTGCTTCCCGTTTGCCGGCGCTGCTTGGCGAGTGCCACGTGCAGGGGGGTTGCCAGAGCAGGCAGAGCCCGGGGTGATCCATCGCCCTCGGGAGCGAGCCAGCCTTGGGATTGCTCTCCCGAAAACTCAGCAACAAAGCCGGGTTTCCTTGTTTGTGTTTGCTGGGAATGTCAGCAGGTGATGGATTTGGCTGCAAAGGTAAATATCGAGCTGGGGGGTGCACAGCCCAAGCACCCCTGAGAACTGAGGGGTTCTCTTATCTTGAAGGCCTTTCATTTGTCACCTCTGATTTGACACGTTCTGGTGATGGCTCAATATTTTCCCCTCTGCCTTGGACCCTCACTGTTTATTTCTGTTAAAGTTACTTAAACATCCCCAGTTTGTCCTTCTTAACCACTTGCTTGGTTTGTAGAGGCTTTAAGGCAGTAGATGCCTCTGGCTTGGCTTTGCACATAAATAATCAACTTCCAGGATCTCTGATTTAATTCTGTTTGTTTTCTTTTAACGCACACATACACAGAGAGGAGCTGGAGCCACAGGGCTTGCTGATACACGGGGATAATCCCATCCTTGTTTGTTTACAAGTGATGCACCACAGTGTCCTGGAGGTGCAGAAATGGTGTTTGCAATGGGCTGCCAGAGCAGAGGTGGGCATGGCTGGGGCTGCTGGACAAGTGCAGACAGACCCACGGGAAGCCTGAGTTACAAATTTGGGGGGGCTTGGGCTCTGCTCCCAGGCAACAGGGACAGGAGAAGAGGAGACAGCCTCAGGATGGGACAGGGGAGGTTTAGGTGGGATATTGGCAAGAAATTCTTCCCTGTGAGAGGGTAGTGAGGTAATAAATTCTGAAAGCTCTAGCCCCAAAACTGCTGCTTCTCTGCCTGTGTGGAGTCCCTAAAAGCAGCACAGGATCCCAGAATGGTTTGGGTTGGAAGGGACCTCAAAGCCCATCCAGTGCCACCCCCTGCCGTGGGCAGGGACACCTTCTACTAGCCCAGGTTGCTCCAAGCCTTGTCCAACCTGGCCTTGGCCACTTCCAGGGCTGGGGCAGCCACAGCTTCTCTGGGCAACCCATGCCACGGCCTGCCCACCCTCCCAGGGAAGGATTTCTTCCCAATATCCCATCTAAATCTCCCCTCTTTCAGTTTAATGCCATTCCCCCTTGTCCTGATACTACACACTCTTGTTTCGGTCTCTCTCCAAGGACCATCTTTCCAAGGGCTCCTTGGGGTGCAGTCAGAGATGTTCAGTGGCAGGACAGTTAATTGAAGAAGGGAACCCACTTGCAATAACATCTATAAGCTCAATAAACCCCCATTGCAGTTAGAGCCATGAAACATTCCTGGCACCAGGAGCAGATTTTGTTTGGTTTGACCCAAAGCAGGGATATGTCCATGGGAGGACCCTGCTTGGCAGGGCTGCATCACCCCTACCCGGGTGCCCACAGTGAGGACACAGCTCTGAACCCCCAAACCAGGGCTGGACAACCCAGTTTGTTTTATTTCCATGCTCCCACCAAAACCAGCTCGTATCTCCCCAGTGCCTGGAGCCATTTGGAAGCAGATTAAAAGTTTTCATCAGCTCTTCTTAATAGAGGCAGATAAAGCAGGTTAATAGTCATGTGCTGAGTTATTGAAGGGAAGCCCAGGTAATACAGAGTCACCTTTAACCCTCGGCTTCCTCAGACCTCCTGCCTGGCCATTGTTTGTCTGGGGTGTAAACCATAGTCCAGTTCATAAATTATTATGTAGTTGCCCCAGCCCTAATGCAGGCCACGTTGCTCGGTGTTTCATTTCGGAGGGGAGGCTCATTCTGGCCGTGCTCACAATAAAGTGCCAGCCCTGCAGGAGTTTAACCCTTTGCCTGCCAGCAGTAAGGGAATTATCAGTACTTGTACACCGGTGTCTGCTCTGCTCGTGGGTGTGATCCGTGTGTAGTTCTGTTTTTTCATTTTACTGCATCTGAAATATTCCCTGAGTAAAACACAGCAGGATGTTCTTGTAAAAAATTAATCTTAAGCTGTCGTTTTTAGGATTTGGCGTTAACTGTGGTGATTTGGGTGATTTCAGCTTGAAATGTATGGTTAAGGTTTTGCACCAAGGATATTAGAAAAATCTAATGTGGTATAATGTGACAGAGTCATTGTGGGCTGGTTTTTAATTGATTACAAACCAGTAGGTCCCATGGCTTGAGCATTGTCCTCTCCACGGACCATGGCCAGTTATCCTGGATTTCCTTCAGTAGTTCCTCCTCCACTTCAGCTGTTTTCCATGTGGGTAAGTGTTTTATGGAGGAGCTGGGAGAGGTGGATTCAGCTCTTGCTGTGGGACAAAGCCACCCCAGGGAGGAGCTGCTGTTCCCTGCCCTTGGCTTTGGTCTCCCCCAGCCCTGTGCTCCAGCCTTCCCAGTGCTCCTTGTGTTTGGAAAAGTTACTGCTTCATTAGCTCTGCAGGTCCTGGATTGCTTCCATGAGGTGGGAGATGTGCACCAGAGGAGCTGGACTGCCATGGAGGGCCTGCCTTGTGTCTGATCTCCATCCAGCTGGCTCTGGGCAGCCCACTGCTTGCTTGGTCCTTAGTTCCTTCCCCTGGAGCTGGAGCTGAGCCACCTCATCAGCTCACCTGTGAATCCCATTCTGACCACTGGCCCAAGACACAGGTCCATGTTACCTCCTGTTCCCTTTGGCTTGGGCCAGACCCCTTCCTGTGCTTCCCATTGCTCTGGGCTCGCTCCCATCCACTCCTGGAGCCCCTGTTGTGTTATCCCACTCAGCCATGTCCTACAGGCCTTGCTTGGAATGAACAGGGGGCTCTTACAGCCTTTTCATCCCCCTTCCAGCCAGACTTAGGAGAGCCACCCTTCCAGCTGGGACACAGCTCTTCCAGCTCCTTCTCTTCTTAGGTGGGTCTCCATCACTCTTGTTCCCCAGTCCAGCCAGAGTGCAAGAGCCAAGGGAGGAGCAGCCTTTGTGCAAGGTCACCCCTGCACTCCTGGAACCCCAGGAAAAGTAACTGAGAGTAATGAAAAAAAGGAGCATTAAAGCTGAAAAGGCAGATGGAGCTTTTGAAATCTGCAGAATTCCAATTTATAGAATCACAGAATTGTCAAGGGTGGAAAAACTCTCTAAGATGAAATCCAACCATCCAGCAGCACCAGCACCATGGTCATCACTTAAACCATGTCCTCAAGCGCCACATCCACTTGTTCTTTGAACACCTCCATGGATGGTGACCCCACCAGTGCCCTGGATAGCTTGTTGGAGTGCTTGATGACTCTTTTGGTGAAGAAATTTTCCTCAATATCCAACCTGCCTGTGCTCTGGCCCAGCCTGAGGCCATTTCTTCTCCTCCTGTCCCTGTTCCCTGGGAGCAGAGCCCAAGTCACTCCCACCTTTATTCCTCCCTCCTGTCAGGGAGTTGCAGAGCCAGAAGGTCCCCCCTGAGCCTCCTTTTCTCCAGGCTGAGCCCCCTCAGCTCCTCCTGCTGCTCCAGCCCCTTCCCAGCTCCGTTCCCTTCCCTGGACACGCTCCAGCTCAGGGATAAGCAGCAGCAGGAGCCTGCACAGCCCCCAGACTCCCCGAGCACGGTGACACAGGTTTTTCTTGTCCAAGGAGCCCGTTCTCCTCCCGGCAGCCGCCGCCGGTGTTAGTTTTTCCATCTCCAGCAGGAGCCACAGTCCTCGTTAAAGCTGTGGCAGGGCAGGGGGGAGGATCCAGTTCCTTCCAAGGAGGCGCCGGAGAACATTGACCCATTGAGGCAGCGGTGGCTGCCGGCGGCACCGACCCGAGCCCCGTCCCCTCGCTGCAAGCTGACACCTCCTGGCACTGGCTGCACAGAGAGGGCCCTGACAATTCCAGAACGTTCTCTAAATAGAACCAGAATAAGAACAAAAGCAGAATTTTCACGTTCCCGATGGTTTCTTTGCTACTGATTTGCAGAGCCTGGGAAAGGAGCCCTTCGGGTGCCGTTTAGCCCCCGCTCCTCCTCTTTCCTGGGCTTGTTTATCTGTATTTATTAATTCATCCAAGTCTTAAAATAGTTTGGAGAGTCAGTTGCTCTTTGCTTTTTGCCCTCAAGGCTCAGGAGAGGAGGACAGTGAATTTTTAATGAGTCTCTTTCAGTGTGTTTCCTGGCTGTGCAAACCAAAGTGCTGAGAACTTCATACAAGTCTGAAGTTTGTAACCAGCTGGCCCTGAATTTGATTTGCTTTGACTTCCATCTCCTAAACTTCCACAAATGGCTTCAAACTGGAATGGGGATGTTGAGATTAGGAAGAAATCCTTCCCTGGCAGGCCCTGGCACAGGTTGCCCAGAGAAGCTGTGGCTGCCCCATCCTTGGAAGTGTCCAAGGCCAGGTTGGACAGGGCTTGGAGCAACCTGGACTAGTGGAAGGTGTGACCAGTCATGGCAGGAGGTTGAAATTAGATGGTCTTTGAGGTCCCTTCCAACCCAAACCATGCTGTGATTCAGTGGAATCTCTGTGGTACTTGGTGGACCAAAGAGTGCCAAAGCCCTGTTTTCTCCAAGGAAAGAAGGAGGATGATAATTCTGCCATGCCAGTGCCTTGCTGGGATCAGTGTCCTTGTGGGGAAGAAGGAGAAATGTTTATGTTCCAAGCTCTTGGCCCCCTCTGTGGGAGTGTGACGGTGTTCTCCTGCTCCTCCTGTGTAACAGCCTTGTAAACCAGCACTTCTGCTCGTGGCTCCTCCTTCCCCCTCCCCAGGTGTGTCACTTGGGGTGGGATGTTTAGGTGGGGCAGGTGAGTGGGGTGTTGGAGTCCCGTTGTTGGATGGCAGTCCTTTTTAAGTCAAGATATTCCAGGTATCCATTGGATCCTCCGGGAGAGGCACAGCCTTCCAAAAAGGTGTGAGGAAGTGTGTGTGCGATTGCAGGGCACCTCAGTCTGGGAGATCAGGACCATCAGTCACATGTTAAATACATATTTTTTCTATGTGAATATCAGCTTTGGTCTGTGGGGTTTTAAATACATCATTTTCCTTGTCAGTGTCAGCTTTGGTCTGCAGGTCAGGACCATTAGTGAGGTTTTAAATGCATAATTTTGCATGTGAATGTCAGCTTTGCACAGGAAGCTGCAGAACCTGTGCTTTGTAGCTGTCCTTGTGTGTGAAAACTCTTCTGCAGTGGGTCAGGGCTGGGGTTCCCTCAGCCCAGGGTCCTGTGCAGGCCAGGGCTTGGACTCCCTCCTTGTGGATCCTTCCACCTCAGCATGTTCATACAACATCTGCTTTGGTGGTTGGGAGTATCAGAAATGAGTTTCATCTGTGCCACATACTGAGAATTCCTGTTCTGGGGTAAGGCTATCAAGTGTTTTTATCATTATTTTTTCACTGGGAAACTGCTTCGTTTCTTTATTCACGTGGGATTGCCTTGGGATCATTAAGTTTGTGAGATTGACCACAGTCATGTTTAGATGGAGAAAATGGTTTGGGGTGGTTTTGATCCAGGAGGCAGTGGAAAAACCAGTTTGGTGTGAAGGGGAGGGATTGTGGGGGGACAAGGGGCTGGGGAAGTGATGTCAGCTCGGCTCCTTCACTGCCTGGGCACATCTGCAAGGTGAAGACAGGCTGTAAAGCATCATCATTGTGGACCTGAAGTGGTCCCAGTGTGTAAATGTGATTGAAATTATCCCTGTCCATGCTTTTCTGTCCCGGTTCCTCCAGCCAGAGAGATGCCACAGCCTCTCTGGTATGTCCAGCCAAAGGGGCCCTTGGTGCTTTCCAGGCTTGCCAATTCTTCCCATATTTCCCAGTCCTTGGGAATGAGGTTATTAACAGTGGTCCCAACTTAACACCATATCTATTTCTCCCCTAAATGCAGGAGGAAATTGCTGCTTTGCTGAGCTATGGATGTTTTAATGGCCAGTTCTGTCCAAGAGTTTTATTTCCTGGCTTGTTAATTTTGTTTTAATTAATGCATGGACTTGGAAGCGTGTTAATCACTAATACATAGGTTCTAGCCACTCTCTCTTTGGGTCGGTGAATTCTTTCAGCTGCTTGTGTGGGCGAGGAGCTTATTTTTAAAGTATTTTATGGAAGGCACAAAGTCTCCAAGGTGTTTTATGTGGCAAGCTAAAGATGTAATTTAATAACAACGAATAGCTGAGGGGTTATTTGGGGAAAGTTTGTGTCTGTGTAGAAATGCATAAGAACGTCATAGAAAATTTCCTACATGTGAAGTGCTGTGTTCTGTGCCCCCCAAAATCAGGGAATCACAGGATCATTTAGGTTGGGAAAAAGCTCCGAGACTGAGTCCAACCTGTGATCCATCACCACCTTGTCAACTCAGTGCCACATCCAGTCGTTCCTTGAAGGAGGAGCCTGTGGCTTTATTTTGCCTGACTGCTCTTTTTATGGAAGAGTCAGATCCTGAAGGCTTTGCTTTTCCCCTCTGGGTTCCTGGAGCACTCAGGGTCACCAACTGTGGGACATCTCCCACTGTGGCTTCCAGGAGAGGTTTGCAGAGGTGGTTGGACTCACTGACCACTTGCATATTCCAGCTATGACTGGAATAAGCCACATTTCTCTGGATAAGGGGTTTCCAAAAGCCCACGTGCCAGAAGGCTTGGTGAGAATTCAAAGTTCAGGGGGGGAAAAAAGGGAAATCTGATACTGTAAAAATCTCTATTGACATTTTTATTTCTCACCAACCGTCTCCTTCTGAGTGCTGAGTTGGAAGGGAAAAGGCTGGCTACAAACCCTGGCTTTTCCCTTGGGACACTTCCCTCCATCCTTTGACATCATGGCTGGAGCTTTTGGTACCACCCAGGAATGAAGTGACAACTGGCAGAGAGGGATTGATCATTAAGGAAATGTGCAATGATTTGTTGCAGAAATGGTGTGAAATGGCCCTGGGGGGATGGTGTAGGTGGGGGATCAGGGGTGGGGAGCCCCCTCTGTAACACAAACTCTGATTTCCTCTTGTGTTTTGGGTGCATCCCCTTCTTCATGCTCCTTCCCCCGAGTCCTGCCAGGTCCTTTCAGGCTCTCTCATCTCTCCCTTCCTCGCTATTTCCATGACATTCACAGAATTGTGTCCCAGGCATGACCAAGCTGCTGTCCAGACTAAGACACCAGGTTTTAATGTGCAAACCCATTTAGGATGAGCAAATGAGGCAGCTCTGAGCTCCTCTCACCTTCTCCTTTGCTGTCTCTTGGTGGTGAGGGGCTCACAGCGGGGCTGAGGCGCTTGGAATAATCCATAAATTATTGGCAAAACTTGTGGCCCGTTGCACAGGTCCGGGCAGGGCTCTGTAGGGCTTCCCTCTGCATCCCAAATCCGAGTTACTGAAACCCCTGGGCGGGCAGAGAGGCACACGGGGGTGGCCTCACCCTAACACTGCCCCTCATGGACTCTCAGGGACAGTGGCGTTGGCTCCGTGTTGTCCTTGATTGAAGTACAGCTGGAAAGGCAGCTCCGACTGCATTTAATAACTACTCCTTCAACACACCGAGGTGCAGAAAGTAATTTGTCCCCTTGCCAAGGAGCAGAAAGAATGGGCATTTTGTTCCTGGCTTCCCGGTGATTTTACCTGGGTGTATTCTGGGAAGAGAGAAAGACTTTGTGCTACTGTTCCCCCGCCCGCTGTGTTGATTTATTGAAACTGGAGCCCGTGAGTGCGAGCGTGAGGTACCTTCGGACATGGAATTTCTAGGAGAAATATACAATTGCCTTGGTTATTATTTTTTCCCTCCTCCGTTCGCTCGGGCGCCCTTCCAGCTTTTGCACCGAGGAACAAGATTTTCAATGAGCCTTGAACTGGAACACGGCGCAGCTTCGCCTTTGGATTCCCAGCCGTTCGTTGGAGAGAGCCTGGCTCTGGTTTTATCTCCACCTCTTTGCTCACCTGCTCTGGAAAGCACAGCTTGCTCTCTCTTTTCTGTAGTTGTTATTTTTAAGGTTGAGAGGGAGGAATTAAAAAGAGGCTGCAGGTTGTTGTCCTGGCTTAGATGTCATTGTCCCCTTTCTCTTTGTGTCTGCAGAGAGATTGTGGAACCTCCCTTGCTGGAGATATTCCAGAGCTGTCTGGACACAACCCTGTGCTCTGGGATGACCCTGCTCGAGCAGGGAGGTGGGACCAGCGACCCACGTGGTGCCTTCCAACCTGACCCAGTCTGGGATCCTGTGACTTTTCAGAGTGTTCACATCCAGCCCACCCATTGTCATGGGAGGGGAGCTCCAAAACCTCTCCTGATTTACAGGATTTGCCTGGTTTTGCCCCAGGAGATGGCTCAGAGCAGGCAGGAGGAAAAGGAGGAGCAGGCTGGGCTTTAAATGGGTTCTGTCAGGTTGTTGCATGGAGCAGCTGATTGCAGCAGGGCTGAGGTGGAGCTTGGGTGAGAGCTGGGACCTCTCCTGGTCCAAGCCCAGCTCACGTGTGGCTCGGGGAACTGGGATGCACTGGAATATTCTGTCCTTAAGCTGTTGTAGAAGCTCAGGACACTGACATTGCAGATAGTGTCCTACATGGGCATTTTACTTCCAAGATTGATGGCAAAATGGAATAAATTTGTGGAGCTGTAACAGAACTGTATCTCTTATTTAAGTAAAAGCACATGTGAGAGGCAGGAGGAGGCTTTGTTGGGTGAGATGGGCGTTTTTGTGGTGTCTTAATTTGATTTATGTGCTCATATTTCTATATAATTTTATATCTGCTTCCAGAAGCTGATAAATGCGTTGCAAAAGCAGTGGGATGGAGATGTAGGGGTCAGAAATGGCCTGTTAGAAGTGTCACACATAATGAGCTCTGAGGAAGGTATGAAAGGTTCTGCTAAAGCAGCAGAGGAATTCCTGCTCGGCATCAGCTGGGAGGAGAAACTGCCCCCTGGATGTTACCAGAGGAGGGTCCACGTGGGCATTATGGTCACATGTAACACGAGGGAGGGTTTCAGCTGGACATGGTCAGTGATGTTCTCACCTCTCTATGTCTCCAGTGAGATCATCCCCTAAAATCTGTTGTGTTGTGAGGAGGCCCCGGGGCAGCCCCCCATGGTTGGTGTGCTCTGGGGGCTGCAGAGCCCAGCCCTCTCCTCTCTGTTGGGTTCACATATTTATATATGTTTATATTTAGATATATATATCTCTTTATTGCTGCCTGGTAGAGCCTGGATGCATTGGCTGTGGAGAAAGTGATGAGAAAACCACGGGAAAGGGATTGTTGGAGATGTGGTGCTGTGTTATTCATGTCTGAGATCTGTGAAAAGGGTAAACTCCCTGACAGCAACTCAAGTTATTTCCTCTTAAGTTGTGTTAAAATACATGAAAGAATCCTTCTCCTAATTAGTATTGCCAGCATTCATGTATTTTTTTCCTAGTTGTTTTTATAGCAAGGAATTCAGGACGATTATTTTATAGTGATTCTTCCAGACCTATTTTGCATGTCCTTGGACACTGGGGCTGCTTCTCCTCCAGTTGTACCTTATTTCCTGGGCAGGTTTTAGCTCTGGGCTGGGTGAGAGCTCTGTGAACCCAGCGGGGCTATCCTGAGAACAAGCCTGGAATCTGTTCCCATTCACAAATTCTCACCAAGTGAACTTGGGATTTGAGCATCAATTTTCTCTCTACTTCCCCATTAACGGCTTTCTGTTAATTGTTGTCCTGCAATGGTCCAGTCAAAGCACTTCCACAGGCTGGTGTTTCTCTATGGAAAACAAATCCACCTCTTGCCATGTGTGGTGACTCAGGGAAATGCTTCCCCCGTGGATGTTCTGGGGGCAGGAGCAGCCGATTGCTGGTGGCTTGGGGTGGGCACCACGGTGGTGAGAGGCAATTCTTGGGAGCACATGCAGGGCTGGGAGCTGGAGCTGCTGCTGTGCAGAGGCCGTGCAGCCTCAGCTCGGCTCCTCTGAAATCCCCCTGCTTCTCTCCAGTCTGATCAGCGGCAAAAAGCCGCCTTCCCTCTCCAGTGGGAGCTCAGCTCCCAAGTAATGATGTCCAGCTGCACTGACAGAATGTGATTGCTCATCAGTTTGGTTGATGACTTAATCTGGGGCTGATTAGCATCTTGGACACCGGCCAGGAGATCAAAAATGATGCATAATTTTGCCGTGGGGCACAGTTTATTTAACATTTTAGCATCCTCCTGGCTCTGGTGTAGTGGCAGAGCCTCGCCCGGCCATGCGTGGGAGGGAAGGGGTGTGCTGAGGGCAGGGTCCTGTGTGGGGAGCAGGGTGGGAGCTGGGATGGCCTGGCTTTGTCACCAGGACATGTCAGTGGCCAGGGCTTCACCAGGCAGAGGTGCAGAGCATCCCTGGCTCACCCTGGAGCATCATGGGGCACTTGGTGCCCTGGGCTGGGTGACAAGGTGGGGATTTGGCACAGGTTGGACTCAGTGGTCTTGGGGGCCCTTTCCAACCTCAGTGATTCTGTGATCACTCCCAGCAGTGTGCCTTGAACTGATGATAGATCACAGAATCACAGAACATGCTGAGTTGGAAGGGACCCCCAAGGATCATCCAGTCCAACCCTCAGCCCTAGATGGGACCATCCCCAAGAGTCGCCCCCTGTGCCCTAGAGCATCATCCAAACCCTCCTGGAGCTCTGGCAGCCTTGGGGCTGTGCCCACTGCCCTGGGGAGCCTGGGCAGTGC
>JAWWTY010000032.1:14769007-14784710 GCA_035222235.1 Margarornis squamiger
AGCCTTGGGGCTGTGCCCACTGCCCTGGGGAGCCTGGGCAGTGCCCACCACCCTCTGGGGGAAGAACCTTTTCCTGGGATCCAACCTGACCCTGCCCTGACACAGCCCCAGCCATTGCCTGGGTGCTGTCCCTGGTCCCCACGGAGCAGAGATCAGTGCCTGCCCCTTCTCTGCCCCTCCTGAGGAAGTTGTAGCTGCAATGAGGTCTCTCCTCAATGTCCTCCAGGCTGAGCAGTAAAAATCCCATCCTCCCCAAAAGCTGTTCCCTTAAGCAACTGAAGACATTTTCTGCTCCCTCTTGCAGTTTCAGATCATCACCCCAGCAGGACGTTCTGCTGCCAGTGGGGTTTGGGGAGCAGCAGAGAGGCCGAGGGGTGGACACGGGGCCGGTGCCTGTGGCTGTGGGGGAAGGCTGAGCCATGGGAGCAGCTGCTCCTGCCTGGCAGGGGTTAAAGGTGGAGCAGGGACTGCTGGAGGAGTCCAGTTGTTTCCCATTACCCAGGCTGGCCTGGCTGCCCCCCATGCTGGGGGAGCTGGGACGAGTCCCCAGCACTCCACGTGCCATGCAACTGGCACCAGCCCGGACCACAAGTGGCGGTTCAAATAAACATCCCTGGGCTGAGCTGACAGCCCGGCATGACTGGCGTTATTAAACACCCATCCCGAGCCCGGGGCCGGCAGGCAGAGCCCCCAGTCCAGCCCAGCATCAATGGGTGCAGTGTCAGGGCCATTCCCGTGGGATGTGCCGGTGCCAGCCGTGGGGAACGTGCGAGGAATCCACCCAAACCCAGCCCAGGAGCACAGCAGAGCTGGGCCACGGGCTCTGCCATCCCTCGGGCTCCGGGACGCTGCTTGGCGTTAGGAAAGGAGGTAAAAGGCGTTATTAAAAATGAGCAGTTTGGCCAAGGGCAGCGGGTTTATTTACAGGGCTGAGTTGGGAGTGCTCCAGCTCGGGGCAGGAGTGAGGGCATTATTATGTCCATGGGGAGGGCAGAGCGCCACGGTTATTGGGGGGAATTTATCTGTCTGCAGAGCTGATTTATTTATTTGAGAAAAGCACAGAAACAAGGAAGGCTTGCAAAACAAGCGAGGCGATTACACAAGCGTGTGGTGCTCAATGGGCCCTGAGGCAGAAGGGTTGGGGTGTCCAGCTGGGTGTTGGTTGGTGCTGGTGGGAGAGGCGTCTCCCAGCCCTTCACGGGTCACACACTGCCCCAACACGTGCTGCGTCAGAGCCATCACATTTTTGTGTCACAAGGTAAACCACTGAGTCATTAAAGGTGCTGCAGAGCTTCCCATCCCAAAGTTGTCCTTTAAAGTGTAAGTAATTACTGTTTTTACCCAAGGAAGGCCTTGAGCAGGACAAGGACATTTATAACAAGAGCACTTTTGTACCCAGGAGTCCAGAGATTCCCCAGCCTGTTCCTGATGTTAGCATGGTTTAACATTTCTGTCTCTGTCACTATGTGTGTGTGTTGCTTCCAAGAAAATTGTTATGTTTTTGTAAGAAGTCACTGTTTTAACCATTTAATTGTTTAAAAAAGAGTTACTGGAATGATGTGCATGCCAGGAGATGCAATGCTGTGGCATTGGCTGGAGAGGTTCAGTTCACAGAATCAGGGAGTCATAGACTGGGTTGGGTTGGCAGAGACCTAAAGACCATCTGATTCCAACCCCCTCCCATGGGCAGGGACACCTTCCACTGTCCCAGGTCACTCCAAGCCCTGTCCAACCTGGCCTTGGACACTTCCAGGGATGGGGCAGCCACAGCTTCTCTGGACACCCCTCTGGACACCCTGTGCCAGGGCCTGCCCACCCTCACAGCCAGCAATTCCTTCCCAATATTCCATCTAACTCTGCCCTCTGGCAGTGGGAAGCCATTCCCCCTTGGTCTGTCACTCCATGCCCTTGTTCATTGGCAAGAAAGAGAAGAATTGGCTGCTGGATTTTGTACATCAGCTCCTCATGGCCAAGAGTTTTCTTGTGACTTGTGTTCCATGTCCTAAATTCTTTCAGGCTGCCTCCTTTGTTACTCAGGAGAAAGCTTAAAACAGAAGCAAACTCTGCTGAGCAGCTTTTGGCTGCATCTTTGGGACAGCAACCTGGCTTTTCCTGATGCCTTATTTTTATTCCATCCTGCTCTGTAAGTGCTCTTAGATGAGCAGGACATTCAGAGCAGAATTCCCCTGAATCAGTCACTGTGGAGCTGCTGCCTGGAGGGTTTTAAGAGCCATGTGGACATGGCACTTGGGGACGTGGGCTGGTGGTGGCCCTGGCAGTGCTGAGGGAAGGGTTGGACTGGATGACTTGGGAGCTCTTTTCCAGTCTAAATGATAAGTATTTCTGTGCTGAGCTTGCTGTGGCTCTCGGGCAGCTGGAGAGTTAAACAGGCAGCCCCCACTGCCGTGTTCCCCCTCCTGCCCCCGGCGCTGGATTTGGCACGAACGTGGTGCCGTTCCAGTTCGGAGAACTCAAATGACCAACCAGGTAGTCGTTCCTAATGGCACAATTTACCCTTTGTGAACACGTCTTATGAAAGATCCCACTGTTTGTCTCAAGTTGTAAGGGGAAAAAAAAAAACAACTCTGAACAGCCAACCTAAGTGTAAATGTCCAGCCACGAAACTGCCTAATCCAAACAGCGGCACGAGCCGGGGCTGCGCCGGCGCTCGTGGCTTTGCCCATGTGTTCCTTGGCCCGGTGCTCAGTGTTGTATTTATGAGCACACACTGAAAAAAAACACCTTCTGAAGGAGATAGATCCTGGTTTTAGCACTGGAGTTTTTAAAAGGGAGAGAGTGAAGGACTGAGGGGCTGTGGGGCATGTTGGGAGTTGTGGATGGTAGGGAAAATTCCTGGGTCCTCTGAGCAGATGTAGTTGTTGGAAAGATGCTCAGAAAGAGGTTCTTCCACCCTTTGCTGAGCAGGGGGTTTGCCCTTCAAGGCATTAGAGTGCCAGGAACTCTGCTGAAAAGGCTGGAAAATCCCAGTTTGTTTATAAATATAGTGAAATAGTCCAAGGGGCCGTGCTGAGGTGGGACTTGTCAGAGGGGGGAGCAGGAGGATTGTCGAGGGGGTCTTTGAGGTGTCAGGGGACCCAGAGGTCCCATCTGATCCTAGCTGGAATTGGGAGTGTGAAAGATGCTGCTGTCTGGGATGACCCACATTCTCTGGGATGAAATGCTGACATCCTTCCCTTCAGAACATTTCACACTCAGGTGCAATAGGAAAGTGCATGAGCTTTAGTTGGGAATATTAAGGACTGTCACTTCAACCCCCTCGATGGAGCTTTGGGTCTTGCAGTGATCAGAAAGGTTTCACGTGGTGTCCTGGCTCCCTTTTGTCTCCTTTCAGCTGCTCATTCCCATCCCTGGTGCCTGTTGTCTGATTTACCAGTTCCTCCTGGTACCTGGTGGGAGCTGGCAAATCCATCACCATGCTTGTGGGCCGAAGTGATACCTCTGCCCTGCAGGAGGAAGGAGCAAATGAACCTAAAATAATGTGTATTACAAGCAAATGGAAATGGCAGAGGGCACATGAACTAAGCAGAGGTATTTTCTAGCTGTCTGGTCTAAGGTTTGGTATCATTTTTCTCCAGGATTACAGGGGCTTTCACCTCATAAATTTGTGCCTGTTTGAGGTCGTTAATCTTTCTTTACATGTTGCCTTGCAATTTTAGAGCTTTGCCACCATCTGGGATCACATTTTAAATGGAGTTTCCACTCAGTACGTTTCTTTTCATGAAATTATTTATATATAGAGAGATGTATAATAAATACATCAGGTCTGGGTTGTTTTGAAACATTTTCAGTGCTTTCGCAAGGGCTTACCTTGTGTGGAAAAACTTGTCTTCTCTAATAGAGAGTCATAACAGTGACCAATTAAAGGATCACATTTGCAATATGCTCTTAACTGGCAATTTAAAATATTGGTGAGGGAGCTGGTGAGTGATGCGGCGGGGAAGGTGAGAGTGCTGGGCCAGGGAGCACGTTCCTCTTGGAAAATCTTGGAGTATGGCACGTATCAGCACCATCTGATGGATACCAGAAAACCTGGAGAGGGATTGCTGCAGTTCCCTCCTTGCCTTTGGGGTGGGACCTCCTTGGTGAGCGTGTGTTGCCTTTAGCTCGTGGTTTTTATCTTCACTTTGCGGTTTAGTTCACTTGGTGCTGTTCAATGAAAGGTTAGACCTGATGATCTTGGAAGTCTTTTTCAACTCTGTGATTCTTATGGACTTACCTTCCAGCCTGTTCCACCCCTACACCCGACGTGACCCATCTCTGGTGCTCTTAAACAAACCCTCTCCCCAAAGGTGGTAACACCCACAGTTGGTTCCACCAGCTTCTTCTGGCCCCTCCAGAGCCAAGATGTCTGTTCCAGGCCCTCCTAATTATTTTAAAGGGGTTTTGAACAAATAAACAGCCTGAACATTTCAGTGGTTCCTTATGTAATTTTAGCTCTGGCCCTCTCCAAGAATGTACAGAATAAATAGGTGAATCTGTAACCCATCCC
Organism: Margarornis squamiger; assembly: GCA_035222235.1. Lineage (NCBI taxonomy): Eukaryota > Metazoa > Chordata > Aves > Passeriformes > Furnariidae > Margarornis > Margarornis squamiger. The sequence goes on from JAWWTY010000032.1 coordinate 14,773,518, forward strand.
CAATTAAGTCAGTATTCAGGGAGCAGATCCGAGGCACAGTGTCAATAAACAGGGATGCTGTGGGCTGTGGCAATGTGGGGTTTGTTAGTGGAGAAGGATAGCTCGGACCAGGAGGTGGGTGCAGTCAGGAAAAGCAAACAGCACAGCTGTAGATCCTTCTGCTCCCACCCAAGGTGCTGGAATTCCAAACCCATCGTTCCGGAGTCCCCCAGTCCGTCCTCGCTCGTGCTGGTCTCAGCCAGGCTGACTCATCCTGAGCAAAGCTTGGCTTTGCTGTTGACACCACGGATGTGGCACGGAGGTTCCACCTACACGGTGACTCTGCAAGTGCCGCTTGGTAAACGGGGAAACCAAAAAATTCCAAGGGGATATTTTACAATGCCAAGGCATGAAATTGCACAGCAGCTTCTCCTCCCAGGACCCTGTTCCCTGCAGCGGTGATTCCCCGGGAAACCCAATGCCCGGGCGGGAAGTATTGCTGGGATTTTGCCTGCTTTGAACTTGCCCTTGCTGGGGCTGTGTGAGCCCGGAGCAGCCCTCTGCCACAGGGACGCTGGGGAGAGGAGTTAAAAATGAAACAGCAGATTTATATATATAAAAAGTAAAAATATATGTTCTCCATCTGAAGTTTATTTAGGCCCTTTGGGAGAGTGGCGCGGCACTACGTCTCTACTAAATTGCCAACATTTTATGGTCGTGCTGGCACCGAGTCAAACACACATCTCCTTGGCTTGGGCTGCTCTTAAACAGGCAGATTCCAGGGTGTTTTGCTGTGGACTGAATATTACTATTGACTGGGCGAGGGAAGCTCTGCCCAGCAAGAACGTGTAGGTAACTTTTCTTTTTAATAGTTCTGTGGAGACTTAATTATTTGGCTGTTGCGGTGCTGAGGAGCCGAACCCTCGTGACTCACTGGTCCTCAGAGCCGGGTGGGTTTTAATCCAGATACGACTTCTTCATTTATTCTTATGATTTTGTTTTGATTGGAATCTTATTAATAACTGTAAGGTTTCAAAGGGCCTATTTTTGACCTTGAGCTGCTGTGTCAGTGTTTTAGTGGTGTGGATGTGGAGCCTCATGTGCATGAATGGACATATAAAACACCCCAGCCCGAGGCAGTGCTGGTGTTGCACGAGGGGCTGGGCTGGTCACTGCTCACTTTGCTTTCCAAACCCTTCCCTATATGTGTCTCTGTGTAGAATTGATGTTGCTCATCAGTCAGGGTCACTGCCCATGTAGAACCCCTTCTGCAGTGAGGAAGCCGCAGCTCTCTGGACTCCCCCTGTTCCAGGAAGGGTGTTTTGCAGGAGTCCTTGGTTGCTGCGCAGCATGAGAGGTCTGACTTCAAGACACTCATCTTCCCACACTTCCCAGCAGCTGGGAGTGACCCTGCTCAGCTCCTCCTTGCTGCTGCCTCTTTGCAGAGGGCTGGGAAGATGCTCCTGCTCGGGCTTGGGAATGTGGAGCTTTGATCTGCAGATGCAGAAGGAGGAAGGGTCAAGATCTGAAGCAGAACAGACTGGCAGAGAAACAGCCTCTTGGATCATGGTGATCAGATTATTGTGGAGAATCCTTTTCATTTTGTGGTCCAAAGTATGAGAGGAGCGAGAGGTTTTCTTTGAAGCCCAGAAGATGAGTTCGTGCCTCGGTGCTTGGGAAGCTGAGGAACTGAGGTTTGCAGTTCACCTGAACCTTCCACAGGCACTCAAAAAAACCTTTAATAATAGCTCATATCCTGGTTTTCTGGGGTACTGCTGCCTTTCACAATCTCTTGTGTGTGCCAAAGGCTTTCCCTCTCTCCTGTGTTCGCTGCCCCTGTCCTGGGGCTGAGGTGGGATTGCATTCTGTGACTCCACAGGATAAGGGGGGGATGGATTGAAAATAGATTCACATTGGATATTAGGATAAACATCTCTCCTGTGAGGATGGGCAGGCCCTGGCACAGGTTTCCCAGAGAAGCTGTGGCTGCCCCATCCCTGGAAGTGTCCAAGGCCAGGGTAGACATGGCTGGAAGCAGCCTGGGCTGGTGGAAGGTGTCCCTGCCCATGGCAGGGGGTGGGACCATAAGGTCCCTTCCAAGACAAACAGTCTGTGATTCTGTTTCTTTTGACCCAAGAGTTGCCTCCTCTCGTTATTTATTTGTATTTGCTGTTGTTCCATTTCCTTCTGGTTTTTGAGGTTCTTCTGCCATTCATTGCACTTGGTTGGATTCTGATCTTGGAGGGCTTTCCCAGCCTAAAGTCTTCTGTGATTCCCTACCCTCCAACTTCACATTCCTCTGCTGCACAGGAGCTGTGCTGTGAGACTAATAAAGAATCCCAGAATGGTTTGGGTTGGGTGGGACCTTAAAGATGATCCAGTTCCACCCATGCCCTGGGCAGGCACACCTTCCACTAGCCCAGGTTGCTCTGAGCCCCAGCCCTGTGTGAGCAGTGGGTTGTTTGAGGACAATGTGGGACTTGTTTTCCTGCACACGTGTAGGAGAGCCTGGAGCTTTCCCTGGGCTGGGCTGGGCAATCCAACCCTGGGATTAAGTGCTCTGTCGGAGTTTCTGGACTGCCCCAGGAATAGGGAGGCTGGGAGGAGAGACCCTGTGCATTTACAGGCCCTGAGAAGAGCCTTCCCTTTGGTGTATAATGGCCTTCTGTTGGGTTTTAGTAGCCTATAGTTTAGTAAATTAGGAGTCTTCAGGTACTTAGCACTTTAATGGTTCTCACTAAGAACATAATTAAACCATAGACCCCTTAGGGAGAAAAAACAGTTTATTGTGCATATTTTTAGACCCTGTTCCCAGCCCTCGTAAAAGCTGGTCTGTACAAGGCAGAGAACAGGCCCGAGTGGAGCCCCAGAATTCCGGGGGCAGCCCCTGCCGAGCGCCAGCCCTGCTCACACCTTACAAATCTGCCCCGTGAGTTATGGAATTCATTTTCCCAATCCCCTCTCCAAAGGCATTTGCAGCAGCAGTTTTTCTGGGGCTGCTGGAGGTGTGAAGGAGGCAGAAGGGTTATTGCATTGCACCTTGTGCTGACACACAAAGCTGGGGTTCCAAAATAGGTTTTTCATTTAAAAGCAGCATTTTGTGTCTCCCAGAGTCCCCAAAAAGGGGCTGCTCAGAGCACAGGGCTCTGCTCAGCCCTTCCCGCTGCCTTGGCCGTGTTCATTTAGTTGTATCCCACTTGGAGCTGCTTTTTTCCTTGTCTGTGTGTCAGGAGGTCACAGTTGTGAATGGAGGGGGATTCCTGGCTGCTTCTAGGATTCTTCTTAGGATGAGGAGTTGGAGGGGGAATCTTCACAGGGAAGTGGAGAGGCAGGACAAGGGGAATGGCTTCAAAATGAAAGGGAGTTGGTTTAGGTGGGATGTTGGAAAGAAATATTTTACTATGAGATTGGGGGGACCCTGGCACAGGTTGCCCAGAGAAGCTGTGGCTGCCCCATCCCTGGAAGTGTCTAAAGCCAGGTTGGACAGGGCTTGGAGCAACCTGGGCTGGTGGAAGGTGTCCCTGCCTGTGGCGGGGGTGGAGCTGGGTGATCTTGAAGGTCCCTCCCAACCCAAGTCATCCTATGATTCTTCATGCAGAACAGCCACAGAGCAAAGTGTAAAGCTCAAAATCCCAGAAATAAGCCAGGTGAGACTATCCTGGAGAGCTTTTCCCTCCTCCTGGGATCTGACACGGCTGCCTCCAACACCACCACAATGCTGCCATAGGATATGGTTGCTCTGGGATAGCGTGTGGAGGGAAAAGTCCCTCTTTAATCCCACCAGTGTGCCCTGGGTGCTTTCCCAGTCCCAGCAGGACCCTCCAGTTGGGGTGCTGAGTGCTCCCAGCACCCCTGGGCAGTGATGCACTGAGGCTCAAAAGGAAACCAGGAAGTTTTCCAGCATCCCAGGCGTTCTCCAAGGTGATTCCCACACCCCTCTGGGTCTTTGCCTCAACACCCCATCCTGAGCAAACACGGCTTTCTCCCGGGAAACCTGCGCCCGTGCTCGCAGCATCTGGAAGGCATTGGGAGGAACACACACACACACACACACACACACACACACACACACACAGACCTCCTCCCCCAGCAGCTCTGAGTGTGTCTGGGACATGTGAATCACTTCCCATCTCTGTATTTTAGTTTGCATGTGGAATCATAGAATTATGGAATGGCTTGGGTTGGAAGGGGCCTTAAAGCTCAGCTTGTTCATCTCCTGGGCAGGGACACCCCACCTGGCCTTGAACTTCCTTCTGCTTCTTATCCCAATCCAGTGGGGCTTGAGGCTGGAATTTTCTCTTTCTGCCATTAAGCAGGTGGAGGGGGACAATATCCAGACAGTAAGTGGGATTAATACATATTAATGTGTTAATTACACTGTAAGTAGGCACGTAATTACGCATGTGACACTGTCTGCTCTCTGTTGTCCTCTGGTCCTAAGTGCTACACAGTCCAACCTTTAGGACTGACACCTCAGCTGAGGCAATTTTGGTTAAAGCACTTTAAAAAAAGTAATATTGAAAAGAGCCAAGAAACAACCTGCCTTTTGGGGAGGATAAAAGCATTTCCCAGCAACGTGGGATCAAGGTAAAAAGAATCTCGTTGTGAGCCTCCCTGGGATTCTGGGAACGCTGGGGAGCAGTCCAAGGAGCAGAGGAACTCAAGGCAGGTCCCGTGTGCAGGGAGGCACCCTGGTGGCACCTGGGGCTGCCCTGAGCCCCAGCCTGGCTGGAGTGGGCTTGGCACAGCCCCCCGAGCCCGGCCCGGCTCCATCCGGCGCCGCTGCCCGGGAAGGAAGGATGCGGTCTCTGTCCTCGGGGGCTGCAGCAGCTCCAGCCCAGGCAGAGCGACCGCTTTATTAATCCCAGCTTTGCTAATAAGGAATTACAATAGTTGTGGGATTTGGCAGGGGGAGCGTGCTCGCTTGCCATGCATCCTACAGGATTTTCCCTGGTTTGTTTGTATTTTTGATTTAACTACAAATAATTTAAAGATGTGTTACGTCTCCTTCAATTAACATTTGCGTTTTCAACCTCTCTGGTTTTTTGTTGTTGCAATTTTCAAACAATACCAATGAATTTGAGCCTGTCAGATATGCTGAGATAAATGAACTTTTATTTTTACTAAAATTGCAGGATTTCGTAGAGTGGCACTTACTAACATATCAGGGTTTGGGTTTGCTTCCTTTGTAAAATTTGCAGCTTTATTGTACTGGATGGAAAATCTGCCAGTGTCAAAAAATCCAGGCTGATAAAAGAATAATATTGTCCCAAGGCCAGTGTGTAAATACCTTAACCAATAGAACATGTTTAGAGGAATTACACTTTCCTCTCCCAAATTACCATTTTGGAAAGCAGCTCTACCACCACATTTATTTCAAATTTAAACATTTTGAAAGAAGATCTCCAAGGTTTTGAAATCTGGTTTCCATTCCTGGCTCTGTTTGACCCACTGTGTGACCCTGAGAAAATCTCTGTCTCAGTTTCTGTATCTGCTCAGTTGCTCTGATGGTCTTCACTCGTGCAGGGCAGTTTAACATCCCTGGGTGTCAAGCTGTGTGTAATATTTCAGTATTAAATCATAGTTGGTTTCGTTTAAGATGGGTTTTGCTCGTGATGAAAACAGGGCAAATTAAAACTCTTGGTTTTTAATAGATGGTGTGGTTTAAAAATGTGTGGGGTTTGCAAGAAAAAACTTGAGTAAAGCAATTTTCTCTGCAAAGAGATGAGTTCCTAGAGGGAAAGGATGGTTCTTCCGAGAGGAGACCTGGGGAAAGAAAGAAGGGAAGAGGCCCAAACTCTGTAATTCCCCTCGATAATGAGCCTTGGAGGGCACTGATCCCTTTTCCCTCCCCTCTTGCAGACGCAGCCGGTGCCCAACCCCATTGCCTACTTCATGCACCGCTCGCCGTGGTGGTTCCACCGCTTCGAGACCCTGGTCAACCACTTCGTGGAGCTGCTCGTGCCCTTCTTCCTCTTCCTGGGCCGCCGCATGTGCATCCTGCACGGCCTCCTGCAGATCCTTTTCCAGGTGAGATGCTCCTGGGCTGCTTCCTGAGGGGAATGCCCTCACCTGGGGTGGAGCAGGGGGTGTCTGAGGGGTGTAAATCTGCACCTGGAGCTGGGGGTGGGCTGGCCAAGGGTTCCTCATGCTGGCTCTGCCAGGACATGGGCACGGGTGGGATGCCCTGGAGGCAGTGACTCAGGGGGCAGGTCAGCAGCTGAGGCTCCAGTGGCTCCAGATGACTCACACCACGAGCTGTGGGCTCTCAGGTGGGTCACACCAGTTGGTCCCTGCTGGGGATTTGCTTCCCGTGCTGCTGGTTTGGATTCTGGGTGGCACAGCAGTGTCAGCCCAGGACTGGTGCAAAGGGTCTGATCCCATGGCTCAGGAATACCTGCAGTTTCTCCAAAAGCCAATTCTTATAGACATCTTTCACCTTTTGAAGGGGTTTTTGGTGACATGTTTAACATTCAAGGGTTGTCCTTTACCTCTGAAAAGATGGAGCTGCTTTTCACAACCACCAGATTTCTGAGCCAAGGTTCAGAGCGGCAATAAGATATCGAAAAATCCCTGGTGTTCGTGTTGCAGTTGATTTTGAGGGTCAGGTTTTTTTGTACATATGGAAGACTCAGAGGACAGAAGCTCCTGCATATCCATTTCCTGGACCCAGCCTGGTTTCTCTGGTCCCTGCCCCTGGCAGGGTTCAAAGAGCTCATTATCCCCAGCCCCTCCAACTCACAGCTTTGGGCCCTCACTGCCTGTGTTTGCTCAGCATCATTTCAGCATCATGAAATTCATACTCAGTAGCTGTTACTGCGTCCTGTAAACTCGGGTGACGACTGAACTGGAGAACAGCTTATAAACTCCCTTGGTAAACCACAAAAATGCTGCTCAGGTTTTAAAAGTCTGACATAAAAGCCACGGGGTTTGTGCCCTTGCAGAGTTTCACACTCCTCCTGCTTCCCAAACGCTTCCTGTTGTGTCTGGGTGCCACTGGGCATCAGCTCGTACCTCTGCACAGCCTTTGGGGCCAGCTGGGTTGTGTTGGGGTGGACCTGGGACAGATGGAGGTCCCAGCAGTGGGGCAGGACAGGCCTGACCGAGGGAGGTCTCGGGGTGTTGCTTTGTGAGGGTTGTGTTTGTGATGGGCATCACACCTGAGGTTTTCACTGTCACTGAGAGGATTTTATTCAGCCCAACCCTAAAAAGCCTCCTATTTTGTGTGGTGGACAAAGCAAAGCCTCCCATCTCTGTTGGCTGCTTGTTGCAGAAGCAGGTGGGTGTTGAGACACGGCAGAGATCGGATCACTGAGCGGAAATTGTGAGTGGGAACAGCTCTGTGTGTAAGGAAGTGCAGGGAGGGTGGTGATGGCTCTTCCTCAGTTGAGTAGACCTGGGAAGGAGCAGAACACACCACGGTGAGTGCCCGTCAGAAAACAACCCTGTTGCCCAGTGCCAGGCTTTGGCACAGAGCTGTGTCTCAGGCAGGGCTGGCAGGGTTTGCTCAGCTCTGTGTTGACAGAAAATCAGCGGGGTGGATTGAGATGGTGGTGCTTTGTCTTCACAGCTCTGCCAGAGGGAACTCTGGGACCAACCAACCCAACCTCCTGAAGTTGAGGGAGGGCAGATTTAGATTAGAGATTAGGGAGAAATTGTTCCCTGTGAGGGTGGGCAGGCCCTGGCACAGGGTGCCCAGAGAAGCTGTGGCTGCCCCAGCCCTGGAAGTGTCCAAGGCCAGGTTGGACGGGGCTTGGAGCAACCTGGGCTAGTGGAAGGTGTCTCTGCCCATGGTAGGGGGTGGAACAAGATGGTTTTTAAGGTCCCTTCACACCCAAACCGTTCTGGGATTCTCTCAGTGCTCCTCACTCACCACCTTCTCACCTTGGGATTGCTCCATCACCACCAAGCCCCCAACCAGGACTCGTGGTTGGTGTCACCTCCGTTGCCGTCCCAGCTCCTCCAAGGGCCCCTAATGAGCAGCAGAGCCCTGGCTGTACTGGGGGATGTCAGACAGAGCCAGAGGGACCTGGAAAAGCCAACTCCATCCAATAAAGGCTCCTAATGACACGGAGTAAATGCAGGCATCAAGCACCCTTTAATTGGCACTTTATTGATAGCTGGCAATTACTGCCTGATTTCTGTCACGAGGGGAGTCTGCGAAGGCAAAAAGGGTCCCAGTGTAAAATGCAGCCCTGGTGCCTTTATAGCATTTCAACAAAAACCTGTTTATTTAATATTTACTGCCCTTTTCTTCATTCAGAATGACTTTTATTGACAATACTTCTGCTCTGCAAAGGAAGCAATAAAGTTTAATGTTGATATACCACTTAATTCTGCTTTTCAAGATTTGAATTGACATTACATGCAAGTTTTATTGGACATTTTATAATTGTTATTGGAGTCATGGTGGCTAGGTTGAGTGAGTGTATTTTTCCAGATTCCAACTGGCCTGGAGAATATTGCTTTGTCAGGAACCCAAAAAAAGTTGAGCTTTATAGAAAAAAAGTGGGTTTTTTTCCAAGTGTGAACTTACTCTTCTTGCCTAGTTCACGTTTGTAGGGGAAAAGGCTGAGTGAGTTTGGAGACGTCAGAGAGGAGGGGCTGGGCACTGGAGGGTGTGCTGGAGGATGGCTGGTTGTCCACCTTGGATTCCTGTGGGATTGTGCTGGTTCCAGTCTGCTGGAGCACTCCCACATGGGACGTTTGGGTGATGATGACAAGCTAGAGATCAGAAGGAATTTCTTCACCAGAAGGGTTGTCAGGCATTGGAATGGGCTGCCCTGGGCAGTGATGGAGTCCCCATGCCTGGGAGCGTTCACAAAACATGTGGATGTGACACTGAAGAACATGGTTTAATGGTGGTGGTGCTGGTTGGTGGTTGGACTTGATGATCTTAAAGGGCTCTTCCAACCTAAACAATTCGGTGAATCTGTGATTGGCTGATGTTTGTAGCAGTGGAGGCCTCAGAACTGCACATGTAGATCTGAAGCAGCCCACTGTTCAGGAGAACTCGAGTCCAAAATGTGGCTGTCGGTATCTGGAGTGGGGAAGGAGAGGTTTTGGAGGGTCTTGGAGACCCCAGGCGAGGTGTGGCCTCTGTTGTTCTTGGTTCTGTGGCAGCCTCGGGGCAGAGCCTGTGGTTTGAAGGCGGAGGGAGGCTGAAGTGCTGCGTGGGAAGGCCAGTCCTGCTGTTCCGCTGCTCCCTGGAGCTGGCTCCTAAAACCCCTGAAGCTGCATGTTTTTCACGCCGTCCAACGCACAGCTTACACCAGCAAACGTGTTTCTTGGCTCCTTCCGAGCCAGGCAGTAAAATCACACTGCTTGGCAAAGGACTTGATGAGGGGAAGCGAGAGGAAAGCCAAGAAAGGCAGGAAAAAGCCACCTTGCCCCTCGGAGCTGGCAGGTAGTGCCGGGCTGGAGCAGAGAGGAGACTGCAGCACCCACCAGGGAGGGGGCTGAGGTTTTGTGCAGCTGGGAGGGGGTTTTGGCTGTGCCAGATGGGAAGGAGCTTCAGTATCACAAAGGTAAAAGCCGTAAATACGTAGAATGGAAAGTCCAAGGCTGGTGCTGCTGGAAAGGCAGGGTCATTCCTCCCCTTCTGCCCCGCTTTTCTGGGTCACAGTCACAAAGGCACAGCTTGGGGATGTGGGGATAGTTTTAGGCTCTCAAATGCTTTTGGATTGGATTTAACTTGGGGAGTCTGACTCCTTGGTGTGGCCCCTGACAGCTCCTGGCCCGTGTTCCAGCACAGAGCATCTTCATGGCTGGGGAATTCCTGCAGGGGCCCCTCGTGCCCGGGTGAGCTCAGCCCCACGTCACACGGCAGTCCCCCAGAGGAGCCAGAGTGAAGAAGCCTTGATGCCACCAGTTGTCCCCTGCCACCAGTCCTGCTCCCAGGATGCTTTGGCAGTGGGGTGACCTTTGGGCAATCCCAGGGTGGTTTTCAGCAGGAGCAGTTTGTAAAGCAGAGGGGTGACAATGCCAAGAGCGAGGCTGAATTTCAGCCATGCAGAAGGCAAAGATAAAACCCTCCAAAATCAGAGCCCCAACCAAGACACCCCCCGAGGCAGCTCCAGGGGTCCAGCCAAGGAGCTGCACAGGAATGGGGTGGCTTTCTGAGGGAAGGGGGGGACCTGTGAGAGGGACCCCAGGGGGGAATGTGGCAGAAACCTTCGGCTCTGTTCCCTTGGAAAACAAGCTCTGAGCTCTACCCTTGCCCAGCTGGGCACTGCACCAGGGACATACAACCCCTGGGAGCTGGGAATGTGCAGGAGAGTGGGCAGCAAAGTCATTTTCCTCCTCTTTATTTTTCTTTTTTTTTTTTTTCTTTCTAGGCAGAAAACAGTTGTTGAATAGACATTTTCTGCCTTGGCTTGGCCAAACCCCAACCTCCTAAAAATTGGGATGGAAATGGACCTTTTCCTCTAGTTGATTTTGTTCCCATCTCTCCAGTGCTGGGCAGGGGAGGCAAAGCAGGGTTTTCCCCCCTTCTCTGTTGGGAGGGGAGGACCAAGCCCCCTCTTCCCCCACCTCTGCCACGCCACAAGAAGCTGGAGGGATGAACTGCCCTCGCAGCCACACACACGCAAATTGAATCAGGCTGTTCCAGTGCCACAGCTGCAACATATTGTGTTGCTGACTTAGGAGGTAGCAGAGGTCACAGCAGCAGCCTGGAGAGAGGGAACAAAAATTAAACAGCCCCCCCCCTTCCCTGCAGAAAGTGTCTGAATCCAGTGTTTGTTTTCACTTGTCAGATCCGAGCTGGGGTTTGTGCTCTTTCCGGCGCTGCTGTAAATCAGAGGTGTCTCCAGGAGGATTAGCAGAGCTCCACAAGTGCCAGGCTCGTGGCACAAGGATCAGGCCCTTTGTTAGTGCTTTGATTGTGCACCTCCAGGACATGTGCACTGCTCAGGGAGTTGTTTCTGTGTGCTCATGCAGAGTGGTGTCCTTGCCTCCTGAAGATGTTGGTGAGAGTAAGGGCACTGCCCAATTTGCTGGAGGAGGGAGCAAGCCAGAAAGTCTGGGCATCGTTCTGCAGGGCATTGGATCACACAAGGGTTTGGGTTGGAAAGGACCTTAAGGCTCATCCAGTGCCACCCCCTGCTATGGGCAGGGACACCTTCCACTAGCCCAAGTTGCTCCAAGCCCCGTCCAACCTGGCCTTGGGCACTTCCAGGGCTGGGGCAGCCACAGCTTCTCTGGGCACCCTGT
>JAWWTY010000032.1:14784810-14795478 GCA_035222235.1 Margarornis squamiger
GGGCAGCCACAGCTTCTCTGGGCACCCTGTGCCAGGGCCTGCCCACCCTCCCAGGGAGGAATTTCTTCCCAATATCCCACATAAATCTGCTGTCTTTCAGTTTAAATCCACCTCCCCCTTGTTCTATCACTACATGCTGTTGTGAAGAGACCCTCTCCTGGTTTTTTGTAGCCCCTTAGGGCTGGGGAACGTGGCCCAGCATCACTGGCAGGGTGGGTGGCACTGCTGGGGCTGGGCAGGAGCTGCCCTGCGAACACAGAGGAAATTCACGAAAGTCCGAATTCTGTTGATTTTGTTGTGCTTTAGGAAGAAACAACAAACAGAGAATCCCAGGAAAATTAAGAGCAGAACCTGGGTGAGCTGCTGGGGCAGCAATGGGCCCGTGGAAAACAGTTCTGCTGCTCAGTTGTTTGAAAACGTGCTTTGGGCTTGGGTGTGAGATGGGAGGATGGAGGGAGAGCCACCACAGGGTTCTTTGGGAACCTTGGAGCTTTGGGCTGGGATTAGGGAGGTTAATCATCACCATCCCAGTGCCACGGGCGAGGGTGCCCGGGGTGCCCCTGCCCTCCCTCCCTCGGCGCTGGCCCTGCTCCAGCTCGGCTTTTCTTTCTCCGCAGCCAAACAAAAGGAATGTGAAATCAAAGGAGTTACGGGGCAGATTCTCCGTTACATTTAAGCAGCCTTAAGTTAAATATCAAGCTATAGCCTCCCCCCCAAAAAAAGAGAAATCTTAACTTAATCAGGCAGAACCCAAACTGTTTAATCACTCCTATATTTGATTTCACCTCCAGCTCGATGGTATCTGTTGTGGGGCTGCTGTGCCAGACACGAGAGCAGCAGCCCAAAGCAGCCCAGCCCAGGCAATAAGGCTGCTCTGTAATGGGGTCTGGGATTAGTTAGCAACAAGTTAAGTCCTTGCATTCTGCAGTAGTCAGAGTGACTGAGAAACACTTACTGTGAGCCATAGGAGTGCATTTAATTAGCTTCTGATTCAGGGGCGCTGGGGGTTTTTTCCCTTCTTTTTTTTTGAAATCGTTAAATAAAGTGTCACCCCAAGCCAGTGCTGTAAACTCTGTTTGGATTGTGGCTGCAATAACCCCTTTGGGCGTCATTCAAATTGTACTAAACAGTTTCTGCAGAGCGCTGGTTTCTCTCAAAATAAACCAAAGTCCGGCTTTGACAAGCTCTAATGAAAAACAAATTGTTATATTACTTAGAAAAATAATTTGAAGGAAGTCTGAATTAGTTGTAAAGGTGGAAAAGGTTCAGCTACTTGAAAATAGAAATTTGGAAGGCATTTATTTTAACCATTAAGCCAGTGGCCTTGAAATACAGCCTTGTTTGTTGGGGAATGCGCCTAACGAGGGACATGAATCATGCTGTTAATCAGTTTGGGAACTTGATTAATTGGAAAGGGGACCGTCAGTGACTCCAACAGGCGGAGCCGCCTGGCAGCAGCCGGAGCCTGGAGCTGCTGTGACTTCCCATCACTCATCCTGCTGGCACGCCGGGGAGCCTTGGAGGGATCCCACGGCCCGGGCTCGCCGGGTTGGTGGGGCTGAAATGGGAGCTCAAACGTGGCTCTTCGACACCCTCAGCCTGTGGGTTTTGGTGCCGCTGCGTTGGGGTGTCCAGCTGGGAAAGGGCTGGTTTTCCACGGAGGAGGGTCCGGGGGGTCTCGGGGGTGCCTCGTCCCGACATCCCGGGCTGGGGTTCCTGTCAGCTCACCTTTGCTACTGCTGCTGGTTTTGCTTATTAAACCTGAGAGCGAGGCTTTACGCCCAGCTATGAAATCAGATTTGCATGGGAGGCCCCCAGGATGGGAAGCGCTGCCATGGCTGTAAAAATGCAGCAGGAAGGGCCGGATTAGTTTTCACTCCTGACTGGGGCTCTTGGCTTCGGGGCCAGGAGGAGCTGGAGAGACTTGGGCCATCCAAGAGCACTGCTTTGTTTCAGAGCAGCGTCTTGTTTGCTCCTGTGGCAGAAGGACACGGTGCAGGGAGGTGAAGGGGGCGTGCAGAGAGGTGAGCTCCAGCAGGGCTTCAGGTTCCTGGTGGAAGGTCCCAGTGCTGGTGGCCCAGTTTGGTGCTGTTGGTGTCACGTCTGTGCCACGGCAACACCACAGCCAAGCCATTCAGGGAAACCCAGGTGGGCCCTAGTGGCCCTGTGTCCTTGGAAATATTGGTAAGGACTGATGTACAAGGGTCAGCTGGATCCACAAGCTGCAAGGTTTTTTGAAGTGTGATGAAAAACACGACCAGTCCTGGCTGCCCGTGGTGTGGCTGCCACGTTACACCTTCCAGGCTGCTCTCAGGGCTCATCTTGTGTGCTGCTCCAGGTCAGCTTCACACCATTCCCCCTTACAGCACCTGAGCCCCTCCAGAGCCACACGGAATGACACGACTGACATCCACCACGTGTGCTCCTTCCCTCGCCAAGGGAAGGGCTGGGGAGTGCTCAGGCTCCTTGGGCTCTGAGGTGGTTTTTTTGGCTTTATTTTAACTTTGTGTCTGATTTTCAAGGTTTCTCCAGAACCTTGGGGTGTGGAGTCCTCCAGCAGGGTTTCCAGGTGCTTGGGCTCGCTGAGCAGAATCAATTTACAAGGATGTTGTCAGTGGAACGATCCGACAGCTGCTCCCTGCAGATGGGACTCGCTGGGTCCTGCCGGGGTGGGAGATGAAGTGTGTGTTGCACATGTGGCTGCAGGGACATGTGAGTGTAAAACAGCCTGTCTAACGAGGGCCAGAGCAGCCATAAGCCAGGCATGTTGCTGATGGCCATGACATGATCTGGACCGTGCACTGTTGCCATATTTCCAGTGGTGATGCTTTATTTACGTTTAGGGGTAACAACTAAACTTAACTAAAACCATTAGGACCCATTAACGTTGCCCAAGCCAAGGGACTCGCCCACTAATACGTGTCAAATGTCTTCAAACTGTGAATGTCTCCAGTTTCAGTGCAATGGTTTGGAGGGATGGTGAAGTTCTTCCAAGTCTGATCACGTTTTCTGTCCTTTGGTCCTGATCTGAACTGGTCCCGTTGCCTCTGCCCAGCCCTTGGCTCTCCCCAGGTCTTTGCTGTTCAGCAGGGTGACAGTGGTGGTGGTGGTGGTGTTTGGAATTTGGTTTCTCTCCTCCCACCATCTAGATTACAGGACCTTTAAATAATGTTTTCTATTCCTTTTTTTTTTTTAAAAAAAAGGGTGAAATCAGCACAGCCTAACTGGAAACAGATGGCAGATTATGAACTTCTTCTAAAGGGAATTTTTAATACTTGTATTATGAAGAGAATCACTGAATGGTGTCAGATATGGATGTGTGAAGGCAGAACGTGCCTGTTCCAGGGATGAAAAGGGCTGGAGGGGCTGATGCCTTTGGAGTGCTGCTCCTGGGGCAAGGGGAAGGTTTTGCTGCTGTTACAGGGCTGAAAAGAGGCTTCTTCCCATTCCTGTAAGGACAAAGCCGTGGAACTTGCTGTCTGGGCTGTTTGGTGATAGAGGTGAAGATGGATTTTGTATTTTCCTGCTTTGATGAAAATAACTCGTTTGCTTGTTCTGGTTTCATGTTTCTGTGTGATGCTGCTGCCTCCAGAGAGGTTTTATTTGGATTTGGAAGTGTTGGGATGAGGATGCTGCCCCGGGATGCTTTAGCCCACACGCAGTTTACACAGCTGGACTGTCCCATCCCCCAGGTTCCGCCAGAGGCTTTATCTCTTTGGTGATGCAACAGCCAGAAATTGCAGGAAACCTGTGTCACCCCGTGCTTTCATCTTCCCCTGGAAACTGGGCTTTGGGAGCTGCTGACTCAGAGGCACTGCTGGTGAGAGCAGGATCTCCGGGAGCAGCCGGCATTGTTTGCCAGGATGGTGCCGGCTCCTCTCGGGTGGGATGGACACCCAGGGCCATGGTTGGTGGTGGGCCTTGCCTGGAGAACTGTTTGCAAACCCCAAGTCTCACCTTTCCTTTGTGTTGGGGGAATGTTTGCAACATTCCAACATTCCCCACAGGTGGTGGACTCCCCATCCCTGGAGGTGTTCAAGGCCAGGAGCAACCTCGTCT
This sequence comes from Margarornis squamiger, assembly GCA_035222235.1. Lineage (NCBI taxonomy): Eukaryota > Metazoa > Chordata > Aves > Passeriformes > Furnariidae > Margarornis > Margarornis squamiger. The sequence continues at coordinate 14,788,870 of JAWWTY010000032.1, forward strand.
GGTGGAAGGTGTTCCTGCCCATGGCATGGATTATCCTTAAGGTCCCTTCCAACCCAAACCATTCCAGGATTTTGTGGTTCTGTGTTGGAATTCTGCAGAGGGTTGTGGATTTCTCTTGCTGCTCTAAACCATGCTGGTGGCTGAGCTGAGCCTCCAGCCCTAAAACACCTTCATCCAGGGGGGTGTTTGTAGCACGAGGTCTCACCTCTCCTCCTTCCCTCCAAGGGACTCCTGAATTTGTAATTCCACCTCTGCCAGGGGCACAGTGGGGGTTTGTCTGTCCATGTTCCTGATTAACTGCTCCTTTCACACGTGTGAAACCCCCTTTGGAGACGGGTTAAACTAAACAGGAACAACGTAGGTTTGGTCTGGGCTTGGTGTCCACATGTGGAGCTGCTCAGGAAGAGAAGTGGCACTTTAAATTTACACCCCACTCTAATTAGAAAAACTTGCAAGGAGTGAGAAACCTCAGATTGGTGCCAGCTTTGCAAAGGCTGGGAAAGCAAGGCCTAAAACAATGTTCCCGACTCATCACATCGGCACTGCTCGTGCCTGGTGCTGATGGGAGGGGGAGGAGAGGGAAAATTCCAGAGGCTTGCTGGTAGCCATGCAGCTGGTGCCTTCAGCTCGGAAAGATCCAAGGATCTGAACCCTCCAAAAGCTCCAAAAGCAGATTGTCTTCTAGGAATTGTGTCATTAGTGAGCTCAGCAATGTTAGAGGGAACATCTCTGTGGGATAGCACAGCGCTCCCTGCATCACAAATCATGGCTCTGAGGGGGCAGTGGGAGCAGGGAGGGAATGCAGCAGGAAAGGCCATAAAATGGGCACTTTGGGCACATTCAGTCCCAGGTTATGGGCTGTGTGGCATGGCACTGAGGGCTGGGAGGGCACGTGGATTAATTTCTTGCAGCTTGTGAGAGGGATGGGTATTATATGGAATCATGGAATGTTTTGGGTTGGAAGGGGCCTTAAAATTCATCTAGTGCTGATCCCCTGCCATGGGCAGGGACACCTTCCACTAGACCAGGTGTCCACAGGATGCTCTGCCTTAGAGCATCTGCCAGCTCCTCTGAGATGCCAAAATACAGGAACAGTGGAGAACTCAGGACACAGTCAACATAAATTTGGAACTGTCCTCTGGCAATCAAATCAGATTGCACTGTTTGTTTGGGAATGGCAGGAGTGGGGAGTAGGAAAGAGGCAGGGATTGCTTTTATTGCATCAATAATGTCATTTATTCCATAGCCAGCCCTTGAAAACCAGTTGTAATCCCCTCACAAATCCCTCTGGAGCAACAACAGCCAATCTGCCAGTTCTGCTCATCAAACAGAGATCGTTGCTGTGGCCAGAAACCTCAGAGGGAGCAGAGCCAAGGTAAAAGGGTCAGGATCTGGGGAGGGGGGCACTCTGAAACCCAGCACAGCCAAATGAGCTCCAGCCCTGATTCCTGGGCAGATGGGACGGTGCTGGAGACATGGTGGGGCCAACATTGTCCTCCTCCCTGCAGAGCGTTCAGGGGCAGACAGGGGGTCCTAAAGACACAGAGAGATCATTTTCCTGGGGTTGTTCAGAAGAAATGGGAGCACAGATAAGAACTGAGGCTTCAAAATGTCACCATCCATGCTCTGCTCCTTCCCTCTTCCCCTTCTCCATGCAGCAAAGAAGGGATCAGCTGGAGAGCCTGGGTGCAGACAGTCGCCTGTCTCAGCTCTTGGTTCCATCACTGAAAGGGTTGTTGGTGCTGCAGGATCTCTGCTGGAGGCTTTTCCTCTGGTTTTATTGGAGCACAGGGAAAGGGAGATGTTTTCATGGAAATCTGTACCTCAACTGTCTTGGCAGCCAACCCTGAAACGATTTGAGTCTTTTGCCCCCAACTTCATGTTTATGGTCAGTGTGAAACTCCACCTGTGATCAGCACATGCTCCTCTGCAGGGCTGCAGTAAATTAAAGCACAACAGGGAATTTTAAGGAATACATCCTCTTCCTTCTTGGAGTCAGGTTACATCGACCTCTGAACATCTGGACACAGAGTCTCCAGGCTCCCAGAGGTTCTGCTGCCTTAAAGGTTCATCTGCCTTTGTTCAGTTCCCGGCCTTTTCCCGTCCCCGTTGCCTCCTCGGGGCTCAGTGTTGCTCTCGGTGTGCCTGGCCATCCCAGCAATTGGTGCTTTATGTTCCCTGTGGAAAACACACCGTGGAATTTCGGTTGTGTCTGTCCGTGGGTAAATGTAGATCCATAACCCATGGCCATTGACTGTGCTTGTGGGAGAAATCTCACATAAAACACACTCCTATTTCTTTAGAAGCTTGAATTCTTTGTAAGCTACTGGTGGCCAACATCCTAAAAGACTGAAATATAACGGTAATTTAGGGGGAAAAAGCTATTCCTTAATATTTCCCAGGTCATAGCCATGTGTTTGGTGGTGTGATGCTGCTTTGCTTTGGAACTCCTTTGCCTGATCTCCAGGTTGCCCTGACAGAGTTTAACCCCCGTGTCCTGCTGGCTGAAATAAGAGAGGAGGTGGGTCCTGCTGCCTCCAGCCACGGATTTGTTGGGAAGGCAGAGATGCCTCGTCCTGCTGGTCCATGTGGTCATTGTTGAGAAGATGATGCTGTACTGCAGCATCCCAAGGAAGGCAGCCCATCCTCACCTGGGGAGCAGCACATCCCCATCTGCCCCACCCCACCCAGCCTGGAGCTGTTGTGCAGAGATCAACGCCCAGAAGGAAAATGCAGCTCCAGCTTTTTGCTTTGGAGCCTTTCAGGCCCAGACCTCAAGGTTTTAAAGACTTACATATGTGTTTCACTTGTGTGCTCTGAGTATTCCCACTGAAGTTCACTAAGTGGATAAGACTTTGCAGGATTAAAGCCAAATGAGTCCTCACCCACCATGCTGGGAAGTCTTGTTGAAGTGGGTCATTGGAGGGAGAGGAGGAGGAGTCGGTACCAAACTCACCCCTTTTCATTTGATGCTTTTATTTATTTAAAGGATATTTCTTCTAAGAGAGCTTGGGGGAAAAAAGCAAATAAAAAGCCCCAGGCTGTGGTGTAACCACCACAGGCAGATGTTGTCATGACTACTAAACAAGAAACCTGATTTATAAAATGAGGAAAAACAGATGAATGCGAAATAAAAGAGAAAAAAAGAGAGAGGCGATCTCAAAATATTAACTCTGATGTAGAGCAAAGTATAAACAGACACCATTAGGAAATTCCATAAGGAATATGACTTGTTCAATATTAATCATAAAGGAAAAGATTATGAGAGCCCCAAAGGGTGCCAAATGAAACACTGCACACACACCCATTGCTGTGATAAGAGTCCTTGTGGTGGTTTCCCTTGGCTGCCCGGGCTGTCGGTGCCCTTGGGCATCTCTGGTGGAGATGTCCTGCTTGGAAGATGGTTCAGGGATGCTCTTGGTGGTTCTGCTGCTTCTTCTGGTGCTTTTCCTCCCTTGCAGTACTGGCCATGATGGCCAAAATAATCTGTACTTTTCTTTGAAATACCAGTAAGTTGGGAAAAGTTGGTTGTGTTTGGGGATATGGAAGGATTTCTGTGACTGGATGGGGTCAAGAATGGTGTTTGTTAGCCCACAGCTGAGTTGTCTTCCAAAGCTGGGGTTGCTGCAGAGCAGTGGCTGGGATGTCCCCTGGGGTGGGGCCCAGGGCTCTGCTCCCTGCTCTCTGTAGGTGCTGTGTCCCACTGCTGCTCCTTTTATCCCTCTCTTGCCATCCTAGCTTGGAAAGCACATGGAGATGCTGAAAGCACAGCACTGGAGAAGCCCCAGATGTTCATGATTCCATCAGAAGCGCTGCTGAGCTCACAGACCATTCCTTGCCCAGGGGGAGGTCAAAACAGGGAGCCCTGAGGGTCTCCAGGACCGGACTCACCCAAAAGACACCTCTGGGCAGGTTCCAGAGGGCCCTTTGGAGCTCGCTGGGTCCCTTCCAATCCCTTTGGCACGTTGGGCTGGCACCACTCGCGTGCTCTCTGGTGACAGTGCCCTGATGTGGCCCAGGGGACCCCCGAGCGGCAGCACCACGACAGCAGCAGGGCCACCACAAGACGCCAGAAAGGAGCAGCTCCGACCACAACTGTGAGGAGGGAGTGCTGGGAAATACCTATGTGGGATCCCTGCTGGAAAATCCTGGGCAGAGCTGTAATTTGCCGCTTCGTTTCACTTCCCCCAGCCCTGGCTGAGCTGCTCATGTGTCTGTCACGCAGAGGTTTCAAGGCTCGGCTCCTGCCGGGGGAGATTAATGTCTTGTGGCACGTCCTGTGCTCCAGAGGGTAGTGGTGCAGCCCTGGGGCTGCTGCTCACAGCCCACATTGGACCCAGCTCTGCCTTTGGCACTGCCTTGTAAACAGTTTGGCTTACAGAAACCTTCAGGGTTCCTTCTCACTGTCAGGAGGAATTAAGCTGCAAAGCCAAACATAAACTCTCCGTAACAACGTTGAAGCCCGGAGCCTGAAGGTCCAGGATGGAGATGCCCACCCAAGGCAGGGCCTTCCAGGGCTGCAGAGCAGATTTTCTCCTTGCAGAACCCACCCAGCACACCTGAGCAGCTGCTGCCCACTCCCACCTCTCCAGGTGCCTTTCCATGGTCCCATGTCCTTTCCTGGCACTGGCTGTGCCTGTGGAGCTGCCTTGCCAAAGCTCCACTGATGCAGGAAATCTGGAACAGCAAAGATTTCTGCATCTTTTCCCAGCTCCCTGAGTTTTCCCCCCAGTTCTTTGTATCTTTTCCTGGCTCCCTGCATTCTTTTTCCCCCACTTCTCTGCATCTTTTCCCAACTCCCTGCATTTATTTTCCCCATTCCTTTACATCTTTTCCCAACTCCCTGCATTTATTTTCCCTGATTCTCTGCATCTTTTCCCAGCTCTGGGCTGACGTGCAGCAACCTGGGATCGTTCAGATCCCTGCTCCTCCTTCTCCATCCATTTCCAGTGCTCTTCCAGCAGCCCCAGGCAGTGCCTGGCACATTGTGTTGCCCTTGTATCTCATCCCCCCTCTGTCCAGTGTCACTGGCTCTGCCCTGGCTCAGAGCAGCTCATTACCCTCTTTGCTGGATGAGCCCTTGGAGTCCCTGAGTGAGGCAGTGCTGCAGTTTGCTCCTTCCTGCTGTTGACAAACCCAGTTTGGGGGTGAATGATGAGTAACCTTTGCACATGAGCCCCGTGGCTGCTGTGGATGCCCCTGGGTTTGCTCGGGTGAGTCACTGAGGAGCAGAGCAACTTCCTCACGGGCAGGCAGCTGGGCTTCCTGCTCTGCTGCACATTCCCTGCAGCTGCAAAGCCTCAAGCCTCATGCAGCCTTTTTTCCAGGAGAGCATCTCTCCCTGATGCCAGCACAGCTCCTCTGGGGTTCTGTCTGTGCAGCAGGGCTGTGGAGACAGCTCGGGAATATTCAGCCCTCCCTGTGTTTTCCTTCCCCTTCCGAGGTTCCTCTCATATGTAAGCCATCAGTGCAGCAGCATGAGCAGGGATCTCCTCACAGCTGTGACCTTGAAAGTGGGTGGCATTTTCTGCTTCCTCTCCAGCCTCCTCCGGGATCGACAGCTCATGTGATCCCATCGGACACAGGCCAAATTTGGGCTGGGAAAGGGAGGATGGGACTACCAGGAAATACCTTCTGCACTCTTCTCTTTATGGCTGAGCTCTTCAAAGCTCCCAGTAGGAGACAGGCTCCTCAGGCAGCTCTGAGAGCCTCCTGTGCCATGTGTGCAGGCAGCAGCCTGTCAGGGAAAGGCCTCCAAGCTTATTATGTTCCACCTATCCCTTTGGAGCACCTTGTCTTGCCTGTTCTACTCTGCAAAGTGAAATGCAGGGCTTTGGCTTCTTTTAATGCTTCCATTCCTGTCTAGTGCTGAACAGGCTCAATCAGTTCCTCTGTTGGGGGTTATTTCAGATTTCTACAGGCAAATAAGGGCATATAAATGAGATCAAAGCACCCCCAGCGAGGCTGGAGCAACGAGCTTCCCAGTCCTCTGGGTTCCACACACCCTCCCCTGGCTCCATCCCACCGACTGCCCTCAGCATCGTTTCATCCCATGTGGAAGGAACTGCTCAGGGAGGGAAAGAGCTGAAAACTCTCCTTTTTTCTTTATCTTTTCATGATTTACACCTCCCTCCCATTGTAACCTAAATTACAAGCCAGGCTGAAAAGAAACTGCTGCAGATGGCAGCATAAAAATGTGATTTTTAACAGGTTTTGTGTTTTCTTAAGCATATCTGGTTTTGCCCAACGTACATTTGATTTGCTGTTTATTTAGTCCCCACCACTGACAGCTCAGGGATTGCTGAGCTGCCATCTGGGATGGAAGGAAAATGCTTTCCCCTCCCTTTTTCTTCTTTTGACCTTGGGAAATTTAGCAAAGCCTTGATGGGCAGTGGTCGAGCATTTTCTGTTTTAAATGAGTCAGTGAGCTGGGGGGTTACATCCAGGAGCTGCACTTAGAACCATGGAATCCTGGAATGGCTTGGGTTGGAAGGGACCTTAAAACCCATCCAATGCCACCCCCTGCCACGGGCAGGGACACCTTCCACTGTCCCAGGTTGCTCCAACCTGGCCTTGGACACTTCCAGGGCTGGGGCAGCCACAGCTTCT
>JAWWTY010000032.1:14802148-14819521 GCA_035222235.1 Margarornis squamiger
GCCAGGTTGGACAGGGCTTGGAGCAACCTGGGCTGGTGGAAGGTGTCCCTGCCCATGGCAGGGGGTGGCACTGGATGATCTTTAAGGTTCCTTCATACTCAAACCATTCTGTGGTGATGATGATGATGATGATGAAATAACACAAAACTGCACAACCAGCCACGAAGCCGTTTGCTGGGACACCCACCATAAGCATGTTTGGAAATTCCAGTTTTCCTTTGAAGCAGCAGGTCCTTTGAGGTCTGTCTTTGTGAATCCGTGGGCAGGGAGCACCGTGACCCCCCCTGAATCCACTGCTGCAGGAGCCACAATCCCAGAGCAACCCAAAGGAGGAGCGTGTCGGGTTCGGATTCCGCCCGCAGAGCAGCGAACACCAAACTCATATTAGTTTTGAATCCCCTGCTTTTTCAGGGCTGCTGGAAATAGGATCTCTGGCTTGTGACTTCCAGGCAATGAGGAGGTGAATCGCTGCTGCAAACACCTCCTGGACCACCCAGCTCCACAGGGCTGGGGACCACGAGTGCCAAAGGGCAGGACTGTTTCCTTGGCACGGCAAAGCAGCAGCAAAGGGGAGAGCTGCCTAACGAGGGAGAGGTGTGTTAATGAATGCAGGCTGATTAATATGCATGGAATTAAATCACATTCAGCTCAGAGCGGGAGCCCCAAACCTCGGGTGTGACGTGTTCTCCTCAAGGACCCAACATGTGTGTGTAATTCGGATTTAAATAGTTTTTTCCCCTCATAATTCTGCATAATTACCCAACTCGGTGTAAATTCTTGGGGTTTTTAAGCTAAATAATAGTTAGGATTTTTGTTCCTTGCTGTGATTGGTCAGATTGTTTAATTTTTGTAGGATTCTGTGACTTTCTGGAGGGTCCTGCTGGGCTTTTAAAACTTGTAACTTGCAAATCACCATATCAAAAAACATGGTGCCAATCACATAAACTGCAGAATTACATGGTTTTAACATTTATTTGTTGTCGTTTTTAAGGAGAAAACATGGATCTTTTTAACAGAGCGCTGGCTGAAAGTCCTCAGAGCAACATTGTCCATCTGTTACTGATGTTTGTACGTGGAATAATATTTTGGGAGACCAGCTCTTAATTTGGCAGAACAGGGTCCACACTGAGCCTGTTCCAGGGTGTGCTGGATGGAGCCACTCTGGGAGAGACCGTAGGGAAATTCCAGGTTGCACAGATACTTCAGGGGGAGACTTGTGATTAGGACATGGGTTTATAAGTGGGAGATTTGGGTCCTGCTCCAGGTCCTGCTGGAAGAGCCCTCCAGTGCTCAGTGAGGGTCTGTATTGCTGAAATAAGAAGGAGGTGCCCAAGGGTGGCACCGGAACACTGTGGGAAGAAGCCCCTCTGTGGCCTGGCTGAGCCCTCTCCTGCTGCAGTCAGGGGCAGAGCTCACACTGTGAGCTGGGGGCACCTTTGGGCACCAACGAAGGCTTTGCCATCCCAGGAGACCAGCAAAGTCCACGTTAGGCTGTGAAAATCCATCAGCACGCTCTGCTGGTGGCATTTAGGGAGATTACCCACCTTCTGGTGCCTTCTGTGCTTTGCAGGTGCTTCTGATCATCAGTGGGAACCTGAGTTTCCTCAACTGGCTCACCATGGTGCCCAGCATCGCCTGCTTTGATGACGCCAGCCTGGCTTTCCTGTTCAGCTGCCGGCGCGGGGCCGTGAAGGAGCGCGCGGCGCGGCTGTGGCTGCGGCAGGGACGGGGACAGAAACCTCCCCTGGGTGAGTGGCTGTCCCAAGGAAGGGACACAGCTGTGCTCCGTGTGCCTGCCTCCAAAGCTGGCATCTCCTGGGGGAGGCACGAGAGGGCCGGCACCTCGCCGTGCTGGTGGTGACGTGGAGGTTCATCAGGGTCTGCGGGGGCGTTACCTGGGGGACATTCCCATGGGGACATTCCCATGGGGACATTGCTGGTAGGACACATCCTCCAGGCAGGGCTGGTGTCCACAGCAAGTCCAGCCAGCTGCAGCTCTTGAAGGTCAGGGCTCCTTCCTGTCACCCCAGTGAGCGTCAGGCTCCAACCCAAAGTAAGAGTGTGGAGTTGCCCCATTCATCTTGTGATTATCGATTTTTATCTTGTTTTTTTAAAATTTTGACTATTTGAAGTCAAGGATGAAACAACCAGTGTGGTTTGAGGTGGGGTTAGAAATTGGGTGTAGAAACAGTTCTTCCATTTGCTCTCGTCACTTGCCCTCTCCTCTGTGGCAGGATGAAGAGAAGGCTCCAGGGAGACCCTGGAGCTCCTTCCAGTGCCTAAAGGGGCTCCAAGAGGGTCTTTGGACAAGGGATTGAATGACAGGCCAAGGGGGAATGGCTTCCCACTGCCAGAGGGCAGGGTTACATGGGATATTGGGGGGGAGTGGATATTGTGAGGGTGGGTTTCCCAGAGAAGCTGTGGCTGCCCCATCCCTGGAAGTGTCCAAGGCCAGGTTGGACGGGGCTTGGAGCAGCCTGGGCTGGTGGAAGGAGCAGCTGCTGGTGGGCATCACTGGTGACATGGGCACTGTCACAGCAAGGAGCGAGTTCCCCAAAGCAGGGGGGGGAGGTGAACTCATGTTCATACCATGAGTTTGGAAAAGCAAATAGGAGGGGGCTGTAACTGGAAAATGGGATCGATATTCCCTTCCCAAGGCAGTTCCCAGCAGCCCCGCTCCAGGAGAGGCAGCACTGGGGTGCTTCTCATGGTGCTGTGTAACAGATGTGGAGTTGTGTTTGTAGCATTTTTCTAAACCACAGAGAAGCACCAAATTGCCTGTACTATCAACAACAATCACAGATGCTCGTTTTTAAATCCACTGAACATCTGTCAGAAGAATGAAAAATGTCAGCAAGACACAGCATCCATCTCTTGTCCTTTCTCATCTACCAAGAAGCAGCTTATTAACCAGAAATGTTGGTTCCAGCAACTAATGCAGCTCTGTTAAACTTTGTGTGTCTCCTGTTTTACATATTTTGCTGGAACGAACCTTGAACAGCTTTTCCCCTCCTGCAGCTTCGCTTAGAGGGTGTGAGAGCCTCGAGCTTTCCTACCACCTCTATTTCTGCCTCCAGTCCCAAACAACACTCAGGTGTTCCTTCCTTTTGAGAGGAGAAGCCAAAGGGCTGCTCTTTGCTGTGAGTCACCATGAGGGGGAGGAACATCCTGGGCTTGGGGAACTTGCTCCTTTTTTGTGATGCTCTCCAGGAAACCTGACTGAGCCAGGGTGTCCAGGCAAGGAGAACCAGCTGTACACACCACTGCTCTGGAGGCTGGGTGTGTCCCTGGTCCAAAGGGGTAATCCACAGGGGTAGGATATCTCTGATATCCTGGGAATGTGGCTTTCTGTTGTGCTTTTTCTGCTGAGGAAGCAGAGGTTCTTGAGGTGTGTGCCAAGAGGCTTGGAGGAGCCCTCACCCTGGGTCATCAGAGCAGAAGACAGGAGGGTGCCCAGCCATGCCCTGCTCATGACCTGGTTTTCCAAGGCTGTCCCACATCCTTGAAGGGTGTGTGTGATTCCTGCTTAGACCTCCAGTCCCCATGGCTGGTGCTCAGCTCCTGCCTGCTCCATCCAAATCCCATTGGCTCGTGTCCCACGCTCCTTCCCCAGGTTTTGCTCCATCCTTGCCATCTAGATTTTCTTTTTTTTCTTGCATTAACCCCTTTTTTCTGTGACCCCAAGGGCTTGGTGACCTGAGGACAATCACCACCTGCTGAGGGATGAGCAGTCCATGCATGGCCATGGGCTGTGAGCTCAGGAGGCAAAGGGGGGCTCTGTGTCTGTATCTGCTCTTTGATTCCAGGGTAGGAAGTGCAGCCCATCTGGAAGAGGAGAAGGTGCCCAACAGCCTCATCCCCGGCAGCACAGGGAGCGAGGGGAGGCATCTCCTTCCCAACCCAAGTGATCCTCCAGAAATGTTCTCAGACTAAACAATTATTAAGAGCTTCTGAGAGAGGTTCAAATAAACATCCCTCTCCTGCAGAGATAAGGGGAAAGCTCCACACAATTGCTTTGAATCTGATCCCTTGGCTGTTAATGTTAAATAAATTGGAAAGGGCCATGGGGGAAGGAGCCCCTGGGGGTCACCTCTGCTTATTTGTCTGATTGCAGTCATGTCTGCCCACACGGGGACCCTGTGCTGCTCCTGCAAACCCCCTTCCCAAGAGCTGGCAGAGCAACACACATCTCATCCAGCAATGAAAGGAGCAGAGATTTTGGAGAAGGAAAATCCCTCAGGATGGTGGAGCCCGGGGCAGCAGGAGGAGGCAGGAACGGGGCTGTGGGCACTGGAGGAGCTCCCGGCACGGCTCCCAGACCAGGAGGGGGATTGTGAGCAAGGTGCAAGTGCCAGCTGTGGTTTCTCCCCTGCATGACAGCAGTGATTAATGTCACATTGCAGACATTTTTCCTTTTAGCCCTTGCTCAGACTGTTTAGAGCAGGGCCGATGTGGGCAGCGATAGCGCGCCGCCCTGGGCGAGCTCGGGGGCGGCTGGGCTGGCACGGGGGGTCCCTGGGGAGGGCAGGGGGGAGCAGAGCCCACCAGCAGCACTGGGTCACCTTCCTCTGCCCTGCCTCTGTGCCCCACAGGCTGCTACATCCGCAGAGTGGTGAACATCTCCTTTGGGCTCCTCATTGCCTTCCTCAGCGTGCCCGTCGTCCTGAACCTGCTCAGCGCCAGACAAGTCATGAACACCTCCTTCCACCCCCTGAGGATAGTCAACACCTACGGAGCCTTTGGCAGGTACCCCGGGTCTCATGGCCCTTCCTGCTCCTCTCCCAGGGGTGCTCCAAAGTTCTGTGGGCCTTGAATCCTTCCTGTAGCCAACAGACCTGCAATATCTGCCTGGGAGAGGGAAGGAGGAAAGGAGCAGGTTTCTTACCCACTGAACTACAAATTATGGAATATCTGCTTGGGAGAGGGAAGGAGGAAAGGAGCAGGTTTCTTTCCCACTGAACTACAAATTATGGAATATCTGCTTGGGAGAGGGAAGGAGGAAAGGAGCAGGTTTCTTTCCCACTGAATTACAATTTCTTTTCCTTGAGGTGCTTTTAATTGGCTCATTCTGTCGATGCAGGGAATGGAACAGCAGGATGAAAATCTCCACACGAGAGTTCATCCAGTGGATACTCTTCACCATCACCAGCCCTCTTTATTTATGGGGAACTTCCCTTCCCCTGTGCACATTTGCTCTCCCTCATGTAAATATTCACAGCAGTTCTTGGGTAGCAGATTTTAGGCCAACAAAAGGAAGTGCTTTTCTCAACAAGTGACCTGGGGAATTCACTGCTGCAGGAAACTGTGGAGACAAAAGTAAAAATGGCCTCAGAAAAGGAGATTTGAGAGGACAAGGCCAACAGCAGCCTGGCTGCTGCCTGCAGCTCAGGAAATCCCAGTCGGGGCTGCAAGGTGGGATGGACAAGGGAAGCATCTCCAGCTGCACATGGAACCAGACTGGCTCAGGCTCGTTTTGAAGCATCTGAGCCTGGGTTTTCTGGGGACTTCTAAGCTTAGGTGAGCCACAGCTGGGCTCAGCAGAGTCCTTCTTGTGTGCTGGCCCTCCCAGCCTCTTCCAGCTGGGAAAATGAGGAAAATCAGGGCTGCATCATCAGGTTTTTCCAGAGGAAACAACAGGGCCAGGCTTCTCTCCATGGACCTCTGGCTCTGTCGCCTTCTGGTCGTGGTGGCCATGGGAGGTTCCCAGAGGTCTGAGATGAGGGGTGGGATGGGCAGCTCTTGGTTGGAGGGCTCTGGGCAAGGTCCCACAGGAGAAAGCAACAGCAAATGGATATATTTTATGGAAGGTGAAGCAGTTTGGCTGTTAATGGTCTGGCCAAGCAGAAGGTGAAGGGGAGGGGCAGGTCTCACCACGAGCACTGGAGGTGCAGAGAACACATCACGTGAATAGGATGTTTTCCCCAATTTTTCAAATAGGAGAAATTTCTGTGGAAAGAAAAAAGCTAGGAAAAAAATTATTAAAAATACCAACACTAGTTGTTGAAAATGCCAGAGTTTCTCCTCTTTTTTGAGAGAGGCAGAAATAACCCCTGAAGCTCTTTGAAGGCTGGAGTGGGGAAGCTACGGGAGATTGTTTTCTTTGGGTTGTTTGTTCTTTTTCTTCTTCACTCTATGGTTTCTGTTTCAACAGTTACCAGAACCTAAAGAGCATGTGATGAAATGCTGCTGTAATATGTTTGTAATTCCAGCCTGTGTAAACCAATAAAAAGAGGATTGCAGCTTATAATGAATCTACGATTATGTGAAACTTGACATATTTTGAATCACACAGTAGGAACATACTTTTATTAGTAATTTGGTGTCCCTGATTTACAGTGTGTTTCCAAGCATTGGGCAGCTGGCCATGGCTCATAACTCAGCCCAGTGTATAATATGGGACTTGGCTGGAGAATCCAGAAATCTGTTAAATGTAGGTAACAATTATAAGCACAGAATTCCTTGGGTTGGGAGCATCTATCCCTGGGTGCATCGGGGAGAAGGTGGAGGCTGTGTGTTTCCAAACTTTTGGTTTCTTGGCTTGGAGGAAGAGAGACCAGAGTATTATAAATTTCCAAGGCTGTTGGGAGCTGGAGAGCTTTGATGGGCAGATTCACATCATTCTGTGTTCCTTATGGAAAGCAGCTCTTCGGGGCAGGGAATGTCACTGGCAGGTCACGGAGGACTTGGTGGTGGGATTTTCATGGGAACTCTCTGTGGCCTGGAGTTGGCCATTCTTGCTCAGTCACAGAGGGAACACACTCTGAGCCAGAAACACAGACCCATCCCCTGCTCTGGGAATCACCTGTTTGCTCCACAGTCCCTGCTTGGACTGGCCCAAGTGCAGGGGATGGAGAGAAGGGTGTGGAATTGGAAGCTTTCCCTGTGCTTTGCTGCTGCACAGAGAAGAGGCTGCTGGGCCCAGAGGTTCTCTGTAACCCAACCCATCAGGATCAGCTGTGCCACCAGGCCAGTGACTCTCATGAACCAGCATTTGTAAATCAGATATTGGGAAGGAATTCCTGCCCTGGGAGGGTGGGCAGGCCCTGGCACAGGGTGCCCAGAGAAGCTGTGGCTGCCCCATCCCTGGAAGTGTCCAAGGCCAGGTTGGATGGGACTTGGAGCACCCTGGGCTAGTGGAAGGTGTCCCCGAGGGGGTTGGAACAAGATGGTTTTTAAGGTCCCTTCCAACCCAACCCATTCAGGGTTTCTATGATTTTACATGACTTGAACCAAATAACAATATCACGTTGCAACCCACAGCATTACCAAGGAGAGAACAGAAGTCATCCTTCAGGGGACATCCAGCCTGGATCCCAATGACCCCAGTGCAGTGTGGGAGGAGTATGACTTCAAGTGCAAGCCCGGGGACCTGAGCAGGAGGCCGTGCTTCATCTCCCCCTACCACTACCGCCTCGACTGGCTCATGTGGTTCGCTGCCTTCCAGGTCTGTGCCTTCGTGCCCAGAGCTTTGGGTCTTCCCTGACCAGGAAAAACAAAGTGTATGGATTTACTCTGTGCTGGGATCATGGGGGAACGTTGGAAGCCTTGGCTAGGTTGGTTGTGTTCCTAAAGCTGCTGGTGTCGTGAAACTCTTGGCAATTTTTGGCAAGGATTTTTAATTGTTTCTCAACAATAACAAGAACCCCTGTTGGGGTCACCCCTGGGGACAGCCCTGGGGACAGCAGCTCCCACTGCCCACCTGCCTGCACATGGATAAAGGGTCCCTCACAGTGTTCTCCCCACGTGGTATCAGCAAACAGGTGACAGCCATAAATTCAATCAGAGGGGGAAACTTGGAATATTAATCCTTGTGTGTCATTGAGCTTATTTTGCAAGTCTTACCCGAGAGCTTGGACCGGGTTTTACGGAACTGGGGCTTGAGTGGCAAACCCATCTCAGATTATCCCAGGCGTTCCTCTTTGTCCCTGCATCCTCTCCTGGAATATCCTCTTCCCTCTGCCCCAAACTCCTCTGTTTGCTTTCTCTGTGGTATTTTCGTGTCGGCGCCGTTGGGATTCCTGGGCGATGACATAACGCTGGCACGGTGGCGATGGCTGGGTATTTACCCCGCTGGTTTGTGAGTGCTGGAATTTCATTTAATGTGCATTAGGACTGCTTATCCCTCCGGAGAACCCCGGCCAGGCTCCAGACTCGGGGCAGCAGCGGTGCCCAGCCTTTGGGAAGGTGCAGAGGGCCGGCAGGAACTGCTGGTTTGGGTCTGACCCTGTTCTGGAAGGGCTCTGAGCAGAGCAGGGATCAGCTCATCCCAGCAAAGGGTGTCTCTGAGATGAGAGAAGGGATGTTTCCAGGGCAGGAATGCCCTAAAGGTTTTAAAATACAAAGGGGTGTGAGGTTTGAAGCTGGGGAGGGCAGGGCATGAGCCCTGCTCAGAGGAGAGGCAGTGCCAAGGGATGCTGGTGCATCCCAGTTCCGTCTCTCCACAGAGCCAGGCCAGCTGGGAAGGAGAAGGAAGAGGAAATAACTCAGCCTCTTCACATCTTTATTATTACTGTTTAATTCATTATTATTAGTGACTAATTCATTAGCAGTGGTGTTTAAGTCACTGGAAGGTCCCCCCAGGTGTTTCTGTTCCCTGAGCACTCTGGGGCCTGCTGAGGTGTGTTCACAGTGCCTCATTAGCAGCAATTAGCACTGTGAGCCTCCTTGCAGTGGCAGGAGGAGGGGGCATCCCTCCCTTCGGGTGGGTCTGCCCACCCTGGAGCCCACCCATCACCTCCCCCTGTGGCAGCACCATCTGGAAATGGGGCTGTTGGCCCTTCCTGGCCATGCTGGTGGGTGTCCCACTGCAGCGCTCTCTCTTCCCTCCTGTGGCCCCCCCAGTGCACACAGCTCTCTGTGAAGCAGTTTCAGATCCTGCTTAGAAGAAGTATTAGCAAAAGGTGCAGAAAGGAGGAAAAAGCCTTCTGGAAAGTGGGAATGACTTGTGGAAAACAGTGGGAAGGTGAGGCACTGGGCACGGCGAGTGTTTTCCGAAGTGAATGTTCAGGCATGTAAATACCTGCTTAAGCATGGGAGTAAATCCCGTTTGGAATGGCTGTGTTTGAACACTGGGAGCTGTTTATTTGGTGCCAGCTCCTCCCTGGCAGCCAGAGAAGTCCCTGTCACTCGGGTGTTGTTTGGACTCGAGTCCTGCAGAGCTATGGAAAGGATGGGTAACCAGAAGTCGAAAGCCCAGAAGTTTGTGAAGCCAGACAAGTTTTGCAAAACCCGTGTGGTAGTTTACAGAGTCCATAAAACCGAGTTACTTCAGCCTCTGGATTAGGTTTAATTTGTTTTCAGAAGTTCTGGACTGTTTCTGCAGCACCACTCACCGTCTGCCCCGGCGCTGCGAGCCGGCGGCCACGGGGCTGGTTTTGCAGTTCATTGGCAGTGGGCAGGTAAGGAGCTGACATATCCAGCTCTGACAGGCTGTGGAAAAGCCAAGGACTTGGGGGAAGGATATTTACCATCCCTTTGTGCTGCTCCTGACAGGTTCCTCTTTGCACCTCATCACTGCTTGACATACGACGCCTTCCAGCGCTCGGGGTTTCCTGCGAAACTTTCCACCTTGGCTGTAGCTGTGGGATGCACTTTGAAGCTCTGGAGCACAGGGAGCCAGGCCCTTGGCACAGGGAGGGGGAGCCAGGCCCTTGGCACAGGGAAGGGGAGCCAGGCCCTTGGCACAGGGAGGGGGTGACCACCAGCACAGCCCCAGTGGGGACCACGAGGAGCCGTGGTGCTGCTCCACCTCTGAATCACAATTTATTAGTTGCTGCCTCTTAATTACCATGCCAGCAGTGCCATAATTACCTGTAATGTAACATGGCATTATTTTGCAGGAAACCATTTTCATGATGTTAATTTTATTATCTAAATATAATGTGCCTTTTCACTTGTTTTCTAAATCCCCCCTTTGTTCCGTGTGTCTCGACGTCCCGAGGGTGCTGCAGCTCTGAACTGAAGCCCTTCTTTTAGTTCTGGCAGGGACACAACCCATCCAGAAACATGTCTGAGTTGCTTCTTCCCGTCTGCAGGAGGGGAAACCCCCCCAGGAATGTGTGGAAATCTGTGGGAACCTTTTCAGTTGTTTCTCAGCTCTGCTGATTGCTGGGCACTGGGGGCACAGGGGGCTCTCAGCAGAAATAACGTGGTCCCCACTGAGGAGCTGCTGTTGAGGTACTCCTTGGTCAGGTTGGGCACTCAGGACCATCAGCTCCACCAAAGCAATTTTAAGCAATGCATGTTTTTAAGAGGAACCACTGCCTATGGCAGGGGATTGGAACTGGAGGCTCTTGAATGTCCCTTCCAACCCACACCATTCTGGGATAATGGGATTTTAATTGAAAGGAATGGCACATTTGCAGATGCCACCACGCAGTGAGCCCTCTGGAGAGTCATAGAATCCTGGAAGGGTTTAGGTTGGAAGGGACCTTAAAGCGCATCCAGTCCCACCCCTGCCATGTGTAGGGACATCTCCCACTGTTTGACTTCTTTAGGGTGACATTTTAGAAGGAGCTCAGCCATCACGACCCATCGCTGAGCTGGGCTGGGCTGCTGGCACAAAAATACAATTTCTGGCAGGCTGAGGGTGGATTCAGCATCGTTGATAAATAACAAACCAGAAAACAAATTGCTGCTCATAGTTTTGGGCCTTCAAGTTGGTCAGTTTGGCTGGTAGTGGGAAGTCTGGGACTTTACAAAAGCCGGTTGTTTATCATGCCAAGGGTTTGTTCTCCACCAGTGGAAAAGCCTCTGAGGAAGGATAAATCAAAGGCAAGGCTTTTCCTCTCCTAGCCATGGCATGCAGGGTATTTATTCTGTTTGGGGTCTGCATTTGGCCAATGCAAAGGCACCCTCTTGGTGCTTCCCAAATAAGTACTCAAAAATAACAAAGCTACTGCTGTTTTCACATTGGTTTTAAAGCTCGGGGTCTTGTGGGCTTGCACCTTGAAGCTGCTCCAAAAGTCTTTTGGGATGCTCTGAGAAGCAACGTGTGTTTTCCAGATATGATGCTGTTTATAAATACTCTTGAGCTGCCTTCCTGGGAGGAGAGAGAAGCTGCAGCAGCAGGATGGATGCTCTGAGGTTCTCCCCTGGGTGGTGGGAGGGGGCTGTGCTGGAGACTTCACGTCAGCACACACGAGCTGGAGGAGCCAAGGAGAAGTAACACCATTTCCAGAGGAGGCAGATGAAGGTTTATGTGAAATATTTTATTCAAGCCTCTGTTATCTCGCTCTTGCAGCCAGGAGGTGCTTCAGGAAAAAGCTGCACGCAGCAGAATGGAGGAGGAGGTGTTTGCAGGGCAGTAAAACCTCAGCCTCGTGCTCGCTGTACCAAGCTCAGCCTTTTACATTTCCTTTCTTCCCCCTTCTGCAAACACACGCCTCGCCTCACTTCCATTTTCCATTGCAGCATTTTGGTCCATGTTCAGCATGGAAGGCTTTTATTTTCTTCTTTCAACTGTGTTTAGTTGTCTCCCTGTGAACATGGATCATTCACAAGCCCCGAGCTCCCAGCTGGCTCAGGGAGGACTCACCTCCAGCAGCAGCATTGCCATGGGAGAGCCCAGAATCCCAAATGAGCCTGCTATCCTATTGTGCCAGGACCTGTATAAATAGGGTCAGACCTTGTCCATGCAGGGAATGATCCTTGGCTACGGTGGCCACTGTACCCCCCTGTCTGTGCTCTGTTCTGGAACAAAGTGACTTTTCTTTCCCGATACAGAGGTGATACGGGATCTGTGCCAGGTGCTCTGTTTCCCTGGATAGGTGGGATCTGAGAGCTGGTTCCCAAAGTCTTGCTCTGCTCTCTTATGCAGCCTTTTATTCCTGCCTCCTTCAGGGAGCAGCTGCTTTCTCAAGGATTTTCTTATAGGATCGACTAAAGGATGACTTTGGGAGAGTGACTGTCCCCCCTGAAATCCTGTACACATTGGGCCAGAGCTGTGGAGACCTGGCTTGTCTCTTTAGGAATCTAATACAAAGAAAAGGATGAAATTAGGAAGAAATCCTTCCCTGGGAGGGTGGGCAGGCCCTGGCACAGGGTGCCCAGGGAAGATGTGGCTGCCCCATCCCTGGAAGTGTCCAAGGCCAGGTTGGACGGGGCTTGGAGCAACCTGGGCTAGTGGAAGGTGTCCCTGCTCATGTCAGGGGGTGGCAGTGGATGGGTTTCAAGGTCCTTTCCAACCCAAACCATTCTATAATTCTGTGATTCTATGTAGTTATTGGAGATATTGAGGAGTGATGGGACCTGACATAGCCTTAGGCCTTTTGTGGTGAAGTCATTTGGGCCACAGGATGGGAACACATGACAGTGAGCTGGAATATTGGGAAATATCCAAGTGTTGCATTCATTGTGCCTTGTTTCTGAGGGACGTGGGTTATTTCTCCTGATAATCCATATCCTCCAAGCAGTGACACTTGAAGGTGCTTAGCTAAGGAAGTGGAAACAGCAGTGGAGGGGGCAGTGGGATTACTGGGTGCCAGTATCCAGGTCAGTGGAATTCCCATGTCACATCCCTCAGTGCCTCGGCTGGGACACCAAAACCAGCCCTTTCTCCACAGCATGGGGAACGTGCCCCCCCCGTGCCCCTGTGCCAGCCACCAGCTGCCATGTGGGACCCTGCAGGGCTCCCAGCCCCGTGCAGCCACAAGCCCTGGCTCCTGTGCCAAGGTTCCAGCTGTTCCCACATGTGCACCTTGGTGTTCCCTCCTCCCGAGCCCCTGTGCCAGCACCACGATTCAATAAAACACTGCACTAATCCACAGTCCTTTTTCATTAAATGACCAATTAAAGGCAGAGGAAAAGGGCTCTTATTATTATTGTCTCAGTTGGGAACACGTTCCCTGGAGCGTGGAGGGGGTTGTGTGTGTGTGTTTTTTGGGATGATAATGTTCCCCTTGCTCTGGGATCTGCAGTTTGGTGGCTCCTTCTCCCAGCCCCTTGCTGTTGTCACTTAGCAGTGATCTGGGGAGAAGTTCTGGGAAGGTCTTAAATGTTCCTGTACCAGTTAATGTGCTCCAGGTGGGAACACTGCTGGAAAAGGGGCTGAGGGGAGAGCTCAGGCTGGACAGAGACTCGGGGCAGTGTTGCTCAGGAAGTGTGGGGACCTGGGCACCTTGTGCTGGGCTGTGTCTGGGTGGGAGAAGGAGCAAATCCCTGTCCCAAAGGAGCATTTGGGATGAGACTGGCATGGAAAGCCAAGGGAAAGTGTCTACCTGAGCACAGCATGAGGGTGGAACCCAGGAGGAAATAAAAGCTTGAGGGTCTTAACCCTTAGAGCCAGGTCCTGTTGGTCCACTCTGTTATCCCTAAACCCAGTTTTTGGAGGTTCTGAGTCCTGGTACCAAGTGTAAGGACAGAGGAGGAGGATGTGGCTGGAGAGACACGTTTCTGTGGGTCTGTAGGGGTGTCCAGGACCCCAGAAAGGCTTTGGCTTGTGGGGAGGGAGGGTTGTGTTCCTTTGGGAAGGCTTAGCTCTGCCTGCACTGCCTTTCTCAGGTGTTTCAGTTGCATTGCTGGTATTTTTTTGTGTGTGTTGAGGTCCCTTTCTGTGCTGAAGCAGAAAGAGAGCTCTGAGCAGATGAAAGAGGGAGGGCTGCACCCCCCAGGGCTCTGGTCTGGGTGGACAGTGAGCTGTGGTAGTTTTGGGTGCTCTGACCTTTGGGCAGCAACAGCCTGTGTGAGTCACTGGGTCCCCAGTAATCCCAGTATGGGTACTGCAAGGGCCCTGCATGGTGTGCCAGGAGCTGTATCCCAGTGCTTGGAGGGCAGGAGCAGGTCTGGGACTCCTAGTCCTTGTCTGGATGGAGAAGGAGCAGCCCAGGGACTGAGCAGGGTCAGTCCCCAGCTGCTTCTCTTTGTTCTCAGTGAGTGTCCAAACCCTAAAGAGGACCCCAAAATGTGCCTGCCCACCTTCCAGCAACGTGTACAGCTATCCTGGATTTTTTTTATTCTTATTATTAATCCACTGGATGGTTCAGGCTCTGTTTTGCACACTCAGAGCTGGCACTGTCACCAAATCCCTCCCTCCTGGCCACGCTCGCCCTGCTCAGGTCTGGCTCTGTCTGGATCCACAGAGGAACCATCCCCTTCCCACCCCGTGGTGTGATGCTTCCCTGGATGCAGCCCAGATCTGCTGGACTCCTTTTTTTCCCTGCCTTTGCCACCGTATCCCTTTCCAGGGTAATGAGTTAACCAGCGGGATCCACAGCCTGGGCAGGGGGTGGGGCTGCACCGGCTGGAAATTTCTCACCGCAGACTTTGCTGGGGCCAGACATGTTGTAAATTTTACAAGAAAAACACTTTACAAACCAGAAGTCCAACTCTCGTGTGCATGGAGCTGCTAATTAACAATCTGGAGGCCATGGGAGCCCATTCTGCCCTCACAGAGCCTGCTGGTTGTGAATCAGCACGGGGAGGTTCGGGGGCCTCCATCACGCTTTGCCTTGGGGAGCCTGGCGAGTCCTGCTCCTGTTCTCCTGCTTCTTCCCAGCTGGCACACAGGAACCCTCAAATCTCCCAGACCCTCCTAGAAATGGCACTTCAAATCATAGAGAGCACTTTAAAAAGGGGTGTGCAGGGAGGTATGGGATGCTGAGGATCTGAGTGGGGATGTTTGATCTCTGCAGTTGCTGTCACACCCCTGGGGAGGTCCCCAGTCACAGAGTCCCCATGCTGCAGGTCCAAAGTGCCACTCACCCCCCCAAATCCCAGCCTGGGCAGAGCATCTCCATCACCAGGGAGACTTGGAGTGAGTGATCCCATGATGGCACAGTGGGGCCTTTGGCAGGGCTGGTGCCAGCTGTCCCTGCAGCTTTTTGTGAGGTTTGCAAGGCTGGTGTTGGACATGCCACGTGATGGAGCTCCTGGACCCAGAGCTTGCCATGTCTCCATTCCCAGGTTGTTGCATCAGGGCCGTGCTGGCCTCAGTCCTTGAGAGCCACCACCCTCTCAGTGTCAGGAGTGTTGGTGGAGAGGTGGATGTGCTGGAGGTTCACCATGGGGCTGGTCATGGTGGGCAGCATCCCTGGCTCCATCCGTGCTGGGACAGCAGGTGGAAGGAGCCAGTGAGGGAGGCAGAGGAATGGGGACATTGATCACTGTTTAAATGTTGGTGGCTTAAATATCTTTGTGGGTTTCCTCTAAGCTGTGATGGGCAGGGGTGAGAAGCCCTGCGAGGCAGAGCTGCCCTGGAGGGGCCTTCCCACCAGCGCTCCCTGTTTTCCAGCTCCATGTCTCCCATTTCCCATAGCAACGGCAATAACAAACTGTGCCCTTCTCGGAGCTTTGCAGAGCAGCTTTGCCTCGTGTTCTGTGTCAGTCACAGCCCTGCAGGTACAGCTCCCGGGTTTCGCTTTCCCACAGTGTCCCCTACTGCTTGGAGTCCAAATTCCACTTAGGAGCACGTTGAAAAAGGAGGAAAAAAGGAAGTCTTAGTGGAGTACAAGGCACAGAAAGTCACCCAGAAGGAGAAATGCTTTTTATGGAGCCTCAGCAAGAGTCCCTGCAAAGAGCAGGAATGCATGGATTGCTGGAGGGAGGTAAATCATAGGACCAGGGAATATCTTGGAAGGGATCCATGAGGATCATTGGATCCAACTCCCTGCTTCTCTCAGGAGAGGGTCAAGCTCTGCCACTCCAGCCTGGGCTGTGGGTCCCAGGGCTGCTCCCTGTCAGTGGCTCTGTGAGCTGCATTACATGGAAGGAGATAAAGAGGAGACAGGAAGGGGAATAGAGAAGTCACTTTGCTCTGTTTTCCCTTGGATAACACAACAGGGGGAAACAGCCTGGTTTAAAGTGGTGGCTGGATTGGCCTTTCAAGATGTGCCATTACTGTTCCCATGCGGAGTTGGCTGCCAAAATAAATTCTTTTAATGAAATATTAGGGGGCAGAATTGGCCAGAACACTCCAGCTATGGCAGAGATGAGACCAACTCCGTGAAGCTCTCCCTGCTCCCCACAGATGCCAGTGTCTCCCTCTGGACCTCGGGGTGTCAGATCCCATGGAATGTTTGCTGGAACAATGGGAAAGTCATTGTTTTTCACCTAAATGAGTTGAAATCTTTGCCCAAAGAGGAGTCTTTAATGCCAATAACACCCCAGGAGGAGCCCAGCAGTGCCTAACATTTGTGTTTCTCCTTCCCTCCCCAAGACCTACGAGCAGAACGAATGGATAATCCACTTGGCTGGGAAGCTGCTGGCCCAGGAAGAGGAGGCCCTGTCCTTGATGGCATCGAACCCCTTTGCAGGCAGAGAACCTCCACGGTAAGCCTGGAGTGATCCCGAGGGAGCTGGAAGCTCCTGGCTTCCCATTGTTCCCCTCTTGGACGTGCCCAGGGGGTTTCTGTCCATGGTTGGCTTTGTTTGAGGGAACCCAGGTGGCCTTTAAACAGAGTGGGTTTGATGAGGACACCAAGGTGACGGTGATGCCCCCCTGGCAGGGACACAGGGACCCTCTGGATGAGCCCATTCCCAGGCAGGTCCGTGAAGGGCTCGGTGTTGCTTCTCTTGGCCACAAATGGTGACTTCTGAAGGGACTTCCTGCCCATCAGCCTTGGATTCTTTGCTTTGTGAGCTCAGTTCAAACCCCACCATTTCTATGGACCTCCTGAGGTGTTTCAAAGGCAAAAACAGCCCTGCAGAAATGGTTGTTTTTGTGGACACTTGTCTTGGAATTGTTTTTGTTTTCAAGGAAGAGACAAAGCAAACACCAGCCAGGGAAAGGCACAGATGAAAACTCCAAGGTTTTACACAAAAGGAAATTTTTCACAAAAGGGTCTCTTTTGTTGGCGAAGTTATTTTTAGCTGAAAAAACATATTTGGGGCATTTTGGATCAACTCAAGTAATATTATGCTCTTGCTAATATTTTCCATTTGAGGCTCTTGGGATGCACTGCAAACAGGGCTGGAGGTCCAGAGCACGGTGTGGAATGAACTGCCCCTGGAACCCTGCTGATGTTTTTCAGCTTTTGGGCAGTGCATCCCCCAAACCTTTTGAGAGGAGACTCCTTCTCCAGCTGAGACACTGAGAACTTCCCACTTTTACCAAAGTGTTTCCTCTGAGAAGGTTTATAAAATCCAACATGGGAAAATCCTTGAATGGTTTGGGTTGAAAGGGACTTTAAAGACCATCTTGTTCCACCCCTGCCATGGGCAAGGACGCTTTCCACTAGACCAGGTTGCTCCAAGTCCCATCCAACCTGGTCTTGAGCAGCCAAACTTCCAGAGGGCAGGGTTAGATGGGATATTGGGAAGAAATCCTCCCCTGGTAGGGTGGGCAGGCCCTGGCACAGGTTCCCAGAGAAGCTGTGGCTGCCCCAGCCCTGGAAGTGTCCAAGGCCAGGTTGGATGGGGCTTGGAGCAACCTGGGCT
>JAWWTY010000032.1:14829230-14849822 GCA_035222235.1 Margarornis squamiger
CCCATCCAACCTGGCCTTGGACACTTCCAGGGCTGGGGCAGCCACAGCTTCTCTGGGCACCCTGTGCCAGGGCCTCAGTGGATCCACCCAGGACACATTTTCAAACATTCCTCTGGATAAAAGCATGGATTTGGTTTGTGTTTTGGGACTGTGTGCCCCGTGGTGGGCTCAGCAGATCCCCAGGCATTATCCACAGCAGCAGCTACAGTGCACCAACCCAGAGCTCTCCATGCCCCTGGATCATTCATAAATTGGGGGTATTTGTTTTAAAGTGGCTGAGCTGCAGTCTGGGAGTTGCCATAGGAAAGAGCTGTAGCCATGCAGATTCCCTGCTCCCAGCTGCCTGGGGAAGCTGGCTTTACTTTAACACATATTAAAGGGAAAAGCTTTTTTGCCTTCCCAGTAGATTAAGTTTGGCCAAACAATTCAGTGTGAACTGCTGGGCAGGAGGCACAAACCTGTAGGCTAAATTATCCAGCTGCTACAAGTTTAGACCAGCATGGGATGAATTTCAGGATCCTATATTAGTTTCCATTTAATCTGATTATTCTGGGCTGGAGTTCCTGGAGGTCTTCAGGTTATTGTCAGTCAAAAGAATCTTTAAAAGCTTCCATTTGCACTCAAGTTTTCCCATTCAAAGTCTATTTTCATTATGGATGAATTTTAATGAAAAAATGATTCTCCTGACTCCCTGCTTTTTTCGTCCCCCCAGTTGGGGTTAAAATTGGAGCCACGACAGGGTCTTGCCACTCAAAATCCCATTTTCCTGCTTTGTGAGGGTGTTGGCTTGGTTGGAGGAGCTGGGGCAGACAACAAGAATTTGGGAAGGCACATCCTCCACCTCCTCATCCTCACCCCCTTCCTCACTGGGAAAACACTGCAGTGGCTTGAATCCTGGGGGGATTCCTGGCTCCCAAGCCTTGGAGACTAATGCAGGACTAGTTGGTCCTCAGAGCCCATTCCTGCACTGTCACTTCACAGGCTGGTTCCTGCCTGTCACCTCTCAGCTTCCAGCCTTGGGAGCACCTCAGGGAGGTCCTGGTGGGAGCAGCACCCCCTGGGGCTGGGAAGGCAGTGAATCCCACCTTCTGTGCTGGGGGGGGACATCCTTGTTAGCTTTGTCTGGTGCAGGAGGGGCAGCTTTGTGGCACAGGGGGGCTTTGGGCTTCCTGGGGCTGAGCTGAAGGCACCTCCCTGAGATGTCCATCCTGACTCACCTCAGGGATGTGGAGACAAGAACCAATAGAGAAACACGTAGAAATAGTCCCCAAATCCATCTCCTTTATTTATGCAGGATTTTCCATTGGATCTGGCCATCTGAACCTTCTGGAGTCCCAGTGCTCTCGGTGCTGCTCTGGTGCATGATCCCAGTGCTGGGCCACTGGGGCTCAGGGGAAGGTCAGGTGGGATGTGAGCAGGAATTTCTGCCTGGAAAGGGTGGTCAGGCCTTGGAAGGGGCTGCCCAGGGAGCTTTGGAGTGCCCAGCCCTGGAGGTGCCCAAGGCAGGACTGCCCATGGCGCTCAGAGCTCTGGGCTGGGGGACAAGGTGGGCATCAGGCACAGGGTGGGCTCCGTGGACTGGGAGGGCTTTTCCCACCCAAATGACTGGAATTCTGAGGACGTGATGCCAGCCTGGTCTGTGGGGACATCCATGTCCTGGTAACTTGTCATTGCCCAAAATCCTCAGTTTGTTCAGGTTTTCTCTCAGGGAGGTGAGGGGGAAGAAGCTGAGCTGTGGAATCATCCCTGTGCCTGCTGTGTCCCAGCTGCGATGCCAGACACCCCGTGTGTGTCCCACCCATGGCATCAGGGCATTCCATCCTGCTCTGCCTCCTTAGTTAGGTTTAGATTGGATATTGGAAAGAGGGTGGGCAGGCCCTGGCACAGGGTGGTCAGAGGAGCTGTGGCTGCCCCAGCCCTGGAAGTGTCCAAGGCCAGGTTGGATGGGACTTGGAGCAACCTGGGCTAGTGGAAGGTGTCCCTACCCATGGCAGGGGGTGGCACTGGATGGGCTTTATGTCCCTTCCAACCCAAACCATTCTGGGATTCTGGGATTCCCCAGCAAGCCAGTGGTCAGCACAAACCCCTGGCTCCATTTTTCCAGTCAGTGGATTTTGCTGTGCCTGTCCTGTCCCCAAAACACGGTGTTTCCCCCACACCCCTGGGCCAGGCTGGGCTCCGCTGCCTCTGCAGTAGCAGCTCCAGATGAGATTGCTGAGCTGCTCCCGGTGTGTGCTGGTGCTGGGACAATCACAGCAATCACAGCACCTGCAAGCAGTTACTTAGAATAATAAATAAGTGATAGATTATCAAATAAAGCCTTGGCTTCGCATGAGGTCATCCCTGCACCGCGTCGTGAGTCTCCCAGGGTTTCCAGGCAGCTTTCCTGCCGCTCCTGGGCTAAATACCTCTTGTATCAGGCAATAAAAAACTTGTCGAGATTAAAGAATCAATTAGGAATTAGCCAAAGGGGCCAAAGCGTAACCCAAACATGCTGATAAAATCCAGTAGGTGATTATGGGAATGGTTCTTATTTCATTTTACTTTTGAAAGGAATAATTGCTCGTTATAGAGCACAGAACGACCCAGGCTGGATATTTTTCCAGCTTTATGGAGGAGGAAATTCTAGTGGTGGGCTCACAAATGCGGAGACAGACCACGGTTTGGGGCTGAATGGGCATTTTTTGGTCCTTGATTTGAGGAGCATCGTTTGCTGGTTGGACTCTATGATCCTGAAGGTCTTTTCAAGGCCAGGTTGGATGGGGCTCTGAGCAGCCTGGTCTGGTGGAAGGTGTCCCTGCCCATGGCAGGGGTTGGAACGAGCTTTGAGGTCCCTTCCACCCCAAACCATTCTGGCATTCTGTGCTCTTCCAGGATTGTGATGTCAGCAGGATGGGGCAGGGATGCACCACAGCACCTCTGCTCTTCCACAGGCACAGCAGAACACAACAAAACACAGAAGCCTGAGGTTCAGCTGGCAAACCTCTTGCCAAAGCTGGGGATGGCAGGGAGAGGATGGTGCCACATCCTCCACCAGAGCTCACATCCACCCTCCCTGAGCACCTCTGGGCTCAGCCCTTTTGGGATGTTTCAGCTGAGCCCCACAGTGTAGCCTTCCTGCTCCTCAACATGATAAAGGATTTATGCTCTTCAGTCACCTGGGAGGGATCGAGCTGTGCCCGAGGGATGAGTTCTTGCAGCCTGGACCTCGATGGCTCTTGTGTGGGGTGTGAGCCCGGGGGCTGCCCCAGGGCTGGGGTGTTTAATTGGCTCGTTAATCCCTGTCTCCTGGGCCAGATTCCAGAGCCAGCTGCTGCCCTGGGCTGGAGTCTAAGGGGGAAGGTGGCACCTCATCACTCCAGGCTATAGACCCAGATTTGCTCCCATTAAAGCATGGAAAGAGGCAAATCCCTTGTATATAAAGTAGCTGTAATTATTAGTAGTGATTTATCATTAATGATTAGTTATTAATAATTAATAATAATGGAAATCCTGAGATACTAAGGCAGATAAATGGACTTCGGAAACAAAAGGCCAATCCCTAATGCTCGGTGGAATTTTGCTCTTTTTTTTGCCCCAGAACCAAACACTGAGGCCAAGAACTGACACCAGAGAAGTCAGAATTCGAGTCAGGTGACGAGGATGAGAAGCTGGGCTTCTCCCTGTCTGCAGGAAGGCCACCACCTCCTTTGGGAACGACCCACCACGTGGACAACCCTTGCCCCGAGCCCCCTGTGCCGATCCAAGAGGCGATGCCGGGGCCGGATCCAGCGGGACATGCTGGTCCCAGGGTGAGCTCGAGCCATCCCAGCATCCCTCCCGCTGCTCGTTTGCTGTAATTAATTGGGTTTCCCGTGCCAGCTGCGGGGGGTGCCCGCAGTGTGCAGCTGTGGCTCGGCACTGGAGCTGCCCATCTGCGGCGCCCGGAGCAGCCTCGCAGCTGCGGCGCCTGGTACCGGCACCCCGGCCCGGGGCATTCATCGCCAGCAGCCCGGGCAGGGAGAGTTGGCAGGGATGAGGAGGATGGGGAGCCACGGGAGGCCAGTCTTACAAATGCCCTGTGGCAGCGGGGTTGTGTCTGCAGGCTCCGGGTGGGGAAGGGCAGGATGCGGCCGTGGGGTCCTGTGGGCCATGGAGCAGTGCCAAGGTGCCCCCACTGAGCTGGTCCTGCCCTCAGCAGGAGGAACAGCTGGGCTTCAGGGCCAGCTGTGCCCCCAGGGGTGGGGAGGTGGCAAGGACATCCCTTCCCCAGGAGGGTGGGGAGAGGGTGTGTGTGTTTGAATCAGCAAGGGGTTATGCTGGGGGTGATGGAGGGGGTTTCTTGGTGCCCTCCTGGGGGGAAGCCCTTCCTTACTCCCTTCCCCTGGTCTGTAGGCCCATGGAGGAGTTGGACTTGATGGTCCCTGTGGGTCCCTTCCAACCCAGAGTATTCTGTGGTTCTCTAATTCCATGATCTGTGCTAAAAGCAAATGGCAGCAGAGACCAGACTGTGTGAGCTGAGCCCTTTGGGTACTTAGGGGTGTCCAACTCCCCCGACTCTGGTTATGGGGGATCCTGCCGAGGGCTCTGACCCACTGTCCTCCTGGTCTCTCCTGCAGCAGCTGAAGGTCCCCACCGTGGTCACCACAGCGGCACGGATGGCCTGGGAGAGGGGACATGGGGACGGGACAAAGCTCTCGGGGTGGGGAAGCCCCAACCTGTGCCACCTGCCCATCTTTGCGTGGTGTGGCAGAGGCACCAGCAGACACCCAGCAGTCATGCCCACGGCAGGCACTGACCTTGCCTCTGCTCTCTCTTCTTGGGGAAAGCAGGAATCAGGCATGAGGAACAGGCAGTGACCACCCCAACAGCCCACCCACAGGGCCCTGGACACGGATGCCACCACCAGACCCATCAGAGGAGACAGCTTTGCTCCTGCAGGACTGGACAGGGTCACCTGCCCAGCAGGAACAGGTGAGAGCCATGGGGACGGGGCACAGCAATGCCCAGCCCAGCGAGGCACATCCCAAGCGGGTCTCCCTGTGGGATGCCCCGTCTTTCCTGTTTACTCCTTCCTCTGGAAATGGAACAATAAATAATTTATCGCCGATCGGTTGGCGCGCGGCCGAGCTGTCAGGGCCGTTGATTTTCACTGGCCAAGTGTCAGGGCAGAAGGCCAGGAAGGCTGTGCAGGGGAACAGGCACCACCACAATTATAAGATTAACACCTTGTTTAGTGGTCACACACTGTCAAGTGGTAAAAGATTGCCCCGGTTGGGCTCTATAGAGCATCGCTCACAAATTACCTTATTAAGCAGGATCTTGCTCCTGGTGGCTCCTGCACCTGTGTCCTCAGATATTGCCATTCATGGTGGAGAGGAGGCCAACACTGGGCCGGGGCTGCGCAGCTGCAGGAGCATTATTCCCTCTTACCATATTTGCATATCAATGAGCCCCTGATTAATATTTAAAGAGCCAGCTGTCCGAGCCACCTAGGAAAGAAAAAAAGCTCTGTGAGGTTGGTTTTTTGGGGGATTTTTTTAAGGGATAACACTCAGTGCCCTTTATGGAGGGCGCTTCATTTTTAACCCCCTATTCTTTTATTTGAAACCAAGGAGAAAGTCAGGGGAAAAATATGAACCATTAAGGAGTGATCAGTGAAGGAGTTGTGCTGCTCTCAATGCTCCTCAGTCCTTTTGTGCTGCCAGCGCAGCTGCACCGAGCAGGTTTTTGGGGGCAGGAGCCCGGCGCCGATGGGCACCCATGGGAACTGGATCCACGAGCATGAGGCCTGGGAAGCAGGGATGGATTTCCACACTCCCAGCTTCCCCAGGCTCCTGTCACGGAGCTGTGGCTGGTGCCGATGTCCCCACGGTCCCCGGGGGGGTGGGATGAGCGATGCTGAGCATGGTGAGGGATGCTGGTGGTGACCCGTCAGCAGCAAGACACAAAGTCTTGGCTCGAGGGGGCTGATCAATGGAAATGCCATCAAAAAACCAGGAGTTGCAGTTTTCTGTGCCTCCCCAGTGCTGTAATCGCCCGGAGGTTCTGTTTGCAGCCCTAAAAGCTGTCATTTTAATAGACTGTTCTCCTGCCCTTTTTATTCCTGGAGCATTTGTCAATAATCCTCCGACAGCGGCACCTTTGTTATCCCAACTAATTGGAGTCAAGTAGGGCTGCAAGAAAAGATCACTCCCGACTGAGCCCTGGGAAAAATCCTGCAAAAGGATTTTAATTTTCAATAAAATATGCAGATGAGTAGAAATTACCAGCGGGGAAAGGGGGGCTGTGGGGATAATGGTGCTGCTCAGACGACGGCGGTGGCTCCAGTGACTTAATGAGAGCGATGCCGCCGGCTCTGCGGGCCAGGGGGCACGGAATGCCCCCACACCTGGACACCCCAGTGTCTCAGAGGTGTTCCTGGGGCTGTGGAGGGGAGGGGGCTGTTGGTCTGCCCCATCAGGGGGAGATGCAGCTGGTGGGGAAATAGTTCTGGTCATGTTTTGGTGTCTTTATATACAAATGTAGGAGATTTGGGCATCCCTTTGAAGAGGGGATGGGGTTGCTGTGGGATGCTGCAGCTCTCACGAGGCCAGGGATGGACTTGGACCTTCCCAGCCTCAGCCTGGTGGCCACCACAGACGTGGATTTTGGCCGGGATGCTCCAGGCAGGGACAAACGTTTCTGCCACATCCCCTGCCCACAGCTGATGGGTGGCTGATGGTCCTTCTCCTGGTGGGGAAGCTGGGAGCAGAACTAAAAATCCCTCCAGCTTCCCTGGGTGCTGCCTGCAGGGTCTTGCTGCTGTCTCCATGCAGGACAGGTTGGTCTCAGAGCCCTTTCAGGAGGGTTGTGCTGGGATGTCTTTGCTACCTGTGCCCATCCCACCGCCACGTGCCGTCCCCCTGGCAGCAGAGGGGTGGGAGCCACCCGAGGAGGTGCAGGTGCTTTCCCGAGGGCAGGATGGAGCTGGAGGAGGTGCTGGGGACCCTCTGGCCCTGCACAGCCCCCCCTGAGTTCCCAGCCCCTTGGGGAGGGACAGCTGAGCCATCACCTGTTGGAGCTCAGAGGCTGCAGCTGCGCCCGGCACTTTGAACCCGCCGGATTAGACAGCGGAGAGAGCCACGAGAGCACTTGTGCTCCACATGCCAGGGCCTTCCTCCTCCTCCTTCTCCTCCTCCTCCTCCTGGTGCTCCACCAGTCCCATGGCCACAACCTCCCTGACCCGCCTGCTCTCGGCTGCACCAGGCACAGCAGGGACAGAGGTGGGAGGGTGAGGGTCAAAGCACCTTTAGCCTTTGGGACACCAGCTTCAGATTGACTGAGCTTTATCCTTTTTATCCAAAACAGGTAAAATCGTGGGAAAATAAACAGGTAATATCATAGGAAATCACAGAGGTGAAAACCCCAACATTTTATAACTTTGGGAGAGCCAAACTCTGCATGTGGGCACAGCCCAGCACCCAACTGCAAGGGGTTTTGCCACTTTTCCCATCATGTTCCCTACTTCCCCCTGTAACCCTCCCAGGAGAGGAGCTGGGGTGGTGGGATGTCCAGCTTAGCAGGTGGGTGATGGCCTCAGCTCGGCAGATGTCCTCACTGGGGTGGGCTCCTCTTCTGTTGCTTCCCATCTTGTGGAGCTGCTGCATCTCCACTTGGGGTGTGCTGGGTTCCCCACTTTGGGAAGGGTGTCCCCAGTTTGGACAGACACTGTTCTGGGCTGTCCCTTTGCTGCTGACTGCACAGTGTGGCTCATGGTGGGTGGCTGTGACACACGTAGGTGGCTCTGTGTGCCATCCTGGCATGTGTAGGGATGATGCTCCCAGCTCAGTGGATGATGGGTGGGGATATTGTAGGGTCATTCTCTGCTGTGGGGTTTAGTGGGCTGGTGGTATTTAGCCAAAAGTTGAAGTTGATGACCCTGGAGATCTTTCCCATCATTCTGTGATTCCATGATCGGTGTCCAGACCCTCCAAGCACCATCCCCACCCCTCTTTACACACGTGAGACACTTCTCCCCTCTCACCTCCTGTTTTCTCTTGTTTCCTCCCTCCCAAATCCAAACCCACAGAGACAGACAGGCCCATCCCGTGGTTCTCCAGTGGCAGCTGAACTGTCCCCGTGCCCTCACCAGGACCAGGACCAAGGCTTGGCCTCAGCCCCAGGAGGTGCAGGATTTGCCCTCTGCTTTAAAAAGCAGAGAGGGGATGGTTTGAGGTTATTTGTGTAAAAACAGAGCATTCCCCCAGTGCTGTTTAACTCACCCAGTTTCTCAGCCTGCTCCCCATGCTCCTTTTGGGGCTGTTTAAGAGCCAGAGTGTAACATTAAGGTGATTTACAGCATCCCTGCAGCACAAGGGCACAGACTTGGGTATTTTTTTTCCCTTTTCCTCAGGTGAAAGAAAACCTCAAATGTTAACTCAGGAGCTGTTACAGCGACCGCCCCGTCAGGCCTTGATTTACAGGCTCAGATTTATGAGTTCAAAATTATTATTCCACTCGCAGATCTTTTTCTCCCTTGGCCGTTTTAGTGCTTGTGAAAGGTGAGGGGTTTGACAGCTCCTGGAAACAAAAGCCTTTAATATCCCCCGGAGTGGGGCTCTCCCAGGCAAGGACAGAGATGCCAGCAGGGCTTTCCCTCCCTGCTGCAGATCTTACTCATTCCAGGCCGGTCTTAACCAAACAGAGCAGAAAGTTTGCCTGAATTAAGCCAGGACTAATTAGCAAAGCCCGTTCTTGGTGCCTGTGGGGTCCCCTGGGACTGTCCTTGGTGGCTGGAGCAGCGCTGGGCTGGAGGGCGAGGCTGGGTATGGAGGATGCCCAGCACCCCTGTGATGTTTTTGGAACCCTCCCCAAATTTTTTTGGGCACCTCCAGACTTTCTGTCAGAACACAAGGGAGCTCAGGCTGTGGGTCACCCTCGGGGTTTGTTTTTAATCCCTTTGGTGAATCCCCTCCCCTCCTCCATCCCCCAGTGACACCAACATTTTGGGTCTAAACTGAACTGGCAGCAGCCTTTAAATATAACATGCGTGAAATACCAGGAGTGAAGAGTGTGCTCTTTACAGCACATGTCCTGCAGGGGCTTAGAGAGAGGGGATTAAACCTTGGGAACCGATGCCAGAGCCCCTGCTGCACTTCATTAAAGTACATTTTTGACGCAGTTTGCCTTACTCAATAACAATTTAGTTGCCCAAGAACCCAATGGGAAGGGACAGGCAACTGTGTAGGATTTTGTTGTGTTTTCATTTCCAGCATTTTTCCGTGTCAGTTTGCCAGCTGTGCCCTGCCAGGGACGCCTGAGCCCAGCGGGGTTCGTGTGTGGATCCCGAAAAATAACAGAGAGGGACTTGGGTCAGCATGGTGCTCCCACAGGGGTGTTGAGGGGCACCACTGTGCCCACCTCCCCATCAGCTTCTCTGCTCAGCCCACAGCCCCACTGGCCTCCAGTTGCACCAGGAGGAGGTTAGGTTGGATATTAGGGAAGGGTTGCCCAGCCCTGGCACAGCTGCCCAGGGCAGGGCTGGAGTCCCCATCCCTGGAGGGATTTGAAAGCTGTGTGGATGTGGCACTTGGGGACATGGGTTAGTGGTGGCTTTGGCAGTGCTGGGGGATGGTTGGACTTGATGATCCTAGAGATTTTTTTCCAACCTAAATGATTCCATGATTCTATAATTCATGATTCCTCAAACCTTGCTCTGTCACCAAGTGGATGGGGTGAAACCCAATTTGTCAACTCAACTTGAAAACCCAACTCCCTCTGGGGTTTCTCCTCCATCCCCACTTGTTGTTGGTATTTGTGCACCAAAACCAGACCCTGGGCTAGAGGGATGCTGAGGATCCAGCCAAATCCTTACATTCCCCACCCACACCCCCCTCATCACACAGACCTCTGCTGGCCACAGCCCTCCTCGTGCTGGGTGGGCTGGGGGACAGGACAGAGCTGTGGGTCACACGAAGACATCAGAGATGCTCCCGAGATCAAGTGGGAGCAGGAGGGGTCAGAGAGTCAGCCTGGCCTCTTGCCACCACCTCACCCTGCCCTTCACTTGTTCTTGGGGTTTGCCTTGCAGTTGCTTGCAGAGCAAGTTTTTGGGGTTGGAGGCGGCACCTGCTCACGCAGAGTAACCTCAGGAATCCGCCGCGCTGGGTTCGTTCCTGTTTATTGTGATGTCATTTTTATTCCTGGCTGATTTTTATTGCAGCTGAACGCAGAGGGCAGAAAGCAGTATTAGCAAGGAGCTTTGCTGAGCTATTAATGTTCCCCGTGGGTGCACAGGGAGGTTAGGCACTCAACAAGTGCATAAACGGGTCCATAAAAGCGTGCCTGGGGTATTGCAGGGGTGCAGCTCCGAGGGGCTCGTGGGGGCCGCCCACCCCCATGAGCAGGAGAGGGCTCAGAACAGCCCTGGCTGAGCAAGGCTGGGCCCAAGGGACCTTCCTGCAGCATTACATCAGTGGCATGAGGATGCTGAGTGTACTGTCTGGGAATCTCGGAGACGAGGGGCTTTTTTTTCTCTGGGATTATGTATATGATAAAATATGTTCTCAGGCTGCCTGCAAGGAGGGATGTGCTACAAAAGCCATGATGCCTGCTTTTCCAAGACCTGGGAAGTGGGAATTTTGTGTGCTGAGACAGCCCTGGCACTGGGCTTCTCCATGTACTGCTGCTACCTGCTGTTGCTGCGGGCAGGGACCCCTGGCAGGGAGGTTTGTAGGGTGCTGTCTTCTCCCAAATAGGGTCAAAACTGCCCCACTCGTGTTCCCTGAGTCCCTGTGCTCTTCTCCAGGGATGTGCTGGGGTCCTGCCCCCTCAGGGACTGTCCATGGCTATGGCAGGGGTTGAGGTGCCGTGGGGGTGCTTGGCTGGTGCTACACACAGGATGCTCTGAAGAGGAAGAAGCTCCTCCAGAGTGGCTTTATCCATGTTGTCCCTCTCTCCTTGGCACTGCTCCTGCTGTTGGGTGGTGCTTTAAGCAGCTCTGGGATGAAGCTTCATATGGTAGAAAAACCTGGTGTTTCCAAGCATTCCTGAGAGGGGATTATACCCCAAAAGGGAGAGGGAGCAGAGGGGATGCAGCTGGGAGCCTTCCAGATGCTGTGGGACAAGGTGGAGCTCAGTCTCCAAGGACTGAGGGAGTGACCTGGAGTCCATGGGGGATGGATGAGGAATGGAGGAGAAGGGCAGGGGACTTTGCTGTTCAGCTCTGCTCTGGTCCTGGGGTAAAAAAGCAGGAACAAAAACGAGGGGAAGAGTTCAGAGCGGGAACCACAACCTGCTTTGCACAAGTGTTCGCCAGCGGGCTGGGGGGGCAAAGAGGATCCAGTTCCTACACTGGGGGCTAGCTGGGAAATGGAGGCCTGGCCCTGGGCAGCTGGGGATTAGCTGTGGGGATCTATGGAAGGAGGCAGAACGTTGGTGGAGATCACAGGGACATAGTTGAGCCCCAGCCAGGGCTCGCAGACAGACTCCACCTCCGAAGGAACCGCAGCGCGTCGCGCTTGGCAGCGCCGCTCCCGCTGGCAGCCCCTCCAGCAGGCTCCGAGGGAGCTCCTTGGGGCAGCCAGAGCAACCTCGGGGCTCAGGGTGGGACAGGAGGAGGCAGCAGGACCCCCATGAGCTGTTGGGTCTGTCCTGCAGGGGCAGGAGCACCCAGGTGGG
Organism: Margarornis squamiger; assembly: GCA_035222235.1. Taxonomy (NCBI): domain Eukaryota; kingdom Metazoa; phylum Chordata; class Aves; order Passeriformes; family Furnariidae; genus Margarornis; species Margarornis squamiger. Next base: position 14,840,871 of record JAWWTY010000032.1, read on the forward strand.
TGGGAGAAGGGGACTGAGCTGAGCATCACCCTCTGCCCTGGGGCAGAGTTCAAGGAGACCCGAGTCATGATCCTTCATCTCCTCCGAGGGCATTTCAGGATGGAGGGGGCAAATTGGGACAGCTTGTGTTCCCAAACCAGCCCTGGTGCCCACTGAGCCTGCCCAGGGGTTTTGGCTGCTCGGAAGGGATGCTCAGAGAGATGGAGCAGCCAGCTGAGCCCAGGGTGTGCTGAGCAGTGAAGCTTCTTTAAAAACCTCCAAATTTCCTCTGATTCAACATTTTATCCAAAAAAATGAAATTTTAACGTGGAGGGAAAACAGAATTGTAGCATCAGTGGGGATTTTTAGTAAATTATTCAGACCCCCCCTCCTCCTCCCCCAGCACAGAGGAGGCTGGAGCTGCTCCAAAACTTCAGTTTTAACCAAAAGAAGCTAAAAAGAAACAAACAAAACCACCAAAAAAAGCACTTGGCTGTGGTTTTTGTCGCCCCTTCCCCCTCCTTTTTGATCGTCTCTGTCTTGTACGACCCTGGTCTAGGCAGATAACTGAGGATCTCACCCAGCTTTTCAAAGTAGTGTGGAGGAAAAAAGCAGCCTTTGTGAAGGGCTTTCTGAAGGTCTCTGTTCTGGGAAGGTTGGAAATAGCACAAAAACATCCTTTCTCACTATATTGTGTCGCTTCCAGCTCTAAGCTCCACCACGACCCAGATGTTTAGATGCTGATGCTGAAAAGGAAAATAAGAGCCATGGCGAGCAAGCCAGCAGAGAGGGGATCTGGGTGGAACTGGCTCCCAGAAACCTGCACTGCTTTGGCACAGGGGCTTTGTGTTTGAAACAGGGAAGGAATTCGAGAAGACGACTCAGACATTGTGAATTAATATCTTAATTAGTTGGTGTAATGATGACCAACTGCCCATCTCCTTATTTGCAACCCCATAGTTTAGTTTTAAGACAGTATTCTGCCTGTTCAGCGTTGAATATACTGAGGATTTGGTGCTATCAAGCACTTTTTTCTGGTTTGAATCCAATTTTCCCTTTTTCACTGCATTGCTCCCAAGTTTTCCCAACCTTTGGACAATTATTGGTGTGAGTTCATTGCTCTGCTTTTAAAAACTGTGTTTATCCAGGAGGAGGAGGGACCTCCTCGGGTGGACGTATGGAATAACTCTGTTCTTACCTAATTGATTGGACAAGGGAAGTTAAGTGTGAAACTCTTCCTTATTGTCCGTGTCCTCTCTCTAATTATCCCGTCTCAGCAAGAACATCCCAAATGTGCAGGATGGTCCCTCTCTCCTTGTTCTGCCTCAGCAGGAATTTCTCCAAATGTCCAGGCAGCTAATCCAGCCCTTCCAGAGGGGTCTGGCCACGGGATTTTGCAGTCAGACAGGGCAGAGCAAATTCCCCGCTGATGTGGGAAGGGGATGACCCCCCAGCTCTCCCCTCCTGGGCCCGTGTCTGTCCAGCTGCTGGGACGTGTGTGCAGCTGGATTTTGTGCTGGGATCAGCCTGAGTGCCCCCAGATGTTGGGGAGGGGAGGGGCTGTGGCACTGCTGCTGCCCTGGGCACGGGGATATTGGGGACGTGGGGGAAAGGCACCATGTCCCACCCGTCCTAAACCCGCTGTTCCAGAGCACAGGTTGTCCTGGCCAAACCCTGGAGCAGGAGGTGGGAGCTGAACTCATTCCTGCTCTGGCAGAGGAGCCAGACGAGCTGCTCCAGTGCTGATGTTTGGGAGCCTGAGCTCCCATGCCTGGCTCTGGGTTCATCCCGGGGTCCTGTGGCCACCTCTGCACAGGGGAGAGGGGACATTCCCATCCTACACTCTGCTGCCTTCTCGGAGAGATTAGGATGGAGACTGGGTTGGTTTAAAAGCAGAGCCTGGAGCCTGCAGAGCTTGGGAGCTGGAGCGACGAGGCCGAGCCGTGTGTGGTGACGGGAGGCCATGGAGCAGCAACCATGGGAAGAGGGGCTGGACCCTGGGAATGTGTCACAGGAGGGTCCCCGGGCTTCTGAGCGGTGTGACCTGCATGTCCCTGTGTGGGGGTTATCGTAGGGACTGGGGGCACGGTGCACCATCAGAGGTTTGGCTGCCCCAGAGGGGACACCCCCAATTTGGGGACCCATTTCTGTCTGTGTTTGCTGCAGGAGGTCCCTCTGCATCACACTGTCCCCCAGCACCCTCAGGGCCACCTCCACTTCTCTGGGCTGGAAACCTGCACGGTTTCCATCCCCATCCCCACTCCCATCCCCACTCCCATCCCCATCCCCATCCCCACTCCCTCCCTTCTCCCTGCTCGTGCCTAACTCACTTTGCTGCTCCCCCTGGCCTGACCATTAACCAGTGGGTTTGGCCAGAGGCCTGGGTGACCATTTGGACGCTGAGGGTGCTGCCAGGCGGGCCGGCGCAGCCTCGAGCCGCGGGCAGTGCCAGCACCATGCGCTGGCATCCCGGAGAGCTGCCAAACCCAGCGGGGCCGCTGCCAGCCCGGGAGAAAGGGGCGAGGGAGCCGCACACAAAGAGGGGTTTATAGCCCGGGCGGGCACCTGACACGGGGAGGAGGGAGGGCTGAGACGTGCTTAGCCCCGATAATCCCCAGTTTGAGTTTAATATATTTTTTTATTTTTTTTTTTTAATCAAAAGCACAGCAACAGCTGGGGCTGAGGCTTTCCAGGAGATGAACTCATGAACAACTGTTCAAAATAACTTTATTCGTGCTGCTATTAGATCAGTCCACTGGGGAGCCACCAATTATTTTTGATGACTCCAAGCAGATAAGGCTGGGGCAGAGCCGAGCACCGCGAGGCATCGAGGGCACCTCATGGTTTGGGTGTTTTAGGTGAGCAGGTCAGAGGCACCTGGCACCCACGGGAGCCCCTGGCACATGTGGGAACCCTCAGCACCCACGAGAACCCTCAGCACCCATCCAGGCTCCCACCACAGTGCCCAGGGATCATCCTGGGGGAAGCATGGCAGGTGGGTGTGCAGGAGGCACTCGGGAAGAAGGGATGTTTGCAGGCAGATCTGTGCCATTTCTGCCCAAAACCCAATTAACAGGGAAGCCGCAGAGCTAATTAGCCTGTCCAGAGCTGGTCTGTCCATCTTGCTCATCAGCCCTCGACCCAGCACAGCACCAGCCCAGGGAAAGCTGCGGGGTTTGGAGCAGGACAGGCCCCTTTGCCAGGGATGCCCATGGAGCAGCATCCCAGTCCCCGTGTGCCCTGGGGTCCGAGCAGGGCAGTGCCCAGCCCACAGAGCAGCCTGGAACCCCTCAGTCAGCTGAGGCCAGGGCTGGACATCCTTCCTTTCCAGCATGACATCAGGCACAGAGCAGAGTGCGAGCCGTGTTTCCAGCAGGATAATCTCCCGTGGGAATGGAAGGTGGAAGCTGCAGCACGCCGAGCTGGGCTGCAGGGCCCGGCTGCCCTGGCCAGCAGACAGGCTGCATGAGCTCACAGGTCTTTTCCATCGCTCACTCCTGTGATTCGAGAAGTCTCGTCACTGGGGAGTTCTTAAAAATAGCCTGGATGAAACAGAAGACGGTGCCTGAGGGAGCAGGGCTGCCTTGGCTGGGAGGCAGCTCGGGCTAACAGGACTTTTCCATCGTGCTGTTCCATGATTAATCGAGACAAGAAAAGAAAAGAGAAAGGAAATTGATAAACACAATGGTAATTCCATCCAGGGTTGGCCTTAGTCAGGTTATTAGAATCCTGACATCATGTCTTGAACAGAAGACTGGAAATAAATCTCTGGGAGATAAGATCTGCTCGCTGGGGTGGGGAGGTGCTCCAGGCTGGCGGGGCCATGTTGGGGGTCCCCTCCCCAAAAAGCTGTTTCTCCCAATTTTCCTGGGTCTCAGACCAGCAACAGGAGCACGTGGCTCCCAAGGGAACCTCACACCTTCCTCTGCTGCTAAAAATCACCCCCATCCCTGGAAAGAAGCCTTTCTGGAGGAATCTCCAGGTGGGTGGGAAGGTCATTTCCTGCGGTCATTTAATCTGGACAAGCACTGGGAAGTTTGGGGTCGGCTCCAGGGGCTGGGGGTGCAGTGTGTGCATAGCTGTGGTCTCTCCTGAGGGATGCTCCACCACGGATTTGGAGTAGATGGGCTGTAGCTGTTCCCAATGGCCCCACGCTCTGGAGGTGCAGCTCAGGTGAGATGGGATGTCTGGCGAGCCAAATGAGGAATTTTTCTGTCCCTTTAGCCTTTGTGGCCAACACTGGGGGTGGGAGACAGGAGTGAGGTCACTCAGGAACATCCCAGCCCACAGACCCCTTTCCAGCCCCCACCGACTCACTGGGAATTCAGGAATCACCGTGTCAGGGAGGCAAATTAAATATTCCCCCTTTTCCCCCCTCAGTGTCTCCACTAATGGTGGGTCTGGGTCTGGAAGTGATTTGACTCCAGTCCCTGGAGCTGCTGCTACCGGGGATTTCGGAGGAGCCCACAAGGCCTTTAATGGCTCCCTTTGCAAACAGGTCTGGTGTGACCCCAAATCCCAACCAGCCCCTGTTTGGGGTCCTGTGGCAGCTGGGGCCAGTCCTGGCCCTACTCCAGACAGGGAATTTCTGTTCTGTCAGTGTCCCTGCAGCTTCATCCCTGGAAATCAGAGCTGCTCCCAGCCCGGGAAGGATGTGCTGCAGGGGCAAAATTGCTTTTTTCCTCATTTATTTTCTTTAACCAGCAGTTTTTTTGTTGTGAGCACACATGACTTTTCCACGGGCAGCCCCCTGTGCCCCCCTGCCCTCTCACTGTTTGTCATTCCCTTGCAAAACCCCAAACAAATCCCACCTGGAAAGGAGCAATCCAGAGGCAGACACACAGCTCCTCTGCCCCCTCCAAAGGGCTGACCCTCTCCAGCCCAGGAAATTCCACGGCTCCTTTTGGGCCCTGCACGAGACTGAGTGGGTTGAAACATGTTGAAAAAACATGTTATTGCAATCTTCAGGGAGCAAAGGTTTGGATGTTGCACCCACTGGTCTCCCACGGCATCTCTGAGCAGCCTTAGCAGGTTGGTTTTTTAATAGATGATACTATAATAGGATATTAAATAGATGTTATGTCAGGGGATACATATTGAGTATATGATACTGTGTGATGTATATATGGATTTTTTTGAAACATATGTCTTTCAAATATACATATATAGGATATGTTGAAACAGCAGTGCCCCGTTGCTCACTCCAAGGGGCAGGATGCAGAGGTGGGTTATCCCATCTGGAACAATCCTGTGTCCTCCCTGGCAGGATCTGCAGGCGACAGTGCCCTCTAGTGCAGTCCCTCCCCAGCCCCCCTTTAGCAAGCACTAATGAGCCCCTGGCTCATTAACTAATTGGCATCCTGACATTTTTAAGGTTTATGGCTGGACTTCATGGTCTCAGAGGTCTCTTCCAACCTTAAGGACTGTGTTTCTACCCGAGCCCACCGTTCTGGGCGATCCTGGGGCTGTTGGGACAGTCAGTGCTATCCCTGCAGGGAATTTCCACCTTCCCGTTGCTGATGGGGTTTTTTCCCCACTTTTATTTTTGCAGCTTCCTCAGAGGACAAGGAGGGTGAGGAGGATGAAGTCTGTGGCACGCTGGATCCTGCACAGCCACGGAGCAAGTCCTGAGTGCCCTTCTCCAGGCTCAGGTGCCATCAGGGGGCCCATTCCCTGCCCTCAGGCTCCTCAGGGCACTGCCCAGGTGAGCAGGGACATCCCTGGATGATGCTACACCTTTATGAACACTTCATTAATGACTCCTCCCACCAGCACTCAGTGAAACCTGCCTGGTTTCTCTTCTCAAGCTCAAAGTCTTGCCTGGGGATGAGAGTCCTGGACTGGCCGTGGCACTCAGTGCTCTGGGCTGGGGGACAAGGTGGGCATGGGGCACAGGGTGGGCTCCATGGGCTGGGGGGGCTTTTCCACCCTCAGTGGCTCTGGGCTGGCAAACTCCCTTTGCCAGAGCATCCTCTGGTGCCCCTCCAGGGGCTGAGGGAGCGGGAGGATCCAGCAGGGCTGGGGATGCAGATGTTTAAGAGCTCTGGGACAGGGCAGGGTCATTCCCATTCCCGGTGCAGTTTAACCACGCACACGATTGTTTCCCTTGGCTCTGACAGAGAAATGGGCTCCTCAAGGACTTTTCATTAAGCAAAGAATTTATGGGAGAGGATGAAAACTGAGTTTTACTGTCTGAGGTCCCGGGCAGCGCTGGTTCTGCAGACGTTTTAGTCATCTTGGGGAGGACTGAGGAGGTTTCTGCAGCGAAATCAAAAGTTTCACTTCCACATTTGGAGCCGGTTGCATCGGCCGGGTCCGTCCCCGGCGGGGAGCGATGCCCGGAGTAACCTGATCCCTTGGGCATCCCAAACAAAGGCGAGACACCTCCCAATTTATGTCCAGCGAAAAACTGCGTGGACGTGCTGGAAAGCCTTCTGGGCATTTGATGCTAATTTTAGTGGTCACCTTGACTGCCTTGGAGGAAGTTGCTGGTGCTGCCAAGAGCAAAACTTACCTGATGATGAATGAGGAATCGGAGCAGAAAATAAATAAATATCAGCAACACCTTTTTTTTCCCCCTCCTTTTTTTGGCAGATCGGTGTCATCCAAGGTCACACATTTGTGTGTGAGGTAGAACCTCAGCCAGAGCTCAGTGCTTTAAAATCATGTTTAAGTCAGAGCAGCATCTCTGAGTGGTGGATTTGAAAAGAAAGACTGAAGTAGAGTCTCCCAAAAATTCCTGCCCATTGGTTACGTTTTCGTGTCAGTATTAATTGTCTTCTCTCCTCGTGGTCAGACTGGGAAGAAGCTCCCCATGAGCAGCCTGGGCTAGTGGAAGGTGTCCCTGCCCATGGCACACGGGTGGAATGAGATGGGCTTTAAGGTCCCTTCCAACCCAAACCTTCCCAAGGTTCTGCAAAAATCCCTTGTTTTCCTCCTGAAACCATTCCTGCAAACTCCCATGCTGGGTACTGACCCCTCTCCACTTGACCTTCCTTCACAGAAAAAACTGGAAGGTCGTGCTCTGAGGTGGAGGAAAAGGAGGGTTTTCTGACCAAGCACAACGAGCAGGAAAGCCTTTTGTGTCCATCAGCAGTTTTTGGAGAGCGGGAATGGTTCCTGGCCAGCTCCCAGCACAGCCCCGAGCCAGGCTCTGCTCCAAGGGACGCAGGAGCTCCCCATGGGGAAGCTCATCCCAGGACAGCTCCAGGCAGGGGGTTGTCTCCGCTTCCCTCTGAAGCAGCAGCCACAGGGGGAGGACGGATACAGGACTGCAAACCCTGGGAAACACGGCCCTTCCCACGTCTTTATGACTCCTTTTAATTACTCCAGGTGGGATTTTAGGAGGAGTGAGTGTTTTCAGGCACGTGGCACTGCAGTGATGGGATGCTGGACGCGCCGCTCTCCGCGTGTTCCCAAAAAAAAGAGGCACAGACCTTGGGAAATGAAATGTGGAAATGGCTCAGGAGAAAAGAGGCAGGAGCCTCCTGGAGTGACCCCTGATCCCGTGGGCTCTGAGGGCAGCGAGTGGCACTCCTGCCTCTCACTCTGCTGCTAATTGCTTTCGAATAATTTATTTCCAACCCGAATTAATTTATTTGAGAAAAAGGAAATAACTCACGAGGTTCTGCTGTTAAAACCCCCAGGTTTTCTTTGTGTGGAATACCAGCCATTCTGCAGGGCTGGAGATGGCCAGGAAAGGTTTCAAGATTTGGGAATTATTTTATTTTTCCTTTTTCCCCCTCTCCAAAAAGGCTGTGGAAAGGGGTGTGTGAGGTGACAGCAGTTACACGACCTACAAAGGGAGGCAGACAGGGAGCTTGTGTAGGTGAGCTGGGAAGGATGGGACAGGCTGGATTTATAGCAACCCTCGGGAAAATGATAAATGGAAGCTGTAATTTTTATTGGGCAAGGGGAGCAGATTGTGGGTGAGGGAAGAAAATAATAGAAAAAGCATAAATTAGGAGCGTGGTTTGAGGGAGCAGAGAGCATTTGGCTCGTTTATAACCGGAGCTTGTCTGGAACATGATCCAGGGAAGGGCCTGGAAATTACCTGCAGGAAGCTTTTCTGGGAAGTCACGTTGGGGTGAAATTCTCTGTCATGGCTGTGCTTCCCATTGCCCCCAAAGCCATCCTGCAGCCACTGCCCCCATCCAGTGTCCCAGAGAACCAGACACTGAATATGTACAGCATGTTTAATATATACAGGTATTTAACATATACAAGCCAGTGCATGATGTAAGCCAAACACAAAGCCAGAGGGATTCTCCCCAAAACAGGTTTTGCTGGCTGGTGGGCAGCTGCCTGTCTGTGCCCACCTGGCAGCACCAGTGCTGATCCCTGGGATGTGGGGCAGTGAGCTGCCCCTCAGGGCCACGGCTTTCACCCACAAAGGGAAGCACCTGCCCAGGAGTCTCTGTCCTGGGGACAGTGTGGGAACATCCCAGGGCACAGCCAGAGGAATCCCAGCACTCCAAGGATGTTTCCTCCCTCCAGCCCCAGGCTGAGGCTGCTCAGCACGTTCCCCTCAGGAGCCAACAGAACCCCAGCTTGTCCCCAGTGGAGAAGGAGCCAGTGGGATGGATCCTACCCCAAAGAGTCGGTGAGTTTATTTTGGGAAGTGCCCCATCACCCACCTTTGCCCAAGGTCCCAGCCAGGTCCCAGATTTCCATGGATGTTTCTGCATCAGACACACAACCAGAGCCCCCTGGCCACAACAGCCTGTGCAGAACATCCTGTCTGTCCTTGTTCTGCATTGCTCCAGAAGGCTCCAGGGAGACCCTGGAGCAACTTCCAGTGCCTAAAGGGGCTCCAAGAGAGCTGGAGGGGGACTTGGGACAAGGGATGGAGGGACAGGACACAGGGACTGGCTTTCCACTGCCAGAGGGCAGGGTGAGATGGGATATTGGGAAGGAATCCTTCCCTGGGAGGGTGGGCAGGCCCTGGCACAGGGTGCCCAGAGAAGCTGTGGC
>JAWWTY010000032.1:14865407-14885507 GCA_035222235.1 Margarornis squamiger
GGCAGTGGCTGTGGGAAGGGATGCGGGCCGGGCTGAGGGCAGGGAGGCTGCCAGGGATGCGGGCAGGGATGCGGGCAGGGATGATGCCAGGGATGCAGGCAGGGATGTGGGCAGGGATGCGGGCAGGGATGCTGCCAGGGGATGCAGGCAGGGATGCAGGCAGGGATGTGGGCAGGGATGCAGGGCCTCCCTGGGGTTCCACTGTGTCCCACCACGCCCCCCATGCTCCCTGAGGCCCCTCTGTCCGTCAGGGCTCGGGGGGGTCCGGGATAACCCCAATTTGGCAGCTCCCCCGCCGGGTACCAGGACGGTGCCCCCATGGCGGGCGCTCACGTTCCGCGGAGCCAAATCCCCCGGGAGCAGCGGGGGGAGGACGCTCCCATTATCCGGCTCCTGCCGTGGCGGAGGCAGCTGGACCAGCCGTGCATTAATAGATTACACAGAGGATTTGGACTCGCCACCATCCAGGGAAGCGCTCGCGGGAGGGACACGGGCAAGGCCAGGGCGGCTTCCCGAGCCCGCGGCGACCGACACGGCCCCGCTGCCACCCCGCTGACTCCTTCCCCGGCACAGGTAGGTGCAGGGCTGGCTCCTGGCACTGGGATGGCTGGAGCAGGGATGGGGATGCTGGTCCTCACCTGCCTCCAGGGATCGGAGCGTGGGGCTCTTCCTTCTCCCGGCCGGTTTTCGGGGATGCTCTGCGGAGAAGCGGAGCCGGGGCAGCCCGGGCAGCTGCTGAGCTGGGCTGGAGCAGGGCTGCGATTGAGCTGTGCCGTGCAGGGGTGGATTTCATCCCCCTCCAGCACCCCCAGCCCTCCCCTGACCTTCTCCCAGGGGTTGCATCCCAGCTTGGAGCATGGGACAGGGCACAGGGATCATCACCCCAGTGTGCCCGGAGGGTCTGGGGTCACTGGCAGTGGAGGGTCCCTTGTGTCACCAACTTTTTTTGCCCCAAAATCCTCCTGGCCCACTTGGAACTGTAACTGGGAAGGAAAAGGACAAACTCCCTCTCCACCACCTCCCCAAACAGCTTTCCATGGCTGACACTCCCCCCAAACAGTGCACCATCCAAATTTCAGTCAAATCTGGCTGGTTCCCTGGCATTTGCATGTGCCCCTGGGCTACAAGAGAGGGAGGCACTGGGCACCTGCCCCGTGCCAGCCTCACACCCACAGGTAAGAGCAGCCTTTGCCTCGCCAGAACAACCCCAAAATCTCCTGGGGCCACCAGTGGGCTTGGAAATCAGCCCCAAAGCGTGGGGACATGTGTCCCCACCCCATGCTGGGGGACCCCTCTTTCGGGGTGCAGAGCTGGGGGGGTTGGGGCAGGACACAGCCCCAACATCCCCATTCCCAGCCCCACAGGGCCCCCCGACACCGCCATGGACGAGTGGGACCTGCCGCAGTGGAAGAAGGAGGTGGAAAGCCTCAAGTACCAGCTGGCCTACAAGAGGGAGATGTCCTCCAAGACAATACCTGAGTGAGTGGGTGCCCACCTTCCCAACCTCCCTCCCATTCTGCTTCCCATCCCTGTGCCCTCGTGAGCAGAGTTCGGGTCTTCTCCATCCCAAACTTTCCCCCTCAAATCCTCCAGCCGTCCCCAGATGAGACTTTCCCTTTTTGGATCTTCAAACCCTCCAAGCCCCAGCAGCAGAAACCCACTGGTGTGCCCAGAGCCCCCTGTTCCTCTCCCCAAAGCTCCCCTGTGCCAATCCCTTTCCAGCTGCCCGAGCTCCATTTGGGATGTGGCAGCAGCCACGGGACTCCCTGGCACCCCCAGGAACCCCTCAGTGTGCAGATCCCTCCTTTCCAGAACTCAAAAAGACATAAACCTGTAAACCCAAGTCATGGGTGGGGATTGTCCCTGCCTGGTTTGTACCTCTCTGCTCCAGCAGAGCAAGGGGCACCCCGACATTCCCCCCAGCATCATTCCCCAGTGGATCAGGGTGCACCCCAGGACCCCTGACACTGGAGCGGGATTTAGCCTGGACACTGGGACCCCCCCAGTTCCTGCTGCTGCCACCCAGCCCCTGCCCTACCCCTCTGCCCCCTGCTCTGAGCAGGGGCTGTGCCCACCCCTCATCTCCCTCTCGGCAGGTTCGTGAAGTGGATCGAGGACGGCATTCCCGAGGATCCCTTCCTGAACCCGGAGCTGATGAAAAACAACCCCTGGGTGGAGAAGGGCAAATGCACCATCCTCTGAGGGGACCCCCCTGCAGGCCCTGCTGAATGTACTTTTTTATTAGCTAGTTCCAATATGAGAACCTGAACAAAACCCTCCCTCACCTGTCTCCTTCTTTGCAGTAGAAGTAGTTTTCTATCTGGGGGGACACGGGGGAGCCCCCCCGGGTGGGCACAGTGGGGGGGCAGGAGCAGCAAAGGTTTCTCCAGGGTTTTGCTGCAGCTTCATCTCAGACCTCACTCACCTCTGCCATCAAACAGGCACATTTTGCAACCTGTAAAGAAAATTTTTATAAAAAAAAAATTTTCAGTGATTTTAAATACTTTTGTATACTGTGGGATATACCATTTTGCAGCAAAACAGGCATACTATGACAACTAAAGGTTTACTAATGAAATAAACAGAACAATACTTCATTATTCTTTTTTTTTTTAGATATATTTATTTTTTTAAACAAAATAAGTGGGTAATAGAAAATCCTAAACAAAGATCATGGATACACACCCCGTCCACGGGTTAGAAAACCAAAATCCAGCTGCTCCCTTCAGTTCCAACTCTGATTTCCTGCCTCCAGCTCTGCCCTGCTAGAGCAGGTCCCTGATGTAGATGTTCCTCCTGACAGCGTTGGAAAAGCCCTCGTTGAACCGGAACCACACGTCGCTCTTCCCCACGGCCTTTCCTATCTGGTTCTCCAGGGACTCTTCCTTGGAGGCCTGAGGGGCTGCAGGGGGAAAAATCCACCTCATAACCTTGCAGGAAACCTCAGAGTTACAGCCTGTGCCCAGGCTGGAGGGAGAGGGGGGAATCAGGGGGCTGCTGCCAGGAACGGGGCAGTTTGGAAGGGCAGGGCTGATGCTCCCATGTCCCAGGTCCTGCAAACACTCCCACACCCAGAACCCCCTTTGGATGGTGCCACAATCCATGGACTTGCTCAGAGGAACCCCCTGCCCGTTGTGCTGGGGTCTGTTTGCCCCACTCCCCCTCCCCAACCCACTGATATCCCTGGGGATGGTGCTGAGGGACAGAGCCCCTCTTTGGGGTGGGCACTGGGAACGAAGGGACCCCCCCAAACAGCACCCATGGCCACCCTGTCCCTCTGTCCCCCACCCAGAGCTGGAACCCCCAGGTCCCGGTGTCACCCACCTGGGGCTGTGGCCACCTGTTTCTGCTGAATTGGCCGCCCGAAAAAGTCCTTCTCAGGCTGTGAAAGGCAAAAAGCAGGAGGTGAGTTGGCTCTGCAGCACCTGCACTTCCAGTTCCCTTTTGGACATGGCCAAAACCAAGGGAAGTTCCTCTCTGGGCAAGGCTCAGTCAGCCCAGGGCAGTTCCAAGGAGAGCAGGAGCCAAATGCAAATCCTGCAGGAAGGGCCAGCGGGCTCAGTGGGATGCAAACAGCATTCAAATCCCAGGGGGAAAGACACAGTTTAAGGCTGATCTTGCTAAACCTGGGATTCACAGCCAGCAAAGGGCTGGAAGCTGAGCCCTGGAAAGGGGTGGTGTCAGGGAATCCCCTCTGCTCCTGTGGCTGCTGTCGGGATGCCCAGGGTGGGATCAGTGGATGGATAGGGTGGGATCAGTGGACAGATGCACCTCTCCACACCCCTGAGCAGCCTTCCCAAACTACAGCTTCCAGAGAGCCCAAACTCAGCTACTTTAACCCAAATCCCCAGATCTCTTTCCTCCCCCAGCTCTGAAAGCTGTGTGGGTTCATAATGTCACCCCGATCCAACTCATCCCAAGGCTGCAATCCCAGCAATGCCTTTGCAGGACACACAGTGCTGAACTGGGCTATTAAAAGAAACTGGGCTAAAAGAATTAGATTCCAGTGGAGCCAGCAAGTCTCTGGCAGGCCAGGGAAGCACTGGGGGAATTGAGGCAGGAACTGCAGCCCCTCACCTTGTCCTCCACAGCCGCTCTCCTCATGATGTGCTCCAGGCGCTGCTGGTGGTTGGGGGTCCCCGATGGCCTCGAGTCCCCTCGCTCCTCCCTGAGGCCATTCCCGGGATCCTGTGGGGAGGAGAGACCTGAACAAGGGTTCCCTCAGGGTGTCTGAGCTCAAGGTTTGGACACGGAGCCCCTGCCACCCATCCCCTCTATTTGCTGCTGGGTTTAATTACATCGTCCCGGTGGCTTGGAAAGGATCTTTCCACCATTTTCTGCCTGGCAGCAGCACGTGGGATCAGCCCCAGCTGGAGTCCCTTGCCTTGGGACTTCACAGTCGGTACCACATAAACAAGGAGTCCTGTGATGTTTTTGCAGCATCTCTTTGCCCCACACATCCCTTGGGAGCTCTGCCCCTGCACCAAGGGGCTCTCAGGGATTAATTATCCCCACGGCACCAGGGAGGGCACCAGCTGCACCCGAGACATTTCTCAGCCTTTTCCACTTTCTCCTGCCTCCAGGAGGGTTTTGGCAGCAGGCAGAGTAACTCTGCTCCTTCTGGGGGCTTTGGGACCTTTGGAAGTGAAGCAGGAAGGGAAGGTGCAGGCAGGGAAGAGCAGGATACATTCTCACACGGATCCATTCAAACCGCAGCCAGACAAACCCAAATTCCCACATCAAAATTCCCACCTCCTCAAAGAGCTGAAGGGTTGAAAGCTTTAACTCACAGCAAGCATTTCCTTCCAGAATTCCTGCAAAAATTGGGGCTCAGCACCCCGGCACAGATGTGCTGCCCAGAGGCAGATGTGCAGGCAAAGAGCTGCGAGGGGGGGCTAATCCTGGATTTCCATTTGCACAGCGAAAGCCACCGGCTGCTTTGGAGAAACCACGTCCCCACGGCATCCCTAAGGGTTTGATCCACATCCACAGAAACAGCCCACAGAAACACAGCCCCCCTCCTACCTCTGGGGGGTTCCGTGCCTGCAGCAAGGCCTCAGTCCTCCTCATCTTCTCCAGCTCGATCTCCCTGGCAATGAGCTGCTTGGTGTGGTAGCTCAGCTGCCTCCGTGCTGGCAGATCCGGGAAGCGACACACGTCCTCCACGTTCCTGGGGCACGGAGAGGGGCAGCAGGGAGGAGAAATCAATACCAAAGAGAGCACATCCTTACCCAACCTGCAGCCTGGCACAGGGGGCACCCAGCCCTGCCCCTTCCACACTCCCTGATCCTGCCATGCTGCCTCAGTTTCCCCAGCACTGCCCTCTCCGAGTCTGCGCTGTGGAGCCAAGGGGCTCAGTGGGAATGCAGGAGGGATTAGGGGCTTTTAATCTCAGTTTTAAAGCAGCAAGAGGAAATGGCAGCGGGTCTGTGCTGAACAGATTGCCCTGAAAACAGCACGGGCACAGCACAGCTTGGGCACAAGCAGTGCCACGACCTTGGCATCGCCCGAGGTGCCCCTGGGAGATGGTTCAGTGAAACACAGCCAGGAGCAGGAACTCTGGATCATCAGAGCAGTTGGGCTCTTAACGAGATTGGGGCACCAGGTCTGGAGTTAGGCCTGTTTCAGGCCCTGTGCCAGCTCCAAATATTTCATATTTATTCACTAGTTATTCAATATTATTGCCCTTAAAATAAAATATTGCCCTGTCAGATGGCTCTGCAGTAACTTAGAAATTCGCTGCCAAATTGATGCTTTAAAAAGTTCTAATGAGAAAACACAAGTTCTGCTGTCAACAACAGCTTTGTTTGCCAGGGAGACACTGGGATGCAACTTTCAGGTGTCACTGGGATGTGACATCCCCATGATCTCCAAGATCTGATGGCTGGACTCGATGACCTTGAAGGTCTCTTCCAACCTTGATGGTTCTGATTCTGGGCACAGCCAGCAAACAGGCTCAGAACTCACAAAAAAATCAAAGTAATGCAAAGTAATGCCAAAAAGTGGCTCCCAATGTCACACCATTTCCCCATGGCCATGTTGAGGTGGCATAGGGAGGGCAGGGGAGGATGGATCCCTACAGCCCCACAGGCCTTTCCATGAGACAAAAACCATACTAAAGCACTTCACTGTAATTAGATACAGCTGCTTGATTTAACAGAGGCTCATTTCTGTAATTAACTTTGCCCCAGGAAGACATTAATGTTGGTCCTCACTGTGGCCAGGTCTGTGTTGTCTCTCCAAAGGCTCCCAAGAGTTTATGGTTCTGGATGTGCTCAAAGCAAAGCCAGAGTCAGGTCAAGCAGTGGCCAAGCTAGTAATTTATAAATTAACCATGGTGACAGTGACCTCCCCTGTGTGATGTGCCCAGGTGGACCAGCTCGGTCCTGCTGCCCCAAGCCTCTGGTGGCTTCAGTTCCTCCTCTGCCAGCTCCGGTGAGAGCCAAAGGCAGCTGCTTCCTTTCCTTGAATCCCATTAAAGCTAAACCAGCTCTGCTCCGGCCTCAGCCCAAGGGAGTGATGGGGAGCTGGACCACACTGTGGATGGAGCAAAGCAAAGAGTTCCAACTCCCTCCTGAGCTTCTTTGGGCACCCTGTGCCAGGGCCTCCCCACCCTCCCAGGGAAGGAGGGAAGTCCCAAAGCTTCTCCTCCCCCTCGGCACTTACGGGTCCAGCTTGTAGACGTACTGGCCCTCGGGCAGGCGCTCCTGCTGGTAGGTGAGGTTGTAGGCCAGCATGGTGCTGATCAGCTCTGCCAGCTGCTGCTTCTCCTTCTGGCTGTAGAGCTGAGTGTTCACCTGGGAGGGCACACAGAAACAGCCTGAAGCACAGGGTTTGTCTCTATGTGAGGAAGGACAGTTAATACCCATGAGGTTCAGACAGGTTCAGTTCCCTACTCGGGACACAAGATCATCCCAAAGTAGTGACATACCCACTGATGGTGCTGGGTGGGGGCTGTGACAGTTTCCCAAACCCCTGCTCAGCCAAGACCAGCCCAAGTGGGATCCAGAACCCCTCCACACAGCGGGGGATCTCAGAGCCATGTCCCCAGCTTCCCTCCAACTTGGCATCAGCTGCAGCATCAAACCCACCCCGAATTTGGGACAGAAATCCCGGACAGCTCAGCCTGGGTGAGGCAGTGCAGGGGATGTCCCCCAGGGCTCATGGGGAGGTTTGCAGAGGGGACATGTCACCCAGGCAGTGAGGGGGGCTGGGGGCACTCACGGGTCGCAGTCTGGGGGTGATGATGTCCAGCAGCAGGCACAGCACCTCCAGAACCAGCACCTGCTGCCCCGCACGGCTCCGCGCGCCCGGCGTGATCCCCGACACCAGGGACACCACGAGGTTCTGCGTGTGGGTCAGCTTGGCCAGGGCCTGGGGGCAGGGCAGGGACAGCTCAGCCCCGGTGTCCCACAGGGGACAGAGCTATCCCTGTGCCCCCAGGCCTTGCCTCGTGCTGGCTGCTGGGATAGGCCAGGCGGGGGATGGCGGCGGCGGCGAAGAGCAGGTGGAAGGCCACGGGCAGGAGGGGCAGGTAGCGCAGCAGTTGGAAGCTCTGCCCATGCAGCACGGCCCGGCCCAGCAGGTCGGAGAAGCAGAGCCACTCCAGGGCCTGGCACACGGAGCCCAGGCTGGAGTCCCGCACCCTCATGCTCAGGAAATTCTCGTAGAGGCCCTGGAAAGGGGTGTGGGTTAAACAGCTCAATGGTCCTGCCAGAATATGCCACTGGGATTCTGAGCTTCCCACTGAGCTCAGCCCCAGCATAACACAGAGGAAGGGGCCTGGCCCTCCTTCCCTGGCTGCTCTTACCTGGGCAAGCTTCTCCTGCTCCCCCGAGGAGATGGCGAGGTGCAGGATGTGGTGGAAGCGGTAGGAGGAGGAGCTGAAGCCAGAGGGACCCCCAAAGTGTGACAGGTCCTCATCGCCCATCAGGAGCTGGGCTGGCAAAGAGGGGTCCATTCCTATCCTGTGCCTGGGGGGAGCCCAAAGGGAAGAGCTGAGGGTTCCCCAGTGCTGGAAGGACCAGCAAAGGAGTATCTGGAGCCTTGCAACCTGAAAGCAGTGCCAATGCCAAATTATTGGGAACTAAATGGAGTCAAAAAGCATCTAGAATGGCTTTAAACTGACAGAGGGTGGGTTTAGCTTGGATATTAGAAAGAAATTCTCCCCTGTGAGGGTGGGCAGGCCCTGGCACAGGGTGCCCAGAGAAGCTGTGGCTGCCCCAGCCCTGGAAGTGTCCAAGGCCAGGTTGGATGGGGCTTGGAGCAACCTGGGCTGGTGGAAGGTATCCCTGCCCGTGGCAGGGGTGGCACTGGATGGGCTTTAAGGTCCCTTCCAACCCAAACCATTCCAGGATTCTACAACTAATACAAATCTGCTGAAGAAGGAGCTCTCCAGCATCTTTCATGCTTCTCCACCCCAGATCTTGCAAGGAGACCAAGGAATCACAGAATGTTGCTCCAAACCTCATCCAACCTGGCCCTGAACACTCTCAGGGATGGGGCAGCCACAGCACCATAAAGCAGCACACTCCAAGTACCCGGCACACACAAATCCCTCCTTTTACCTCTGGGCCCTTGGGAGCTGGAAGATCTCTTGCCAGATGGAGAAGAGCCCCTTGTTTTGGTCCTTCAAGCCAATCTTCATTGTCTGCACCATGTGTATGTTCAGCTCCTTCTGCCCTCGGCCATGCAGGAACTGCAACACAAGTGAGGGGCTGAGGGGACGGGCATGGAGGGATGTGGGATCCCCACAGCTCTGGGGAAAGCAAGACATCTCCCTCTTCCTCATGTGTGGGGTTAAAACAGCACAGGGAACAGGGTGGGTATTTCAGGGATCTATCTAGGACAGAGTTTGTTCCCCTCCATCCCCATCAGAGTCCAGAGCTCCCCATGTCCCCCAGGCCATCCCAGTGTCCCTGGTACCTGCAGGGTGTTGATGCAGGAGCGGATGTCATTCTCCGTCTTCTCGCACAGGGCCAGCAGTGCCCCCGTGTCTGCCCGCATTCCCTGCTGGAGAGTGATCTGTGGGAGCAGGAGGGGGGTCAGCAGGGAGGGCTGGGCAGCCAGGAGGGGTCAGAGGAGCCCTCAGCTGTGGCACACCTCGCTGAGCCGCTGGGCGAGCCGGGACGGAGCCGTCGGGGGGAAGCGCAGCAGGAAGGATTGCTGCCGGAGCAGGCGCAGCGCGGGCACGTACCTGGGAAGGGAGCACAGGGCTCTGAGTGACCACAGCAGGGCAAGGAATCCAGCCACTAACCATGGAATTGTTCATGTGGGAAAAGCCCTCTAAGAACATCCAGGCCAACCATTCCCCCAGCACCGCCAAGGCCACCACTAACCAGTGTCCACATCCACATGGCTTTTAAATGCCTCCAGGGATGGGGAATCCCTGGCACCACTACCCTGGGCAGCTGTGCCAGGGCTGGACTGTGCTTTCTGTGCAGAAATTTTCCCAGCATCCAACCTAAACCTCCCTTGGTGCAACTTGAGGGTGTTCCCTCTCCTCCTGTCCCTGTTCCAGGGGAGCAGAGCCCAAGTCACCACCCCTGGCTTCCCCCTCCTGTCAAGGAGTTGAGAGAGTGAGAAGGTCCCCCCTGAGCCTCCTTTTCTCCAGGCTGAGCCCCGCCAGCTCCCTCAGCCACTCCTGGTGCTCCAGCCCCTCAATGTCCTTCATGTCATGAGGGGCCCAAAACTGACCCCAGATCTGACATGCTCCACTTAAAGGGAGACACCAACAGCAGCCACCTCTTCACTTGGGGCAGGGTCTCAGCTCTCTGTCCCCCTCCAGACATAGAGGTGACACTCACTGGTCGTTGCAGATGCAGATGATGGGCCTGAGCAAGAGCCCACCCTCACGCCGCTGCCTCTGGCCCGCACCGCTCGCTCCCTCTCCCGCCACATCCTTACGGTGGATGATGTTCAGCAGCACGTTGATGGACGCCTTGGGGGAAAAATCAAAGCCAGGAAGATGAACTCTTGCTGCTGAGAGGCAAGAAACAGCTCGTGGCACAGGGGCTGAGCTGCTGAGGGGGTGACAATTAAGGGGTTAATGCCAAAGGTGCCGGGGTCTCACCGCGGGCGCGCCGTCAATCTCGTCGATGATCAGGCAGTTGGGCTTCTCGTTGGCCCCCAGCACTGACTTCATCTGTGTGGCGGCTTCCAGGCGGGTCTTGAACACCTCAGGGCTGCGGTCATCACTGCAGGGCAAGGTGTGCCACGTTACTGTGGCACGGGATGGCCTCTGGCATGGGATCACCGCCAGCAACAGCACCGGGACACCATCACCCTGGGACACCATCACCCCGGGACACCATCGCCCCAGGGACACCATCACCCCCAGGATCACCTCTGGCATGCCACCACCTGCACCAGTCCTGGGCTGGCAGCTGGCAGGGCCTCACCTGGCGTTCATCTCCACGGCGTTGTAGCCCGCGTGCCTGGCAATGACGTGGGCCAGCGTGGTCTTTCCCAAGCCAGGAGGGCCACAGAGCAGGGCTACCTGTGGCACAGAGGGCAGGTGAGCAGAGTAGGCAGCGAGGAAGAGCTTCCTCCAGCTCTCACCAGAGGGGACAACCTTGCTCTTCACCCCACTGGCTGGCTGAAGGACAGAGGACCCACCACAGCTACATCCTGTCTTGCTCACCTTGTATTTGGGTCTCTTGTGCTGGTCCAGCTCAGCCTCCAGAATCTCCTCTGTGAGCTGGACCTTCGTTTTCCACTTATTTGGATGCTCCTTGGGATGACTGAACGGGGGATGAGCTGCACTGCTAGGCTTGCCCTTCTTCACAGCCTTGTCCTTGCCAAACACCACTGTGTCCCAGAGCTTGAGCCACTTCAGAAGGCAGCGGTTTGTGTACTGCAGGTTAGGGGGAAAAATCCATGGAACCTTGGAAGGATCCATCCAAGGACAGAGGAAGGCTCTCCTTCATGGGCCAGCCTGCTCAGCATTCCACCTGGCATCTCCTGGGACAGCATGGGAACGTTGCTTCCCTTCCCAGCTCAACCACCATCCCATAGGGAAACCCAGGATAAGTCACACCAGCCCCATCCTTGTTGTCCCTCCTCTGTCCTGGCTTAGCTCAGCACTTCTCAGCCTCTTCTGTCATTTCTAATTCCCTACAAAACTTCTAATATTCAAAAAAACCCCAAAGTAGCCCACAATTTCTGGACAAAACTCTCTCAGTCTTTTTAGTCATGTTTCATTGTCTCTTTTGTCAGAAGCTCCACAGCCTCCAGCTAAAAAACTGCCACCCCAAGCTCTCCAGGACTCAGGACTGCTCCCAGGAAGGCCCAGCATTTCCAAAGGCAACACCCTGATCCCACAGCACCAGGAAGAGTTACAGAGGTGCTAAGCCCCCTCAAGCCCAAGCCCCCTGTTGTCCCAGCACCTCACATCATCACTGAGCAGCTCCATGTAGCGCCGGGGGGCGAACTTGTCCACCCAGAGGCAATGGGAGGCAGATTCCTCCTCAGCTGCCACATCCATGTCCCCACCAGGCTCCAGGCTCTCGGTGCTGGGCTCGCTCCCAAGGCAACTGCAGGAAAGAATTAACTCACCCAAGGCACCCAGGGAGTCAGGGAAGGGCTGGGAATTACACCCAGATTTCCCAAGCTGAGGGTGATGAGGGCAAAGAGGCTCCTCTGCTTGTAGATCCCAAAAATCTGGACCCCATGGAGCATCTTGGGAGGCACATCCAGCAGCATGGCAGGGAGAGGGTGGGATTTCATCCCAACATCTCACCTGTTTATGATCTCAGTCAGCTGTTGGGATGCCTCCCGAACACGCCTGCGACGCTGGAGCACAAAGAGGGCGAGAGGGGGGTCAGGGACACCCCACTAAGCCACAGGTGGGGGGAACAGGGACTTGGGAGCCAACCCTGTGCCTCCCAGGGGTGTCAGGTAAAGGTGGGAAGGTTGGTGTGAGATGTGGTACCTCTTCATCCACCTGCTCCTTCAGGTAGGAGAAAGGCACCCCCAGCAGGTGGAGTGGCCTGCGTGCATTCCAGCCCAGGGAATCCGGGAGCTGCGAGGACACAGCACAAACAGCCCCTGCTGAGCCAGCTGGAGAGCACAGGGGGGCAAACCCAGCCTTGAGACCCCTCCTCACCTCCACCCCTGTCCCGCAGGGATCGTCCCTCAGCACCAGGAAGACCCTGGTGCCCTGGGTGGATGTCACGTTGATATAATCCTCCAGGATGGGTGGCCTCCTGAGGACCTGCTTCTTCTCGGAGGGTGGGGTGGTCTGCAGGGGGGTCATCCCGCTCATCTCCAGGTGGTTCGAGCTGCAGAAGACCAAACCGCTTTAGCAGGGGCGAGGGAAAGGACCCCCGAACCCCTTTACGGTGGGGGCCAAGGGCTCTTTCCCTCAGCGCTGCTAAAAACGGGGTCCAAGGTGGCCAACCTGGCGCTGTGGGGCGCAGGAGGCGCCTCTGGGTCCCCATCCCAGGAGACCTCGGGAGCCGGCTCATCGTCTGCACCAAAGTCCAGCCTCTTCACGGCCTCCAGGCGCTGCCGCTTGGGCTTCGGGGCTGCAAGAGACCCGGGGAGGGAGGGAGAGGAGAGGCCTCGCTGATGGAGAGCGGCACCCCAGGCAGCCCGGGGCGGGCTCTGCGGCCCGCGGGGAGCGGCTCAAACCTACTGTGGGGCTGCGGCTGTGCTGGGGACCCATGGGGGGCACAGCCCCGGGCCCACACAGCCCCTCCGTCCCCGGGCGGGTCGGGCTCCTGCGGCGGCCGCTTCGAGCCCCGGAACCGGGAGATTCTGGGGCCGGCCCCGGGTGACGACGGCTCATCTGCAAAGCGGGGACGGGCGGCCGGTGAGCGGGGCGGGCACCCCCGGCCGCGCCAGGCCCCGCTGGGTTATCCCCGCCCTCCCGGAGCCGGTGCCGGTGCCGGTCCCACCTCCGAGCTCCGCCAGCACCTCCAGCTCGGCCGCGAAGCGCTCGTAGAACTCATCGTCGGCCGTGCCCGCCATGGGCCGCGCCCGCCGCGCTTCCGCCCGCGCGCCGCCGCGCCGGCGCCGCTTATTGGCTGCGGCGCGCCGGGACGCCGCGGCGACGCCGCTGATTGGACGCGGCGCGCGGCGGGGGCGGCGCTGATTGGACGCGACGCGCGGCCCGCGCCGGCGCGGCCGGTGGAGGCGATGGAGGGGATGGGGGCGATGTGGGCGATGGAGGGGATGGAGGGGATGGAGGCGGTGTGGGAGACGGAGGCGATGGAAGCGGTGTGGCAGAGGGAGGCGGTGTGGCAGATGGAAGCGGTGTAGGCACGGCCCGCCCGCACCGCGCCGCAGGTGGGCAAGGGGCGGCCGCGGGGGGGGGTGTCTCAGCGCCGGGCGGGCCCCCTCCCCTGTGTCCCCTCCCGGTGTCCCCTCCCCGGTGTCCCCTGTGCCCAAGCGGAGCCGCCGGGATCGCGGCTCGGCCCCAGCGGGCAGTGTGGGCAGGCCCGTCCCGCCGCCGGGATGAGGGACAGTCGGGGTGGCACCGGTGTCACCCTGGAAGGGGCAGGGTGACAGGGGGGTGACAGCGGGACACACGGGGTGGTGACATTAGTGTCACCCTGGACTGAGCAGGGTGACAGCAGGGTGACAGTGGGGTGACAGTGGGGAGGCTGCAGGACACACGGGGGGGTGACATTGGTGTCACCCTGGACCGAGCAGGGTGACAGGGGGGTGACACTGGGGAGGCTGCGGGACATGCAGGGGGGTGACACCAGTGTGGCTCTGGCACTCAGGCAGTGTGACACTGGTGAGGCTGCGGGACCCGTGCTGGGTGACACTGGGGTCACTCCCAGCCCAGCAGGGGGATGCCGGTGTCACTCTGGTCCCCTGCAGTGTGACACTGGTCCCCGCCCAGTGCCATGGGGTGCCCCCTCCAGCCCCGCTCCCACCCCCCCCCCGGCCGGGTGCCGGCACTCCCAGGGTGCTGTCCCAGCCCTGTGACACTCACCCTGCAGCGGGAGGCTCCTCCTCTCACGCTGGTTCCCCCTGGCTCCCGCAGGGCGCTGGCCATGGAGCCGGGCACCATCGACAACCTGTGCATCCTGTACCAGAGCCCCGACTTCATCGTGGTCAACAAGCACTGGGACCTCCGCATCGACAGCAAGATGTGGTACGAGACGCTGACCCTGCAGAGCCAGCTCAAGCACCGCTTCCCCGAGCTCGCCGACCCCGACACCTACTACGGCTTCAGGTGAGCCTGGCCTCGCTGCCCTGGGCTGTGCCCTCCCCTGGGGACGCCCAGGGGGTCCCTGGCACGCTCCTCCATCCCCGTGTCCTCGTCAGGTTCTGCCACCAGCTGGATTTCTCCACCAGTGGGGCCCTGTGTGTCGCACTCAACAAGGCGGCGGCGGGAAGCGCCTACAGGTGTTTCAAGGAGCGGCTGGTGACCAAAGCCTACCTGGCCCTGGTGAGCCCACACTGCCAGCCCCTGCTCTGGGCTGGGCATCTCTGCTCTGAGAGCTGGGGCTCGGCCTGGAGAAGGGAAGGGTCCAGGGAGACCTCAGAGCCCCTTCCAGTGCTCCAGAGGGCAGGGTTAGATGGGATATGGGGTAGAAATAGTTTCCTGTGACGGGGGTGAGGCTCTGGCAGAGAAGCTGTGGCTGCCCCATCCCTGGAAGTGTCCAAGGTCAGGTTGGACCGAGCTTGGAACAACCTGAGCTAGTGGAAGGGATTGGAACTGGAACAGCTTTAAGTTCCTTTCCAATCCAAACCATTCCAGGATTCTACAATTCCATGACTTGTAGCTTGGCCTCTGCTTCTAACATTCATCTGGCCACAATCCTGTGCCACATGCTCTGGGAAAACCCTGCTTGAACAGGGAGGTTGGACCGGATGACCCTTCTGCGGTCTTTTCCAACCTTTCCCATTCTGTGATTCCATGATTCCTGTCACTGTGGGATCAGTGAGGAGCCCATGCCAGAGCTCAGTTTCAAACCACCTTTCTGCTCCCCAGGTGAGGGGCCACGTGAGCCAGAGCCGGATGACGATCTGCTACGCCATTGGGAAGAACACCACGGAGGGCATGACCCACATGATGTGCATTGATGGCACGGAGGGTGAGGGACCCCCCTTCCCTGCACTGCCCAGACCCCCGAGGCCACACTGAGGATGACAAACCCCAATTTGGGTCTCGTTGCAGGCTGTGAAAACCCCAAGCCTTGCCAGTCGGAGCTGATCGTGCTGGAGCACGGATCCTACAGCGGAGACCCCGTAACCAAAGTGCTGCTGCAGCCACTGACAGGTGGGGTTGGGGTGCAGTTCCAGGGGGCTCTGATGTGGAAGCAGAGCCTGGAAAGGGATGAGGGAAGCTGAGAATGGCCAGGCTCAGGGGGCACGAGTGTTATGTGGTGCGTTGTCACCTCGCACACCCAAGGAGGGATTCAGGGATAACCTGTCCCTGATCCTTGCCCTCCTGCTGTCCCCAGGGCGCACTCACCAGCTGCGGGTGCACTGCAGCGCCATCGGCCACCCCATCGTGGGGGACTTCACCTACAGCCTGCGCAAGGACAGCAGCCCCTACAGGATGATGCTCCACGCCTACTACCTGCGCATCCCCACCCGCCAGGAGCTCATCGAGGTGTGCGCGCCCGACCCCTTCGTCCCCGCCATGGATGCCAATTGGGTGCCCCAGAGCGTCACTCACCGGCTGGACGACACCATCCAGGAGCTCAAGGACAAGGCGACGCAGCAGGAGGAGGAAGAGGAGGAGGAGCAGAGCCAGGAAGCCCCGAGTGGCGGTGGGGAGGAGGAGGAGGAGGAGGAGGAGGCACGGAGCGAGGCCGGGCGTGCAGAGCCGGAGGAGCAGCGGGCGCGGTGCGAGCAGTGGTTGGCAGAGTGGGCTCTGGAGTGAGCACGAGCCACAGCTCTGCGTCTCCAGCCCAGCACTCCATCCTTGTCCCAGCAGGACCCCACGGAGCCCAGCGCTGGCTCCACACCTGCCCTTCCTCTATGCCATTCCCTCACTGCTGGGGCTGGGATTAGGCAGATTTTGGCAGCGATTAGGATGGGTTGATTTTTTAATGTCCATCATCCATGTGGCCATGGGATGCCCCTTTCCCTACTCTGGGCCTCAGCAGCAAAGTCAGTGTCATGTTCCCGCTTAGAGTGACCCCAAAGCTTTCCATCCCTGTCCTGGGGCTCGGGCACAGCCAGGGCAGCACAGACACTGCCTTTGCCATGGACATTCCCACAAACCCTCCGTGCTTGGATGCTGAGGTGCAGCCCAGCACAGGGAGGGGAGGACATGCTGGGTTCAGCTTCAGTGTCCATGTTCCCCATTCCCTTTGCTCCAGCTGCTGCACTCACTGGCACGTGTTGTGAGGGAGGTGGGACACGGGGGGCTGGAGCAGAGCCTGGGGGCACCAACAGCCCCCCAGTTCTGGGATGCTCCAGGTGTTTGGCCCATGGAGCTGGGACAGGCACAGGAGAGGTCCCTGCCTGCCACCAAAGTGCTGCCCATCTATGCCTCGCACTCCCTTCGTCCCACAGCCCACCCGGGGGGTTTTTAAAGGTTTGGTGAAGGTGAGTGAGTTGATACAAAGGAATTTTAAACTTTTTTTAATTTTCTAGGAGAGAATCTAGTCTTTTAGGGGTTGTAAAATACGGGTGGTCTCAGAAACGAGGTATTTTTAGTATTTCTGTGGTCGGAGAGCCAGCAGCCCAAAGCTTTTTTAATGGATTTTATTATTCCTTCTACTGGCATTGCCTTTCCTGCTTTTATCCTGGGTGTGGGTGTAACCCCTGCTGAGGTGGGTCAGAGAACATGTGCCCCTTGCTGCTTACCCAGACGAGTCCTGTCTTGGTGCCATGGTGTGGCTCCTGGGCTGGCAGGTTTCCAGAGGCAGGTCCTTTGGACAGTTTGGGAAGGCTGTGGAGCAGTAGGAAATGGATGAAGCTGAAAGAAAGCCTGAGGACTGATGTGATGGCTCGGCTCTGCTGGTGCTCGGCTTCGCGAGATTCCTGGAAGAGTTTCTCTGCAAGTGCCCTTGCTTTGCTGGCCATCCCGCTTTGCTTTCCCACCCTGCCCATCCTCTGCAGCCCTTGGAGGACATTTGGAAACGAGGAGAACAGGACAGCTGGGGAGGGACAGAGGGGCTGGAGCCCACTGCACACACAGCCCTGTCCCGGGGGCTTTGGCACATCAGCACGAGCCCAGAGTTGTTGTCACCCCACCAGCCCTTTCCCATGGAAAATGCACCTGTTGGCTTTCACACAACTCAGATTCCCACCCTGAGGGGCAATAAAACATCACCGCCCTCTTCTCGTGGGTGTACACACCCTGCAGGTCACCGAAATCCTGGGGGGAATTGCATCACCCATCCCTCGTGTCCCTGGGTGCTGGTGGGTGCAAGTTCAAGGTGCTGCAGCACCTGGCTGGGGACTTGTCACCGTGCTTTTGTGGCTTGGTGCCAGCACTGCAGGGCAGGGATGGCTCTGAGGTGCCAGCCCTGGGCTCCTGAGCTGGTGCAGAGGACTTGGGGGGGGTGGTTTGGAGGAGCAGGAGACCCAATTCCTTCCTCCCAAGACCCCTCCCTGCCCATCCCACCTCCCAGGAGTGGCCACGCAGGGAGAAGCAGCCGCGGGCGGGTCCCGGAGCTGTAAATTATGGCCATGAGCTTGTTTGCCAAAGAATGAAGGTGCATGACGTGCACGGGAGGTACTGAAAAGTGCCACGGGAGATTGGCAGTGTCACAGGTGGGACACAGCCTGCCCTTCCCTCAGGCCCTGCAGAGGATGTCCGGGATGGGGCTGGTGATCATTGGGGTGGGATATGGGAACACTGGTGGACCATCCCTGCTGGGGGCTGTGTCGAGGAGCCCCCACACCCACAGCACCATCAGCCTCTGTGTGCTGCACTTTTACCCAACACCACAGCAACCAGAGATCAATAAGTGTTTCCCTTACCCTGCAGAAAGTGTTTTCCAGGTGCCCTTCCCGGCGTCCCGTCCTGCTCCCTCCTCTGCCGCCACTGCCACGGGGCCCTTGGCTGTGAATCCACTCGTGCTGGGGTGTGTGTCGTGACGTTCTGTGCCCTTTGCAGTATCTGTGTAGGTGCCCCTCTCTGTATTAAACGTGTCTCTGCCCTTCACTCCCTGTCTCTCAATCCAACTCAGTTCTGGGGGCTTCCAGGAATGAGCCCAGACCGGCCCAGCAGGACCAGCTCTGGGGCTCCAACCCGGCCAACCTGTTGTGTGAGCACAAACACAACGGTGTCAGTCCTCACCCTGCTGAAATTCCCTGGCTGAAACCACCGGGATGAGCAACCCAAGAGCCCTCCCAGGTTTGGGAGCAGAGCTGGCCCAGGTCTGTGGAGGCAGCTGGGGCAGGTATTGGTGCCACACCCTGTCCCCTGCATGTCCCTGCCAGCACCAGGCACTGGGATGGTCCCAAAACAAAGACCTGGGGCAGGAGAAAAGCTCCTGATTCGGGAATGCTGCATCCCTCCCTGGCAAGGAGATGGGGAGCAGCCCTTGAACAGACAAGGCTTAGGGGGTGCACAGGGAAAGCTGCTGTCACCCCTTGTTTGTTGAGCCCTCCAAGGGCTGGAGCCCCTCTGCTCTGGAGCAGGGCTGGGAGGGCTGGGGGTGTTCACCTGGAGAAGAGAAGGCTCCAGGGAGATCTGAGAGCCCCTTCAAGCACCTAAAGGGGCTCCAGGATTGCTGGAGAGGGACTTGGAACAAAGGGGAATGGCTTCCCACTGCCAGAGGGCAGGGTTAGGTGGTTTATTGGGAAGGAATTCCTTCCTGTGTGGAAGGTGAGGCCCTGGCACAGGGTGCCCAGAGAAGCTGTGGCTGCCCCAGCCCTGGAAGTGTCCAAGGCCAGGTTGGACGGGGCTTGGAGCAACCTGGGCTGGTGGGAGGTGTCCCTGCCTGTGGCACTGGGTGGGCTTTCAACCCATCCAGCCCTTCCAACTCAAACCATTCCAGGATTCTATGATTTCTGTGTAACTCCTGAACATGAACAGTCATTCCTCAGGCTGGAGCAATGGGAAAACTGATTGAAGACAAAGAGGAAGTATTTGCTGTCTTCAAGACTGAGATTTATTTATTTTTTTTAAGATTACAAACCTGGCAAGGGCAGAGAGCAGCTGGTTGAGGGAAGGGAGCATTCCCAGCCAACCTGGCACAGGGAGATGCAGTCAGAGCCCATAACTGACCTGCTGAGGTCCCAGGGAAGGGACTCGGGCAGATGTTCCTCGGCACGTTCAAGTTTGAGGTGGATCCTCTTGAGTGTGCTGACTCCTCCTGAGGGTGTTTCAGGGTCAGTTTTTAGCTCTGTGGGGACACAGTGGACTCAGTGACCCACCAAGGGGCCCTGATGTGTCCCTGCCCTTCTGCTCCAGCCACCCCTGTCCAGCCAGCCCGGGGCAGGGGCTGTGTCCCACCAGCAGCCTCATAGCAAACAAGTTTCTGTAATTTTACCGCTGCAACAGGAGCTATTTTCACAGTAAATCCTTCCAAAATAGAAACCAGCAACACCCGCGGGCGGTGGCTGAGCCCTGGGGCTGCAGGACCGGTTGGGGGGTGGCACTGGGGACAGGACACAGCCGGGAGCACTGGGGTGGCAAACCCCCCTCAGCACTGTGCCACCAGCTCTGGGACCCTTGGAGAAGGCTGGCACCCCCAAACCTGGCTGAGAAGGGGGTGCAGCCCTCTGCCAGCCCAGCTATCCAGTCTGACTGCTCTCATCCTGCCCTTCTCCCAGGAAAAAGGCTCAGATAACATTTGTGCTCACAGTATCAGGCTCCTCCAGGTTGTCAGCCCACAGCCTCGGGAAGGATTTGCTGCCTTTCTTTTTGGTCTCTTTCCTGGCACACGCTGGATGGCATTTCTGAGCATGACCAGGGAGAAAGCTGTAAAAGAGGGAATAGGATTGTCCACGGTTAATGGGAAAAGGATGGACAGCGAGGAAGCAGCTCCCAGAGGGTGCTGAGCCCATCGCTGAGCACTCCTCTGTTCTGCACCCCATAATATGATATATAAATAATATATAAAATATATATCTGCCCTATAAAATAATCCCCTGAACACCTCAAAAGGTTTACCACTCTCTGGGAGCACCTTTATCTCCCTCAGGAGCCCCGAAATCCCCAACCCGGAGGAT
>JAWWTY010000032.1:14897398-14922929 GCA_035222235.1 Margarornis squamiger
CCAAGGCCACCACTAACCCATGTCCCCAAGTGCCACATCCACATGGCTTTTAAATCCCTCCAGGGATGGGGACTCCAGCCCGGCCCTGGGCAGCTGTGCCAGGGCTGGACAACCCTTTCCATGAAGGAATTTGTTCCCAGTATCCAACCTGAACCTGCCCTGGCCCAGCCTGAGGCCATTTCTTCTCCTCCTGTCCCTGTTCTCTGGGAGCAGATTCCAACCCACCCAGCTCCCCCTCCTGTCAGGGGCTTGCAGAGCCAGAAGGTCCCCCCTGAGCCTCCTTTTCTCCAGGCTGAGCCCCCTCAGCTGCTCCTGGTGCGGCAGACCCTTCCCCAGCTCCACTGCCCTTCTAGCCCCTCAGATGTCCTTGTCTGAGGAGCTGCCCCTTGTGCAGGAGGGAACTCACTCACAGGCAGCAAACCAGCACGGGACCTTCTCCCTTCTTTCAAAAGAAAATGCAGTTGTCACAAGACCTTGAATAAAGCCCCAGAGGGTCCCAAAATGCCACCTGCTCACCGCAGGATTAGGTAGAAAGATGCTTCCAGTTGGTTGACTTCAATCACTAGAACAAAATAAATAAAGTAATAAACTTGGGAGCTAAAGAGCCCCCAAACAGCTCCATTTCCAGCCGTTGTTTATTTCTCCTCTGTCACAGCCACTCCAGTGTAGCAGCACAGCATTCCAGTTCAGGAGGAAGCAAAGCTGTAGGTACCAGTTTTCTGTCTGAACTACATAAAATATAGCATTTTAAAGCAAATAAAGACCTGGTGCTCATACAGTGCCATGGAGGTACTGGAACAGCAGACAGAGGGACACAGGTGACACCCCAGGTGGTTCCAGACTCCATCATGGCATCACCTACCAGCGTGTGTCAGCAAGAGGGGGGAGAAACAAGAACCAAAATCATTTGAATCTTTTCCAAGTTAGATGAAATATTTGTTGGAAAATCTCTTGTCCTGGAGCAGGTCCATGGTATGGAGGAGACCAAAGAAGCAGGAAGACAAGATCAGTAGGAGGAAAGTGGATTAAAGATAAACATGCCATGCAGGGCTGGTCCCATCCTGTCACATCCCTTGTTTAAGGGGGTGACCCAATCACCAGAAATCTGCATTTATTTCCCTCCAAAGTCTACCCCATTCATCCACCTGGACACACTACTGCATGCTGGAAAAGCAGCCTGAGGGGATTCCCTCCCTGCACTTTCCAAGCTGGCTGCAGGCTGGGGTCAAACAGCTCTAGTCATACAATCCTGGAACGGTTTGGGGTGGAAGGGACTGTAAAGATCACCCATTTCCAACACCCTGCCATGGGCAGAGATGGCTTTTAACCCCATGGACACCAAGAAACAGAAATGTGCCATTCTAATGTGGCTTCTCAGGGGCTCTGAGCCCTGTTTAACCAGCAACACGTTGGCACCTTCATCAATTATAACTTCAGCTCTGTGGCCTTCCCAGAGGCTGGGCCAGGCAGAGGCTGAGCATGGGGGATGGACCCCAGCAGCACATGGGCCCAGCACAGCCCCTGTCCCCAGAACTGCTCCCCAGAGGATTGCTCCTGGCTGGGGACAGGTGACAGCTGCTCCCCTGCCATGCTCCTCACAGCAAGGTACCAAGGAGCTGCCGTGGCACCAGGATCTGCTCAGGGGTCTCACCACTGCTCAGCGGGGACACACTCACTCACCAGGAGTGGCTGCCTCTTGGATCAGCCAAATCCCTGCTCCATTTGTGTGGTACTGGCACAGGTAACACACAGGTCACATGTAAGAGCACTAAGCAGGTGCATGCAAACAGGCTCAAGACTGAAAGGGTGTAAGCAGTGCAGTGCCTGGGAAAGTCAATGCTGCCCATGCCAGGGAAGGGCAGGGAGAAGAGAGAAGCTGGATGTCCCCACGTACCACTCCCAGAGCCAGGCCACCCCCTATACTTCCCAAATTACACCCTGAATTGGTGCTGGCAGAGCAGGCCTGTCACTGGGAACTGGTTTTAGTGGAGCCAGAATGTTTAAGCAGCAGCATGGAAGAGACACTCAAATCTTCAGTTACTGCATTTGGTCTCTGCTTTAAACAAAGGCACCTCAGACTCCAGTCCCACCACCTGCATCCACATCAGGCTCCTACAAAAATAACAGAAGCTGCTTCCTAAACCTCCAGGTTTCATCACTCCCAGCCCAGCCTCTGAGCCTCATAGCAACACTTGTACAATGATCTGCATATGACACGTGACAGCTTGAGAGACAGCAATAGAAGGATAAATATTTTTCATCATAATATAAATATGCTGTAGAACATCTCGACAAGGGCAAAGTGCTTTTTTTTTCTCCTTAATTATAACAAAATGAAAACCTAAATCAGACTGTCTCAACCACAACAGAAGGTTTGACTCCTAGAACATCTGAATAGTCTAAATGACACATGAACTGACATTAAAGTGGTGCAGGCAGTACTCAGTCCTTGGGCACTCGGAAGTTGTCCTTCTCCTTCCTGATGGCCCCCATGGTGCGCACAGGGTCGGTCTCCCCGGCGTGCTGCTGGACTGTCTTCTCCCTGCCAGGAGGGAAGAGCAGGCACAGGAGAAGATCTCAGCTGTGAAGTCACAACTATCACGTTCTGCTGCATCAGGGGAAAAGCTGCACTCAAAGATCAAAGACTCGGGCTTTGGCACCGGCTGAGCAGCTCCCCTGGTTTGGAGGCTCATGGGCAGGAGGAAATTGCAAACACCTCCTGCCTCCAACAGCATCTTCTGCTGTGCCAAACTCAGCTTGATGGAGGAACATGATGACACAACAAAGTCTGTTCTGCCTCCCAAATCAGGGAGAGATGCTTAACACAGCTCTCAAATCCAGGAAACCTCTGCCAGGTCAGCCAGTGTATTTTAAGGAGTCTTGAAGGCATCCAAACAGGGAATATTCAAGGCAGGAGAGCAATTCTACCTTATGGCTCTTTCTCTGGAGACCTTCTCCTTCCCACATCCCCACTCCCAACAGAAGGACCATTCCCACCACTGCCACAGCTCCTCCATACCTCACTCTCATGAAGGGGTTGTAGGTGAACTCCTCTGCGATGGTGGAGGGGATGGTGGGCTCCCCACTGTCGTACTGTGCCTGGAACGAGGAGTGTTTGGGGAACAAGGAATGTCCTCTAATAACAGGAAGTTTCCAGAAGGGTCACATCTCCACCAGACAGCAAACTACCTTCTCTGGGCACACACAAACCCTATTCCCCAACACATCACCCCCCTGAAACACAACATCCTGCTGCTCCTGGCTCCTAACTCCCTTCCCCTCACCTCTCTCTCCTCCCAGCATTGTCTCCTCTCCTCCATCTCCTCAGCAAGGCTCTGCCTCCAGGAAAACATCAAGGCTAGGGGAAAGGATGACCCAGCTTACCTTGGCCCATGCAAGCTTTTCGTGGATATTGGCATTATTGGGTTCAACGTGCCGAGCAAACTTGAGGTTGTTGATCGTGTATTCGTGACCACAGTAAACCCTCTGGGAAGGGGGAGAAAGAGCAACACTGGGTAACTCCAAAGGCACAAAGGTGCAGTGCCAGGTGCCACCAGCAACAACAAAGTCAACCTGAGTACACGACACTCTCCACTGGAGACGTGCATGGGACAAATGTCAGAAGTTACCAGCCAGGACTATCTGCCAATTTAACAGATGAAAGAGCCCCACGTCCCAGCTCAAGAACCTTTAATAAGCAGCCCCTGCTCTTTCCCTACATTTGAGGCAGGCATTTCCTTCCCAGAGGACTCCAGCTATCCATCAAAGACAGCTCCTGATGTAATTTCTTCTTTGAACACCAGTACTATTGGGAAGGCAGTTTCTTTGATGTCTGTGGTGGTTTCTGGCTGGGTAACTCCCACAGAAGCAGGGGTTCCTACCGTTCTGGGGTCCAAGCTGCCCAAGATCTCGATCAGCGCCTTGTACATCTCCTCCGGGGTTCCCTCGAAGAACTTCCCACAGCCAGCCACAAACAGGGTGTCACCTGCCAGGGAGGTGTGACATGGCATCAGGCCCACACCAGGCTCCTCACAGCACAGCCTGAGCACAGGATCCCCCAGGGCTCAGTCCTGCCATTGCTGTCCTCACCACAGCAGCACAAGGCACAGGGACAGCCACACACGGGCTCGGTGCCACCAAACGTGGTTTCCAAGGCAGGAAACCCCACAGCCTCGCCAGGCACACCCTGCCAGCACCTCCCTATCTGTGGGCAGCCCGCTGTCCCCTCCTGTCCCTTTTGGAGTGGACAAAGAACACTTGCTCTTTGCTATGAAGTAGAACAAAGATGAGTCACCTCTCCATTTCTCCCCAGTATCCCTAAAATCTTGTTTAAGCCATTGCCTCCTCCATGCAGCAGCTGGTGCAAGCTCTGGAGAACACTTGTCAGGACAGGGATGACCTGGAGTCTGGGGAGACTGGGCACAGCCTCAGGGAAGGGGGGACCCTGCTCCCCAAACCAGGATCCAGCCCCTGGGTACCAGCAGTGGAGCACCAGCCCTTCATACTCTGTTTCCTCCTCTCTCAGTTTTGTTGCAGACATGAGTGCAGACATATAGAAAAGCAACAGGTTCTGGGATCAGCCAGTTTGGCCTGGAAACCAAAAGCTCTTGTTTCAAGGAAAAAAATGCTGGATGTAGGACTCATCCAGGGCTTGCTCTTGACGTTTGCAGAGTGTCCAGCACTGGTTTACAAACCCAGAGAGGTTTCACCAGTTCCACCTACAACTCCTACTTGGTAAGGGGGCAAGATGTGGATGTCCAGTAGCTGCACTGGCAGGAAGGGAGGGATGGACAGCCAGAGTCAGAGGCACCCAGGCAGAGGGGGGGCTTCTGTCTTTGCAAGGGAACCTCCCACCTCCTCACCTGTAAAAACTGCAGGTGGCTCGGAGCTATCTGGCTTAGTCACATAATAACAGATGTGTCCAGAAGTGTGACACGGCGTACTGAGGCATTTCACATTAAGAGATCCCACCTGAGAAGAAGGCAGAAGACTAGAGCTTAAGCTTCTGTTTGCTACCAATCCTACGGTTAGAAAAGAATTGCAACTATTACAGTGGTCCAGTGCTCCTGCAGGCCCAAATTAACACAAATCTGGCCAGGAAGCATCAGCTCTGCTCCTGGGAGAGGCCAGTGAAGGAGGTCTATGGCAGGGACTTGGGAGGGAGCTGTCTCCTCCAAGCAGGTGCTGGGACAAAGAACTGCCAGATCCTTTCATTGACATGCAGAGAGACTCAAAGCCTGGTTGGCAGCAAGAACCAACAGATCCAGAGCAACACAAAATCCTAAACAAAGCTGATCAAGCGTAAAAAAGCTTCAGACAAAAACAAAATGAAGGGAAGAAGTGGATGACACTCAGAAAAAGGGAAGGAGTAAGCACAGCCTCATCAGCACACCTTCCCGTGTGTTCCTGTGCTCCCTCCGGTGCTGCTGCCCCACAAAGGGGCACTCAAGGCCAGCAGTGACATTCATGCCAGGCTGCACTCTTCACAGCAGTCTGTGTCAATTGCCAGCCCTCCTGTAAACAAACAGCCTGGTTCCAGCCAGGCCTGCTGCTTCAGCTCTGGAAAAGCCTCACAGGCAGCTGGCACTGTTGGCCCACTGTTTCCTCACCCCGTATTCCAGCCGTCATTCCCACAGGGAATGCATTTGTTCAGTGCAGAGCACGAGCTCTGTCCTGTCACACGTCTGTTCTGCCCACCCCAGGAGCACAGGACACCCAGCATGTCCCAGGTGCCTGGGCCATGCCAATGCTCTCATCAGCAAAGGACCACCGGCCAAAGAAAGACAGGTCACAGTTCCCAGGGGTGGAAAAGGGGGAAAGCTGTACTTAAACTGTCTGCTCCATCCAAGAGATGTTAAAAGGTGAGAGATCTGTGACCAGGATATTAACTCAGGTCAAACCACACCTGTCCAGCTGTGACACACCAGGAGATGGCCCCCCAAGTCCTGCTGTCCCTTCCCTTTACCTTGAGAGCTGTCAGGTGGGACACTTTCTGGGTCAGAGCTCCCACTCTGCCATCTCCCCCGTACACGTGCAGCCCCGACTCCATCTTCACGAGCTTCTCGTTCCCTCCAGCATGGTCCCTGGAATGACAAAGAACCCGATTTGGGGAGGAAAGAAGAGAAATTTATGGTAACTTGTACTGCAGTGGTAACCTCCAGGTGATCGCTTCTGATCAAACACTCTCCTGCACTCCTCATATTAAAGAAGAGGCCACATCAATATGAGTGGAGACAATTTCCCCAGTAATTAGGGCAGTGAGAGGGGAGAACAATGCCCAGCAAGTTTCTACCTAGTTGGGAAACACCAGCCTTAGGGGCTCACAGTCAACTTTCCAGTGACTAGGGCAGGGAGAGAATAGGCTAAGTGGGATATGTGCAATCCACTGTCCCATAAGACACACCATGGGACAGGCACACAGACATCCAACAGCTCAGCATTCACTTGTACTGCTGGATTGTCCAGATCAGGGCTGATCCTTTGGTTCTCCAGCCACAGAGGTGGCTCCACTCTGACCCACAGCAGAGGTTACTCAGGTTCAGCACTGCTCCAGCAAAACATTCATCTCTACACCCCTGACTGAGTTAATCTGCACCTCGGGTGATCCTCCTGTAAGTGCTGACTGTGAGCAGGACACCTCACAGGCATGCCCTGGCACCTCAGAGCGAGTGTGCTCCCTTCCCACACCCACAGCTACCTCCACACCCAGTTACTGAACTGGCCACCTGGAGAAAAATCAGCATTTTAAAGGTTAAAGGCACTGACACACAGAGCTCATGGGCTAGACAATGAATCTGGTCAAGCAAGCCCAAGGGAATGAGCTCTGATCCTTCTCCTCACACCTCAGCTGCTGCTTAGAGATCAAGTTGATCCAAAAAAGCAACAGCTCTTGGCTGTTTGAGTTTATGCTGAGGGATCCCAGGCCAGTGGGTAGTTACCAGTGGTGGTGGGTGGTCAGGACACTGGTCAGCTTCACACCATGCTTCTTCACTGCATCCAAAACCTGCAAGCACAGGGCACAGATGACACATTACACCTCCCATGGAGGAACCTGGTAGAACACCTGGTGTAACCAGCACACAACCTCTCCAAGGTGTGAGAGCCTGCAGGGAGCTCATTCCTCCCCAAGGTGTTACAGAGCAGGGCACGAGGGCTCTGACCCAGACCAGCCCCGACTGAGCCCTCAGTCCCATTTCCTCTTCTCTGCTCTACATCAAACCCCAGAATCAGGTCAATAAGCCCTGGAGTCAGGGCCAGGCTGGCTGGGGAGGCAGCCTGTCTGTGAGCCCTGTCTGTACCTATGCACAGCCAGTATTTCCTGCCTTTCCTCCACACCTGAGTCAGCGTGCGAGGAACTCCCTCATGGATGCAGCAACCTGGAAGGATGTCCCAGAGCCACAGTGAGCACCCTGCTCCCAGGGCAGTGTTACCTTCTGGGGGTTCACGGGGTCAACTATGGCAGCCTCCTTGGTTTCCTCATCGATGAGGAGGTACATATAGTTGTCTGTGAGGGCTGGCAGGATTTCCACCTTCATGTCGGCTTGTGTGACCGTCTTCGGCTCCCTCCGCTCGTGCTCCGTGTGCAGGAAGAACGCTTGCAGCTGGGCTGGACCTGGGCACCCCAAAAACAGCCAAACCTCAGCCCAGGCAGAGCACAAAGTGTGACAGAGCACGGCAAGACCCCCAGCCCAAGGACCCCAAGAAGGGAGGGTAGGGACAGCCTAACCTGCCTCCTTCAGAGCAAGAGGAGCAAGAGGAGCAAGGCCATCACAGGAAAAAGCCTTGGAGCCCGGTAGGGTCACCTTGTGCCCCCACAGCTGCCCCAAGGGGGATGGGACACTTTACCCCCAGAGAGGTGCTCATGCAAGGAAAACACTGTACTTTGGTCAGAGAAGGGATTTCAAGGGGCAGGAAAGCAGAATGCAGAAGGAACAGCTGGGCAAAGGTCATCCTGGGACAGTGACTTTGCAAAAAAAAGGCAAAAGACAAAAAGAGAGCAGGGCAGAAAAGAGAACTACAGAAATATACACACTGCTACAACAGAAATATCCCATTTGTTACTTGGGGAAATGACATCCTGCACAAACCATGGAGAGAAGGCTGGCTCTCCATGGAAAGCAGGGCTCCCAGCCTGGCCAGGTAACAGGCACACATAGAGCTATTGCTCACGGGCTATCCTGATGCAACAGCAGTGGAACATGGAAATATTTGCTTTTGGTTAAATGTTTAATCAGATCCAAGAAGCAAGTTCCACATGCAAATTACCTGGGCTCCACTGTTCGAGGCAGAGATAAGCAGCTCTTAAAGAAACAACCAAGTGCTAAGAGGCTCTACCATAAAAATAAAGGGAGGGAAAGGAAGAGAATAAGGTCTTCCATTTCTAGAGCCCTGCAATTCAGACCTGGGTCCACACAAGTGCAGGGAAAGAGGTATCAGAGCCTGCTGGTCAGGAATCCTTGTCTGAACCATTCAGGTGTTTGCCTGTGCAGGGCTGAGCTGTGCTGGCTCAACCCTATGTCATTCTGCACCATCGACTCTCCCCAAGGCTCCTGACGCTCCGTGCTTGGCCACCTCCCTGGCTGCCAAAGGGAGGGGTCACCGTGCCGGCATCAACCTGCCCTGCTCTCCCCAAACAGCTCAGGCCTGCCCAGCCCTGATAAAAGCTGCTCTAAGGAGAAGAGCCCCACAGGCTGCCAGGACTGCAAAAGTGACATCCAGGCTCTGACTGGGGCCATGGAGCTGCTCCTGCTGCAAACCCAGCCCGCACAGGGGGCCTGTCAGGCCCCTCTGGAGCAACTGTCCTGCCCAGAGCTTCTTGCCCTTCTACGTCCACACCATCCCACCTGCTTATGAGGGACAGGAATTCAGAGGGGGACATGGCAGTGAAATTAAATACTGTTCAAGAAAACCCCAAGGCAGGACGGAACAGACATGCAATGGGTATTGATGATGAAGGCACACAGTATTGAGGAAAGCATCCATACCTGCCAAGAGTTCCTCTGGAGTAGAAGACTCCTTTCAAAAAAATGAAACAACACAAAGAAAGCCCTTACTATTCCTTGATAGGAAAAGAAAATGCCCAAAAAACAACCGCTCCCTAAAAGGGAGCACTTCTGGATGCTGTCAGTCACAAGAGCTATTATACTGGGTGTTTGTTTGCATGCCAGACACTAACTGGGGAAAAAAACACAACCAACAGAAGAAAACACAACCTTAACTTCAACTCAAAGGAATTATTCACATACTTAAAATGCTTCTTTCCTATGAACCATCTCTAACCTTGGCCGGGATCCCAAAGCCTCTTTGCATGTTTAATTCACAATTCTTACAAAACAAACAAACAAGCTATGCCACATAAGGAAATGTTTTCTAACATGTAATTTCAACAAAGGAATGAGAAAACAACCACCAAGAAAGAAACTGACTAATTGTGAATCCCCATCTGCAGTTCAGCTGCACCTTTCCAGCCTGCCCGGTCTGAGCAGACCCAGGAGTGCCCAGCTCTGAAGAAGGGAATGTTCTGAGAGCCAGTTCAGCTCAAAGTTGCTCCCCAGGTGATGCACAGCCCCTGCCCTGGCCCAGCACTAACTCAGATCACTGTCACACACACGGCTCTGCTCCAGAACTAATGCCAAGTGACTTCATTTTTGCTGAGTTTTGTACCACGTCCCTCCTGACTTCACTCCTGGAGCAGAGCAGTGGGGAGAGCAGAGCCAACAGCCTCCGAATCACGCATTTGGGCTTCCTGGAGCAACAGCTCCTTAGCACAGCTGGAGTGGCCAAGAGAAAAGGGTTTGCAGCTGGTAGTGTTAATGTCATCGCATAAACGCATACGTGCTGGAGGCTGACAGCAGGTTCCCTCAGAGCCAGGCTGCTTCATGCATTTCCTCCAGAGCATTTTGGGTTACTCTTTTTTTTTTTCTTACATAAAAGAGTGGAAAATTCCTGTGTCAAACGTGGCTGTCACTCAGAAATGACTGCACGCCCGAGCCAGCTGCACACCCCTGCACTGCCCCTGCAGAAACACCGCGGTGCCCATCGCTCCTGTGACAGCTCCCAGGGCACGGCAGGCTTTCTGTGGCTGGCAGCCCACCCCGATGGCCTCTCGCTCATTTCTCCAGCTCTTAAAACCGGAGCCATGCAGAAGGCCCCTGGCAAGACTTCCCCGAGAGGTTCTGAATCCAAAGCCCAGGATCTAAGTGAAGGAGACGCCGGGAATTTAGGCCCGAAGCGAAAGCGCCAAGCTCGGGCAGTCTCGGGTTTTGTTCACGCCGCCGACACAACCTGTCACCCACCGAACGCCGCCCAAAGCCATGCCGGCCCCTCCCGAGCCCTGCGGAGCCCGGGCCCGCTGCGGTCCCTCCGCCACAGCCGGGCCGGGCCGCCCCTGCCCCGCTGGGGCCGAGCCAGCGCACAGCCCGGCCCGGCCCGCCGCACGTACCGGCTCGCAGGACGGCCCCGAGGACAGCCCCGGCTCCCAGGGCCGTGCCGAGCCCCCGCCAGCCCCCGCCGAGCATGGTGCGCCCCGCCCGGCCCGGTTACCTTGGGTGGCCGCCCGGGCCCGGCAGGCGGCGGCAGAGCCGGCACGGCCCGGCCCGGCCCGGCGAGGGCGGCGCTGCCGTGCCCGCCCGGCCCCCGGCCCGCCCGAGGAGGCGGAGGAGCGACGGCAGCGCCGAGCGCGGCCCGGCAAGGACAGCCCAAGGGCGGCCGCGCTGCCCCGGGAAGGAGCCCTGCCGCGGCCATGGCTTCCTCCAAACCCCTGTCCCGCTTCTGGGAGTGGGGCAGGAACATCGTGTGCGTGGGGCGCAACTACGCGGAGCACGCCAAGGAGATGGGCAGCGCCCTGCCCGCCGAGC
The DNA here is from genome assembly GCA_035222235.1 of Margarornis squamiger. NCBI lineage: Eukaryota > Metazoa > Chordata > Aves > Passeriformes > Furnariidae > Margarornis > Margarornis squamiger. The sequence goes on from JAWWTY010000032.1 coordinate 14,908,255, forward strand.
CGCTCTTCTTCCTCAAGCCCTCCTCGGCCTACGTGCGCGAAGGGTCGCCCATCCTCCGGCCCTACTACTGCCGCAACCTGCACCACGAGGTGGAGCTGGGGGTGGTCATCGGGAAGAGGGCCCAGGCCGTGTCCCAGGAGGCTGCCATGGAGCACGTGGCGGGATATGCCCTGTGCCTGGACATGACGGCCAGGGACACGCAGGAGGAGTGCAAAAAGAAGGGGCTGCCCTGGACCTTGGCCAAGGGCTTTGGCTCGTCCTGCCCGGTCAGTGACTTTGTGCCCAAGGAGAAGATCCCAGACCCTCACAAGCTGCAGATCTGGCTCAAGGTGAATGGAAAGCTGAGGCAGGAGGGGGACACCTCGTCCATGATCTTCTCCATCCCTTATCTCATCAGCTATATCAGTCAAATATTCACCCTGGAGGAAGGCGACTTGATTCTGACAGGGTCTCCCAAAGGAGTTGGGGCTGTGGAGGCCAACGATGAGATAGAGGCTGGGATCAGAGATGTGCTCTCCATGCGGTTTAAGGTGGCCCAGCAGACACGTCAATCCTAAACCAGGGGCCTGCGTGGGAACATCTGGTGAACAAACCCTTCCGTGGCCCAAGTGCCTAACTGGCTGTCACACATCAAAGACATGGAACCCATGAGCCCAAAAGGCATTTGACTGAAACAGCCCATTTCCACGGGGACTTCAGCCTTCTCTGAGGCTGCAAACCTGGAGTCCAGCCCAGCTTGGGGCAGGTGGTTCATTCCAAAGCCATACCTGGGCATGGACGATGGAGACTCTCTGCTGGGGAGGGGAGCAGGGCTGGCCGTCACTCTGTGTGTGCTTCTCTTCTGTCGATGATTTGAGTGTTTTGCCAATGTATTGCCTAAAAATAAAAAAAACTATTGCTTGAACAATTTAAAGTGGTGATGGAGGAGCTAAAGCTCATCCGTGCTATGGAAAATCAAAGGTACCTGTATGACAGTAAATCAGCAACAGAATTGCAGCTTCACAAAGAATTTCCTCAGTATATTCTACAAGAGAAAGATTTTTGATTTTTAGAGAAGTGTTGCAGTTCCTCCTGCATTTTCCAAATGTACAAATTAAATGAGGATGGCTTTTCCTCCCACTCCAAGGGGTGAATGCAGCAGGAAGTGTGCCAGATGCTTGTCAGATTCTTTTTGTCCTAAACTGATCTTTAAACATGTTCTAAAAGTGAAATAGTAGAAAAGATCAAGAATAAAGAGGCTCATGGGTAAAGATCCCCAGTTAACTTGTCTTTACTGATTGAAATACAATTTTAATAAAAATGTAACTGCAGAAATTGCTGTTACTTACACAATGCAGTGCAGCACTCGGAGGTTTTAAGTATTTCCAGCTGCTCAAAGCCACGCTGTGGAACTTTCCCCAGTCCCAAACTCCAGCTGATCCAACACTCCTCACCAGTTTGCATGACAGCGCATCCTCTTCCAATTCCACTGAGCAAGAGAGTTGTAAAATATAATTTAAAAAATCCTCCCTGCGCAAACATCAAAACTTACCATTTTCAAAGGTTGAACAGAACTGACTCATTTCTAACAAACCCAGATGGATTAGTATTTTACATACATGCAAGCACCAAAGTTAAACGCTTCCATTTATTGGAGTCACATCTTAACCGCTAGGAAAAGTTCTGTTTTCAAAAGTGAGGGAATCTACAGGACAAATTCCTGTCTCCCAAAGTCAAGCACCTCTGTGAGAGGAGCATGGTCCAGGGTGCTGCACAGCACACTGTGAAAGGAAAGCAGAACATGCTGCAGAATTAAAACAGACATCAGGGGGAACAGCTCTGGAAGAGGAAGGATGGAATTAAGTTCCTGTACTGTTTGCATTTCCTCGTGCCTGTCAAACAGTCCTGTTTATGGCGACAGCAGCAATGCATCATGTGCAGTTTGGTCTCCAGCCCTCTGCATTGACAGCAGAGCTGAGCTGGGAGTAAATTATCGGAAACATTCACTTCAGAATCTGAACTGTTAAGGCTGGAGAATGTTGAATCATTTATTGCTACAATAGGGATGCAGTGACCCCACACTAGCAGCATTTTTTGGGGTGTTTAGTCCCTTCCCACCCCGGGAGTAGGGGATGCAATCCTGGTGGATTGCTTGGCAGAATTTACTGTTTCTGGGGTGGTTTTCTCTGTGCCATGTTGCTTTAGGGGGTAGGTAGGGCATGTGGTGACCAGAGTTCCTCAGGGTGTCCTGGCCTAACAAATCCTTTGCAAGAGGAGAGCTGTGGGACCTCCCACTCTCTGAGACAGGCCTGGTCCCAACAGGCTCAGAAGGTGAGGACTGTTGAATGTAACAAATATACCAGTGGCAGGGGAAGCTAAGGACAGAAATAGATTAAAAGTAGGGGGAAAATACATGAAGAAAGAAACTATGCATACCTGGGTTCTTTATGTCCAGCTAAGAACAAATACTTGGGTGAAGAAGATTCCTTTCCTCTCTGCTGCTTACAGTCCCAGCTGATTGCTTGCTTGTCAGAGGTCACTGCTAATGGATGCCTCCATTCTAATAAGCCTTAGTCTGCCCCAAAGAGAATCACCCCTGCTGCTGCCAAAAAGTTCTGTGTTGGACTCACCAAGGTGCACCACAAACCCAGGCACAGTGTTTCAAAGTGGGTCTTTATTGAAACTAACACAAAAGCAACACAAAAGTAGCAAGGCAGTTAAACATGAAGAAGCTCAACAGATCTGTCTTGAACTATTTGTTATTTCTGACGTTTTCAAAGATCTCAGCTGAGTGCAGAAACTTTCCACCCCTCCTTGGAAGGGGTTGAATTTGGTAGAACTAACGTTTAAGCTGAGGCTCAAGTTACTTTTTGAAGTACAATCACCTGAAGATCAACCCAGAAGCCCATTTACAGGTATTAGTAATGCATATTCCTTCTTTACCATCACAACAGACATGGCAAAATCTGACAACAGGATTCCTCCTTTAATAACACAGCAAAGGAAGTCTTTTTCCTAGCCATTATTAATAGGATAATCTCTTATTTCCAATCTCTTAGCAACAAGCTCTGACTTGCCTCTACAGGATCTGCCAGTTTGCAGGAAAGAAGATTCACTTTCATTCCGGTTTTCCAATTGGGTGACAAAGTGACCTGGAAAAATAATTGTTTTCACTGCTGTACAGCATGTTGATACAGATTATTTTCAGATGTCACACAGCATGACTTGATCCATATTCTACATTATTTCCTGTAGGAGTACACATTTATCCAATATACCTGTTACTGCTGAAGGAAAACATTTCATTTTGTCCTGGAAAGAGGGACAGAGAAGAAGCAGGAGATGGGAGAGTAAGAACAGTTTTGCCAAAAAGGGCAAGTTTAAAAGTGAAAAACAGCCCCTGTTTTAAATTAACATTAAATACTAACTTTCAAATAAATCTTGCTTCGTTCCAAAAGAAGTTGCCATTTCAGTGCAGTCTTCTGGTCTTCTTCCAGTGTGAGGAATTCATGGACCTGTTAGCAGGACACCACAGAAACTTCAGCATGTGATTACAACATCACCACAAGAGAATGATGCTGAAAAGAGCATCTTTATGCATTTTATGCACTTCTAAGCCATATTTTTCTATCTTAACACTGTGTTTGGTGTGATAATGTACTAAGGCAGTCAAATAAGCCAGAATAAAATGCAGGGTGCTTGAGAATCAAAATTAGGGAATTCCAACCACCTTCGCAGAGAGTGTGAATTAAAATAAAACAATATTTTGAATTGGGTGTTCACTTTTACATTTAGCAAAATTCTTATTAGCAGCTGCTGACTTCTAACTTTGGAGTCATTAAAAAGCTCTGTGTGTATATCCATACATACATGCAATTTTTTTTAACTTCTGTACACACACACAAAGAACATTTACATCCTTTTGTAATTTTTAATCAGGCTTCACAGCTCAGCTCAAATAACAACCTAATTCCTTTCTACTCACTGTGCAGCCTAACGTTTCCTCAGCTACACAGTCAGCCAGGTAACAGGAATGGAGAGTTCCTGTGTGATCTGTCAGATCCACAAGTATGTCAAAGCTTGCAAAGGTTGACTTTGACTCTGGAGAGACGTCGCTGCAGAAAGTGCAAGTGTTTGACATTTCATTCACGATGAACCGGCAGATTGAGCTGAAACATAAGAAGGTAATTAATGCACATATGCAATTCCTCCTTGCTTGAAACACTTTTCTAGACCAAGATTTCCCAAGAGACGTTGTCCTTAAAAAAAATAATTTCTCATCTTCTAAACTCTCCAGTCTGTCTGGGACAAAACGGCCTCATTTTTCTTGGCTCTAGGACCAGAAGGAGCAAGTCCTTCATGGAGCCAACTCCTCTTCCGTGCTACTTGTCAAAGTCTACACAACAGAAATCCACATGGCATCCTCCAGAGGAGTTTTATTTCTTTCCCAGAAATGGACTAAAATATTGTTCCATCTCATTTGGGTCTGGGGAAGGGGGACAAGCAGTTTTTAATACAAATTTCAAGCAGGCAGTTGCTCACCATCTGTTGCGCATAACTTTAGATACATTATCATCAATGTCCAGGGTGGAAATGTAGCCATAAATAATGCCATAGAGAGGGTCGGGTTTCCCATCACTCTGGAGAGCTTTTTCTTTCAGCTGTTCCACTGTATAAACATCAACTATAGTCTCCACTAAAATAAAAGACACGTTATGTGTGTCTAAGCAAGAAATAATTCAGAAGAGCAACACCAAAAAAGGACCTGAGGGCAATAAACAGGAGAGGATTTGCTCTAAAGCATCAGAAAAGCCCCCCACACACCTTCCTGTTGAAAAGGTAAAACAAAAAGTAAAGCAAAAGGGAACTAAAGTTAGGAGCATATCTATTACTTAATCTTGGTATCCCTCAAAATAAGCTTTGACAAAAAAATTTTCCCTCTCAACTTTTCGTAATTATTCAAGACAGGAGGAACACACTAAACAGGCTGCAGTTGGCACAGTGAACTGAAGACCTAATTGATCAAATAAGGGACAGCCCCAATAACAAACAGCCCAGATTTAACTACTCAGCCAGGCTGTACCTGAGCTTTGCTTGCCTGAACACACAGAGCAAGAATTCTTTCAGCTGCACTATGAAACCACAGTATACAGTTAAAACAAATCAGTGTCTGCATCCACACTTACACTTAATGGATTCGTTTCCCTGCTCCTTCATGCTGTCTTGCAAAGCTCCTGACTGGGCACTCTCCTTGATGAAGCTGAAGAGAACATTTGCTTCTGCTGTTTCTGAAGATGTGTTTTTAAAAGTTATTAGTGTATGTTGCATGGAAAAATAACAGCATCGTTACATTTGACAACTTTCTCTTCTGGTAGCACCAACATGTTGTCTCTTGGAATAAGCAAAGCGTCACTTTTCTCTGCTGTACTTTTACTGTTAGTTCTACGTTGAATATATGAAGACTACTCAGATAATAAAATAAATATAAAATAAGAGTGGAAGCCAAAGGCATTGGTCATTACCTATCAGACAAAAAGCAGGGAGCTTTGTGAGGCAAACATGCAGAAGCCAGACCTCCAATACATTAATTCATGCATTATAGCCTGTAATGATTATTGGTACCAAAGGAACATTTCAGCAGGTCTTACCTGGGTTAGTTGTAATGATGGTTTTGGATATCACAGTTGCAGTCATACAGTTCCTGAATTTGTCAAAGTTTATTCTCACATCTGATGCAAATATAACTGTGTACAAAAAACCCACAAAAAAACCTGTCACTGTAGAACGAGTATGACATTAAGAACTACAGTAAAAACAAAACCCCGACTGTTGTACCTGTTTCTTGAGGGATCCAACTCTGTGCCAGCTGTATGGATTCATTATCCCAACTAAATTAAACAAAAATGAATGTATCAAAACATTTTTGAAGCACTCAAACTATTTAGTACTTAACTATTAAATAATACAATGAAATTAGTCAAAGGGGACATGACTCCTGTGTTAACACACACATGCCACTGCAATTCCATGTGTATCCACAGCCAGGCAGGATGCTTTCTGTGAGGGCTGACTTTTCTCTACAGCCTAACACAGGCCCTATTTTCTCCCATGCCAAACAAGATAAGTTAAAGAAGGTTCAAAATGATTAAATGCAGAGTGTACCTGGAAAAGTGCTGTGTGCATTTCAGAGCTGTGATAAAAGTAATTTCTAACTAAAGCAGAGCCCAGTTAAAATGTTTGTCAGCTGAGCCTGTGCTGGGGGCCAGGCTGATTGCTCAGGTCCCTCGGCCAGATGTTCAGCCACTTTCAAACACTGGAATCTTTGTAGCTGTAGATGATGAGACTGGAGTGAGGTCAGTGGCACCCCCCAAAATGCTAATTTCATGGTTAGGTCCCTTGATAAAACCTCATTCAGTTCCTCCTAAATTTGGCTGGCAAGAACACTGCCAAAGCACGGATTTGTTCTGGTGGGTTTTTTTCTTAATCCTTAGAAAAAGATTAAGATACTTTATTTCCAGCCAACGTTTCTCTTCCCTCACTGATGGGGTCAGAAATCCCTTCATGACGACGCTGTTGCTCAAGTACCAGCACTGACACAGGGCTGTTGGAGGTCCTGCTCCAAAGGGCTGGAAGACTTCACACTGTAGATGTTTATTTCGTGTTTGTGAGCATAAATCGTGTTAAACATCCCACTGATGGTAATACAGCTCATAGCTCACACAGTGCAGTGCTGTCTTGCTACTTCTCTCGAGGGAACAAAAGGCCATTTAAGTAATTTTTCAACCAACAAACAGCAAACCCAGGGCCAGTAACTCCCCACACACCCACATGTCCTTGCACACGGATAAGCCACAAGTTTATTGAACAGATTATGGGCAAAATGCAAGTGTTCCTCTTAGACAAGTCACTGGTTACATGCAAAAATGGTATGGATATAGATGTGTTTTAAATGAGCTAGAGTTTGGAAATATGGCCAAAGTAATATCAAAATGTTTCTGCATTATTTTAAATATTTAAAAACTCTTTCAACCTATTTCCATTCCAGTTGTTAATCCTGCTTGCCTTTGAAAACAAAGCACGTTCCTCTTTCCCCTCCCCAGTTTGTGGAAGGAACATACAGCCTTTGCAGCTGGTTTTAAATGCCATTTCCTGAATTAGTTCAAATGTCCACATTAAAAAAAGGAACTATTTGGAGCTAAGCTTCATTTTGCCATTCATGAGCCAGCAGGCTGTCAGCAAGTCATAAAACTACACAATATATGTAAGGCCCCTCTAATGAATCTCTTTTTCAAGTCTCTTTTCAGTCTACATTGCTGCCTCATCACAGTTGCCTCCCATATAATAATACATTTAAATTAAAATACACTATTATAACAGGTGTGGGTTACAATTAATTTATTTACCTATTCTTGCATTAATTTGTGCCTTTTGATTTAAAAAAACACTTTACCATACTATTGGAAAAGACCTCTCTGTTTCATCATAAAGCTTCACTTCACACCTCTGGCCTTTTCTTTTGTCTGAAGTCATGAAGTACTTTGGCTCCCCAACCTTTAAGAAGAAAGAGAAGCAGTCACTTCTACTTTCTTAAGTGTTTAGAAGAATAAAAGCAATAACCTAGAATACAGAAGAGTTAGAAAAAGGAGGGGGAAAAAAAACCCTTTTAGACTACCAAAAAATGAGACCACTTAATTTCCCCCCTCATGTTGTTGATAAAAATCTCAAAGGGTGTGTATGGTTATTGTCACTCAGCTGAAGCAGCTCCAACCTGAACAAACCACCCCACTGAGTCCTGTCCACTATGAGGCCCAAAATCCGTATTATCAATTAAGTTACTCATGGCATAGCAGCAAAATACCACCCTGCTGTGGCTCCTTGACTTACTGACATTACAGCTGCAAGCACGTTGAGGATTCTTCCATTGAGGCTTTGTCCATTTGCAACAATATCCCCCAGGGAATAATAATCCTGAGGGTCCTTGACAGGCAGGTGCAGCAGAGAGAGCAGCCTGGTGTCTGTTTCATAACAGGAAGACGTTTTGACCACTGAGTGATTTTCACTGAGCAACAGTTTGTAGCAACTGGAGAGTGTGCACAGAACAAATCACATCATCAACATTGTGCTCACCGGTGTTTCAACAGGCTAAAACGTTAACTCAATTCACATGAGAAAATAACTTGGTTCCTGTATTGTTTTCCCTCAAAAAAACCAAAAAATTTTAGTAGACTTTACTCAAAAATTAAATTTACTCTATTTAGTTACAAAGAACATTACTTTATTACCATACACTGAGAAACATATTCCCCTTTGAGATTATTTGAACAGACATGGTTGAACACAAGAAGAAAGGTACAGCTACACAAGAAGACTAGCACCAAATATTGCTACCAATTGCTACAACTGGCTGGCAACTAAAGCAAGTCTTAACTTTGAACTTTCTCAAAAAAACCCCAAACAAACTACTGCTCTAAGCTTTAAATTTACCTAGGGGTTACAGGGTTGAATTTTTCTTCCCTTTCTGCTTCCTTTGACTGAACTAAAGGATTTTCGATTGTAACTAAAACAAAACATTCGTAAGTAGTGTTAGAAAATTGCTTACAGATACCTAGAGATTACTTTAAAAACTGGTTGTTTTCAAGGTTGATTTGCAAGGAAAAGGTATGTGAAAGAGCTACTGCCCAATGTTTTCATACTGAAGACCACATCTGTCCAGAGAGCTCATGTTATGGCCAAAGTCCCACATGAGTCCTCAGGACACGCAGTGGAAACACAACAATACAAGAGTTTTTGTGTGTACACTCTGCATGGTCCCAAGTTTTACCCAAACAACCATGGGCACTGAAGTCTTTCTATTAATTTAACAAGACAAAAGCACATATTGCAAATGAATACAAGATTTTTGTTGTGGTTTTATGAATAATCATATTCATCTCTATAACTCAGGGAGGACAAACACCAAACTACTTTACAGAGTTTATTTTTAAACATTTATAAGAAGTCAATATAATGTAAGACTTCAGACTGATTAACTACAGGCCAGTTCTGAGTGGCTGCATTCAGTGGGTTTATGTCTGGTCTTTTTGTTGACATATTTACTGGTTTTGAGTTTAAGTCCTCAGAATCTTGTTCTTTTCCTCTTTATACTTAACATAACTGAGCGATTTGTTTCCAATTAGACTGTTTTCTGAGTCCTCACCAACACATAACACTGATATACATGCAAACAGAAGCATGGTAAGAATAAACTCTGACTGACCACAGTCCCCAACTCTGAAGCTTTCTGAGAGTGATCTGATATACTCCTCTCTGCCCCAGGACTGCACATTTATAAAATAAGTTGGTGAATCACGAATAGTAAAATTGAAGGTGAATCTTTCAGTCCCAATGTCTGCAAAAACAAGCAGCATTATTACAATTCTTAGCACAGCTTAGAATATATATACAAAAACTACTATTTCGAGGCTTTCCTGGGTTGTGTCGCGAGTTTCCTCCCACTAGAGGTCAGCAGGCTGTGCAGGAACACACTGGTGTTCGGGAATGGGCTGTAGCTCCTGCTGGGGCTGTACCCGTACCAGCCCATCCACCCCATCCATTGCAGCAGTATTTAGGGACGGGTGGGGTCCTGCTGGTACCAACTTCAGAGCCTGAAACACTTCCATGATGGAGTTTTTCCCATTTCTGATTGAGAAGGATTAGCCAAACTAATGCTGCTCTTTCATCTTGGTTCTCAAACACACAATTTTTTATTTTTTTTCTGCACTTTAATTCTATACATTTTACACTGAGGAGTCTGTTTATCATTTAAATGTTGATTTCAGCCATCTATGCCAAATTACACCATGTAAGAAAATGAAGCAAAAAGGGTTAAAAAGGACTGTACTTTTTCGGTCTGGAAAGCTTCTGACATCTGTTTTCCCAATAACTACACCGATTACATTCTGAAAAATAAAGAGATTATAGAATACAAGTATTAAACACAGATGTATATGATGAATTAGATTTCATGGAATTATACTCTACTGATGATAATAAACATATTTCTGACTAGTAATCATTTTAATCTATTTATTCCACAGTACCATATGAACTGAAGACTAAAACATAAGCACACGAGTTTACTTTAAGAAAAAATAGTGACTAATAAACATATTAAAAGAAATACATCTGTTTCTGTTTGCAAGGACAATGGGAGGACAAAAGTTCACCTACACCAGTCACAGTCTTGGCTGTTCTACAGCAATCTCTCCTCAGGTAGGCAGCAATGTTGTTGTTTCATGCTCTCTGCACAGGTCTCAGATCTCCTTAAATGCCCCATGAAAGGTCTGGACAGGATTTATTTTACAGTTAAGCATCCAAGGTTTCCTGGCTGTCAGCACCATGAGACACACGTGTGCACCATGGGGAGGGCAGTTGTTCTGCCCTCATCTAAGCAATGGGAATTTCTACAGGTGCCTCTTTCCTGCCATCTTTCAACTGACTCAAAGGGAGCTGAGGCAAAAGTTTTTTGGTGATCGGAACCAAAATCAATCTTATTCTGCTTTGCAAAACCTGTATTTATCATGTAAAAGCACCCTGGGCTTAATTATCAACCAAAACTACTGGGAGCAAACACACACATGAAGCCATATATAGATATATATTAATAATAAATAGATGTGTGGTGTGGTTTCTTTGTTTTTTAAAGTAGGAATCCTCAGTGTGAGAGAAGTGTTGCAGTGCTAGTTTGGGATTTAAGAGGTAAGCAATGAAAATTGGAGTGGAACAGGGACTGGAAGGAGAGACTGATTGTGCCTTCAGAACATGAAGCATCCCATGCCACTTCCACTTCATACAATCATGGAAACCTGCAGTGGTTTGGGATGGAGGGACCCTCAAGACCATTTTGTTCCACTCCTCAGAAATTAGGTCTCCAGTCCCTGCTTTACTTGGAATCACTAGATGGAGCAAGGTAACTGCCTTATCCTGCAGTGACATCAACTGAGCAACAGGACCTTGTGTGCAGCAGTGTAATAATTGCAGTCTTTCTGATGGAATACTTTCTGTCCATAACATGTAGTGATTTAGATTAGATTTTTATTTTCCTATTTTTGGTTGTTTCCTAAAAACAAAAAATGTATCAATTAAATCAGAGCGCAGCATTCCCTGTATCTCACCAGCAGTGCAAAGAACTGACATTTAGGATGGCTCCCCACAGGAATTAAGCTGATGTAAATCTGCACTTTCCAAAGGAAATCTGCCTGTCCCTGCTGGAAATGCATTCCCCTCTCTGTCTCTAACACCAGGCCTGCACAGCGTGCTGGCAGAGGGAAGTGATCTGGCTGGAAACTATTTTGGAGGGAGGGGGATGAAAAACTTCCAGAGATCATTTCCTTGATCAGCTTATTGTGCAACTACCCAAGCACTAATTCCACCAAGGGAGGAGGAGCAGAACACAGACCTTTGGAAGCGAGTCGTGCTGCCTGTTTTGGCAGAGCATTGCTTGAGGCTGCTCAACCAAATCATGAACTACAGTACAATTTAATCTATTTCACTTTTTAAAATAAACAACAAACTAGTAAACGTTTTGATGCATTAAGTTATATGCATTCAGCTGTTTTAGCATCCTAAACACACACTGCTCATTCTATCATGAATTGCTGTTTTACAAAAATACTTTCATTACTATATGTTGCTAACTGCAATATTCAAGATGAGGTTTATTTGCAAAATAAAAGCTTTTAACTGAGTTAGTGGATCATTATTTGAAAGTAACTGTGAATGACCTTAAATTAGCTTTGCTGGAGAACAAGAGTTTATGAAAAGGTGGAAAAAGTATACAATATTACTGGGATGTAAAACTCCTTCTCCAAGATCATCCCTTTTCTGTGATTTCTCTTTCATTTGTTTAAGATAAAATAAAATTTAAAAAAAAGTATAAAAAGGTTAAATTGTGCCCTTCCCAAATAAAAAGCTGTGGAAACAGGAAAGCTTGTTTTCCTCAGAAGCAACCTGTGCTAGTAGAAGGTGTCCCTGCCCATGGCAGGAGGTGGAACGAGATGCGCTTTAAGGTCCCTCCCAATCCAAACCAGTCTGTGATTCTGTGAAAACCTGCCTTTTATTCCAAAGAAACACAAACAATCCTATCTGACAGGCAACTGTGAGATTTTTATCCAGGTAAAAACACCATTCACTGAGAGTTTTGTGTGAATAACTCAGGACTGTGTTATGAGCTCAGAGGGACTGAGCACATCAGGATCGGGCCCTGTGATTACAGCAGGTCGTAAAAGACTACTGAGGGTCACAGGTACATTGTGACTCGATAATGCTGACTCTGTAATGCCTTTACTAATGTCTTTACTAATTCAGCAGCTATTTAAAATGCTACAAAGAAGCCTCTGATGCTCAGACACTGAATTGTCCAGTCAATATCTATGGTTGTGGTACCCACAGACTGTGGACAACAACAGCATCAATTTTCATTTTGCTGGTTTGCACACAAAGAAGGGAAGGTCCTTTCTGTCTGACAATTACACTAATGCTCTTAGTACCTAAATCCACAGCAATTACATAATTTTGCAGTAACATAATACAGTCAGATACTGTTTCATCTCAGAACAAAAGGACCATGTCTATGAGACTTACAGGACGAGCAAGGTTTGGATGCAGATCTGAAAGTGCAACGAAGTCCCGTGCTGAAGTAGAATAAGCCATTCTTTATCTGAAACTGGAGAAAACTAATTTAGAGTTTTTTAAAATCTAAACAAATCACTTCAGACCATTCACAGTGAGAATAACAAGTTATTTTTTAACACAATGTTTTGACCTAATAGCATCTGTTTTCAATAAAAGGCATTTCAAGCCATCTGAAGTAGACAATTCTTTATTGTTTGGATTTGGCGATGGAAGTTATGAATTTTACTGTGACTAGTCTACCTATGCTTTTTAAATAAAGATCTGTGATTTTTATTTATTATTCATCATTAAATGACTCCATTAGCACCAGCCTCTGAAAAATATTTACCCTCCTTCTCTCTGGGAAGTCCAATAGAGTTTAATGAGGCAGCTCATATAAAAAAGGCAATTTATGTGTGAGGAAAGAAAAGCATTGGGCTGCAAAGCACCTTAATTGAGGTTTTGGACTTAATATTAAACTACTTTAAAACATGAGTTTATTCCTTCCTTAAAGTAGAAAAGTTCTGAACTTATTAAAATAAAATTTGTGCAAATTAGTTCTTTCCAGGCTGCCCAGTCCTGTGAGCACTCAGGTCCTCTCTAGTGATGCCAAAGTGGGGCCATGAAGGCTTTGTTAGCCCCTCTGAATGCCTCTTGTTATTCCATGGGTACCTCAGAGACATTTCAATATTTAACAAATAGTTGCCAGAGTCTACTTTTTTTTTTGTAAAAAGAATGATCACGTTCAAATCTTAATAACCTTTAATAGGAGAGAACTGCTGGCATTTTTCAGAGGATGCCCGTTCAGTCTTTATAGCAAAGTCTTGAATGGCTTTTGCACCTTCTGTGAGAATTGCTAACCATTTTATCAGGCATTAGGGTGAGGGTCTGTTGAACTAGAGAAGAAATACACAGTCTACATTTAGAAAAAACGCCCAAAAACATAAGCAGTGGTCTGAGAACAAAGTGATTTCCCTAAGGGAGCATTTCAACCCACACTCACAGAGACAGCCCGAATTTGCTTTACAGAAACCACTGAACAATGGGGCCCTTAAACCTGTTCCCATCCCATCAGATGGAAGAATTTACATTTTCCTCTGCAGGAAATTCACCTCAGCGTCCCTCCAAGGCACGGCAAGATTCTTACCTCAGAAGAAGTTAAATGTTGTTAAGTGCTGTACCTCACACCAGCTGAATCAGGTCAAAGAGCCAGCACTTCAGAACACATGGATGGAAGGGAAATTAGAAAGGTTATTTAGGATTTAAAATGCTCCTGGTCCTGACAGGGGAGGCTGCACAGGAGCTGCTCCCTCACATACCCATCATGGACCCCTCAACCTCCTCGTGGATCCCTCACCCCATCACAGACCCCTCAACCTCTTTGTGGACCCCCTCAACCCCATCAGGGATCCCTCAACCACCTCGTGGATCCCTCACCCCATCACAGACCCCTCAATCTCCTCAGGGACGCCCTCAACCTCCTCACATACCCCTCAGCCCATCATGGACCCCTCAAACTCCTCATGGACCCTCCAGCCCCCTCAGGAACCCCTCAACCTCCTCATGAATCACTCAGCCCGTCACAGACCCCTCATCCCATCGTGGACCCCTCATCCCCCTCACAGATCCCTCAACCTCCTCATGGATCCCTCACCCCATCACAGACCCCTGAACCTCCTCGTGGATCCCTCAGCCCATCACAGACCCCTCAACCTCCTGACATACTCCTCAGCCCATCATGGACCCCTCAAACTCCTCATGGACCCTCCAGCCCCATCAGGGATCCCTCAACCACCTCGTGGATCCCTCACCCCATCACAGACCCCTCAATCTCCTCACATACCACTCAGCCCATCATGGACACCTCAGTCTCCTCATGGACCCTCCAGCCCCCTCAGGAACCCCTCAACCATCTCATGGATCCCTCAGCCCATCACAGACCCCTCAACCTCCTCAGGGACCCCCTCAACCTCCTCATGAATCACTCAGCCCATCATAGACCCCTCAACCACATCACGCACCCCTCATCCCAACACAAACACCGC
>JAWWTY010000032.1:14923029-14944569 GCA_035222235.1 Margarornis squamiger
TCATGAATCACTCAGCCAATCATTGACCCCTCAACCACCTCACGCACCCCTCATCCCATCACAGACCCCTCAAGCCCATCACAGACCCCTCAATCTCCTCATGGACCCTCCAGCCCCCTCAGGAACCCCTCAACCATCTCATGAATCACTCAGCCCATCACAGACCCCTCAACCACTTCACGTACCCCTCATCCCCCTCACAGATCGCTCAACCTCCTCCTGGACCCATCACCCCATCATGGACCCCCTCAGGGACCCCTCGTTCACCCTCACCCCATCACGTAGCCCCTCGGTTACCCCTGAACGCCCTCGCGGACCTGCGGGGTCTGTGAGGGACACAAAATGGCGGCAAAAGGGCTCCGCGGCCCTCGCTGTGCCCGGCCCGGCCCGAGGGGGGACGTTTTCCAAAGGCTGTGATTGTGTCCCTGCAGTCGGCAGGACCAGAGTGGTCTCAGACCCCCGAGCTGTGGGGTAGGTGGGATATGGGGAAGGGATTCCTCCCCCTGAGGGCAGTGGGACAGGTGCCCAGGGAAGCTGTGGCTGCCCCTGGATCCCTGGGAGCGTCCCAGGCCAGGTTGGGTTCTCTTGGAGCACCCTGGGCTATGGAAGGTGTCCCTGCCCATGGCTGGGCGTGGAAGAGATGGCTTTAAGGTCCTTCCAACCCAAACCTTTCTGTGATTCCATGACATAAATAAAGCCAACAACACCCAGGAGTCTGAAGTCGGGTTTGTTCCACCCAGCGCACCTGCAAGACAAGGCAAAGTCCAGAAATCTTTGGAGAAACCATCCCTACTTTCTTTCTCCTTCTTTTTTTTTTCTTTTGGTAGCTCTAAAGAAAAAAAAACACCACAGCCTGTGTTTCATAAATGAATTAAAATTCATGGCTTAAGATACTATTTGTATTGATTTGCACCCAGCAATTCCTGAGTTTTCAGGCTCTGCAAGAGGCTGGATTGAGCCATTTTGGCCATTTATATTGCATATAAAATCATTTTTTTATAAAATCAATACCCTTCACTTCTGGATCATAAAAAACTTTACTCCTGATGAGTAATTTTATAACCTCAAGGTCATGCTATTGAATTTTTTAGTGTAGCCAGACAAATTCTCTGTTTTGACTGTATTACGGGATCTTTCATTTCTTCAATTAAACAGCTGAAAAGGGACACCACCTGCACTCTCATATTTATTGTGCCTCTAAAGTCCATGACAATTACCCTGTGCTGGTGACAAACAGCATGTCAGGGAACTGACAGCCTGGCTGAAGGAGGGGATTTTTAGGTCACTTTTTATACACTATGATCGGTGAATTTAAATTGCTCCACAAGTTTGAAGTCTGCAGTAAACAGAACGTGGTATTTTCTGTTAGTTGTGTTGTTTTAGTTATCTCAATCCAATGGACAAGCAGAAGATAATGACCATGGTGATGGGATCCTAACTGAACGGGAAGGAGAACATGTACACTGGCTGCAAAAGGCTGGCAAAGGTACAAGTCTCGTTCTTATAGCCCTGATTGCCCAGTAAACCAGGAAAACAAACCTGAAATGAAACCTGTGGGGCATCCACTGCTGCAGAAAGTGATAAATCAGGATCACAGCCCCCGGGCTTGCAGGCTTTGAGCTTGTCCAGCATCTCAGCAAGGTTTTGGTGGGACACAAGCACCTGCTCCAGTGGGGCCTTAGAGCACCAAGCTGGGATCTTGTGCTGCCAGCATGGTCACCACTTGCATTAGGTTTTGTCCAGGTTGAGCTGCTTTTCTCCCCCAGGCACAAAGGGCAGGTGAAACCCGACGCTGCAGTGCCCCATCTGGGGCCACAGGCTTTGTTCCATTTCAAAGCCACCAGAACAAGAATCCCGTTGTGTGTCCCCACAGCCTTGCTAAACAGCTAATGATCCAGGGGGTCTGCTTTGTGGTTTAGCTCCACTCCTATTTTCAATGTACATTTTGAAGAAAAAGCTGGTTTTTACTTTCCCATGATAGCTCCTGCTGGGGAGACGTTATCAGGCCCATCGTGACAGGATGCACAAAGGCAGTGGATGTGGGACCGGAGTTCTTTCCCTCTGAGATGTGATCAGATGCTCAATTTCCACCTTGCAGAGACTGAGCCAAGAACTCCTTTGATGGACCTACCTGTCTCAGGTGTCACTGTGAATTCTGCCATTCATACATGGCACTTCAGGAGATGGTCAGAGATTTGGACTCCTCTGGGTTACTGTAAAAAAAAAATAACATCTCTTTTGGTGCTTACAGCAAACAAATGTGTAACCTGACTTTATCCCACTGATTTACAATGTCAACTGATTCTGCCTGTTAGGAATTTTTAATACAAACACTGAAGAGCGCCTGCAAAAACAGATGTTAGTCAACTTGTACTCAGCTTTACTCAAGTTTTCCTCCTCGACTGACCTCAAAGTGGTCTCTAAAAGAAATCAGCATTATCTCCTTTTGACAACTGGAAAAACAGAGGCAAGAGAAAGGCCAGAATCAGTTTCCTGAGGTCCATGTACCACACAGGACCTGCTCCCCTCTCCAGCACCATCCCCCATGGGAGAGCAACAGTATTAAATCAGTATTTTTCTGATCTAGTGCTTGATCCCTGAAAGCTCCAAGTGATTTTAACTCTCCAGCACTTCAGCAGCACTTAGTCCTCTGTCGGATTCAATCTGTGATTGGCAGAGACTTCCCATACACTGCTGCAAATTGCCCAGTCCCTGCTAATTAGGCCTTCATGAATAGATTTATTTAAATTACACTCATTGGCATGGTCAAATGCCATTTTGTAATTCACTTTAGCGATTTGTTACGTGGCCATCACTGTTTGCATTCAGGGGAAGAGAGTCCAGCACTAGCAGGGACATTTCAGAAATCATTTTCAAAAGGATCTTCAAAACCAGAGCAATATAAAAATATTTGCTCTGCGAGTTTTCTGCTGCCCGCAGCGTTTACTGAGAGGGCTCATTGAATATTTATACATTCTGAGGACCTAGAGAATTGGTAAAATGGAAAGGGCAGACCTGTAATTTTATGTAATTGGCCTGACTGAATGCATTAAAAGCAGCAAATTATTAAAGGTACTCAGTGTTCAGTGGCTTTGGCTGATACCTGAACTGGCTGAGCCTAGGGAGTGCTGATGGAGTAATGATGGACATCTTTAGGAGCAGCAGTGCAGGTGCTGATGCTGCCAACAGGTGCTCGGTGTGGTCAGGGATATTTAATCGAAATTTCTCACCATCCCAGCAGCAAGTCTTTGTTCAGCTCTCACTTCCCCCTATCCTGGTCCCCAGCACTGGAGTCATCCCAGTGCTGTTCCAGTGGGGTTTCCTTGCTCTGAGCAGCTCCATGACCTCCTGCAGCATGGAAAAACACAACCCAGAATCTTATTTGAAAATTAACCTGAACTGTGTCTGGTTCCCACCTAATTTGGCCTTATTCTGGCTTCTTTGGGTCAGGAGAGGTGCAAAGACCTGGGGCTGGTGCATCCACATGAGCCTGCAGAGAGCTCAGACCCTGCAAGCACGCAGGACCATGTACCAAGGGCTCTCTCTGCACAAGAACAGCCCCACTGCTGGCAAAGACCAAGCAAAGGCTTTTTTTTTAAGGTGTAAATCTATGTGGGTCATGTAAGCCCTGCTCTTTCCAGCTGCCCAGGAAGGACAGTGTTTTGAAATAACAGCTGCTCTCAAGACAACAAAGTCTCCCTGTTCTCTCTGATGAATTCACACAAAACTGCTTAAAACCAGAGCTGGTCTTCCCCACAGGCAGGGAGGGAATGGCACCCACAGGGCTGGAGTGCAGCAAGCACAGTATTCCTGCCTGGGGAAGCAGTGTCCTCGCTCTCCAAGGCAGGGTCTGGGTGCTTGTTCATCAGCAAGCTCAATTCTTCACTATTTCATCACTAATTAATCCCTTCTGCAACAGTCATGCAATGGTGGATGAGGAACATCACGCAGCACAGGCACAACCTGGAGAGGAACAGGAGCCTCTCTACCAAAATCAGTCCTCCTCAGGTGATCATTGCAGAATTACAGCAAAAAATAAACATCACAATTGAAATCTAAGACCTTCAGGATCATCACTGAGCAGTTGGCATATTTTCAGCAAAGACAGCAAATAAATATATCCCAGGACTAACCCTCTGTGTAATTTTTATAGCAAAAAGGCAGAAAAAGATGCCCATATAGGAATTCACTCCCTGAAAACATTGACACAAGGCTTTTTTTCTTCAATTCTCTTGCCTTTTTTGACCTCAGTCTGCTGTTTAACTTGCCTGAAACTATGGAAGTTGAAAGTGCTTCTTTGTGGAGCCTTCAGGCTAAAGAGAGTAACTTTTCCTGCACATAATTCCAAAATAATTTAAGTGAGATCAGTGAAATTGCTTGGATTTTCATCACTTTCCCCAAGGCCAGAATTTCCTCCTCACTCTCTGAGCAAACGAGTGAGGAATACTTTCCAATAAAACATCATGAATTAAAACATACAACAATTAAAAATAGTTCTAGTGACAGCTCCCTGACACTGAAGAAGAATGTGTTGAGGGGGGAAAAAAGAAGATACTTAGCATTGTTGGCTGCCATTCAGACATTTCCAGCTATTCAAATCAATGAAACCAAACCCAAATTATATCTGGATTTCAGTCTGAGACATGTGATGCTCAGCAGTACCAATTAAGACACACAGGATAAGAGTCTTCCAGTGACTAAACTGGGAAAAACCTTTCTAACCTTCAGTTGCTCCAGTTTCCAACCATGTTTAAAACTTGACCCCCGCATGAGCAGTTCATAAGGGGGAAAACTTGGGATATAATTCCCAAGGGCACATGGAGATGGCTGTAAAAGAAAACTGGGATCTTGAAGTAAATAACATTATTCCCCCACCGCAGAATTCAGTGAACTGAGCACCACTGCCATCCAAACAGGCTGTCCAAGCTACACGTTCCAGCACAAACACACCTTTGATGTGCTGGCTGTCGCTCGGCCCCGGCGTGGCCGTGGCAATGCTCCCACTGGCTCCAGAGCCAGGAGCACATCCAGCCCCTTCCCAGGCAATCGTGTCAGCATCACCAGAGCCCGCCTGGCCGCCTGTCAGGCGGCTTGTTGGAGAGCACTGCGGGCCCACACTGACATTTGGAGTTCCTATCCATTAGGAAAACAAAACCTCCCCCCAAAGCCTGTTCAAAGTGCAAAGGTACGAGACCTGAGCAAAACAGGACTCGATCACGAGATTTCCCCTAAGAAAATGAACACTAGAGGTCAATCTAACAACTTGTCCCGGAAATACATATCCCTGGAATAAAACATTACAGACTTCTGCACAGTGCACACCTCTAACTAAATCCAGATCTGCTGGCTTGGCAACATGCTTCCTATCTAACAAGGGTTTCTTCAATTCCTTTGAATTTGTTCTTGTCTTGCTCCACATTAGCATTTCCTTTCTGGAGCTCATCCGTGTGACTGCTGTGCCGATCCATGGGGCTCGCTAAGGCACTGAGCTATCAAGTTATGGAATAAAAGGGGAAATGGGCATTTGCATGTGCAAGTGCTGGAGCTCCACTGCAGCCGGGCAGGTTCCATTACAGATTGAGGGCAGGAGCAGATGAAACCTCTCCACCTCAGGATCCTGTATCCCACAGATAAATCATGGAAGGGTTTGGGTTGGAAGGGACCTTACAGACCATCCAGTTCCACCCCCCGCCATGGGCAGAGACACTTTCCACTAGCCCAGGTTGCTCCAAGCCCCGTCCAACCTGGCCTTGGAGGAACTCATGGCTACAAACTCCCATGAACTGTTTATTCATGACACAAAATAGTCTTTGGTTGAGATTTTTAGCTTTATCATTCTTAAACACCCAGTCATCCAATTTCAGTGAGTTTCTTCCTCCTCCTTTCCTGCTCTTAACACTAGAAATAAGACATGCTATCCTGCTAAAGCCTCCCCATTGCCACCTTGTGCAGCAAATCCTCAATTCCCCTTTTGAAGGCTCCTGACTAAGCCAGACTCAGTGGAGACATGAAAAGAGCACAGGCTTTGCCAACACAGAGGCTGCCTGCTCTGGGAAAGCCAAGGGGGACTCAAGGCACAGAAATCAAGCCAGATGAAAGCGCAGCTCCAGCATAGAGCATGTTTAAGCACAGCACTTCTCCCCGGGAGTCACCGGCCGGGCTCGTGTGCCTCTCCCTGAGCAAATGTGCGAGTGCTCTGCTGACACCAGGCCAAGAGCAGCTCTGTGAGCACGGGCTGGATACTGGAGCACCGAGCTCTGCCGCTGAGTAACATTTATTCACACCCGGGCTCTGCGAGCGGGGCTGCCAAGCCCTGGCCCCGCAGGATTTTTCTGAGTGAGCAGCCAGAGCACAGCTCCATATGGCAGCGCGGGCTCCTCACTCAGCAGCTCTCCTGCTGCCAGCTCCGCCGTGGAAATGGCCCAGCACAGCAGAAACGTTCCAGCTCAACCTTCGTGTTACAATTACCTCTAAAAAACTGCCAGATAAATTCCTGAAAGTTCTTCCCCAGGAGTTTCTTGCTGCCTGTATGACCCAGGCGGCCAAGCAGAGCACTAAGAAGGTGTATCTGCCCAGGGATGGGCAGGAGTTGATGGGGAGTGTGGCCATCCCATCGCTCATCACCACCAGCTGCTCCCACCATCACCAGCACAGCCCTGAGGTGCCATCAACCTCTGCACAGAGTCTGGGCATGTGGCAATGCCAGCAGTGACACCAGGCACAGCAGCACCTGAAGTGACATGGGCTTAACCCAGGCAGGACCAGACTCAATTCCAGGCTCACAGGGAGCCCAGTTTAGGCTTATGAAGCTTTTCAGCCTCCTGCAGCCCCAGCCCTGCCATGGCACATGCAGTTCCTGCCAAATCAATATCTGTGCCTTCCTGGGAAGTAACTGTGCCAGTGGGATGTTCATGGTGCACAGTGCTTGTGGTGTCAAGGCTTCTTTTTTCCCCCAACGAAGCAAAGTCATTCATTTTCCTCCCCCTTCCCCCCACAAGCCTTCCCAAATGCACAAAATGGGCTCCAGACCCACCTCCTACAAGGAAATGAGAACCAGCCCTGGAGGATCACCCAGCAAGAAGCCTCTGTTCGGAGATCTGACGCCTCTTCAAAGCCGGGGGAGCAAATGTGCTCCTACCTCCACTGATTTATGAGGAACGGCTGCGTCACCGATGCAGGGAAACGCTTAAATGCTACCAGAGGGAAGGGGACGGAGCCCTCGCTGCCTGCACCGAATAACCCTGCTCTTTATGATAGTTTGTTTTCATATCATTAGATCTGTATTGCATTTTGAAGGAAAACAAACAACCTGGAGACTGCAGTACATGCTGCTGGATGATTTGCTTGCTAGGAAAATAAACCCCAGAGTGGCAGCACCAGGACCGGCCAACAGCAGGCAGGATGTGCCAAGGGGGCTCTTGAACTGCATGTGCCAGTGTGGGACAGTGTCCTCACATATGAGGGGATGGGAGAAAGCAGGTGGCTTGCCTGTGCTGGTGGGACACAGCCCATATCACCTCAGCTGGAGGCAGGAGCAAAGCCAGAGCCACAGGCAGCCAACCTGGCACCTGGGAAAGGCAGAAGCAAGGCTTGATTAAGCGAGGGGCACAGCCCAAGAGTGTTGTTTCCTTCCTCCCTGTGTTGAAAAATTCTGGGTGTAAGTTGTTCTAAGTTACATCTGTTTGGGTTTAGTTTCTGCTCATGTCCCAGGGTTATTTATGCTTTTGAAATATAGCAGTAGGCACGTGTGTAGCGTTGCGTTCATGAAATACAGCCCGCTGCCCATAGCGCTTATCGATCAGTGCAGTAAATAACTCCAACAAGCACAACTCCTCTGAGACAGCAGGGGACATGGCTGAAGGCTGCCCATCTGCCAGTGCCCTCCCAGGGCTGCCAGGACCGCACAGAGCTGACAGAGTCACTCCTGAAATGCTCTTTTCCATCTAAAATGAAGCCAAGAGAGCCAGTGCAGCTCCCAGGTGGGTCCTGGTGGCAGCTGTGCCCTGAGCTGGCACAAGGTTCCCAGCCAGGACAGCCAGTGCTGCAGGGACATCCCTGGGGACATGGGATGCACCCAGTTGATGCCTGAAGGGCAGTGACAGCCAAAAAACAACTGCTCAACTTCATCCAAGCTGGCGCAGAGGCACCCAAGGGGCACAGCCACACTGGGAACTGGATCCCCACAACACCACACTCCAGGACAGCCAGGAGGCCACTGCTTGAAACAAAAGCTTTCTGCAAGGACTCTTTTTGGTTTGATTTGACCATGGTTGAGGACAAGACGACAGCAAGGCTAACAGCCCCGTATAAGCAGTTACTCAATTAGCATAGGTAATGTCTGTGGAATTTATTCAATGCCTGAATTCTTGCATTTTTTCCAAGGAAAAGGACACAGGGGACTTTATATGATGCTGTCCATACAGAACTGGTATTTCCCTGGAAGCCCTCCCTGTCCTGCAGCAAACAGAGACCTGGGAAAGCCAAGCACAAGGCTGGATAGATTTAATGCTGCTACACTGGGACTCATTTATCTTCGCTCAGGGGTGAACAGACACCATCCTCAAGGACGGGAGCTTAACAAGCAGGGTAGGAAGATCTGAACCAGATCTTGACCTGATCTCAATCACACAGCTGTGCTGAACCAAACAAGTTGATTTATGCCAGCAAAAAGCCAATCTCTGCTCAAATTCATGCCCTCTACCACCAGCATTGGTGGAGCTGTCCACACCATGCAGGGCTCATCCCACTGACACCAGCTCTCCCAGCAGCCCAGAGCAGAGCATGATGTGACAGCAACACTGACTCCACCGTGGGACACACACACCAAGATACTGCACCACTGGCATCAGCAGCCTGAAGGGCCTTGGGGTAAAATAAAGACCCTCAGAAGGGGCTGTGCTGCTGCAGACACTCCTCTGGGTTTCTCAGGGCCACCCATCCCTGAAGGATGCTGTGCCTGGTTTAGGAGAGACCTCAGCACCACAGAGTACATGTGGGACTGTCCCAAGGGAAACTCACAGGCAACCCCCCTCGGCTTTGCTGCCAAAACATCACTGCCCAAAGAAGATAAACTTTCATCACCCTCATGCCCCTGCCATGAAACCAGTCTGGGAGAAGGTCCCTGATCAGGGACCCTCACTGATGCATAACAGCAGTGGTGGGGGTGCTGCAGTACCACTCCCAGTGATGCTGAGAGCTCCAGCCCTGCTGATCCCAGTTCATCTTGGGGCAGCATTTCCAAGCAGGGTGGTGCCAGCACAGCACAAAGGGTGCTTTCAGCAGCCCTGCTAAGTTCTACCCTTGGGCAACCATGATATTCCAAGGGCAGCTCACCAGGGGACAGCTCCTTCAGTTTAGCTGGTCACTGCCCCAGAGAGTCTGAGATATCCTGGAAGCCTGGGATCCCCAAATCCAGGTAGCAGAAGGTGTCAGATAGCTCTGCCTCCAGCCAAGCCCCCAGCTTTGCACCACTGCAGCCTTTTGCCTCCCCAGGGTCCCCCCAAATATCCTCTTGCTCCACAGGCACAGAGGGAGAAGGCAGCAGACACCCAGTGGCCCCATCTCCCAAGCTGCCCTCCAGCTCATCACCTGCTCCTTCCCATCATCAAGGAACCTTTCCCAGCCCCCAGGGAGCTGCAGCACCTTCCACCTCCTGCAAAACATCCCAACTCACTGCCAGGGCTGAAGGCACAAGTCAGCACTGCCAGAGATGCCCTCCCAACACCTGGAATCAGCAGAGTGGGGGGACCAGCACCCCAAGCCCCACAGATACCCAGTGGAGCAACTTCACCTTGGCTCACTCCCTGCATAGGAGCTGGTTGCCAAGTCCAGACTTGGATCTAGCAACAGACTTTTGTGCTTTGGCTCATGGATCCTGAAAACAAGAGCTTTAATCATTGCTTGCTTTCATGCACCGAGAGCCAAAATTGTCTTGTTAAATACAGTAAGTGATCAGTACTCGCAGCAAAGAACATTTCAGTGACTGCTTGTATGGGTAATTATTCCAGGCTTGCCTCTCTTCCCCTCTTGAGAAAAATTACGGAATGTGGAAATTATTGCGAAGCCTCTCTGGACTTGGAACATTTTCTGCCGGTTACAGGCAGTGCCTCAGCCTGTGCCTGTGTTTTGCTGCCTGGTTGTGCCCCCATCCCACGTGCCAAAGGGTGCTGGTCCCTGGGCAGGCTGCACCAGGATCACATCCTGCACAGGCAGGTACAGGGCTTTACTCAGGTCTAAATAACCCCAATACCAGCCCTAAAGGAAACGGGAATCTCTGTTGTGCCAGCCTTGGGGTCAGGGTGTCCTCCCTGCCCGAGCACAGCACATCAGCACACATCAACCAAGCCCAGCAAACGTTGATTTTAGGGGGGTTTCCTCCCATTTATCCCTGAGTGGCAGCCATGGGTCCGTGCTTGGGCCCCCAGCTGTGCCACAGCCCCAAGCAGGAGCCTTCTCTCCCAGCCCTCTCTAATATTCTACTATTAAAGTTGCCTTTTGGCTTTTATTATGATTTTTTCCAGAGATAAAAGAGCACTGTAGGAGCAGAGGGAGCCCCAGCACTAACCATGTCATTGGAGCTGACAGTGGGGAACCTCAAGCTGGGAGTGCTGTGGTGAGGCTGGAGCACAGGGAGGAAGAAGAGGAGGAGGATGGTGCTCAGCCATGCATCACTCAGCCCCAACTTGGAAGGGACGAGGAGAGCAGACTGCAATGATGGTGTCTGCTCTGGTGGTCACTGGATGCTTTTCTGGAAAAGGGCGATTTTCCCCTTAGAGCAAAACACTCTCAACCAGGTTTATGTGACCTTCTCCTCTACAAACAAAGGTGGTGCCTGAGACACCTCAGCAGGAGGTTCCAGGCACCAATAAATCTCCCAGTGAGACAAGGACAGGACCCCACAGCCAGTGGGCAGCTCTGCTCTTACCTCCAAGAGGATTTTGTATGAGGCAGTTCTGGCCCTGCTGTGTGAGATGGAGAAAGGAAAGGTTCCAGGAGGATTTGGGTGAGCAGATAAAGCTTAAAAAAGACAGGACAAGTCCCCGAGTAGCTTCAGCATTAAAACCTCTGTGCAAGTTTATGTGCAAAGCAGTCTGTCCCCAGCTGGCAGGTGGGAAGTGCTGTCACTCTGAAGGTTTACTACACTAGGAGAAACAGGGCAGCTCCATCAGCTCCAGTGGCTACCTGGGTGCCCCATGGCACCCCATCACTCTGTCCCAGGGCCCCACAGCTGCCAGACAGGAGCTCCGACCTCCCATATTTGTCTCCAGATCTCCTCATGACCCAGCCACAGCCTCAGGGCTGATTCCAGGCATTGATATCCATCCCCAAGCTGGATCAGGCACTCCCAATCCAGTGTTCAGATGTGGGACCATGCTGTCCCCTCCAGCACCTGGTGATGCCACCAGTGCATTTCCCCCACCAGCTGCTCTGGGTGCTCCATTGAAGACATTTGGGTGTTACAACCAGGACAGAGGAATGAACTTTTCTGTCGGATTCCCTGTCCTCTCCACCTTGTTTTTCTCTGCCCCATCTTTCAGAGGGGTGGGGGACCCATTCCCCACACACAGGGCTGGCAGGAAGGGAGCCATTCCCGAGGAGCATTGCTTTAAACCACTCCAATATGGCAAGGCAATGTTAACCAGCTGGGAAAGCTCTTTAAAGACCCTTAATTAAAGGCTGGCTGTTGCACAAGCCCCTTTCCCATCCCCACCAGAAGCCTTTCCCAGTTTCCCGGCCTCTCCCCCGCTGCCCTCCATCCCTCACACTTTCTTTCCTGCTGGCATCTGCCGGCAGCATGCTGGGGGTGTCCTCCAGCAATCAACCCCTGCCTGTCAAATGGAAGTTTGAACTCACAGCAAAGTGAAAAAAAGGGGGAAAGTCCCTCCCAGTTGCCTTTCAAGCGTGGCTGGAGCAGCAGCTGCCTGTGTGGATGGGACAGAGTTGGCACAGCTGAGCCAGCCTGGCAGCAGGAGCATTGGCTTAATCACCTGCACCACCACTCACCGGCCACAGGAAACTGGGAGAAATGGGGCTGAATCAGCCTCTCCAGCACTATTTCTCCCCTCTGACACTGTCCCTCACGTATCACTCAGTGCCACACCAGGAGCCAGCCCCAAAGGCTCCAGCCATCCCCCTCCTCCTGCCCACTCCCTGTGTTCACATCCCCTGGTGAAGGAGCAGCAGTGGCAGTGCCACATCCCACATATCTCCCTCTATCCCATACCAAATGGGGGTAAGATTAGGGCCTGGGGCAGCTTGCCAGAAAGGCATCAATTTACCGTTCCTAATGATATAAATTAATTAAACAAAACAACATGTTACTGTTTTTAATCAAGGAAAAGAATTTGGCATTCTCTCATGACAGCTGCACACAACCACACTGCTCCATCCCAAACAACACACTACCCCTGCAATCCCCCAAAACAGCAGGAAAGATGCCCTACACCCCTGGAAGTGACACCCCCCCCTTACCAGCCAGTGCCAGCTTCTGCTCCCTGAGCCAGGACAGCTTCTACATCCCCCAGAGCTTCAGGATCACTCCAGGACCCATCTCCCTCTCTCCCAGCTTTTATAGCCCCCAGGTGTCCGCCCCCCCACCCAGCAGCACAAGCCTCACCTGAAGACTGTGGGCTGGGACAGGTGCAGCCACACAGACAGCAGGGAACAGGAATGGGGACAGATTGGCATTTTCAGGGAAAAGCATGACTTCCCCGTTACAGGTTATAAACATTCCCAGAACACATCAAGATGAAATGTGTAATTACAAATCAGCCCTGCTGCTCCTCATCTCCAGACCCACGCAAATGCAGGGAAGTTTTAACTTCTTCCGTGTGGAGATGCCTTTTTTTTTTTTCCCCTGCCTATTTTTGTTCTTTCCCTTCTGTCCTCCTAAATTTGGTATAAAAGAAAAAGGAGTAAATAAAAATTTTGGAAAGCTCTTTCAGCCCTGTTCTTCCTGGCTTATGGAGCAGTTGGAATGGAGGGGGAGGCCCAGAGCACAGGAACCACAATGCTTTGGATAGCTGGATTTTCAAAACAAAAATGGGCTTAGAAATGGAAACTTTGGTTAACTGAGACGGGGATGAAAACATGGTTTCATACTTGGCTGCAAAGCTGGATCTCCATCACCCTCCTGCTCTGACACTTCCCCCATTTAACCTGGTGCTCCAGAGGCATTTTTCCAGCTCCGTGAGCACAGGGGGTCTTGCCATCATCCCCTGAGCAAAAAGATGTGGGGACACAGACTCTTCTGTCCCAGAAAACATCAGCACAGCTCAGCATCACCGTGTTACAACTTTATTTCCAGAAGTTTTGAGCAGAAAGATCCAGCAGAGACGCCTGTCCCTGAGCCCCTGTGGGAGCTTTCTGGGGTGTGTCAGAGCAATTCCTGACCCCACAGCACCTCCTGCACAGGGACCACAGGGGTGAGCAGTTGGAGCTCCATCACCCTGACCGGGGGATCCTGGTTGTGCTGCTTCCCAGCAGGATCATGGCACGGTTTCAGCTTGTATTTCCTAAGAGCCTCATGGCCTGTTATCAGGGAAAGGCCTTCCAAAGGAGCTTCACCAAAGAACCCACAACAGAGAGGCACTAGCAGGTCATGGAGTCCCTGCTGGGTTGGTGAACGGAACCCACCTGACCCAGCAGATAAATTCTCCCCTGTGAGGGTGGGCAGGCCCTGGCACAGGGTGCCCAGAGAAGCTGTGGCTGCCCCAGGATCCCTGGAAGTGTCCAAGGCCAGGCTGGACGGAGCTTGGAGCAACCTGGGCTAGTGGAAGGTGTCCCTGCCCATGGCAGGGGGTGGCACTGGACGGCCTTTACGGTCCCTCCCAACCCAAACCATTCTGGGATTCCATGACCCTGGGGAATGAAATATCATGGTGGAGAACACTGACTCCTCGAAATACCCATGGCACTGGGTGGACCCACATCAAGGACAGCACGAGTGGGACGTGGGTGCTGTCACCATCCTATACTGAACCACTTTGTTGGAAGCATCGCTTCTCTGGAGCTCCTGAAAGCAACAGAAACTCCGCAAACCTGAGGTGGGACATAAGCCTGTGCTTGGCTCTTCCAGCCGAGAGATTCCATCTCCTTCCTACCAAAGCTGCCTTTATTGTCTTGATCTAATGAAGTGCAGACTTCACCTGGACAGACCCATAAGTGGCTCCTCTCGGAGGCAATGAATACAAATACTTGACCTCATGAGCTGCGGGGCAGCAATTAGTTTAAGCAGGGGGTTTGTGTAACACTTCAAAAGTCTTAATCCGTGCGGTCAGCCCTGGCACGGTATTTGCCAGAACCTATTGAGTAGTCTTAATGAGTCTGCAAAGCAAGCTTTCAATACATTTTGGGTCGCTTCAGATGCTTTAAATGGCATAGTCTATATGGTATTGTGCGGCTTTAGAAAGGGCCGGGCTTTAAAAAAGTATGGCTCCCTTTCACAGGGCAGACAGAAACCATCTTTCGAGCCGGGACCCTTAACGTTTTGCATATCAATATGGCTGGGGCTGAATGCAGTCACTGAGCTGAGAAATAGGATCACTATCAGCGTTTCCAGGCTTTCACAGGCACTTGGGAAACTTTAAAGCCCTTCGTGGAGAATAATTTGGTCGAATGTCGTGGCTGGAAACAAAACCTAAACAAGCAGAGCGCAGTCCATCATGCGGAGCTGCCAGCGCGGCTGACAAGGGGCTCCAGCCGCTCCGACATCCCACCCCGGTGGGACGGGGGACGGGGCACCGAGGGGCTGGGGGACACGAACGGGGCACCCCGCACCGGGTATGGGGTGCTGAGCCCATCCCAGCAATGACCACATCGCTCGGAGGGCTCTGGGATTTCAAGCAGCAGAAAACCAGTCTTGGTTTCATCTCTTGTCACTATTCTTTGACGACATCCCAGTTTGCACGGGTCAGTATACACCGCCAGGCGCTGGCACAGCACTGGTGCCATCCGTGTTGGTCCGCGGTGTCCCTGACACCTGCAGGGACTGTCACCACGATGCCGGTTCCCCACAAACAGGCAGCTGTTTGCATTTAACTCCGACATCACGTGAAGCCCGTCCCTGCACATCACTTGTCCTGGGGCTGAACAGGAACGTGTTCAACCTCCTCTCCAGCCCGGAGCATCGGGACAGAAAGTGCCCGACCCAGAGCTGGGGGGAAAGGGGATGGGGATGGTTGTACATCCCAGGAGAAGCGGTACCTGCTGCCTCCATCACCCCAGGCAGCAGCAGCAGCGAGGAGGGGAGGCACCTTGGCAGGAGGGGCAGCTTTGGGGGGCAGCTTTGGGATGCTGCACGATGGAAGAAACCACAGCCAAAGCATATTTGCAAACAATGCAGGGCCTGAGGGCCCTTCAAAACACATAATTAGCTCATTAAAGAGACAAATACAAGTCACTAATAAGATATTAGAGGTTAATGAAATGTTTTCCCCACCTTTAATTAAGGGAAAACTAGTTAGTACAGATTAAACTAATTTCTGCAGCCTCCTGTGATGACCCTTCGTGGCTGCAGATTTGGAAATCTATTGAGATTATTGAACTGAAAGGGCAGAGTTTGGGGATTTTGTCTGCTCTGCTTGGGTGAATTGTGGAGAAGCAGAAATTGTCATCCTAAGGGTTAGAAACACCCTCATCTATCAGCTGGGTTACTAGAGGAACATAGGAAGGGATGTGATACTCCCTCTCCCTAACCCCAGACCTGGCATTTATTCAAAACTACTGCTGTTAATTTTTTTCTTAACTAGAAAATTCCTACAGACTATTTTTCATCTACAAAACACCTCCCATGCTCGGGGCCTGCTGCCTGTGTCAGCACTGGAACCTGGTTTAGCAAAATCCCACTGGTCACCCACCCCAGAGGCCAATGGGTTTCCCAAGGTTTTATTATGGATGGTGGATCCACCATCCCCATCCCCACACACATCCCCATCCACACATGTCCCACTCGCCACCCAGAAAGGTCCCAGTTAATACAGATTAGCAAGATGTATATGGAAGAATATTTAATCTGGTCAGGGAGGGGAGGGGGCTCATCTGTGGTTTTATTTCTTAAATATTTCTCTCTACTCCAGAAAAGTCCATTTCTTGCCAGAAAAGGTCCAATATAAATTAGAACGAAGGGAGGAGGTTGCTGGTGGGGTGGCTACGAGCATCCCTGGACCACAATGACCATGAGCATCCCTGGACAATGACCACGAGCATCCCTGGATCATGGCAGCCACGAGCATCCCTGGACCACTATGACCATGACCATCCCTGGACCCCAGCAGCCACGAGCATCCCTGGACCACAGTCCTGGCTCCAAACACTGCCGGGCACACCAGGTCCCAGTCTGGTGGTGTGCCCCATAGATGGCTCAGTCCCACCCAAAGTCCTGCCCTGTCATCTGATAAAACTTCATGTTGAAGGGTCTGTAGAACTCCCGCAGGCGCTGCACCACCTGCCCGTCGATCCTGGGGTGCGGCCGCCCCTTGGACTTGCCCAGGCAGCGGGGTTTGCTGCCCTCCGGCTTCTTCAGGCAGGGGAAGCCCTTGGTCTCATTGAAGTAGAAATGTTTGTCCGTCACCACCCTCTGGAGACCCAGGAAGTCCTGGACACGGCCCATCTCCCCGGCCGGGTCGCTGACGAGCCTCTCCCCGCTGACGAAGAGGAATTTGGAGAGGGGGAAGTACTGCAGCCAGTTGTCCAGGTGCTTGGCATAGATGCCGATCCTCACAGCGCTCCAGCTCGTGTCGATCAGTCCCGTGCTGACGTTCTTGAAGGCCAGGGCCTGGAAGCTGGGGATGGAGGGGTTTTTGGAGAGGGTCTGTGTGTAGTCCGAGATGGCCCTGGTGACCGGGTTCCGCACCACCACGATCAGCTTCGTGTCCCGGGACATGTTGTAGATGCGCCGAGGGGCCTCCTTGGTGACGAAGTAGCTGGGGGTCTTCTCCATGGTGATCTGCCCCTCCAGAGTCCGTGGCATCAGGCTCCTGGGGAGAGAGGGACACAACCACAGCTCAAGGCACAGCTGCTCCGACCTGATGCCACAGCGAGCACGAACAAGCCCCAAAACCTGGCCAGAAACACTCAGGGGCTTCCCAGCAACAACCACTTCCCTCCTTCCCCTCCTGCCAGAAAGGGACACAACCTTTTCACACCCCACTGGTCACCTCCTCGTCTTCAAAATCCTTCCTAGGAGTCCCTGTGCCCCAGTCTCTCCTTTCTGCTCACCCTGTCTCAGTGTCCTCTTTGTCCCCTCCAGACTCTGCCCCTGGGAAGGGATTCCCTGACACAGTCCAGAGGGCACCTGCAGGCTGTTGTCCCCCCTTGGAGGTCCCCCACAACTCCCTTCCCAGTCCAGAAATCCCTCCTTTCCCAGGACACTCCAGGATCCCCTACACACATTTTGGGACAGGGCTGGTTTCATGTCCTGGAGGTGCTGACCCACCACGTGGGATTGCAAAGAGGAAAATGCCATCACAGGGGTGATGTCCAAGCAGTAGCCAGGGCTGGTGGTGCCCACAAAGGGCTCCCTCCTCCTCTGTCTCCAGAGCTCGAGCAGTTAAGGCCAGAAAAAGACTGTTTCCTTTTAAAAAGAAAGCCAGAAAACCTCGGAGGGCCCAGCCATTGTACCAGGAAAATCCACTGCCCTGATTGTTCCCTCGTGCAATTCAATGAGGCATTAATTATCAGAGAAATTACCCAGCCGTGTCACCCTGTGTGACAGAATGGGTCCTCCCTGCCACCAGCACAGGCACCTGCCCCAGAGCCCTCCACATCCACCAGGAAGAATCACAGAATCCTGGAATGGTTTGGGTTGGAAGGGAACATAAAGATCACCCAGTGCCACTCCCTGCCATGGGCAGGGACACCTTCCACCAGCTCAGGTTGCTCCAAGCCCCGTCCAACCTGGCCTTGGACACTTCCAGGGATGGGGCAGCCACAGCTTCTCTGGGATCCCCATCCCACTGCTCGGAGGGTTGTGCCCGATGGGGACTCGGGTCCCCACAGCAGTTGGGGACAGGGACAGGCCACGCTGCAGCCAGGGCTGTGCTGGGGGGAAGTCAGGGCTCTGCCCAGCAGCATCTGTTCCTTATGTAATGGGAAAAGCTTGAGGTTTCTGGGATTTTTCCCCTGGACGCAGGAAAGAACACTTTATTAAAAGCACTTGTGAGCGGTGCTGGGCCCTGCACAGCTCCCTCCCCCAAACAAGAGGCAAAAGCCACTTGTGGCTTCCCCCCCTCACTTTTAATTTTTGCACAATGCCAGTATTTTTTGAGCCACTTCTTGTCACTGGTAGCCTGTCCTGGCAGCATGGCAGGGGATGCCTTTTGGAGGTCCATAAATCCTGGGGCAGCCAGGAGTGCTTCCCCCATCATTTCCAGTTCCTTTTTCCCCCACCCCAAATAAAAAGCTTATGAGAGAGGCTGACTGACAGAGTTCCTGCTGGGAAGCATCTTCCCAAACCAGGACAGACCCTTACACCCACACCTGTCCCCTCCCTGCTGAGCTTGCCCGTAGCCAAGGAGAACCCAACAGCACAGCTCAGGACCCACTGGGAGCACCCCTGCACCCTTCCTGGGAGCATCCCTTCACCCTGCTGCCTGGCTTCCCTGCCAGCCAAGCAATTTTAATTGCATTCAGAAAGCGCCACAGGGTTTTCCAGGCTGCTTCATGCAGCTTCTCCAGGCAACTTGCTGAGGTATCTCTGTGGCACTTCCCCAGAGCCCACTGGGATTTCTGCACTGCACAGCAGCTCCTTCCTCCTGCTCACCCGCCCCAGGCCCTCTCAGCGAACATGGGCTTGGGACCTAAACCAGTCCCTCTCCTCAGTGGGCAATAAAATGTTTATTATCAGCAGCAAAGCCTTGGGATGACGTGATTGGAGATCCTGGAGAGTCTACATTAAACCACAACATTTCCTCAGCCTGTTCTCCAAACCCGGCACTGACTGTGCCAGAGCTCGGGAATTCATGGCTGTGCTCAGCTTTGGGAAAACACAGTGATTTGGGTTTGGTGCTGATGCCATCCCGGTGTTCCCAAGGACACAAAGCAGAGAGGAGATCCCTGAGCTCCCTCCAGGAGCCCATCCCCTTCCACCCCCTGCCATGGGCAGGGACACCTTCCACCAGCCCAGGTTGCTCCAAGCCCCGTCCAACCTGGCCTTGGACACTTCCAGGGATGGGGCAGCCGCAGCTGGAAAAGCTCTCTTACCCCTCTCTTCCTTCTTGCAGAGGGACAAGGGTCAGGCTGATCCCCACAGTGCCAAGGCCATCCCTAAGGGGTCTGTGGGGCAGAGGGACCCCCAGGATCCCACTCACCCACACCCAGCAGTACCAGCACCTTCCCTGCACCCATCCTGCTGACCCAGCGCTCCTCAGCACGAGAGCTACACCTACTTTAACTAACACCAACCACACCATCCAAGGCTTAATTACCAGGTAATTAACAGAGAATTTTTAATACAAACCTACGTTGGGGCAGCTCAGTTTGCACAGGTGCCACTGGAGCAGTGGCCCCTGTGCCTGTGATGGGGTGCAGAGACCTTCCCCCCCCGAACTGCCCCACAGCAGGGACACCTGTGTCCCAACATCCCGGGATCCTGTCAAGAACAGCAGCCTCCAGGACTTAATTGTGCACCACCTTCTCTTCCTCAGCAGCTCAATCACCCCCAGCCACTTGTGAGATAATTACGCAATTTCACATTATCATTAACTCCCTAATACTTTCCTCTAAATTACCCCAGTTAATTATTGATAACCCCAGTCTCCCTCCAGATCTGCCTTAGACTGGCAAAGAGCAGAGCGGGCTTTGTTATGCTCCACTTTAATGCAAACATTAGAAACTTTAATTAAATTTGCAGTTAATTCTTATTGACCTTAAGAGAACGCCGTGGGAATGCCAAGCGGTGCCTACAGGTACATGGCACTGCAATGGGGGACCCCCCGGCAGCCTTGGAAGGACTTGGGATTTCCAGAGGAGACCGTGTGCCCAGGAGGAGGGATAAAACCCTTTTACCTTTCTATTAGGCTGACAGATTTTGATTTTTAATTAATAAAACAACAGGCATTTGAGAGGCATCCGAGATGGGATTTCCTACGTGGGGATATTCAACACGTGAAATGTTTCCTCTGTTGAGGTAACACATAGTAAGTTACAGCAGATAAAGTGATTATAAAAATGCAGAAGTGCATTAAATACTGATTAACAGCCATAGCAGGCAGGGAATCAAAGCAGACTTCAAAAACTGGGCCAACATAACTTTCCAGAGCTAATTGGTTTGTGATTCCTCAACTCTGGATGATTTTGGTGCAGAGGAAGGAGAACTCCTCCCAGCATCGAGCTGAGAGCCCAAGGGATGCACCCTCGCTGATAAATAACTCTCGAACCCAAAGCATCCCTGAGTTATCACCCATGGCAGCTGCACGGAGAAAATTAACTGTATCTCTGCCCAAACCAGGAGAGCAGGACAGGCTCTGCCTAAAATTCATCCCACTGAAACTCCAGGCAGAATCTGAGCATGGTTACAGGTCTAAGATGTGCTGGGAGTGTCATGGGAGACCCCAAACCCCAGATCAGCCACAGGGGTGATGGGGACCATCAGATCAGGGTGATGGGGGCCATGGAGTCAAGGCTTGCAGGCTCTATGTTACCACCAGAAAGAGAAAAAAGGGAGGAAAACCCCTTCTCTATTATTATTTTTAAAAACTGTGCATTGACCAAAGAGCCCAGACAAAAGGAGTGAAAGGAGGGGATTTCTCCGGGTGGGACATGGTTGAGAGCTTTCTGCAGGGCAAAGAAAGTCACTCTTTCAAGGCACTAAGATGGGCCATGGGATGACGAGGGGGACAAAACCCCCGAGCAAGGGACACTCCGCGCTTCCAGGGGACCCCCTCCCTCCTGGGCAGGGTGACAGGGGCTCAGTGGGGGACAGAATCGTTTTTGTGTAAATGTAAAACAGTTTGGAACCGGGAGAGAGGGACAAGGCTTGGGACAGATTTATCCTCTCCCAGCAGACATCCGGTACCACCCGGATCTGCATATGAATCGCCCCCACAGGCTTATCTCAGCCGGAGGGACAAGGCTGCCTTTGTGGTCCCACAGCAGCTATGAAGTTGTTAAACTGGAACCAGTTATGGAAACTTGGAGATACCGGCCTTTTCCTTCCAGGCAGCTCGAATAGCAGCACCTTTGCTGGGAAGCAAGGTGTGAGAACACAGAGAGGGGGGCAGGACGTCGGGAGGGACAGATCCAGCCCTGCATCCCTGCTCCAGGCTCTGCCAAGGGTCTCCCAGCTGCTGGGGGACGTGCCAGACCCCTCTTTTCCCAAAAACAGTGAGGGTACGTGTGGGCTGCCGTGCTTCCCCCCATGCCAGGCCACTCCACAACCTTCTCGTCCAGGAGGAAGGACCGGGGCATCTGTTGAACCTCTGCAGGGCATGGGTGGCTGAACTGGGAAGGCTGAGCTTGGAAGGAAGAACTGGGAGGGAAGGCTGAGCTTGGAAGGAAGAACTGGGAGGGAAGGCTGAGCTTGGAAGGATGAACTGGGAGGGA
>JAWWTY010000032.1:14944669-14972104 GCA_035222235.1 Margarornis squamiger
GGAAGGATGAACTGGGAGGGAAGGCTGAGCTTGGAAGGATGAACTGGGAGGGAAGGCTGAGCTTGGAAGGATGAACTGGGAGGGAAGGCTGAGCTTGGAAGGATGAACTCACCAAGCCGCCCGGGAGCAAATTAGCCCCTGTTCCTTTTCCTCCTCATTACTGTGATGTTCCCCCTCTCCTTCCCTGCTGCCCCCTCGGAGGAGGCAGCGGGTCCTGCCAGTGCCCCCCAGCCCGCAGAGCCCCCCCGGCATTCCCCATCCCCGAGCTGCCTCCATTATTTTTGATTCTTTCACCAATTCAAAAATGTGCAAATGAGGCCACGGCTCCCAATCAGGCCTGGCCGGGAGCTAATTGGCTTTAAGCAGGCAAACCTGAATATGCTAATGCTGGCAGTAACAAGGCTGTGATGCGCCTGGACAGGGAGCCAAGCCCTGGGCTCCACCACGGGCTGACTGAGACACGTCAATTAACAAGGAAGATAATTTATTAATGCTCCTTTGCACCCCCCTGCCCTTTGCTCCTAATTACAGTTTGATACATGAAACATCGAGGAGGTTTGCCGGGTCCTGCATGGCCCTGCTCCCAGCTGGAGCCCCACCGGGCAGCCCCCAGAGCCTCCTCCTGCCCCCAGAACCCCCCTGCCCCATTAAACCATAGCCCAAGACCACGACTGAGAGGGCTGCAGCCAACACAGAGAACCCCAGAGCTCTCCTACCACCAGACCACGGGGGGCTGGGTCCCTGGGCTGGCATTCAGCTGGACACAGAGGCTCAGAGGAGCAGAGAAATGCGATGCACTGGGTATTGCTGGCAGCCAGGGTTGCTTCCCACAGGGTCTGAGTCCCCACAAACCCTTCCCGAGGGGTTCCTCACCAGCTGCCTCGTCCTGTGAAGGGCAGGGGCTGCAGAGGCAGAGGGGAGCAGCAGTGGGGTGTTGGGGGGCTCTGGGGAGGGCCAGGACATGGGGGGTTCTGTGGTTGATGTGGTTCCGGATCTGGGAGATGCGGAGCGAAATGAAAGGGGAGAAGCTGGAGCCAACATTTGCATTTCTAATGGAGTGGCTGCTTCCACCACTCACCAGCACCCAGTTATTAACCCCCACAAGAACCGAGGCCATCAGGGAAACCACGTCTGCTTTTCCCATCTGCAAAGTCCCCCAGACCACTGTGTACCCCAAGTGCCCTGGCAGGAAGGGACAAAAAAAGGCTGTGTCCTCCCCAACCCCACACACCCCCCAACCCCACACACTCCCCACCCCATTCCCCTCGGCCACCCAGCCCTTCCATCCCCATCCTGCCCACGTGTATGGCCAGAGGCTGCAATTACGGGCAGCTCCAGCCCCTGAAGGTTTTTTCCTTGCATGGTTATTCCAGCATGGATGTTACGGCCAAAAGACTCTGGTGAATGCACATCAAGGCCTGGGATTATGGAGAGCAGGAATCAGCCTTAATAAGGACACAGAGCTACAGTGCTGGAGAAGAGGCTGCTTGGCCTCAGCATCCATGGGGTTCTGAGGAGTTCCCTTCTCACCCTTCTCCACTGTGGAGCTGATATATGGGGTCACCCCAAAAATGTGAGCAGCTGAACTCCCCACTGGCTCTGGCAGGGACCCCTCACAGTCAGCACTGCCTGGATCCCCCTGTGCTCGTGCCAAAGGTGGTGTCCCTGGGCTATGGCACAAAGCCACGGCCACCCTGGGACTGCTGCTCAGTGAAGGGGTCCAAAAAGAGCACCCTGCTCACGGATGGAGTCATCTCCTACAGCTACGGAAATGAGCACAGGACACCCCACAGTCCATGGGGACGTTCCTACCTCCGGAGCTCACCCAGAGATGGAACAACAGCAGGATGGTGCTGCCTCAATGGCTGAAGGGGGACCTGAAGCAAACCCACCCCTGCGTTGAGGAATATTTCCCTTGCAACAAACACAGATGGATTTTGAAGAACCAGTAGTGAAGAAGCAGCTGAACCCACTGCTTGGGTTAAAACAGGTGGGAAACAGAACAGCTCCCTGAATCCCCAGAAACCGTTCAGAACTTGGGGGCTGCCCAGACACAGTGGGGCACTGAATCCTCATAAACCCTTCAGGCCTGGGCTGGCATGTCCCCAGCCTTGGTGGGATGCTGGTGTACGGGGAGGGTGTGATGCTGTGGGCACACACAGCCTCTCCATCCCTCCGGAATGAAGCACGTCTGTGTGGCAGCAATTAGAAATCCTCTTCTCTTGGCTGGCTCCCCTGTGTCCCTTTGATTCCCGTCCCGGGGGCGAAGGGACAGCCTGTGGCAGGTGTCTTGCCTGTGACCCGGGTCAATCGAGGGCTCTGATCTCCAAATGACCCTTCCCAGCAGTGCCTGTGTAGCCGCGCTCAAACAGCTTGCAGATGAAGGAGCAACAGACTGGAGATGATTTATTCAGGAATTAAAGGTTCAGTACCCCTTTTAAAGGCTGCGCCTCGGCACTGTCAGCCTTCATTGCACACAATTAAAGGGGTTTGCTGCCCCGGCCCCCGCCCTCCTGCCTTCCAGGGGAAGGAAATCAAACAAAACCAGCCCCCCCTGCCAAGCCCCGGCCCCGGGGGGGTGGAACTATTAAAGGACTTGTGAAGTCGGTGCAGGAGTGGCCCTGAGTTCCAGCCTGGGAAGCTGCTCCAGCTCCGTTCTCTGACAGGGAACAGCTCGGCTCTGCTCGGGATGGGGATGCAGGCACTCGGGTTGGTCCCCACCCGCAGGAAGGGATGCTCAAGGATTGGGGCTCTCTTGGCTCCCGTGGCATCCATGCAAAACCTGGTCCTGCAGCTGGGGCTTGGAGAAATGCTCCTGGATCCTATTCTTCCTCCTCTTTATTCCTCCTCCTGTTTGTCCCTCTGGAGCAAACCCGACCCCCTCCACAGCTCAGCCCCTCCAGGCTCCCAGCAGGGAAGGCGCTGGTCACCTGTAACCTCACACCAGCAGAATTCAAACACAGGCTGGAATTTCCCTCTCACACCTGAGAGGGGAGAGAAGGATAAAAACTGGCATCATCCCGATTATTTCCCCCCCTTCCAAGCTGTGGGAACTGCGGTGGTTGGGGGGGAGAAGCACTGGCGGGCGCGAGCAGCAGGAATTCAATGAAAAGCTTCCTTCCTCTTAGGAAAAGAAAGGGAAGAAATCCGCTGGCAGCGGCGCTGTGATAATCCCTTTCCAAGGCAGTAAATTTTCCTGCAGCTCCCCCGGAAAGTAATCCGGCGGATTATTGCACCTTTCAGCACCACCAGCCTTTAAAGTCGCTCTGCCCTCCCCAGGCATCCTGTGCTTTCTGACCTGACCTGCTGTCTGAGCACGGAGAAACACAAATTACCCTCTTCTGCACCCACACACTGCGGGCACGTTTTATCCCCCTGGTAACTGGGACCCTTGGACGCTCCAATAAATAAGGAAAAATTGCTCTTAGAGGGGCTGTGCAGCTCAGGCTGGGGAGGGGAGGGGACCCCACCAACCCTGACTGTCCCAATGCACACCCTGATCTGATGGGTGTGACACGATGAACACACACTTGGACAATTCCGGCTATTTTTTTATGGACCAGTTGTTCCCAGTCTGAAAGCTCCAAGCAAGCTGTTCAGATGCAAAATTTCTGCTGTTAAATAAAAATAGAAAAAAAAAAATCCCTGAGACCACTTCAGTATGTTTAAAGTCTTTGTTTTCAATTACAAATAAAAACTACACATATTGGTTTTCACTAAGTTATTCCCTTGCAGCAACGGCCTGGTTGGTCCCCTTTTCCCACCTAAATGAAGCAGAGCACAGGAAGGGTATAAAAAGGTCACAAAAATCACTTTTTTTCAAGGTTTAAAGTTACATGGGCAGCAGAAATGGGAATTCTTCCACTTCCTGATGCTTGATTGAGCAAAAAGAAAAGGAAGGGACTTTGAAACTCACCCAGTGCCACCCCCTGCCATAGGCAGGGACACTTTCCACCAGCCCAGGTTTTCCAAGCCCCGTCCAACCTGGCCTTGGACACTTCCAGGGATCCAGGGGCAGCCACAGCTCCTCTGGGCACCTGTGCCAGGGCCTGGCCACCCTCCCAGGGAAGGAATTCCTCCCCCATATCCCACCTCACCCTGCCCTCTGGCAGTGGGAAGCCATTCCCCCTTGTCCTGTCACTACCATTCCAAGTGCATCCATCCCCTCGCTGCCACGTCCTGGGGGACAGTGGCTGCAGGGAATCCCAGCCCACAAGCAGTGCTGGCCTGAGCCACAAGCTCTCAGCTAATT
The DNA here is from genome assembly GCA_035222235.1 of Margarornis squamiger. Taxonomy (NCBI): domain Eukaryota; kingdom Metazoa; phylum Chordata; class Aves; order Passeriformes; family Furnariidae; genus Margarornis; species Margarornis squamiger. The sequence continues at coordinate 14,948,922 of JAWWTY010000032.1, forward strand.
AGCTCAGACTAATTAATGAGGGCACAGTGTAGGTGGCAGGACCCACATCACCCTCCCTGGTGACGGGTCCCTGGGTCCCCTCCTTGCCCTGATGCCGGGGTGCAGGCAAGGGGCACCCCAGCAGCCCTGGCCACCCTGGCAGCCCAGGAAGGCGCTGCAGGAAGGGGCAGGACTCCACGATGGACACCCCTGTCCCAATCCCACCGCAGGTGCAGGAGCAGCGGGAGCGAGGGAGGAAGAAAGGAGGAATCCACACATGTCTGCCAGAGCGAGACCTTCCCGCTGGCCGGGGACTGGCAGCTGCTTTGATTTGATTAACAGATGCTGACGAGGCATCGAGACAAGTCCCCAGAGCCATGAATAATTTCAGGGTATTTGTGTTTATTTGATCTCAGTATGGGGCTGGCCCGGCCCGGCCGGACTCTCGCAGAGCGATGGGGAAGGGGCTGCCGGGCTCTCCAGATGGCCATTCCAAGGCCACCATCGGCAGGGCTGGCTGTCCCCTCCGGTGTGAGCTCTGGAGAGCCCTTCATCCTACTCCTCACCCTCCTCCTGCACAGCCATCCCTCCAGGTGAGGGCCTGAAGGGACCCCCCGACAGCTTTCAGGGCATAGAAAAGATCCCCCCCTACATAACTCATTCCAACATTTTCAAGTAGTTTGTACAGTTTTTCCTCTTTTAAATGGGTACTTTGAACTTCCTGGTTCCCAGATCAGGGCTGGGATCCGAAGCCATGTACCAGGGCCACTAGGTCCTTCTGACATCACCAAGGTTCAGATGCACGTTGGAAAGCAATTAATCATGGTTGGACCTGATGACTTAGAAATCAAAGATGCTCCGAGCAAAGGGCGAGCCCATCCCCTGCCATCAGAGCAACATCTCTGCCATCACCATGTGCTGATCCAGTGGTGTTCCACTGCCTACATCTCACGGAGGTTTCTGCCAAGATGCTTTCCCAGTCTGGCTCTCCCTGCTGACAAGCACAGAGTCCTGCTTGAAGCTTCAGCTTCCAACCAGCCACGAGTTGTTCTGAAATGCATCCAGAACTGTGTCTTTGCTACCTAAGAAGACATAAATCAGTCCTTGCTTGGGAGCTGGAGCCAGGCCTGAGGTCAGTAGTGGGGCCATGGGGATCCATCAGCACCGTTTCCAGGGACAGCTTTAATCTCTCTTGGGCAGATCCACAAAGGAATTTGGGACCATAAAGCTCACTGAGGTCACTGGTGACTCTGCACCTTAACCCCCCCATGAAGGGGATGCCCCTCACTCCCCCAGCCCTCCGAAGGAGAAGAACTGAGCTGGTGCCTCACTCATCCCTGGCTCCTCTCCCCTTCACCCCATCCCGCCGGGAGCATCCCCTGTTTGGGTGTTTAGGGACAGCCCGTGCCCGCAGCACCAAACCCCTCCAGGGCTGGGCACCCACTGCCAGCAGCAGCGTGTGAGCAGGAGGTGCCCTGGAGGGGACAGGAGTGGGGACAGAGCCAGCAGTGCCCCTCCTGCCCTCACCACATGGTGCTGGACCAGCCCAGCTCTGTCTGAGCGAGCAGCAGCTTCAGGAATCAGCCCAAAGCGATGCCAGAGCTGTGGGGTTTGGCCCAGGGGAGGAAGAGCACCATAGTGGTGCAATTACCTGAGTTTAGACAAGCCCTCGCGGGTGGCTGGGCCAGGTTCAGTGGCTGGCAGAGCAGCAGCAGCATCTGCAGCACCAGCTCTTGGCTGGGGCACGGGGACCCTTGGTGGGCTGGGGCAGGGAGCAGATGTCCCGCAGGAGCCAGCCCCGGGAGCACTGCAGGTGTGGGGCAGGGACAGGGAGGGACAGGAGGTACAACAGGGGGCAGGACAGAAGGAAGGATGGGGGGCAGTGAATCTACAGCTGCACACGGGCAGGAGGGGCAGAAATGTGCTGAGGCAGCAACGCCGCGATGGCAGAGCCCTGGTCCCCAGCCAGGGAGGATCCAGGCATTCCCATCTTCCCAGTAATGCCTTTGACAGCTCGGGCAGGTGATGGCAGGGCTGCTGCTGCCTGGCCCTGGCAGGAACCTGATGGCCTGGAACCAGCAACAGCTCTGCAGAGCCCCAGGTTGCCTCCAGGTTAATCCATCTGGAGACGATGGTTACCCCCCACTCTTTGAGTGAGTCGCTTGCAAGGGTGAGGGATGGAGCCAGGGCTGCCCAGCCCTCCTCACCACCACCTTCCCTGAGCAGGGCAAAGGAGCCATCTCAAAGGAAAGAGGTTTCACCCTGTGGTGGGAGAGCAAAGCCCTGAGGGTGCCCAAAACCATCCCCTTGTCCCCGCTCCCTGGTGTGGAGGTCGCAACAGATCCATCAGCCAACCCCTGCATCCCAGTGCCACAGGTCAGAGCCTCCTCCTCAGTTTTGGGAAGAGTTCAGCCCCAAACCCCCTTGTCCTGGCCACCATCTCCTCCCCTGGCTGTTGTGCCCCCCCCGAGCAGGTTCCGGCCCTCCACAAACACCCTGCTCTGTGCTGGGCTCAGGCAGCTCTGTGCTGGAGCAGCTCATCTGTCCCTCCACCAGCAACAAAAGCCCAGGAATGGGGTTGTTTGGTGTTTGTCTCGGGTCAGATGCTGTCATGCTGCTCTTGTTGGGATGAAAAAAACATCCAGTTTTCCACAGAAACAACAAAGATTCCCCATCTGTGTCAAATTTGTAATCCAGCCTGGGGGAAGATGAGAAACAAATTTAGCTCTTTTTTTTTTTTTTTTTTTCTACTATCAGCAAAAGCCTCGTTTCCTGTCAAGGAGCTTTGCCCTGGTGCATGGAAGGGATGGGATCCACCATTCCTTGCAGAGCCCAAGCTGTCCTGGGCCATCCCATCCTGTGGCATCTGCTGGAACACCAGCAGGAGCTGGGTGAAGGAAAGGGAGAGAGGAGCCCCGGCACGGAGTGGCTGCCAAATGGCTCTTCTCCCCAACAACCTGCTCAGCCACTTCCATGTGTGTGCAGGGCTTCCCTGCCCAGCCTGCTGCCCAGCACGTGGGACCTCATAACTGTTTCCTCCACAGATACGGGAGAAGCCTCAGAAACCCAGCCAAGCCCGGCCAACAAGGCTCAGGGATGCTGGGAATGCTGCTGGGAGCTCAGTGGGGCAGCAGCTTGGCCTCCTCCCCTCCCACTGAGGCTCAGCTGGTCCCCAGGCGAAGGAAATCCCCCACCAAGGAGGGAAACGTGGGTGGATTATGCACTTTGCTGCAAAAAAAATGAAAGCTCTTTCTCCAGCCTTTCAGAGAGGGACTGTGGAGATGTTGGGAAGGCTCAGAAATGTCCCAGGCTGTGTTGGACAGGGCTTGGAGCAACCTGGGCTAGTGGAAGTGTCCCTGCCCATGGCAAGGGGTTACACTAGATGGTCTTCAAGGTCCTTTCCAAGCCAAACCAGTCTGGGATTCCATGATACAGATGTTTCTCCAGGTTCCTGCATGGGCAGCTCCCACTCCCTGTCACCAGCACTGGGTGAGCCCCAGGTGATGGAGATGGAGGGCTCCATCCATCCACAGGGGTCTCTCACCCCAGTGTTCTTCTCCCTTCCTTCCTCCCTCCCTCCCTCCCTCCCTCCCTCTCTCCAGCAGGAACAACTGGGAATTCTCTAGCAAAACATTTCTTCACTGGAAAAGCATTGGCTTGTGGCAACCGGAGCTGTTTGTGGGAAAGAACTGGATTTTGATTATTTTTAGCCTGCTTTCCTAAGGAAATGTGGCTTAAGCAATCACACGCTCTGTCTGCCCCTCTTCCCCCAGCCAGGCTGATCCCGCCGGCCAATTCCAGCCGGATTGGAGGGAGGACAAGGATCCAAAAGAGGAAGCTTGCACAATTCCATGAAAAGCTGCACCAACCACCGCCCCCAGCCCAGGGGAAGGCAACTCCAGCACAGCCCAGAACCAGCAGCCCCATCCACACCAGTCCCACCAGCAGGTTGCTTTGCTGGGCTTCAGGCTGCCCAGCTCCTGCTCAGAACCAGATATCTGGGTGGGAAGAGTTATGGAGGGAAGAGAAACACACCCTTTGCACCTAAATCTTCTTTGGAGAAGTTGTAAAGACCTCAATACCCTTCCCATGAGGCAGCCCCCAGGCAGCCCCCCCTTGGGGGTGTCCCTCTCCCCCACCCCAGGCAGAGCCATTCTCCCAAGCAGGAGAGTCCTCCCTGGAGCCAAGGGCTGGACTCTGCCAGGTCCTGGGCATCAGATATCCATCAGAAGGGTCACAGTCCTGAGCCCACACCCCAGGAGAACACCAGTCTCCAGGGACAGCTGCTGGTTTGTCCCCAAACTGCCTTTTCCACAAGGAAAAAAATGAGCAGGTGTGGCAGCACATCCCAGCCTCCTGGTGTTACTGTGTCTCACTGCCACAGCTGCTCTTCTGGATGGGAAAAGTACCCTAGGATTGGGCAAATCCATGTTCCATGGCCCCTCACTACCCCAGAGCCCATCTGGGGCCACATGGCCACTCACCCACACGCTCAGACTGCACTGGGGGCAGTTTGGTGGTCCTGGATGAGAAGGAAACCAGCAATTCCAGCAGCCAGGAGCTTGAATCTACTTCCCATCTCCTACAGTGCCACCCATTCCTGTCCTTAGCCAGACACTTCAGTGATGGATGAGCAGAGGGATGATGGATGGGACATGCAGCCCGACAGGCAAATCGATCCCTGCATCCCTGGACAGCCAGGCTGGGCTGCAGAGCCTGAGCACACAGGGAGCCAGGGCTGTAAGCAGCATGACAGGCTGGAACAGGAAAGTTTCTCCTCAAAAAAGGTTGTCCAGCTTTGGCACAGGTTGCCCAGGGCAGGGGTGGAGTCCCCATCCCTGGAGGGATTTAAAAGCCACGTGGATGTGGCACCTGGGGACATGGGTTAGTGGTGGCCTTGGCAGTGCTGGGGGATGGCTGGACTTGATGATCTCGGAGGGCTTTTCCAACCTCAATGATTTTGTTATTTAAAGGACTGGAAACATCAAGGCTGCAGCAGCTGATGCTCCTGCTGTGCAGCAGCTTTGGGAACAGCTGCTGGGAAGGAGAAGCACCAGAGCCCACAGCCACGGACACAGGAACCAGCAGCACAGCTTGGGCTCTTGCCTCATAACACCCAGCCTAAGAAACATCAACAAGCAGCTGCCCCATCCCTGGGAGTGTCCAAGGCCAGGTTGGATGGGGCTTGGAACAACCTGGAATAGTGGAAAGTGTCCCTGCCCGTGGCAGGGGGTTGGAATGAGACGAGCTTTGAGGTCCCTTCCAACCCAAAGCATTCCATGATTCCGTGGTTCTCTGGTGTAGTGCTGCTGTGGGCTTGGCAGGACACAGCCTGGGCTCTCCCTGGCTGTCTCTGCAGCCAGGAGCTGCCACTGGAGCAGCACGGAGAGGTGCTGCACCGAAACAACCGGGGTGGGCCAGCTGAGCCCACCAGTGTCCCCTGGCCAGGTCCAACCATTCTGCTACCCCTGGCACAGCCACATCCAGCAGCACCTCTGATAAACACGGTCTGAGCAGGGCCAGGTCCCAGAGCAAGGCAGCGATCCCACTGTTTGGTAGGACCAACCAGGACCCCCTGTGTGGCCCTGCGATGTGAGGGGGGGCATCTCCCCACCCCATGGCCCCATCAGCTGCTGTGGGACCACAGTTTTCCCATGTTTCCCCTTTCTGGATGCCCAGAGGGACAGGCTGGGGCTGTTTGGAGCTCAGGGAGTGGTGGGAGGCCAGGAGGTGTTCCTGCCACGGGCACCTCCGGCTGCTCTGGAAAACAGGGAGCACACTGGGAGCTTGCTTGCTGCTGGACTCACGCAGGATGGGATGTTAGGAGCTGACAGGAGCATTGCCCAGATTTCCCCCTCTCTCTCAGCAGCCTCTGGGGTGCCAGCACAGCCCCCCACCCATGGGACACCTTCCTGCAGTGTCCTTGTCCCTGTGGCTGGTGAGAAGGAGAAGGTGCCCGCCAGGATGGTCCCCAATCCCCCCAGCTCTGGGTCCTGGCCTGGGCTCTGCTCCCCCTCATGCCAGGGCTGGTGAGTGCCAAGGAAAAGGAGGCTGGAAACTGGGGAGCTGCATCCAGAGCAATGCTGCTCCAAAGGCACTTATCCAGGGAAGCCTCGGGATCAAAGGGCCCAGGGCAAGACAGGGCATTAATCAGAACCACAGAATTGTTTAGGCTGGAAAAGCCTCCAAATTCACCGAGTGTAACCACCCCCAGCACTGCCAAGGCCACCACTAACCCATGTCCCCAAGTGCCACATCCACATGGCTTTTAAACCCCTCCAGGGATGAGGACTCCACCCCTGCCCTGGGCAGCTGTGCCAGGGCTGGACAGCCCTTCCATGAGGAAATTTTTCCTAATATCCAACCTAAACCTCTCTTGGCACAACTTGAGGCTGTTCCTTGGCTTTTTACTTGGGTCAAGGCACTGACATAATGCCACTTTGTGCTCTTTTCCAGGATGGGGGGAAGGAACGGAGCCCTTGGCAGAGCCCCCCACCCCTGAGGACACTGGACGTCCCTCTGTCCATTTATGATTGAATTGTCCCCTCAGATGGATGGACAGACAGCCCAGAAGGTGCTGGTGACTTCTCTGTTAAGGAGAAGTGACCACAGGGATGGTCTGTCCTGGGATTTGGGCATGAGGACCAATTCTGCTTCAGGATTAAATTTAATGTTGGGGGGAAAAGGTAATTCTGCCAAGTGACCTTCCAGTAAATTGGTTTTTCCCTGCACGGCGGCAGCTTGAAAGTAAAACAACACAAACCCCAAAACAAACCCTTCTTTAGGCATTTCTGAATAGTTGTTTTTTCCTGGTTATTGTGGAAATTTAGATCAGAAAACGTGTTGGGTAAAAATATTCAATTCCCCACAGCCTGCAGAGCCTCATCAAAAATCCATTTGAAGTATTACTCTCAAATCCCTCATGGCAATGGGATATTTTAAGGTCAGTTAAACTTATTATTCACTCAAGATTTGCTTTCAGGTCCCTGCATATTTCAAACAGATTTTCCCCCATCTTCAGCCCGACTGTGTTACAAAAAACCCTTTCCCCTCCTTTTTTTTTTTTCTTTTCCTGAAAAGAAAAAAAAAAAGTTGTCAAAAGAAAAGATCCTAATCAGAAACAGCTTCTGAAGCCTTAAAACCCACTACAGTTTGTTCTTGTTAGCAGCAAACATCGCCGTTATCGCTAGATCCCTAAATCCCTCCACCTCCAAAACGCTGAACGGAGCCGTGCTTGGAAAGGAAGAATTAACTTGAAGTTGTTGTTCTTATTTGCAATTCATTTCCTTGAAAGAGGGTTTACACACAGATTTGGTTTTTCTCCCTCTCACTGCACAAGGAAAGAAAGCACTTTCAAAAACTGCAACCTGTGGTATTTTGGGATTATTTAGGATTTCCAGCTTGATGTAGCTGCAATTTCTGCTCCTACCGTGCCCTCCCCCTCAAAGGACACCAGGCACCTTGGCTGGTTGGGTTTTTTACATAAAGGCTACCTAAAAATTACAATTTTTTTAATTTTAGGAGTGTCCTCTCCTTGAGAGGAGCCCGTCATTTCTTCCAGCAGCACAAACAACCCACGAGGGATCAGCTCCCAAATCCATGGCACCTGCACAGGGGCAGCAGGATCTGTCCCTAAGGACACCCCCCACCCTCCCTGAGTGCAAAACAACCCATATTTTAGAGAAAATACAACAATATCTATTTTTACAACCATCCACAGAGACATTTGACAGCTGATCATGAGGTTCTGGAGTAGCACAAAGATCAGCCTTTCCCCTGAACCGCAAATACCCATTTCCAGCCTGGAGAAGAGAAGGCTCCAGGGAGACCTCAGAGCCTCTTCCAGGGCCTGAAGGGGCTCCAGGAGAGCTGGAGAGGGACTTGGGACAAGGGATGGAGGGACAGGACACAGGGAATGGCTTCCCACTGCCAGAGGGCAGGGTGAGATGGGATACTGGGAAGGAATTCCTCCCTGTGAGCATGATGAGGCCCTGGCACAGGTGCCCAGAGAAGCTGTGGCTGCCCCAGCCCTGGAAATGTCCAAGGCCAGGTTGGACAGGGCTGGGAGCAACCTGGGCTAGTGGAAGGTGTCCCTGCCCATGGCAGGGGGTGGCACTGGATGAGTTTTGAGGTCCCTTCCAACTCAAACCAACCCACAGTTCTATGACCAGCCTCCCCCAGGACCCATCCCAGCTCCTGCTGGGCTGCTCAGACCCTATAACATATATGGGATGGGGACAGGCACTGCCAAGCCCCACCTCCCTGGGACAGAGGGTCACCCTTACAAATCATCAGCTGCTCCCTGAACGATGCTCAACACTTATACCCCAGATAACAATTCCACAAATCCCTCAAGGTCACAAACAGCATTAAGAGCTCTGCCCAAAGCTATGAGTAACGTGGCCAGCACAGGAGGCAAATTGAGCAGAGAGCAAAAGATTGCAAGTGCCCTAATCTTGCTCTGGAGAGCAAAGACTTTAGAAATTATTACACAGTTCTTAGTGTTTCCAGCCATCTGGCCTGCATTTCTCCATTTGCTCAATCAGACATATGTTGCTTTTATCCCTACCCCTGCCAGCTCTCCCCTGTTCCCTGAAAACATGTGCCTCCTCCACTCTGCTCATTTCCAGCTCAGCTCAAAGCAAAGGCTGCAAGTTCGGTGTGCTGAAGGCTCCCAGCAGGTGAACATGCCCATCAAAGCCTCTTCCATCTCCCATTTGTACCTAAAAATCACTGTTTGCCCAAAACAAGGCAGAGTGAGATGTGATTCCAGGATGGGAACTCCACTGCTGCAGAGCACTGAAGCCAACAGTATCCTACCAAATCCTGCCAGGCCAGGGCTGGAAGGGGAGATCTCCTCCAGCTGTGAAGCCATGCAATGCCAGACCCTCCAAAAAGAGGGTTTTCCCTCAGATCCCACACGGCTCTTCAGCCATACAACACACAGGTTCTGCTGGACACCCTCTGGGATAACACATGGGATAACACATAGGATAACTCATTCAGGCCATCCCAGTCAAGGTGTGGGACCTCAGCTGATCTTCTCCCAGCAGCCCACTCTTTGCACCTTTCACTTCCAGTTATGATTCCTCGCCTCTAACAAGCAGCACCTCCAACCAGGGGGACCAGAAACCAGAACTGCAAACAACGGGACAGAAAGGGAGGAAGAGGAATGCTGCACTGCTCCAGCAACGCAAGCTCCCACCCCCTGAGCCAACAGCATCACCTGGACTTCTATAGACTTCTGAGGGCAAGAGAAGGAGGAGATCCACCAGTCTGCCCAAGGACAGCCACAGTGCCACTCAAGTGCTGGAAGAGACCACAGAGGCTCTTTGGGAGCTGCCATCATCGCTAAGTATGGAGAGCACAGAGCTGTTGGTTGGGATCAGGCTGAGCTCCCACCAAGCAGGAAGACTCCAGCCCTGGCTCTTTCACCACCTGGAGATGACTTGCTTTCCCACAGTCTGACCCTCATCCCCCAGCAGCCCCCAGCAAAGCACGTCTTCACCTTCACATCAACTTGGGTTGCATGTTCCTCTTCCACGAGGCTGCAGTGACGAGCTCCCTTCCAGCAGGAACAGCCCCTCCGAGCCCACAGCAGGGCAAGGAGTGAATTACATTTAATTACACACTGTCCAGGGGCTTAAGTATCCGGCCAAGTGTTCCCAGATGTGCAGGGCTCTCCCTCAAAGCGATCCGCAGGCCTCGGTGCCTCCCTGGATATTTAATATGTTGGGATCTGGGGTGTGAGGGTCAGAGACGGGGCTTTCCATGCAGATGCTACAAATCTCCTCTACTCCTACCACCACCTTTTAATAAGACCATAAATCATCAGGCACTTCTCAGGTGACCACGTAATTGCCCGTTTGTGTCTCTGAGCAAAACCGTATCCGGACTCTTCCTCTCGGCTGCGGCAAAGGAGACCTGCTGGGAGCGAACTGCGGGGGTTTGCGTGCCCCAGCTCTCCCTCAGCGAGTCATCTCCTGGCATCTGGGCTTCAGCTGCACTGTGGCAGCACCGGGAACAGGCCAGGGACTGATACAGGATGATTAAAAAAAGGTTGGATGGGTCTGTTCCTAATGCGAGCCTTGCTGCTCGCAGCCCTTTGATTGCAGCACAGCTAAGAGATGGAAATTCACTGGAGGCGAAGGAATTCATTAACGGGAGAAGAAAGGAGCATCAGTCTGTTGGAGTCCTGGCATCAATTCTGAGGCAGGGTTTGAAGTGGCAACAGTTTTCCTTGTTCTTTTAAGTTGTTGTGTGTCCTGCACGGTGACTCTGAGAACAGCACGTGCGGTGCCTTGTGCTGATCATCATCCCCTGAGGTGACCCTGGTGGCACAGGACAAACCTGCCTGTCCCTGGTGGGGACACCCAGACACTGCCCCAGCATCCTTCCATGTCCTTCTCTACCCAGGATCTCTCCTCTGATCCACTGAGACTCCAAACCATGGTGGAGCCACCATCCTCCCCTGGGCTGTCAGCACTCGTGTGGGGCTGAGCTGGTTTGGGAGCTGGTTTGCATCTCCAAATGGCTTCAGAACTCTGCAAGAAACACCTGCTGAGGTTTTGCTGCAGGTCAGAAGAACATTAACCCCCTTCAGCCAAACTCCAGTTCAAACTGGGATTGTCTCCAGATACAGCTGTGCACACACACTTGGTCTGTGGTTCTCCAAAGCTTCTTCTGGTTCCTGAGACATCAGGTTTCTTGCCTTCAGGACATACAGGCTCCACACAAGAACTGAAACTCTCCCTGTGCCATGACTCCAGGAGCTACCACTCAAAAAATCCCCATCAAATCTCTTCAAATTCCCAACAAAATCAGGAGAGTTCCCACCCTGCCCTGCACCCAGACCGTGCTTTACAAATTTATGTTCAGCTGCATGCAGAGAGTGGGATCTGTCACTGAGAGCTTCCCAGCTGAGCTCAGGAGGGTTTCACAGCCAGATTTCTCTCCAAAGGGCACTGGGCACCCTTCCTCTTCATCCATCAACTTGGCTTCAGCTTCACCCAAGCAGAACTGTAGTGTTTGGGGACTGTTTTTGGGTCAGGCCTGGGTACATCACACACACAACTGATGGTCTAAGTCATTGGCCCACGATTGCATGAAACCAGAAACCCACTAACAACGAGGTGTGTGTTAACACTTACAGGCAGCTTGGGCTGTCATGCTGACATGAGGCTCCCACAGCTGGACACAGCTGGAGTCAGGTGGTCACTAAATCTTTAAGCCTGAATTTGTCTTTATTTAACGTTTGCCTAGAAACAATTGTTTAGAAAAGGTCTTGCACCACCAGACTGATTAATGCTGAAAGAGTCGCTCATTCCCAGTTCCTGTTCGGTAATTCAAGTTTTATGACCCTTTAAGGTGACAGAGGCCTTGCTGCGATCCCTGCTTAGCCCTGTGGATGCAGCACATCCTCACACACTCCCGGATACTGCTCAAAGCAGAGGAGTATCAATGTTTAATACACACAGCAGATCAGACCTGAACAAGGCTGTCCCTTGTTATCTGCCTTGTAATGAGATGAGGATCAACCCGAGCATGCTGTGGATGTGGTGGGTGGGTGACACGTGCACCACACACCCCTCCATCAGCACAGAGGGGAATTAGCCAGCATGTCACACTCAGAGTGACAATGTTGACTTGCTGGGACCTGTGGGGCCACACAGGGCTCACAGTCCCATCCCTTCCCCGAGCCTGGTGGGGTCTGAGGCCACCTCTGCTCCCTCATGGAACGGACTGAAGCACCAGGGATGAGTTGGACTGGATGATCCTCATGAGTCCCTCCCAAACTGAGGTATTCTGTGGTTCTCAGAGCTCCATAGGTTCTGTGCACCCCATGCCATGACACCCCAGGGTCTGGGGCAGGTTTGGGTGATTGGTGGTCTCCTAAAACAGCCCAAGGAGCTGCAGTGGAGCTGAGGGGACTGGGGACACCTTTCAACAGTGACTGGAAGGAGGTGAGGGATGTGGTGCACCCAGAGAGACACGATCACAGCACTGGGGACACGAGTGACCTGGAGATGACACCAGGATAGAACTCTAAGAGAACCAAACCCTACAATCCTCCCACCTAACCCAGGCAGCCTAAGACAAGCTCTGAGGTGGCTACAGAGTCCGGCCATCCTTCCAGCAAACCTCCCTCTTTAGCCTGGCTCAAAATAAACACCAAAGCGTGAGCTCAGCAGCAGGACCCAGCCAGAACCCCAGAAAAACGCGGGGAACCAGGGCAGGATGGTGCCCAACCACGGCAGGTGTGGTCCCACTCCTGCACCTTCCCTGGAGCGGGGCGCAGGGATGCTCCAGCGCCGGCCCCTCTGCTCCGCTCTGCCCCTGCGGCAGCCCACGGGGCAGGATGGCCCCGGGATTCCTGTCTGCCCTCTCTGCTGGCAGCAGCCCAGCGCTGCCCGCCGGCCCTTTGTGCGGGAGCGGCTCCGGGGTGGCAGCGGGGCGGATGCGGGTTGTCACGCTCGGGGCTCCGACACCGCGGGGGGACGGGCTTTTCACGGAGACAAGCGGCCCCTTCCCTCAACAAAAAAACCCCCTGAATTCTCCGCCGAAAGCACTTGGCAGCGGCCCCTCGAAATTTTTCTCAGGCTTGTGTGGCTTTCGGAAGATGCCTTTGAGAAGCACAAGGGCGGCCGGAGGAAGCGGCCGCTGAAGAATAACCCGCCGCGCCCCGCCGGGCTGTCGCTCCTAGGGCTGGAGCTGCCGGGCCGGCCCCAGGGGCTGCGAGAAGCCCTTGCTGGCCATGAAAAGGCCACCCGAGAGCCCCCCGGCGTGTCCAGCAGCCCCCCCGGCGCTGCCGGCAGTGGCAGCGCTGACAGGCTCCTGATCAATGGCACTTATCGAGCCCCTCCGCGCTCCCGGTAATTGGAGGGTTTCTCTCGCCTGCGCTTTATTGACGTTTCCTCCGTGGCAGGGTGGCCGTGGGGGGGTTGTCACTCGGAATCACGGGGGAGCTCCGTGGCACGGGTGGGATGCGGGACAGCGGGAGAGGGAGCTGGAAGGTGGAGGCAGGGGAAGCTGGGACGGGATCGGCACCCCCGGGACCCTCTAGAGAGGGGGAAATCAAACCGAATAATCTGATGTAGGGCTGCGGAGGTGGCAGAGGCATTTTGGGATCCTGCCCCGAGGGTGAGGAGAGGCAGCCCCGCCTTGGGCTGGAGCAGCAGCAGGAGGCAGAACCCGCCGTGGTTTGCTCTGGGGGTTGATTTCAGCCACAGCAAGAACTAGGGAGTCATGGAATCATTATGGTTGGAAAAGCCCTCCAAGATCATCGAGTCCAACCATTCCTGCAGCGCTACCACAGCACCACTAACCCATGTCCCTGCCCCCCTAACCCCAAGTGCCACATCCACACAGCTTTTAAATCCCTCCGGGAACGGGGATTCCACCACTGCCCTGGGCAGCTGTGCCAGGGCTGGACAGCGCTTTCTGGGAAGAAATTATTCCTTCATATCCAACCTAAACTTCCCCTGGCATAACTTAAGGTCTGCCCCTTGTCCCTGGGAGCAGAACCCAACCACCCCCGGCTCCCCCCTCCTGCCAGGGGGTTGCAGAGCCAGAAGGTCCCCCCCGAGCCTCCTTTTCTCCAGGCTGAGCCCCCCCAGCTCCCTCAGCTGCTCCTGCTGCTCCAGCCCCTTCCCCAGCCCTGTTCCCTTCTCTGGACACGCTCCAGCCCCTCAATGTTCTTGTCATGAGGAGCCCCAAACTGCCCACAGGACCTGAGGCAAATCTGCACCCACAGCAGAGCCAGCCTGCCCTGGGTGGGGTGCTGCTGTGGGGAGCACAGAGGGGCTGCCAGCAGCCCACCCCCCCAGCCCCGGGGTTTGGGATGCTGCGGCTCCAGAGCAGCTGGAAGTTGGGGGATCCCCACCAAGCAGCACCACACAGCGCCAGGAAAGAGGCAGAGGCGGGATGTGGCCTCCGGGGACGGGATCTGTCACTTTTCTCGTCCCTTCCCATCAATCAGCAGCGGGTCCTTTTATTTATTTATTTGTCATTTGCACAATACGGCTGCTCGTTCCCGGCTGAACCAGCCCAAAGGGTGCTGATGGAGCAGGGGAGGAGATGCCAGTTCCTCATTCCAGCTACAGAAACACCCCCACGTATGCCCACAGCCAGGCACACACAGTTCAGGGGCTAAGGAATAAATCAATTCCAAGTGGTCACTCAGCCTTTCCCTGCCCAAGGACGTTAACAAGGTCACATCCTTATTCTCTCCAGACTAATGAGTGGAGATTACTAATAAGACCTCAGTGACAAGTGACTATATTAATGTAATTCTCTCCTGCTCATAATCAATTTTGTGTGTTAAGATGCAGAGTGACCCTGGTCACCTGGGATGCTCGTGCCACCCCCTCACTGTGGAGCTGCTGGACTGCAAGAGAGGGGCTTTATCCCCCTCGTGTCCCTGCCTGCCGTGGGGTTTCCTTGGTAGAGCACACTCAAATCACTCCCACGAGGAGTCCACAGCTCATCCCACTCCCAAAGTGCTGCTGTTCCCCTGGGCAGCCTAAAACATTCAGTGCTGGTGTTTTAATAGCTCAAGTAGTGAACATTTTCTGCAACTGAAGCCAGTTTCAGCCAGGTCAGCCCCTATTTCAGACTCCAAGGGTGCTGGTCCCAGCACTGCACATGCTCCAGGTCATGGCAGTTCCTCTCACCAGCAGCACATGCTGGAACAGGGATGTTCTCTTTGGTCTGTGGCTCTTGACCATCTCAGCCAAGCAAGGCCTGGCTCATCCCTGCTCTCTGCAAGCCCTGGAATCACAGGGGGTTGGGCACTGATCCCCCTGCCCTGGGATGACCTGCAGGTTCACTCTCAGCCAGGCACCTTGCCCTGTGCCCTGGTCACCATCCCAGTGCCCTGACTGCCATATTCCCCATTTGCATTTCAAACGACTCTTCAGGTCGAGAGTGACTCACTTAAGAGATGCCTGAATAATTTTGCACACGTTTAGACCCCTGTGATCTCCCTGAGCTGTCTCTGAGCAGAGGGAGAAGGAATTAAAATCGAAGGAGTCCCTGTGAATTTTCCACCCAGGGCCATCATCAAAAAAGGTGAGTGTGTAAAACCTCAGCAGAACCTTCCAGGATTCTATCAGTTCCCACATCCAGCCTGTACATCCCCTTGCAAGGAAGACTCCTCTTAAACCACTGCCCCAACAGTGGCCAGACTGGACCAGCCCTGGCTGCCTCCACCCCCCAGCCAGGTCCCACAGAAGCCTCTCAGAACATCCTCCTACTCCTCACTTCAATCCTTCAGCCATCCCAAGAGCTGGGAGGTGGGGAGGGACCGGCCAGGCTCAGGTCCCACCCCACTCCTGGGGCCCTGTCAGCACCGTCCAGCAGACACGGAGCATCCATCCCTCCTCTGCCAGCTCCCTAAGCAGGAGGATTTCCACAGCCCTTTGAAAAGCCATTTAGAGCTAAGTCTTGGTATTAAACCTGGCCTTTCCTTAGGCAGGTTTTCAATCTCTGCCCGAGCCTGTTGCAGCAAAAAGTTTTTTAAAAGGTCAGGAAGAAGCTTTTAAGCAGATTTGCCAATTAACTGGTGTAGCCCTCTCCCCTCCTCGACAGGAGCTGCCGCTTCCGTCCCCAGGGATGGTAATTACTGTTTTATAAATAAGCTTTGAACTCTAGTAAGTAATAGTCTCTCCTTGCATAAAAACACCCTCTAAATCCGCTGGCCTTTTCCACCTTCTGTCACTGCAACTAAAAATAATCTGAGGAAAAACCCCCACATAATACTTTTAAGAAACTCCAAAACTCTCCCTCACTCTGCAATGATGATTTCTCCAACCCCTTAATAATTAACTAACACAAACCCTGCAGCTTTCCCAGCTGTTTGTGAACTTTTTGTGATAACTGACATATTTTCAGAAGCTCTCTGGAGTTACATGGGGTTTTTTTTTAAAAAATGTTTCAATATTTCAATTTCTAACCACTGAGGTTACAAGAGAGAAGCCAGGGGAGCACAAGGAAAAGGACTTGAATGAAGAAGCCTTTTCCAGAGGTATAAATTCACATGATACTCATTTTTTTCAACCAGCCCCATGACTTCTAAGTGTGCAGTTTTATATATATGTATATGTAAGCAGTCTGGGATAGCAATGCTGACAAACCTAAAATCCTTAAGGAGCTCAGGTTGCTCCTGCACACCCCCTGCCCAGCCCGGGTATAAACCCAGCATTTCTCTAACAGAGCCAGCGACAGGGAAAGCATTCCTCAGCCAGGGAAAGCATTCCTCAGTCGGAAAGGCCACGGCTCGTTCCACTCTGCAAGTCACAGCTTTTATCCTCAAAATCGCAGCCAACACTAACACGCAGCTTTAATCACTTGAGCCTGACACTATCTGTGCAGCAGCACATGGAGTAACCCGACTTCATTTGCCTCGAGGCTGAGCCAGCCCCAAATTCAGGCTCACAAACCTGCTTGTATCAGCAAGAAGCACTTCACGGGATTGGGAGCAAAACTTGGGAGCAGTCACATGGAAACAGGCCACTAATGTCAGTGTGAAAGCAGGGGCAGGAGGGCCGAGGCAGGCTCCTCACCCCATCCCTGATTGGGGTTTGGGGGTGAAAGACCCCCCAAACCAGGACAGGCACAGCCCCTCTCTCTCTGTCAAGGAGCCCTCTAAATGGGTTCAAATGTTAATTCCTCATCGTGGCAGTAAAAGCTATTTTGAATCCCACGTGAAAGCAGTTTGCAGAAACCCAAACTTTGCAGGGATTATGGATTGTTTCCCAAGTCCAGGCAGTGCTGGATGTGTGCTAGGAGCAGGAAACAGGCACATCATCAGGGAGACCCATCCGGCTGGCACGGATGTACCCAGTGCTTAAGACTTGTCCTAAGTATAGATCTGGGACTAAAACACTGCATAAAAGCCAATGCAAAATGCTATGCCTTAATGAAAAGTTTTAAAGTATCTGATTCTTAGTTAAAATTAGCTTTCTCTCAGGTTTCCTGCGTGTTCTCTTTGTGTTTTAGGTTTTATTTTCCAAACACGGGGGTGAGCATAAGGGAAGCCGAGACAGAAAGGTCTCAGTTTTGAATGGAAGTTAAAAAAAAAGAGGAGAGATTGCAAAGTAATGAAGCCAAGAAGCTGCAGGGCTGAGTGTCTGCAAAGGCACCAGGAAAACAAGGGCCACTCTCAGCGCTGAAACCGAGTCCATCAGGAGAGCAGATTAGGCGGTGTCAATGAATAAAGATAATGTCCCGGAGCAGGTCTCAGTGCATCGCCATCTGACTCCTGCGAGATTCCTTTGTCCCTTCCCACCTATGTATTGCTTAAATGCGGCTGTGAAAAGCTCTCCCTGGAAGGCGATACAAGCCCGGTGCCAAAACGCAGCCTGGTGACTCCAGAGGAGCTGATTTTATTCAGCAGCTCGCGCTATAGAGTGTCTTGATCTGTCTGTACAATCACAACACACACAAAAACCCCTCAAGGCATCTACTTAGCTCCACTTTTCAACTGCCAATAACACTCACAGCAAAAGTCAAAAGAGCAGCGCCGGAGCCGCGTCCTTTCCCTGCCGCTCAAAGGCTTCGGGGTTGCGAGGTTCCGAGATAACAAAGTCTGGCTCAAGAAATCCTGGATGCCTTTCAAGAGCGTTATTAGCTCCTATGAATGGGTTTGGAGAAGGGGAGGGGGAAAGCCCCACATCCCATGGAGCAGCTCTCTGCTCCCAGTCCACCTCCCCTGGGCACATGGAGAAGTGCCCGGGCTGCGACACCCCAGAGCCGTTCCACGCACAGAAGCACAGATGGATGAGGAACCCCAAGAAAAGTTCCTCCCCTCTCGTGCAAACCTGCATGTGCTGCATGGGATCAGAAGGCAAAATGACATTAAAAAGCTCAATGTGGTCTCTGAGAGACTCAGAGCTCTGGGATGGCTCTGCAGGGCCAGAGGACGCTCGGCAAGAATTCCAGCTCCTTGTGTCCCACTACACCCAGTCTGGCCACTCACTAGCCTAGTGACTAGTACTAGTGACTCACCAGTACTTTTTAATTCCTCTGGCCCAAACTCTAAGAAAATAAGGAATTCTTTACAATTCCTATGAGATCCAGTGTGTGCCATCATCGAGGGTGCAGTTCACAGAGCGCAATTCCAATGGACACGTGGGATGGTGGGAGCTGGGCCCAGCCCATTCCCGTCTAACTTTCTTTGGCTATTGGAAAAAAAGCAGGAACACAAGATGGAAAAGAGGGACTGGGATAATAGATCATGTGAGGAAACACAAGACAGAGGAACAGCGTCACATTGAGCTGATGTTGCCGCAAAGTTTTGGCCGACGGGAGATGAGGAAACTCTTCTTTGGATAAGCTGAGCGCCCTCCACACGAATTCCCTTAGACCTGAATCCCCTCAAACTCCCTGTTATGCAAACCAGGCTCTGCAAAGCCCCTCTCCCAGCACTGCCATGTGGCCCAAAGCTGCTGCTGTCCCCACTTCTCCTGGCCCTTTCCCCACAGCCCCAGAATCCCCAAGGCTGTGCCGAATCCCATTGCAAGGCAGACAGAGCGGCCGGAACCTCTGCGTGGGAAACAAACCAGCTCTGGCAACCAAAAAGGGAACAATCCATGCAAAGATTCCACCACGCCCCCGAAATGTCACCAGTGGAGCAGAGCAGTGTCTGCTGGAGAGCCCGTGGGAGCCCCAGCCCTGTGAGCACAGGGATTGTACAAGGTGTGACACCCCAAGCACCCCAAATGCCACCTGTGAGCCCAAACCTGGTCTTGGGGTCTCTGGGCTAAGATCCGGTGCTGTCCCACACACACTGAGGGGGTTCCACCCCTTAAATCCCTTCATCCCACAGTGACTCAGCCCACAGGCACCATTTTCCCCAATTCCCACAGCCCAGGGCAGGATCACTCGGTCACACCGAGCAGCTCCTCAAAGCTTTGCAGTGAATTTCTAAATATCACTGCAAACATCAGGGATTCAGTTCAGTTCTTAACATTTCCCTTCACCTGCATTCCCGTAAAGCAGAGACAGACACAGTCCCAGGCTCCCAAACAGGACCCTCCCACACCCCAACCTGGGAGCAGACACACCAGCATCACCTCTTTTTAGTTAAGCTTCCTTCAAGCAGCACTGAGTGCCAAACAAATTAAAACAGTGCTTTGCTTGAGGATAAAACATCCCATAATGCTTGGATTAGCCATTAGGTGATTTATGCTGCAGCCTAGAAAAGGTGTTTAATCTTCTTAGAATTAGCTAAACCTGTACTAACTCAAGGAATTCTGAATGAGATGCTTTTGCAGAACATTTTCTTTTCACTGCTACTCCAAAAAAAAGGGACTTTGGGCTAATTCAAATTTAAATTAAACAATCCAGTAAGAATAAATTATTTCAGTCATTAACTCATAATGTAAACTATGAGTTTACATTGAGTTTACTGAGTTTTACTGTCACCCACAAGCAGATAGTCCTGACACAGCAGTGAAATCACTACAGGACTGAGCTACCAAGAAAGAACAAAATAATTCTGGAGCAATATTTCCGAGGAGATTTTTTTCCACATTGACTCAAGACAAGCAACAACCTACAGGTGCCTTCGGGCCAAATATCTTGGCGTGAGAAGCAGTTGGTGTAATTTTGGTTTCCTAGCAAGTTCAAATATTTTAAAAATGTTTACACCACTTTTGAGATATTCATTGGAAAAACCTGAATTTCTGTCCAACTCCTCTTTTCCTCGGCTCCAGCACATCCCAGCTTTAAACACTTAGCTCTGTCTGGCTTTCCCAGGGAAAGAAATCCCTCAGTATAGCAAGGTCTTGCGAGAAGACAAAACAAGAGGCAAAGAGGGGAGGAAGCGAAGGGAAATAGTTGTGTGTGTGATTGAAAACACACTTACTCTATGCAGAGTTAAAGCAAAACATCTACTGACTTTTTCCTCCCTCCAAAGGATGCAGCTTCTCCCCAGCCCAGCGTCTCCCTCCCTGCTCCGAAAACCTTCTCCGCTCCATTTCTCCAAATTTACCACAACCATATGCAGAATCATCTTAAAACATCTCGCTGGTACCAGGCCAGGCTCCCTGCAAGCACTTACAGCACTAAAAACTCACGACAGAGCCATCCGAGCTGAGATTTATTTCTCCTTCTCTCTGCGGTCCATCCTGCGAACGCCTCGCTGGGCTACGGCGAGAGATATGAAAGCGTTCGATCTTCCCCGCTTTAATTATGTGCTCACAGTCATTAAACTCCCATTCTGCCAAGCGAGATCTATCTTGTAATCCTCGCCCCAAAAGATTAGTTATCATCATTATTGTTTCTAGAGCAGCGCAGACACGAACGGAGCTGAGGAACGAGCTAATAAATCACGAGGATATTAATGCAGCCATAAAAATAAGCGCCGCTACTTACTGGGTTTGAAGGTGTGTTAAGTCCTAACTTTACAGCCCAGATGTGGGCTCGCAGAGCTGAAACTCTGCGCGTAAAATTACCACTAAAATTATCCTTTCCATTAAACACGCTGATTTTTCACAGGTTACTATTTTGGCGAGGATGGGGAAGGTGCAACCACCCCCAAAACACGGGGAAACAGAGCACGTAAGAAACACGGTATTCCCGCGGGGCTGGGGGAGAAGGGGCTGGGGAGGCAGGAAGGACAGGGAGAGCTACTCCTTTGATTATTTTCAGATGTTTCCCCCAGCACACCGCAGCGCTTTTATAAATCGACACATTTGGACTCTCTTCAAAATAGCGGAGCAGATTCCACCACCGGCTTCAAGGGACTTGTCGCTCCGGCTGCGCTTGGCCCGGCCGCTCCGGAGTTGGCCAGGAGACGTTTGTTTAATAGACACCACATGCACAGTAGCTGCTCTTCCGAAGGCTTTATCGCCTCAAGAGTTCAATTCCATTGAAACCCTCCAAAAACAACCCCCCTTGGATCACTCCGGCGCTGCCCTTTGCCACAAACCCACCGGCACTGATTTCCCCCTCTCCCGGTCCCCGTTCCGAGCACAGCCAGGAGCAAGCCCGAGGTCCCCGCTCCCTTTATTTTTATAAACCACGCGAATAAAACAATTCCTAAAGAAACCCGGTGGGGGGAAACGGTGGGACGGCTGAGGATGAAGTCATAAAGGTTAAAATCGCAAAGCCTGGATAGTTAAGAGAGAGAATTTCTGCTGCCGGTTTCATCACCGGCCGGGTGGGATGCGGGATGTGAAACGCGGGGGATAAGGGGGAAAAGCGGGATGTGGGGACAGAGGGGACACGGGGACAGGAGGGACACGGGATCGGTTCTCACACGCGCACCGCTCGCGAATTCAGCAGTAGCCCCCCAAAACCAGCCCCCGGCCCCTTCCCCAGCCCAGGCGAGGGTCGCAGCTGCCGCCCCCCTTCCCATCCCGCCCGGGACCCACATCCCCCCCCGCCTCCCCTCTCTCACCTCCTCAGACCCCCCTTGTCTCCCGGGACCCGCCGCTGCCGGACCAGCCTGTTGCAGAGCCGCCCCATCCCGGCACGGGCGCCAATTACCGCGGCTAATTACGGCCGGGCCCACCCCGCGCTGCCCCCTTACCTGTACCAGCGCAGCCCCTTCTCGTAGCACCTGTCGAAGAAATGGGGCTCTGCGCCCACCGCCCGCACCCCGGGGTGCGCCCGCAGGAACTCGAGCAGCGCCCGCGTCCCGCCCTTCTTCACGCCCACGATGATGGCCTGGGGGAAGCGGCGGCTGCCGCCCCCCGAGCCCCCCGAGCCCCCCGAGCCCCCCGGCCCCGCGGGCAGCGCCCCGGCCGGCGGCGGCAGCAGCAGCGCGGGCGGCAGCGGCTCGCAGGGGCCGGGCAGGCAGGAGAAGAAGTAGGTGAAGAAGAGGATCATGGTGAGGAGCAGCGAGGCGCGGCGGCCCCCGGCGGGTCCCACCAGCAGCCGCCCGCTACATCCCATCGGGGGCCGCGCATCCCGCACCGCCGCCGCGCCCCCCGCGCCCCCCTCCGCGCTCCCCCGCGCCACCCGGCCCGGCCCCGCGCCCCGCACCGACCCCCCTGCCCCTCCCGCGCCGCCCCCACGCCCACCCGCGGGGCGGGGAGGGCGAAGACACGCGCGTGGGGGCGGCGACGCCCCGAGGAGGGGAGGGAGGGGAGGGAGGGGAAGGGAGGGAGGGAACTAGAGGGGGGCGGCACACGCGGGGGGCACCGCGGGATGCCCACGGGGACAGGGGTACCCCACGCATGGGGGTCACTCTGACAGGGCGGCCCCCGCCGAGGGGACCCACTCGTGGTCCCACCGTGCCTGGGGGACAGGTTTTCCCACGTTTCTCCGTGTTTTCCCATGTTCTCTGTGTTTTCCCAGTTTTTTCCATATTTTCGTTTGTTTTTCAGTGTTTCCCCATGTTTCCCCATATTTCTCCGTGTTTTCACCCATTTTCCCACAGTCGCGTGTTTTCCCAGATTCCCCCATATTTTCCCATACATTCCCATCTTTTCACTTGGTTTTCCATATTTCCCAGTTTCCCCATCATTTCCCCATATTTTCCCACATTTCCCCATATTTTCCCACATTTCCCCACATTTTGCCATCAGATTTTCTTCCTTTACATTTTCCCCCTCTCCTTATAATTCCCGTGGCCCCAGTGGGTGTTTTGGGCCACTGGCATCATGGAAAGGGTCCCACGAGGGAGGGTGCAGCTCCAGCTCCACAGTGGGGTGTGATCCCAGGCAGGCACAGGCTGGAAATAAATGGGAACAAACCCCAGTGCCCCGGAAAGAGCAGCTCCTGGGCTCCCACTGCAGGCGTGGAAACAGCCCCCGTGTGCCTGTGCTTATTGTTTGGGATGGGAAGGCCTGTCCTGGATTTCCACCCATTCCACTACACATTCCCAAACCAGCCCAAGAGCAGCAGCTGAGATGGGGTGGGTGAAAATCCACGGGTGGTGGACCATGGATTGGGTTGGTTTCCAACCCTGTGCAAAGCCTTCTTCTTCTGTATCCAAAATCAGCAGTGTCTTAATTAACTTATTAATGTAATTAGCTCGTTTTAGAATTACATTCCCCGAGTCTTCCAAGCGCTGGAGCGTGGTGGGGAGTGGGATCTATGGACTGGGAGCAAAGGGGTGCAGAGCAGAGCCATGGCTGGACTGAGGGGCAGGGATGCTCCTGTGGGGCTGTGCAGGGCCACAGGGGGAGCTGGGAGCTTGTGCAGTGACAGGGCTGCAGGGGGACACAGTGACAGCATGTCAGCGTGACCGCGCT